>QLOH01000547.1:0-690669 GCA_026901365.1 Sesbania bispinosa | reverse complement strand
ATAGGTTGTGAATATGAGGAGGAAATGGTTGGAAATAAAGAAAAAAATATGAAAAATCGCATTATTAAAAAAATCAATTTTTTTTCTCAACAATCGATTATGAGACATTAAAAATCGAATTTTTATGATAGTGCAGTAACATAAAAGTTGATTATGTGTACATGAAAATCGGATTATTTATGACATTTGGGTAACATGATAATCGATTATGTATACATAAAAATCAATTATATCTTGCCCACTTCTCATTTCTCTCCATTTCACTATAACTTTGACAGAGAATGAACAGTGTAATCATCTCCCCTCATTTCTACCCCATTTCCCTCCCTCACCAAACACACCATTTCCCCCCCACTTCCCTCCACCCTTCTCCACCAAACAGGAGAACTTTCTCCATTTCTTCCCACTTCCCTCCTCCCTCCTCCACCAAATAAGAGAACTTTCTCCATTCTTCCCACTTCCTTCCTCCCTCCCCACTTCACCTCCACCAAACACAACATAAAAGAGAAGAGAGAATTGAGTTGGGAGAGTGAGTCTGAATGATAGCCCCTCCCCCGTAAAGCTTATGCCCACTGTTGGTAAATTGGGCCAGCAAACGAGCTGGCCCAATAGCTTTTTTTTAAGTATATCAGGTTTTTTTTCCTTCTCTTTATTTGGGCCAGTGATGCAACCTAAGGCCCAACTTTTAATTTCAGCTACATTTTAATTTCTCTCAACAAATTTTATTCAATTAAAAGTCAAAAATTTTTAAATCCTTTCTTTTAAAAAAATCAAAGTTAAAATGTTTTTTTAATTCTCCTTCTCAAAATTAAATCAATCAAATGGCTAATCACTTCTTTTTAATATTTCTCAATTAATCAGTTTTTTTTGCTTATGTGTATATCTAAAATATTTTCAAAATTAATTTTCTAAAAAATATAAAAAAAATGTTAATTTTCTTTTCATAATTCAAATTTTTCTTTTAAGTTAATTAACCAAATATCAACCCCAAGTTCATGCCGTGATCCATTGACATTGATTGTGTACTTCGTTGCCCTTCAACTGTTGTGAGTATCGTAAGGATTTTTTTGTATAGCGATGCTATCCTAAGCCTGTGCAATGTGAACTCCTTTAAATAAAATTCTTTTTCAAGTTAAAATTCTCTTAACCTTGTTTTCTTCAAAGTAACAAAAATCCATTTTCTAA
Source organism: Sesbania bispinosa (assembly GCA_026901365.1). Taxonomy (NCBI): domain Eukaryota; kingdom Viridiplantae; phylum Streptophyta; class Magnoliopsida; order Fabales; family Fabaceae; genus Sesbania; species Sesbania bispinosa. Next base: position 689,484 of record QLOH01000547.1, on the reverse strand, counting down.
AAAATCTCTTTATTTCAAAATCAACAAATCCAAAAACTTTAGGAACTACGTGGCTTTGATTCTCCACTGCACCCGAGGATACGTAGGAGCGGGAACCACACCCGTCAAGCCCAAATAAATAAAAAAATATTTTTTACCCTTTAATCCATAATTCAATTATTCTGTATAACTTTGTTATTCATTATAAAAATACAAAAAAATTAAAAAGAAAAAATAACAAAAATAAATTTTATTTTCAAAGAATAGAGGTAAAATTAATATTTTTCAAAGTTCACAAATTTTGCACAATTAATTAGAGGTTACCGTCTTAGGACGGATGTTGTAGGGTGTTAATACATTCCCTACACATAAATGACTCCTGAACCCAAATCTGGTTTCGAAGACCATTTTTCTTTTAAAAGGGTTTTTTCCAACTATTTTCCCTTAAAATAAACTTTGGTGGCGACTCCATTGAAAATCTAATTTTTCCTATTTGGTTCATTGACCCGTCGTGATCCCGGTTTCGACAACTACTTTCTCAAATTGGCTAATGGGCAAATTCACATAATTCAGAATATGGGAGGATAAGAGAGTTTTTGCAAATTCCCTACTAGCCTGCTTGTTTGTTTGTGGAATATATGGAAAGACCGAAATTATGTGGTCTTCCAAGAGGAATCTTTAAGCTTTATGGGCACCCTAATTAAAGCAAATTCGCTTCATTACAGTGATAATGACTTAATTTAAATTACTTTCATCTAGTATGTTTTTTTTTTTTTTATAAATTGAGTATCATTCAATTTTTATCATTGATTTTATAAATCTATCAATTGTCTAAGTATAAACTAAATGAACCCTTAGTAGCTAGTTTCATATTTTCAATTCAACCTTTTGAAGAGTCTATAATTTCAAGCTTAAAAAACTTCTTTTTAAGTCTAATAATTTCATATTTTTGAATTTGATGATGAAATATTCCTTATTATTAATCGATTACCATAGATACAAATTGTGATAGGGTATGCAGCGGTGTTAAATACTCGGAGGGAGAGCTTTGCCGCCCATAGAGGTCCTACCCGGCTCGACAGGTTGTCTCCCGTGGAGGATACTTGTGGTCTTGCACAAAAAAAAAATTGTGATAATTAATGCAAATATTTTAAAAAATGTTTTTTTTCAAAAGATAAAATAAATTTTATATTTATTACTCATTTTTTTATTTTCTTTCTCTTCATCATTTTGAACTAATGCAAACAATATATAAAAATTCATTTATTTTCTTTTAATTTTTAATATTTATATTTTCTTTCTACTCACTCTCTTTCTGTCAATTCGGGCTTCGCGACCCGACTCGATGTAGGTAGCGAGTTTTATTAGGCCGGGTTTAAAATGTCGGAAAGTTATTCAAACTTTTAAAATAGGTGTCCAAATCCTCCTTTTTGCGGCCTTTTTATAGGTGTCCCAATTTTTTGCAGGTAGCAATCTCTATCGAATTAGGCTAAAAGGTCCGGAAGTTATCCGGCTTCTAAAATAGATAACTAAACCCTGTATTTTTATAGACGGGTCGACCCGGTCAAACTAACCCTTTTACGGGCTCTACTCTTTCCCCTCGTTTTCTTTTCACTTCGAAACGGTGTTTATACTGAAATCAGAAAGAGACGACTTTGGCGATTGCCAAATTTTGGCGGGAAGAAGTAGAAACTCCGGATTTGTTTTTATTAATTTTTTTAAATTATGTCCAAATTAAAATTCTTAGCAGCCATAACCAGTGTGAGCAAGTATTTTGTTTTTTGTTTGTGAAGAAAGGAAGAAAAGTGGGAGCGAAAATGGAGAAACCTAGTAACTGTGAAAGATGGAACAGAGCAGGGATCGAAGATAGCATGCTGGCCATGTTTGATGCCTCGGTAGCTAAGGATGCTCATGAAGATTCCCTGGATGACGGTAAGCATCACACTTTATTATTATTATTATTATATTTTTTGGCTTCAATAGGTTTCTGTTGGTTTTTCTTTCCATTTTCACTTGATTCTCCAATGACGAAGAAAATAATGTGTTTAGGCTAATTGAACTTTTGTTTAATCTGAAAAATGAAAACTTGACTGGAATTAGGTTTTGGGTTTCTTTTTGCAGGGATTGCTTTTTTGGATGCTGTTCGTGCTTCTTCGGTTGTGCTTGGACATGGAAAACCACCCACTTCGTAAGTCTTTCTCTATCACGCACACACACTTGTGAATGCCTCTAACTTTGATGCCCCATTTCATTTTATCTTTGGAAAGGAAATTTTCGTTTTAACTTTTCTGTGGTTTATTCTCCTTCAAAAGCAGATTCTATTTGGAAGAGTAAATTGTATTTTGTGTCCATTTCTGTCTTTTGAGTATTTTTTTTTCAACTTGTGAAGAAAAATTTTTGGGGCAGTCTTCCACATGCTGAGGACAGGGAAGTCTTTAGATTTGATTATGGCAAGTTATAAGCTTCTGGTTGATTTAGACAAGGTATTTGACTGCCACATGACTTTATTTATATTCATAGGTCCTAATGTAACTGATAACTTTTAAATGTGTGAATTCTTGTTGGGTTTAGCACTTCCCTCGAGCACATTTGTCCGGCGCAGATGATTCTCAATCATCATCTAACAATCCATCAAAATTGGTTGTGGTTGAAGAGGTACAAATGACTATAAGTCTTCTCAATCTATTGTTTTTGCTCTATTCTGGGTAAATTTAATTGGTCATGATAGGATATTATGGGGTCATTTGATCCATGTAGCCCACTTTACTTAGTTGAAAAAGACTTATGTATTATTGTTGGGTAAATTTAATTGGTAAGATGGGATGCTGGTTGAACTAACTTACAATTATACAATATTTTCTGCTAGGTGTGGTCTCCTATTATTGTTTGCCTAGAGAATGGCACTACTGTCAGTGAAGCAGGTGACAAACAGTCTGGGGGACCTCTTGACCCCTCTGTGAGTTGGTTTTTACTGCACTCAACTTTATATGATGTTTTTAATTCTTCTTTCATTTACTTGCTACATATTTTGCTATGATGTTCACTTTTTCCCAATCCTTAGGCGAGGAAAAGAAAGAGAGTTTTTCTTAACTGTTTTTTGGCAAATTTATTGCTCTTATGCATTTTGAAATATGATACAGAATTACTGATTATTTTCCCCTAACATTTTATCTTTCTCTTTATTTTCTTGACCTGTTCATATTGCCTTCCTACTTTTTACCACAAAATTTATGAAATATTGATGCAGAACCAGCACACACAACACAGTAATATAGGCAATAATAGAGAATTAGAAAAGATATAGTATGAAATTGTATTGATATTATATAGATGAAATGCAGAAAGACAGTATGTCTTCTGCCCCAGAGCAATGCTCCTACAGAGAGTGAATCTCTTCACACAAAACAATCTGCTATCCCCCCCTTACTCACTAACAGCCCCTATAACAGAAATGCACCCACCCACTCACATTTCCTTCTCTCTCTCTGCCACGTCAACATTCTTTCTCCCTGCCTATTTTTCCTTACATAGACCCTCCATATTTTGGGCCTATTCCCTTGACTTGTATTCTGCTCCCCTAAGCCTGAAATATTCTCCATGGGCCTATCAATACCCCCACCTTGAGAAGCAGACTTGTCCTCAAGTCTAAGATCAGGAAATTGATGCTGCATCACAAATTGATCTTCCCAAGTTGCTTCCGCCACATCTTTATCTTTCCATTGAATCAACCACTGCTTCACATTCTCATTATCTCTAGTAATATTACGGGTCGCCAAAACAGTCAGCGGCACCCATCCTGACACATTCTCTGCCTCTAATTCTTCGGGCAATTCCTTTTCCACATGATAGTCACCAACAGCCCTTTTAAGCAATGAGACATGAAATACAGGATGTATCCTCGAAGTAACAGGAAGTTGTAGCTTATAAGCCACAGGTCCAATTTTGCCAATCACCTGGAAAGGACCATAAAAACGTGGAGCTAACTTAGGATTGATTCTCCTTATCATGGACTGCTGCACATGCGGTCTTAACTTTAGAAACACCCAATCCCCAATCTGAAACTGTTTATCTTGTCGATGTTTATCAGCCAACTGCTTCATTCGGTTTTGAGCACGCAGCAAGTGATGTTTTAACTGTCTCAAACATTCATCTCGTTCAGCCAACTCTCTCTGCACAGCTTCAACTTTAATTTCAACAGGCAAAAACCGAATAATAGCGGGAGGAGGTCTCCCATAAAGAATCTCAAAGGGACTAGTACCCGTAGATGCATGAAAAGTAGTATTATATCACAATTCAACCCATGGTATCCAAACTACCCATGTCTTTGGCTGGTCAGCAATAAAGCACCGCAAGAAAGTCTCAAGACAACGATTGATTACCTCCGTTTGCCCGTCTGTTTGGGGGTGATAAGCTGTGCTTAACTTCAATTGAGTACCCTGCAACTTGAAAAGTTCTTGCCAAAAATTGCTCACAAAAATGGGATCTCGGTCACTAACAATAGAGCGGGGCAGCCCATGTAAACGGATGATCTCCTTAGTAAAAATTTCAGCTAAGCTCCTAGCTGAATACGAATGCTTGAGTGGAACAAAATGGGCATATTTAGACAGGCGGTCGACCACAACTAAAATTACTTCATAACCTTTAGATTTGGGCAGGCCGGTGATAAAATCCATAGAGATATCCTCCCACAGCTGTGAAGGTACCGGCAAAGGCTGCAACAAACCTCCAGGAGAACTAGCAACATATTTTTGCCTCTGACACACATAGCAGGCCTGCACAAATTGCTGGATACGTTTTTTCATCCCTATCCAATAGACATTTGCAGCAATTCTGCGGTATGTTCTGTAAAATCCTGAGTGACCCCCTTGAGGAGTGGAATGAAACTCATTCAATAGTGTAGGAATCCACTCAGAATCAGCCGCCACCACCAAACGGTCATCATACAACAACACCCCCATTTTTATATGAAAAACTAGGATTAGTAGAGACCCCATTTTGTAAATTTTCAATCACCTTGTGCAGCACCGGGTCTCGATGGACTTCCTCAATCAGCACCTTGCTGTCAGACCACACTGGATAATGCACCATGGAACATAAGGTCTCGTGATCATGCATGCGAGAGATTGCATCTTGCACCCTTATTTTCCAAACCAGGCTTATAGAGGATGTCGAAATGGTACCCCAACAATTTGGCTGCCCAGTTTTGTTGATCACCAGTGGTTATGCGCTGCATCAAAAATTGTTTCAAACTCTTTTGATCACTACATACAGTGAACTTACGCCCCAAAAGATACGGTCTCCAATGTTGGATGGATAACGCCACTGCCATTAATTCTTTCTCATAAGCAGACTTGGCCAAATTTCTTTCACCCAATGCCTTACTATAATAAGCAATAGGACGTCCCTGCTGCAACAGAATTGCTCCCAAACCGTTACCTGAAGCATCACTTTCAATCATAAATTCCTTAGTAAAGTCCGGCAAAGCTAAAACTGGAGCCGTGGTCACCTTATGCTTAAGAAGATCAAAAGCCTGCTGCTCCTTGGGTCCCCACCTAAAACCATCCTTCTTGGTCAATTCGGTCAGTGGCTTTGCCATTTTGCCATAATCCCTTATGAATTTTCTGTAATACCCCGTTAGACCTAGAAAACCACGAACCCCCTTAACATTCTTCGGAACTGGCCATTGTAACACGCAGCTGATTTTGGCTGGTTCCATGGCAACCCCAGCATGTGAAATAATATGGCCCAAGTATTCAACAGAGGGTTGACCAAACAAACATTTCTTCTTATTGGCTACCAACTTATGGTCATGTAAAACTTGCAGAACCGACTTCAAATGCTGCATATGAGTGTTCCAACAGGGACTATACACCAATATATCATAAAAAAAAAAACAAGACGAATCTCCTCAACATAGGTTTAAAAATTGCATTCATTAGAGCCTGAAAAGTAGATGGGGCGTTCATCATGCCAAAAGGCATTACTAAATATTCATAGTGCCCTTCATGTGTACGAAACGCAGTTTTGTGTATATCTTCCGTTCGCATCCGAACTTGATGGTAACCCGATTTCAAATCAATCTTGGAAAAATAATGAGCACCATACAACTCATCCAACAATTCATCAATCACTGGAATGGGAAATTTATCGGGTACAGTTACCTTGTTGAGTGCTCTATAATCCACGCACATACGCCAAGTTCCATCCTTTTTCTTTACCAGAATGACTGGGCTGGAAAAAGCACTTTGACTTGGGCGAATTATGCCCATCTGCAGCATTTCTTGGACTTGTTTCTCGATTTCATTTTGTGATGGTGGGAATACCTATAAGGCCTCACATTCACCGGGCCCTGTCCGTCGAGCAAATGAATAACATGCTCATGCATCCGCTTGGGAGGTAAACCCCTGGGCTCTTGAAACACCCCAGCAAATTGGTCCAATAACACCTGCAATTCCTGATTCTGCTCACCACTCAAATTGGTTGTATCACCTTTTTGATGACCCTCCACACCTATCATTTGTGCCTCCGATGTCATGAAAAACCCCTCGACAACTTGCTTCGGTCCCCCCAGCAAGCTCTGAAACGCAGAGAAAGGAATTCCTGCACCCTGTTCCCCCTGTACTTCAACCCATTGATTGTTGTGCTTAAAACACATGACTTGCTTAGGCCAATCTACCCACATCTCTCCCACTGAATTCAACCAAGTCATTCCTAAAACAATGTCAATGCCATCGAGATCAAAGACCATAGCATCAATCTCCACCCTCAAATCAGAAATTTCTATCATCACTCCTTTACACTCTCCTTGAGTTTTGGCCTTGAAACCATCCCCCAATTTGATATGCAAAGGAGTGGTCTCGTCCACCTTCATTCCCATCGCTTTCACCAACTTGTGGGAGATAAAATTGTGAGTCGCTACACTGTCCACCAGCAGCAAGATTGGTACCCCTTGTACCTTCCCCCTCAACTTCATGGTTCTGACTTCGTTAGACCTCGCCGTTGACAATCCCATCAAACTCATAGCATTCAGCTCAACCTCCTCTTCTCCCTCATCTTCTTCGCCATCCATCACTTGCACCTCTCCTTCTTCAAACTCATCATCTTCAGTCATCATGATGCGAAGTTGGCGGTCTGGGCACTGGTGTCGAGGATGAAAAGGACCCCCACATTTGTAACATAGTCCCTTCTTCTGACGTTCAACAAACTGTTGGTAGGATAGATGACGTATGCCTTTGTCCCTGGGTCCAGGTTGCCTCCTCTCACTTCTGATTTCATATTTTGGGCCTGAATTGGTTCCCCCTTTGTCTGGGCTCTCCTTTGTTCCTTTCACATAGACCCAATCGCCGTTTTGGACATTATGGGTTCGACCCATACTTTGTGACCCATGACCCGAAAACCCCTTGGAAAGAAAATTAGAGGATCCACCGCCTGACCCACGTGAACCCCCAAAACTAGAACCGGTCCAGCCTCTCTGTTTTTCCTGCAGCTCTACCTCCACCGCTCTGGCCAAATTCATCATCCTCGCACGCGAAATTGGCCCAAGTGCTTTCAGACTACGCACCCTTCCTCGAATTCCATCCCTTAATCCATGAATGAAGTAGCCAAAATATTGCTCATCGGGTAACCGCGTCACCTGCGCCACCAATTTCTCAAACGCATGGATGTATTCATCAACACTCCCCTTTTGTCGCAAGGCTGAGAGCTGTTCAAACACACTACCTTTGCCAATGCCCCCGTAACGCTCCAACAGTGTCTCTTTCAATGTCGCCCAGGTTAAATGCTCATCTTCATCGGTCAACGCCTTGAAAAAATGGATGGTGGGACCCGCCATGCATAACTGTGCCAAACTAACCTTCAACTCTTCTCGCGTGCCCTGTACCTTGAAATAAATCTCAGCTCTGGCAATCCATCCAGCTGGATCGTCACCATCGAACAAAGGGAGTTCTACCTTCTTAGCCGATTGTCTGAAATCATCGAGTTCTACCCCCTGTAATCTCTGCAACAGCTTCTTCATCTCTGGAGAGCCCATCGTACTATCTTCGTCTTCGTCTTTGCTGCTATCGTTACTCTTGTTTTGGGTCAGCAATGACACCAACTTTTCTTGATCAGCTGCAGCCTGAGCGCGCATCTCTGCCAAGGTGGCTTCGAACTTGTCCATCCTGTTTTCTAGAGACAATATCTTCGCCTCCATCTTCTTGGGTGGCATTCGCTGATTCTCTCAAACTTCTCCGACTGATCTCGTATCCGGCAGGTCGGACCAATGATGCAGAACCAGCACACACAACACAGTAATATAGGCAATAATAGAGAATTAGAAAAGATATAGTATGAAATTGTATTGATATTATATAGATGAAATGCAGAAAGACAGTATGTCTTCTGCCCCAGAGCAATGCTCCTACAGAGAGTGAATCTCTTCACACAAAACAATCTGCTATCCCCCCCTTACTCACTAACAGCCCCTATAACAGAAATGCACCCACCCACTCACATTTCCTTCTCTCTCTCTGCCACGTCAACATTCTTTTCTCCCTGCCTATTTTTCCTTACATAGACCCTCCATATTTTGGGCCTATTCCCTTGACTTGTATTCTGCTCCCCTAAGCCTGAAATATTCTCCATGGGCCTATCAAATATAATTTTGGATATACTTGTATGATTGCTTAAATTGAGCAACGTAGCTTTTGTGAATTTTATAACCAGCATCTTGTTTCTTTGCATGTAAAATTCCAAACTATTTCTCAAAACACCAGTCTATGAAATAGCTAATGGTGAAATGTACCTGGTGATACAGGCATACAGCAAATTGCACTTGTCCAACTTTTACATGTTCCATAGTAGTTCATGTTAGTTTAGAGTACTGTATTGGTGCTAGGCAAGCATTTAAAGTTATCTAATTTTTTCCCTTTACTTTAGGTAATCTATATTATTTTTTTATTCTGTTTCACAATATAAGGAGGTAGAGATATTCAGTTGCATTTAGGTTTTGACTAATAAAAGTGTTGCAGCTCAATGAACTCATTTATATTTATTTATTTTTTTGAAGTTATATTTTGTTTGTAATATTCTGCTTCTGCAAGGTTCTCTCAAGTGCCTTTCTGTTAAATTGCAATTTGCTATTGAGTTCTTAAACTCATTTTTTCTCTTTATTTTCTCCGTCTACCTTAGAGCTTTCAGCTCCTAATTGAAGAGCTCAGTGAAATTTTAACCGATACAAAATTTCAAGCATCAAGCATGAAGGTTAGTTCACCAATGTTGTGCATTCCATTCTAAAATTTTCTGCATACTTGTTCTGCATGATCTTTGACAGTTGAGACACACTTGTAATTTTGCATTGGACAGGGGTTATGTAGTCTACATTTTGCAATATTTTCCATTTGCATGTTTTAGATTCCAGTCTTCAAGATTTCCCATGTGGGTGTGTATTTTTCTGAAGCTTACAAATTAAATACAGTTTTTTTTTATATATAACAAATAGACGATATATATGTCTGATTTCTTTATGTAATCTTGTTGCAGCCCTTGCAGAACCTGTTACTCTTTCAATATCTTGTCATTGTTCTCGAAGGCGATTTTCTACCTCGTAATGGTGTGTATGAAATAGAATGAATTACCTGCTGTTGTTATGCCTTAAACTACTTGTAAATTCTAAGCAGCTGTTCTGTTGCAGGAGCAACCATGAAATGGAGCATACAGAGGGAGTCTTTGCTCAACATGTTACTGGTAATTGTTTTATTAGCAGATTTTTTGTGACTAACCAATTGACAATTAACCATATTGATTAATGTGCTAAGTATATGAATGCTAATACTCTTCTTTCCATATGTCCTGTTGAGATCTTATGCATCTTGGTTCCACCACCTTGAAAGATTTTTTTTTTTTTAATTTTGTTGTTGCAGAAATATATATGATCTAGTTTTTGTAGGGATCTAGGAAAATAAATTACAAAAGCTTGATGAAGGATTGCATGACAGTTATTTGTCAACTATGTCACCTTCAAAATGAACTCGGTAAATATCTAGAGCTTCAAACGAGTTCTGAATCTCAGTTATCCAAAAATGGTCATACTGCATTATCTCTTGCTATACCTGAAGTATTAAAGAACACATGTGTCTCTATGAAGAAACTTTTGGTGATGGTAAGTTCCTGAATAATGCTATTTGTTGTGATTATGAAAACTTCAACAACTTTTCTGTGTCTGCTTACATTGTGGATGATTTTAGATTATGGACCTTGATATGTCCAGGAAGAAAGCAGATATTGAAGGTCATACTACAAGAGCAGATAGTCCAAGGTAATTGTTTGTTACTTTGTTCTAATTCTGCTTCTTTACTGTGTTGTTCCTATCAGTTGTTTTTCTTCTTTCTTTATATGCTATGGTTCTGATTGAAATAGACGCAATATTGTATTTTGGTGCATTTGGTACAGAACACCTTTGATGGACATAATTTTGGATGAACTAGCTTACTGCAGAGATACTGTCCCCTTTTTTCTTAAGGTGGCTCCTAAATACTCTCTCTCCACCCTTACCTTCTGTCCATCTCACCCCTCCCCCCTCTTTGCATGTAACTGTCTATGGGGCTAGGTGAAGTAATAATGCATAAGATTGGTATATGCTTTTCCTTTAAAAACCTTTGCTTGGGCATATTCTGACCAAGATGTAAAACAAACCAATCTCCATATAATGATAACAGTTTACCATTATTTACATAGCATATAATATTGGGTGACTTGAGACATCTTATGTTTCTACTAGTTAACCTTTTCAACTTCCAATGTCAAGTCATATTTTGAGGGAGTTTACCTTGTGTCTAATGGTTTCTTCTGCTTTTCTTGAGAATGGCTTCAGATCTTCAATGAACCTAAATGGAAGTTGGAAATTGTTGTGCAGTATCTCTGGAAATACATAACTAAGGTAGTCACAACTAAACTGTTTGGAAATCTATCATACTTAATATATTTTCGTCCTCCTGAGAGGGAGGCTCTATTAGTACTAGGCTTGTAACTTTTGACAATCTCTCGATTTAACTATCTTTGTCCTATACAAAATTGCAGCCTTCTGTTCGCACTCGTAGGTCAAATGGTTGTAATGAAGATGCAACATTTGATGGGGCTTTGAAATGCTTTTCAAATAAAACTGGCACTAAGAGCATAATAAAAAAAACTGGTGCAGATGTAATTCAGTTACTTTTGGCTCATGGTTTTCAGGTACCTGTCTTTATTCAATGAATCAATGCACAATATATATTGATTTGAATCACCATTACATTTCTCTTATAAACTACAAAGATTGAGGACTGAGAATCCTCATAAAGAGGAGATGAAAACATCAAAGAAATAAGAACATCACAATGAAAGGCACAGACTCCTTTCCATAATAGACAAAAAACTTTCTCAATCCCAGGCATTGAATAATGACCGCTTTCACAGCTATGGATCTTATGGGATTGGGGAACTTGCTAGAGTTTTTTTCCATTTGGAAATTGTTTTAGTATGAAGCAGTCATTTGTACCCTTGGGAAGCAAAGTATTAGTCCACACTCCTTGAAAACTGTATGACGAGCTTCTAAAATTAATTTTCTTTTTCTAAAATGGGTTTTTACCGGTTTTCAGGCTCAATTGTCAATATTGTCAGAAGGAAATGCTGATAACATTTCTGGTGACAAAGAAGAGGGAGCTAGTGCTCTTGTGGATTTGTGCCAGACATTTATTTCTGCTTTTGATAGTTTGAGAAGCACAGATGAGTAAGGGGACCATTTCTCAGGATTTTATTTTTCTCAACAATTTGCTTGCTTTTGCATTATTCTTTGCATGACTTGGGATGCATATTATGACTACTACTGGTCATACTTATAAAGAATGATTGCGATTGCTTATAGTATATGAAACCATGTTAGAGTCTGCTTCCATGCCTGACTTATGCATATCAATACTTTGAAGTTTGAACAGATCCCATAAAATCCATAATATTTTTGTATAACCTCTAAAGTCCTTTTGTTTAATTATATCTCGACAATTTTAAAATTTGTTTTCTGTCATGGTGCAGGCATATGGAGATATTGTCGATTGGAAAAGAGGCACTATTTACTGCAGCAACTATTATCTCCATGAAGTCATAGAAGTGTAAATAACTGCATTGACTTGATTAACTTTTTGTGTCTGATTATACAGAATCAACTCATTCTGTTCTATAATAGCTGCATTGACTTGATCAACTCATTCTTTATACAGAATCTGAGGCTTTGTAGCTTTAATTAAATGCATGAGATATACTTTGCCATGATATCCCAAACCATTCATGATAATAAGTCCAGGTATCTTAAAAGTCATTGGTGAGGCTGTCAGAAACCAGCAAATTAAATGAAATTGGGAAGAACTGTATTAAAGAAGAAGAATGTATTACAGACTCAAATCTTGCAATACCCACAGAGCTAGGCTCCTATTCCACTACTAACAGAAATGTCAGAAAACTACCTTTCCCCCACTACCCGCTCTCCTATAAAAGTAAATATGCGTGGAATAACAAATCACCACTTCCCATTTCTATTTCCCATTATGCCCCCCCTGTTGCAGACCCTTTTTTTATTCTTTCTACTGTATGTCTTCCAAACCAAAGGCCCATGACTAAGTTGGATTGGCTTCACTAACTCCTGAGGCCTTACATTGCCTCCCTCTTCAACATCAGCCTTGTCCTCAAGGCTAACATCTGGAAACTGATTTGCAATGATGAATGCTTCCTCCCAAATAGCTTCCTCAATAGGCTTGCCTTGCCATTTAATCAACCAATAAGGAACAATAGCCCCCTTTTTCTTCTTCTGTTGGACTGCTAAAATCTCATCTGGGAGCACTTGCTCAGCCATTTCCACCTCAAAACCAGCAGGTAAGTCAGCAGCTGCTTGGTAATTCCCAATGGCCTTTTTAAGTTGGGAAATATGAAAGACAGGATGGATTCTAGACTCTGCAGGAAGTTTAAGCCGATATGCCACTGCCCCTAGTTTCTTTTCAATTTGGTATGGTCCATAAAACCTAGCTGCTAGCTTGGGGTTTATTCTTTGAGCTACAATATGTTGTCGATGGGGTCTTAATTTGAGAAAGACCCAATCCCCTTCCTCAAAAGATTGAAAAGTCCTCTTCCGGTCTGCATACTTCTTAATGTGTCCTTGAGCTCGTTGTAAATGATACCTCAGTTGCCTAATTGCTTCATCCCTATCACAAAGCTCTTGTTCCACAAACTCCACTTTAGCTTCGCCTCTCATGTATTGCATAAGAGTAGGTGGTTTCCTTCCATACACTGCCTGAAAAGGAGTTGATCCTGTAGTGACATGAAAAGTGGTATTATACCACCACTCTGCCCAATGTAACCAATTACTCCAATTCTTAGGTTGTTCTGAACAAAAACACCTAAGATAAGTCTCCAAACACTTGTTAACAATTTCAGTCTGCCCATCGGTTTCAGGATGATAAGAAGAACTCATTCGGAGTTTTGTACCTTGTAACTTGAAGAGTTGGGTCCAGAAATGACCGAGAAAAAGGGGATCTCTATCACTGATAATTGACTTAGGAATACCATGTAACTTCACAATCTCCTTAGCAAACAAATCTGCAACTGTTTTAGCTGTAAATGGATGCTTGAGTGGAAGAAAATGAGCATATTTAGAAAGTCTGTCCACTACTACCAATACAGTATCATACCCTTTGGATTTTGGAAGTGCAGAAACAAAATCAATGCTTAAATCTTCCCAAATGTGCTCAGGGACATCTAAAGGCTGCAATAACCCTGCTGGAGATTTGGTTTGGTATTTTTGCCTTTGACAGACATCACATTCCCGAACAAATTCTTGCACTCTTCTCTTCATGCCACACCAATAAATATTTTCAGCTAGCCTCCTGTAAGTTCGATAATATCCTGAATGACCCCCTGTAGGCGTACTATGGAATTCTTGGAGTAGAATTGGGATCCAATTAGAATTAGCATAAATGACTAATTTGTCATAATAAAAGAGAACACCATGCTGTAAAGAGAAACCAGGTCTAGAGAAAGGGTCCTGCTGCAAATCAGAAACTATTCCTTGGAGGTAAGAATCATGTTGAATTTCTTCTTGCACCTTGCTTGAATCTAACCATTCTGGTGTAGAAACCAGAACTTGTAACTCCACTTCCTCATTGCATCTGGACAAAGCATCAGCAACTTTATTTTGAGGGCCAGGCTTGTAGATAACCTCAAAATCATACCCCAATAATTTAGTGAGCCAACACTGCTGGTCAGGAGTAGAAACCCTTTGCTCCAACAACTGCTTTAAACTCCTTTGATCTGAGAACACTTTAAATTGCCTCCCCAAAAGATAAGGCCTCCAATGCTGAATTGATAATGCTAATGCCATAAGCTCTTTATGATATGCAGATTTTGCCAAATTCCCTTCAGAAAGAGCTCTGCTAAAGTAAGCCAAGGGTTGACCTTCTTGCATCAAGACAGCCCCCAACCCCCTACCAGCTGCATCACATTCAATCACAAAATCTTTGGTAAAATCTGATAACCTTAGAACTGGAGCCTCTGTGATAATTTTCTTCAGTGTATCAAAAGCTTCCTGGGCCTGCTTCCCCCAATGAAATCCCCCTTTCTTCGTTAATTCTGTTAAGGGTTTGGCAATTTTCCCATAATCCTTAATGAATTTTCTATAATAACCAGTTAACCCAAGGAAACCTCTTACCCCTTTTATCGTTTGTGGGACTGGCCACTCCAAAACTCCTCTCACTTTTTCAGGATCCATAGCCACTCCTTTTTCAAAAATTACATGGCCTAAATACTCCACTGCCTTCCTACCAAAATGGCATTTCTTTCGATTAGCCACCAGCCCATGTGTCTTCAAACAATCTAGCACATGTTCCAAATGATGCATATGAGAGTTCCAATCTTTGCTATATACCAAGATGTCATCGAAGAATACTAACACATACTTCCTTAAACAATGCCGAAAAACATCATTCATCAAAGATTGAAATGTTGCAGGTGCATTCATTAATCCAAAAGGCATGACAAGATACTCATAATGGCCATTATGTGTTCTAAAAGCCGTTTTTGGAATATCTTCTTCTTTTACTCTAATTTGATGGTACCCCCGATTTGAGGTCCAGCTTAGAAAAATAAGAAGCTCCGTTCAACTCATCAAGTAACTCATCTATAACCGGTATGGGATATTTATCAGGTATTGTAACTTTATTGAGAGCCCTATAATCAACACAATCCTCCAGGTATGGTCTTTCTTTCTTACCAATATTACCGAGCTGGAATAGGCACTCATGCTTGGTCTGATCACTCCGGATTGTAACATTTCTTCCACTTGTTTCTCTATTTCTTCCTTTTGATAATGAGGGTATCGGTATGGTCTAACATTCACAGGGGTTGCTTCCTGCCTCAAGTTGATAACATGCTCCTTAGATCTTTTAGGAGGCAAGCCTTTAGGCTCCAAAAATACCTATGGAAATTTCTGCAAGACAAGCTGCAAATTTGTCTCCTGCTCCTTGGTCAATCCTTCCTCCTTATCCCTTACGGCCTTTTGGATATTGCTAGGCCACATCAATCCATCAATTTCTTGCAGCTCTTGGTTGAGGAAACATAATAAGGAATCTTGTTTCCCTCCCTCATTGTCCTCGCCTTTAAACTCAATTTTTCTTCCTTCATACTCAAACTTCATAACATTTTTCTTCCAATCAGTAGTAACCTCACCCAAGGTGGCTAGCCACTCAATCCCCAAAATTAAATCCACTTCCCCTATATCAAACACATAGGAGTCAATGATTATTTTCAACTCCTCCAACTCCACTGATACTCCTTTACAACGTCCCTGCACTAATTTACGGTTACCATCTCCCAATTTCACTGTTGTAGCAGTTGAATGGCCGTAACCTAACCCCAAAGAATTTACCACTCTCAAAGAAATGAAATTATGGGAGGCCCCACTATCAATTAAGATTAACACTGGTATACCCTTGATACGCCCTCTTCATGGTTCTAGGTTGAAAATCTCCTCGGTTTTCCACATTACAACTGCTGAGAAGTGAACATTCAAGTTCACACGGTTGTTCCTCCATCTCCAAGGCCAACACTTCAGTTTCTCCTCCTTCCAACTGCTCTTCATCCACAATAATTAATTTAAGTTGACGCTCGGGACATTGATGCATTGGATGAAAGAGTTGACCACATTTAAAGCACAATCCCTTCTGTTTCCGCTCCATTAACTCCCCATAAGACAAATGGCGCACTCCACGATCTCTTCCTCCTCCAACTCGCCTTTCTCCTGAATTGGTATTGCCCAAACCAGATCCATCAGCCTTCATTTCTTCCTTTCGAAACTCCTTTTTCTGCACTCCTGTTGAATTTCCCCCAATTTTCGACATAGCAAGTTGCTCTGTTCCAAAACGCAAAAACAGAGCACGATTCTGGTTGCCTTCCGTTCCAACAAAACTCCTTCTCTGAACCGGTTTCAAATATGTCTCCCCAAGCAAATCAGCTTCTATCGCCCTTCCCAACTCCATCATTCTCACCCTGTTGTCGGGCTTATGTATCCTGACTTTCCTCCTAATATCTGCACGAAGACCATGCATAAAGTAGGCCATGATTTGTTGCTCTGGCATCTTAGGAACCTGAAAAGATAGGTACTCAAATTCCTCGATATAGGCAGCGACGGTTCCATCTTGTTGTATCTCCGCAAGACTCTCAAATGGGTTTTCGACTAACGCTCCCCCATACCTCCGAACTAACGATGTCTTCAATTTCTCCCATGAAGGTTCCAACTCACTCTCCAACCAAAGATTAAACCAGTGGACAGTAGGTCCCTCCACACAAATTTTAGCCAATCACACCTTTAATTCTGGTTAAGTTTCCTGCACTTCGAAATACGTCTCTGCTTGCGAAATCCATCCCCCAGGATCATTTCCATCAAAACCAGGTAACTCAATCCGCTTAGTAGCCAAGCGGAGTTCAGATGAAAGCCCCTCGTCCTTAGACTCTGGTCCTCCTTTTCCTCCTTTGGACGAGCCACTAGAATGAGGCGGAGTTCGAGGTCCTCCTTGTGACAAACGTGACTCTATCTGTTGCATCTCTGCCAACAACTGTTGAAAAGATGACTGCATTTCCATTTGTGTTTTCGCTTGCCCATCAGCTAACTCCTTCACCACAGCTTCTAGAGAAGACACACGAGCATCCATGGTAGCCTTACCAACCGTTCGACGCTTGGGCATACACTCTCCGACAAATAGATCCGGCAGGTCGGACCAAATTGTCAGAAACCAGCAAATTAAATGAAATTGGGAAGAACTGTATTAAAGAAGAAGAATGTATTACAGACTCAAATCTCGCAATACCCACAGAGCTAGGCTCCTATTCCACTACTAACAGAAATGTCAGAAAACTACCTTTCCCCCACTACCCACTCTCCTATAAAAGTAAATATGCGTGGAATAACAAATCACCACTTCCCATTTCTATTTCCCATTATGCCCCCCTGTTGCAGCCCCTTTTTTTATTCTTTCTACTGTATGTCTTCCAAACCAAAGGCCCATGACTAAGTTGGATTGGCTTCACTAACTCCTGAGGCCTTACAGAGGCCCTGATATGAAATATGAAATATTGACAATTTATCAATCTCTGAAGCTGTTCAACAATAAATTGGATTGCCACAATATCTTATGGTGACAATGACAATAGTAATCATTAATTGACGTTAAGTAGAATGACTATTAACGTGGATATATTCTACTCAACCTCACTAAGTCTTCCATGAATTACCGAAGGCAACCCTATTTAATTAACCCTGTTGTTTTTTGAACTGGTTAACTATGACAAATACTTGATGTATAATGTGTTTGGTGCTGTGTTTGCAGTGCCTAAACCAACATTTTGAGTCTTCAAACCATGATCTTATCATTTATAAACTTGATTGAGAAAAATGATTAGTTTTTGTTTCAAATGGGAAATCTGTTTATACATGATTTTAACAAAAGTAACTCTAAGGAAAATTTGCGTTCAAGTAATTGAAATCTAAGCATAAATTATTTCATTTCACTAAATAGTAGTTAGTCACAGTAAAAGTGGACCGTGGCTCTAAGAGAATTTTATCTGCAAGGTCAAATGTTAAATGTTGGAGTCACTTGAGGGTTAAACTCACAATTATGTTTTAGTAAACACATTTAGTTACTAATTTAACTTTAAGTTGAAGTATCTTATCAAACACTCTCTAAATATAGTGTGCAAATTGGTGTGAATAACATGTTAGCATCATGAAAATACATTCTCTTGAGGAATACTTCAAAACAACCCGGTTGAATACAGCATTAACAGTAGACGGTAGCTAACAGAAAATTACACGAACAAAACAAGAGGGAAAAATTAAAAAAATAATATTAGTAAATATACATATCTGAACAACTATTGCATTTATAACTGTACAAAACAATATCAGTGTTTCCATATGAACTTCATAAAAGAAGTTTTAGTGAAGTCAAGTATCCAGTTATTAATGCAATAATTGTATATTGAACTAAATTGTATCAGTTCTCACATATGCATGCTACAATCTCTTCTTTTCTCCCCATGCCTTTTCCCTCTTACCACTTTCACCAAACTCAATTTGTCCATAGCAGCTACAAAAGCTTGAAAAAACTTTTGCTTATCCTTTGCAAGATCTTGAACCAGTGGTTTGGTTCGTGGATCCAAAGCCAAAGCCTGGTCAGAGGCTAGCAAACCCATTTTGTTCTGCAAATTACCATAATAGGCATGGTCAAATATGAAAGGGGGTAGTAGCATCAAATGGGGCAACAATGTCTGAGTTTCCACCATAGTTTGGACAATACAATCTCAAAGCATGTAGCAGTTTGGGGTCCATATTTGGGTCGGGTTGACCCTTGCCCTGGTAATTGTAGAGACGGGTCACAAAGTTCTTGCAATGGGCAAACCCAATTGTGTGGGCACCAGAAAGTGCAACCATGTCTTGTATGGTTAAGCCCTTTGAGTTGAAGAGTTTGATGAGTTGATCAATGGTGGAGTTTGCACGAGGGATGTTGGACCCCACTCTTGATGCCATTGATATCTTTCCATCCCATCTTCCCTTCTTCACTTGGTAATAGGGCCCTCCTGCCTGTGTCACATTTGCACTAAAATCATCAATCACTTACACCTAAGTACTACCAGTTTGTTTTAATTATTGGACAATAATCAATTTTACTAAAATTAATTTCAAATAAATTTTATGTGCTTTGTAAACTGTGATCATTTGTTTTTAGAAGAGCCAGTAAAATGGATTAGCTCGATCGAGTCGATCCATAAAAGCTCATAAAAATATATGGCTGTTTTTTTGTCAAAAAAAAAATGTAGGACTTGATACTTTATTTTAAAAACCCGAATAACTGCTAGACTTTTTAAATTGGACCGATAAAGTCTGTTACTCGTGAAACCCGCAAAAGGTTGGGTAATTCACAAAAACTTCTGCCTACCAGCAAAAATATTGGGCTCAAACCTTTATTTTAAAAGCTAAAATAATTCCCTAATTCTTTAGTTCGAGAAAACGACAAAATACGTTACTCACAGCTCTGATTTTTATAGTAATTATTTTTTATTTTTACTAAAATTAATTCTATCAAACTCTAAATCAAATAGGCTTGTAATTCATTTTCAATTTTCAATGAGCTCACATTTTTAATGTCCCAATTGACATGAATTGTTTATTTCGGAAAAATTTGATTGAAATTTAACTTCTATTTTTATTCCATATTTCAATCTGACACGATATGGCATAGACAAGTACAATACTGGAAATTAGACCTAAAATTAAGAAGCAGGGTTGTGTTTGGTGCCCAAATAATCCACACACAAAGTACAAAAGTTCGGCTGTTAAAAGAGTCTAACATGCCAAACAATTTATGACAACAAGAAAACAAGTCTAAATTGACTTTATGCAGAATCCTTCTATGAAACTGCCACTCTGCTAACTGCCAAACCGAAACAGCAATTAATATTATAGAAGAGGCATGTTCGTATTTAATGTAGGAAAATACCCTAAAACCAAGATCAACTTGTCTGTTTCTACTTTCTAGAGCTAAAATAAGTGATTTTTCTACAATCTAGAGTCAAGACCAGCCTGTATACCAATGCTTAGCGCATTATGTGCCTTTTTCGCTAGACAAACTAGCAAATGAAAAAACCAATTTATTCTACAACATATAACTGTTAGCTCTTTTGTCCCTCTTTAGGAAGAAAAAGATTGGCTACATTGTCTAATTTCTACATTATAAAAAGAAAAACTATTTCCAAAAACTAGTATCCAATTTCTTTAAATATAAACTATATAATATAATGTCATCACAAAAAATGACAGACAAGTAGGCTGCAATAAATCTATGACACTTTTTCCTATGTACCATAAGACTATGCACCTAAATTATTAAAATTGTCTCTTTTCTGGCATTGGTATCTTCACACACAATTTCTTTTATTCTATAAATACGGAAGCAAAGCTACTATCTAAGAAACAAAAAAGAAGCAGTAAGAGAAAAGGGGGTGCACTCAGAAAATAGAAGAAAAGCATAATATGGATTTCTTCATAGCCAAATAGCCCTCATCTGTGGTCAATTTAAGTGGACCAAATGTGGTTATTTCAATGAGAATAACTTCTAAAACTACAAATTTTTCAAATTTGTATTGAGTGTGAACACATTTTAAGAATTGAAACAAAGCACCAGTTACTTACCAGGTGTACATAATCTCTGGCTGCAATTGCAAGAATGTCTGCACAGGACACAACACCTGGGCACTTTCTCTCCACTACCTCCTTAGCCTTCCTTATGGTCTCAAAACCTTCCACTCTCAAATCTCTATTATCCTCTGCATCTTTCTCTGCCAACTCCTTGCTCCCAGGCTTTGATTCTATTAAAATTGAAGCATCACAACCCTGCACTCACCCATTCAACAATTATCAGACACCCCAAGAAAAAAAAAATTCCAAATTAAAACCACAAAATGAATGACTAGTCCAAATGCAGCTGGGATTACTGAAACATCAAACATTTGTCCTAAAAACTTAATCTTTTTGGATCTAAATCTTTGGCACAATCATCAGGAAAACAAGCCAATACATGCATGCAAAGCTAAAGCATTTTTTATTGTGGAATTTTGGTCTTACTTCTACAAAGCAATCATGGAAGAGGAGGCGAATGGTAGCAGGGCCAGAAACAGGTGATTCTTTGAATTGTTGAGAGGTGATTGAGCCAACAAGCTGTTCTACCTGGGGGCAAGATTTGGCATAGTAATCAACTGAGAGCTGGCGAGGGGTGCGGTTAGTTTTGTTAAGTATGGCTAAGCATGGTGAAGTTACAGTCAAAATGAAGAAAACAAACAAAGAACAGAATAGAAATGGAAAAGAAGTTGAAGCAGAAGAAGGGACAGACATGAGTTTAGATAATGGAGCAGTTTAGGACAAAGAAAGGGGAGAGTAATGAAGAAGATCAGAAGTGAAGGTGATGTTTGAATGTTTGTATGGGACAGATTGCCATTTAGAATAAAATAATTAGAGGGAATCAAGTCCCGTGAATGTTATAGAAGAGAAAAATGAAGCTGCATTATTATTTGGTGGTTTCTAATGTAGAAAAAGCCACACATCCTTAAAAAAGAAATCATAAAGTTTTAGAGAAGATCCCTTGAACATGTTGAAATTAGACTTGAAGTTCACCCACCTGATAACAGCTTTCTGACACATATTTGGTTTTAATCATAATAATGGGTTTATTTTTTGGTCAAATGGAAATGTAGGTCCTATCTAGAAGCATATCATGCCACTTTTGATTAATTATTTGAGTTTCCCTCTGGATTGAAATAATCAATGAGAGTTTGATCAAAGAGAGAAACTTTTGGTTTATCAATTATCACTGATTATTTTGAACACAGTAAAACTGGAAAAAGATTAAAGAATAAGGACATCAACTATCCTTGTTATATATTATGTACCTCAAATTGTGATAAAATATTAAGGAAAATACATGATGAGATTCATTCACATGTGTGTATGTGCACTTGTTCTTGATTGTTCATGATTTCTGAAGTTGACTATTGATTCATGGGACCTCCAGCAAAAAATATCAAACTGCCATTCATTTTCTTGCTCATAGAATATAAATGAGGATTTTTATCAGTTTTTCTTAAATTTTGAATTTGGTCTAACTCAACTCCAAAATAATTTATAGATAGACTGAGGATTGATTTAGACTTATGTACTATAATTTAAACTTATCTCTAAATAATAATATGTGACTCTGCAAGGATATAAAAGTGAATAAAGAAATGACATAATCTATAATTTATAAAGTATAATGGTATTTGTACATTATGCTCTATATAATTGTTTTCTACAATACTTTTAATATTTATGCAAAATCAGTTTCAGAACCACAAGCACGGTAAAATGTAAGAGAGCAAAAAAAAAATAGGAAAGTAACATTTTCAGTTTACAAAAGTGAGTGATGAGTGAAAGGACAATGGTGAGTCAGTGAACCCCACCAAACACCACTATGGTATGAGTTATTAAATGCAGGGCATGTGCAACCAAAGCCCCACTAGATTATAAACAAATGAAGATCTTCAGACTAATTAATTTAGTTTAATGACTTCTCCATCCCTTTCTGTGCATGTAGAGGACCAAAATATAAATGAGTTGCTTTTCCTTTTTCAGGTTGGTCTTAAGTAGGGAGAGCCTTCTGTTGTGACTGCATTAAAAAGCTGGTGGACCATCTCATCAAAAATTCATTCCTCCTGTAAGCCCAATATTATTAGAAGGCACTTTAGCATAGCAAAAAATATGGGCTTTCAGTAAGTAAAGTGAAAGTGACACATCCTTTCAGTGGGGCTCCACCCTCCCCTTCCTAGGGTCAACTAGATAATTTTATTTTTTTACACACAAAGATGCTTTCCTTTTTCTTTTATAAAAAAATTATGGGAAAGATATGTTACTCCTGTACTGCTACTTGTTGTTGGAATGTGAATGTCATGTTTGTGATCTCTCAACTAATTAAAGAATCACTCAGGATTCCCTATTCAGACCTCCCTGTGAAAAAGGTTACTCGGTTAACTAATCTTAGTTGAACTTCAATGAATCATTTTAAGAGATGATCATCAAACTAGAAGAGATATCTTTGTTGAACCTATATGTTAGGAGTCCCACATTAAATGAAACAAGTCACTCATTATAATTCTTAATCTATGGGACTCTGTCACTTATGGACTAGTTTTATGGATTGGGCTCTTCTCATAATAGTGTGTTTGGTTTACATTGAATCACGTTTAAAACGTAGACCTCAAACGTATGTTTACGTTTTAAACGTGATTTTGAGATAAACCAAACACATTAACTCATAATAATTGAGTATTTTATTATCCATTCAATTTGACACTCATAACATTCTATCTTTGCATGCTCAAGCAATTTTTCTTAAATTCATTTAAAAATGCATATAATAACTCAAGTTGTATTTTTTTGGCCATAGAAGGGTTAAATGCGTGAACTTCTTTATAAATCTATACTTCAATGTAAAATTTGTCCTTTCTTCGGTTAAGCAATTAGCCCATGACACTCTTTAGGCATCCATATAAATAACTTATACTATATAGCACTTATTAATGTTACATATGTATGGGGTATTTTACTATACATTATTAATAATTAAAATTGAAATTATTAATTACACCATAAGTATAAATAAACAATAAATAATTTCTATTTAATAAAAGGGAAAAATATGTTTTTCGTCCCTATAATTTCGGTCAACTTGGGTTTTCGTCCCTATACTTTAAATCCTTGCTTTTTTGTCCTTGTACTTTAAAAAACCCGTAACAGTAGTCTCTGCCGTCACTTTGGTCCGTTAAACTTGTGACGTGGCATGCTGGGCAATTGACACGTGGCTTTTAAGAATAAAATATATTTTATCAAAAACTATATTAATAATAATTGATAGAATTGGATATCAGTGTAAATGTGAAAAATTAGACACATTTAAGAATTAATAACGTGTTTGTGAATCCACGTTTAATAACACAAGCATTTGTTACGTCTCTACTCGAAATTCTTGAAATCAAATCTCAACGGCTAAAGAGACACTAAATTGTGCACACAACACTTTTATATTAAGTATATGTTTAATTTTTATGAAAATTACATTTTAAACATGAATTCAAGTAAACGCTATATTGATTTGGATTCACATTTTAAGAGAAAATCAAGGACACTATAAAGCAATACAAGTTACTACTTTTTGAAGCGGCAATTTATGTATTAACTCCATCAGTTTGATGATGCCACTTCACCGTGCATGTCCAACTTCCATTTTCATCTTGTCATTTCGTATTGATACTTGGGGAAGCTGCACATACAAGGTTACAATGTGATGAAAAGACATTTGCTGAATTGAACCTTTAATTATTAACAAATTTTTAAACTAGTAAATGGCTTATTAGATAATATTAATATTATGATGATTTAAATGAGCTAATTATTATTGTTGTTATTATTATAACTATTTCTTTAATCTTCTTGTCTTTTCAAACTTTGGTTGATCAGAAATGCTAGAATCATTAAAGCAAACATATGTTGTTATATCCTTTAATCTAATCTCAATTCATATTACTTGACAATGACAATTATAAATTTAAATATTGGATTTCTTAAAATTCAAATTAATTAAAACCCATGTCAATTCCTTAATATGACAGTACATATTGATGATATTATTATAATTCCTTTGTGATTAAACTCAACCATATCTTATCTTCAAGTGTATAAAACCTATTTCTATATTAACTTCTTTTCCATTTTCACATAAATTAGCCCAAATATGTCTCCAATAATATCTATGGTCCACACCTATAGCAATAGCTTCTTAAATTAAGGACTAGAGATCTCGACCCTACAATATATAACCATTAATACAAAATGCAGAAAATATAAACAGAAGTTGTTAAGATATAAATTACTGAAGATAAAGCACACATCATAAAAGTCCAAATGGCAACGTTAATCGGTCCAGGCTCCGTATCTCTTGCTTTACAGTTTTTTTTTTTGCCGATTAGACCAAGAAATTCATTAGATGGAAGCAATCTGGATAGAATCCAGATTCACTTGAGTAGCAATACATTTTGGAGTCTCTTCTATCCATATGGAATCCGGGTTTTCGAGAGCATACTTAGCTGATGAGCAGCTCTTATCACATGACAGAATGTAAGAGAAATGAATTCTTGGGAATAATAAAGACAATCAGCTACTAAAAAATCAAAACTAGATGATCCTAAAATTGGATTGGAAGTTGCAGAAATTAATTGGAGGCAATTTGATTCTGCTTGTAATTTGAGGAACCCATTTCCAAGGCAAATTGGAGTCCTAAATTCAGGCCCACTGCTTCAGCTGTTTTAACTTCTGGTCCACACTGCTTTTAGGCACCTGGACATAAGGGAATTTTCATTTTTCATTAGCCTCCAACCTTGTTTTGCAAGTATAGCCAAGCCACCTTCCTTCTTTGGAACACACAACCTTTTCCATGAAAACCAGTACAATTTCTTCTCACCCCCTTTACTTCCCCACCAAAACCAGTTAATCATCACCTCTATGGAGTCACAAAGACTTTGGGGCAAAAGAAAGCAACCCATTATATAACACGGTATTGATTGGACAACAGATTTAATAAGCACATCTCTTCCTGCTGAGGATAAGAACTTCTCCTTCCAACCTTTCAACTTCTTCCAAACTCTATCCCGGACAAACTCAAAAATTTGGGTTTTGGATCTTCCAACATAGGTTGGAATACCCAAATATTTTGAGTGATTATCAACTGCCTTAATTTGCATCCAGCCTTGGATCAAGATCTGTCTATCAGAATGGACATTTCGGCTAAAGGATAATTCTGATTTGTCCAAGTTAATCATCTGGCCTGAAGCTTTCTGGTAGAGTTCTAGGATGTTCTTGATTGCATTGACTTCCTGGTCTGTACTACGGAAGAAGATGATGCTGTCATCTACAAAAAAAAAGGTGGGTGACTTCTGGAGCTCGTGGAGATAATCGAATACCATGAATTAAGGAATCCTCTTGTGCCTTAATGAGAGCCCAGAAAAGACTTCAGCACAGAGGATGAACAGGTATGGTGAGAGGGGATCTCCTTGCCGGAGGCCTCTTTGAGGGGAGAAAAAATCACATGGGATACCATTCAGGAGCACCGCTGAGGAAACAGAGCTAACACATCTCATGATAAGAGATACCAGATCCCTTGGGAAACCCATAGCAATCATGGTTGCTTCAAGGAAATTCCACTCCACTCTATCATATGCTTTTGCCATGTCAAGCTTGAGACCTATGAACCCTTTCTTCCCAGATTTCTTCTTTCTCATAAAGTGGAAAGTGTCAAAAGCCAATAATGCACTGTCAGTGATGAGTCTTCCAGGGACAAAGGCACTTTGGTGGATGCTAACAACTTCATATAGGACCGGTTTGATCCTATTTGCAATAGTTTTAGTAACCAGTTTGAGCACCACATTGCATAATGATATCGGTCTAAAGTCACGTGTATGCTTTGGCTTTTTGACTTTGGGGATCATGCATATGTGAGTTGTGTTTATCGGCCTCGGGTCTGCCTTGTTATTCAGAATGTCAAGAACTGTGTTGAGTGTGCTTGGACCTACTGTTGACCAAAATTGTTGGAAAAAATAGGCAGGTAAACCATCAGGGCCTGGAGCTGCCCATGCCTTCATTTGCTATGTGAGTTGTGTTGAGAGCCTTCGTGACTTCACTTTCATGGAATGGAGCTGATAGCATCTGGATCCAGGAGAGAGGGATACGGTCTCGAACTACTTGCACCACATCATCCACATTGGAATTATCTCCAGCAGCAAAAAGGCCCGTGAAGTATTGGGTCATAACACGGCTTATATCATCCTCTTCTTCAAATCTTCGTCCATTGTCATCAAGAATGCTTTCCACCCAATTACGATCTCTCCGTTGGCTGTGGAAGAATTTGGAATTTCGATCTCCGTGTCGGAGCCATGCTACCCTGCTCCCCTGCTGCCAAAATATTTCCTCAAATATCAATAATGAGTCTAAAAGTTCTTCTTTTTTTTCGAATTTGCTCTTGGACTCCTGGCTCTGATAATTTCTGATAGAGGCGTTGTAGTTCCTTCTGGAATTTCTTGATTTTCAGTGGAATATCACCAAAGGTATCCTCTCCCCATCTGTCCAATGATAGTAGGCAATTATTGATTTTTGTGGGCAGGTCTCCAAAACCGGTAGCCCAAGCTTGATGTACCCGAGAAGGAAGGTCCTCTTCCCGGGTCCATGTTTCCTCAAAGCGAATAATTCTGGGCCTTTTCCTGTTACGGTTTAGTGAGGGAAGTAAGTCAAGTAGTAGAGACTGTGATCAGACTGGTACCTGGAACGGTGGTAGACTCTTGCTTCTAGAAAGGAAGAAATCCAATCATGTGAAGCCAAGATCCTGTCAAGTCTTTCTTGGATTAAAGCTGGCCCTGACTGCCCATTACTCCATGTAAACTTGCTGCCGTCATACCCCAAATCAATGAGTTCCGCTTCATGAATTGCATTGCGAAACAGAGTCAAAGTTTGAGGGGTTGGAGGATTGCCACCTTGTTTTTCCTGCCTATCAGCAATTAAATTGTAATCTCCAAAGCATAGCCATCTCGGGCACGTGGAAGCATTTGCTAAAGTCACTAACAGCTCACAAGTTTTATTTTTATTCACACATTCAGGGTGCCCATACAAGCCCGTGCCTCTCCACCAAGTCATACCATCATCCAGGGAGATCTTGAAATCAATGTGATTTAAGGAGCTAGAGATAATTTCCATGGTTACATCCCCTGTCCACATAATAGCAAGGCCACCTCCTCGGTCCCTCCTATCCCCCTACATCTGACTGCATAAATGTTTATCAAACCACCAACATTTCTAAACTTCATCATTTCATTGTCTTTTTTTTTAGTCTCCATAAGAAAGACTACTTTGGGGAACTTTGAGTTTATAAGCTTCTTAAAAGCTCTCACTGCCCGAGGGTTCCCAAGCCCTCGGCAGTTCCAGGATAGGAGCTTCATTGCTCTCAGCCAGCCTAGGTCTCCAGGCCTGCCGATAATGTGTCATGAGTGCAGAATTTTTTATTTGGGAGATCATCATTCGAACTTGCAGCAAGACCATCTATCTCCATCTTCCTTTTCCCACCTTCCATACCTCCTTTAGCCAAATGTATCTGTTGTTTGCATCTATCCACTGATTCTATTCTCTTCCACTTCTCGGTATTCTTGGGAGTATTGGAGATGCACTTTAGTGGGGAGCGTTCCAACTGGTTCAATTCTGGCTGGGGAAAATTCTCTTTGTTATTGTTGCCTATTAAAGAGCAAGGTGCCGAGAGGTTAGCATCCATTCCCCTGTAGCTTGCAGAGTCTTCCTTCTCCACGCCCTTCCCATTATTCTCCAGGTCCCCTTTGCTAACTTTGTTGAGAGGTGCAATCTTGGCTGCCATTGGTTCTGGTTCTGGGGTCTCCTTTGATGATGGATTGTCCTTGTTTACTGTTAAGGCAGAGAGCATGTGAAGCAGTTCATTGGAGAGGTTTTCTTTCTTTTCTTGTTGTCTCCTGGAATGAGCCTTTTCATACTGCCCGTGGTCTTGAAGTTGGATTTTACGACCAATTTGAGACGCCCTCAGCCAAGGTCCTAAGAAGGATTCCTCTTGTTCATCATCTTTTCTTTGTGTTGAAACGCAACCACTCTCCTCATGACCAACCAAACCACAAGAGTAGCGAAATTGAGGCAAACGTTCATATCTGAAATCGACCCAGGTAACACCATTTGCTCTACTCCCCACATTGACCCCCGGTTTCGGTGGCTGTGTAGTGTCAAAGTTTACCTTAACCTTTATAAAGGAACCCTTCTCTTTTGTTGCAAAAGCCTCCGCGTCTACAACTTCTCCCATGCAAGCACCAATCTTGCTCCCCATTCTGGTTGTTCTGCAATGTAATGGGAGGCCCCATATCTGTATTTTTAGAGGTACAATAGAAAAATTCAGGCTCTCAATCTCCTGACCCCTCTCCCATCTCTTCAGCAACAACCATGCATTCCGGAATATCCAGGGGCTTCCACGCAGAACACGTTCAACATCCTTTTCTTCATCGAACAAGAATTGGAATTTTTTCTCCATGATTTCTTCTACCTTAAGGCCTTTGGGATTGCACTATATACCCCCCAAGGCGTTTTGGAGGCTATTTGCATGTATTGGTTTTTCTGTAAGGAAAGAACCAATCAGACTTCTTGAGCACGTCTCCAAACCATCTCGTATATTGTCTTCATCATAGATAATTATAGGGGGAGTTGCCATAGTGGCTCCAGACAGGGATGTAAGCAGCAAGAAGCGATAGCAACCACGATCACCGGACGAAAACACTACGTGCAAAGCCCCGTAGGGAACCCTAGGAGAAACCCTATAGAACCCTAGAGACGGCACGAGGAGGATCATATTGTTACAATTGACCTCTTGCTTTACAATTTACAGTAGGGGTGATCATGGGTTGGCTCAACCCGACCCACACCCATCAAGTCGGGTTATTCGGGTTCTTGGGTAGACCCAACCCGAAAAAATTGAAAAATTGGTCCTGATAGGTCGGGTAGCGGGTTGGGTGTTTGTAGAGCCGACCAACCCGACCCGACTCGAGTACCCACCCCTAACTATGAATGCATGACCCAACAGGAAAAAAAATGAGTGTAATGGCCCAACAGGAATTTTTTCCCGTTTTTCTGTGACAGCCCAACAGACCCAAACCAAATAGTCCAACCCGAGTACCCACCCGATCCGACCCGCGGGTTCTCGGGTCGGGTCGGGTTCATGCCCATCTTTCCAAAGCACCCGAACCGACCCACAGACCATATAACTTCTCGGGTCGGGTCCAAAAAATTGGCCAACCCGGCCCAGGATCAGCCCTAGTTTACAGCAACTATTGCGCAAATATTATATTATTCTCATCTTAACCTATGGTTATTACTCTATCTGGTTTAAAATAATAGTTTATTTAATAAATTCATTTTTTTGTGTAAACCATAGGTATCCCCTATTACTCGAGGCAAACCTATTCGGGGCTTAGTCACAGTTAAGGCTCTTCACCCCTCCCGAAGAATGTGTTTAGTGGGGATTGAACCCGGGAGCTCTTCCCACAATCTCTGCGTTGCCAACTAAGTCACAACTCTTTGGTAATAAATTCATTTTTTAATTAATTGTTCATTTACGATTTTAATATAGAATTAGTTTCTTTTTACCAATTTTATCTTTAGATAATAATTACTCCTTGAAGAGAGAAAATAAATAAGTTGTTAGTAGGAGATTAAGATGAGAGAGAAATTAATGAATAGTAGTAAGACACAAAAAATATAATAGAAAATTAAACAATACTTTTTATAAAATTAAGAGTATTAATTACATTTCTCAATTCTTGTATTAAAACTTTAACGGACCATTGTTTTGAACCAGAGGGAGTAATAAGTTAATAACTCCCCACCATAATATCATTTTTAAAAGAGTAAATTATTCCAACATCCTTTCTATTTTACACTTCCAACACAAAACCCCCTCTATTTTAAAAACTTACACAAAATCCCAATTAACTAACTTTGTTGGGATCTATTAAAAGCATTTATCTCATTATTTATTAAAAAATATTTTTTTCAAAACCCCAACATTAGCCTCTTCTAAGACACCATCTTTCTAATTGAATAATCAGAATTGAGAAATGTAGTGAAACCCCAATCTTAGGAAATTTATTTTTTTAATCTATTAATACTTTAGAAATCAATGTTAATAATTTATTTTGGTTCATTTCCTTATTAGTAATTTATGTAACTGGTTTTTTAATTATATTTTTAATATGAAAAATTTTAAAATAAGTTTCTTTATTTTGGTGTTATGCAACTATGTTTTTTTGTTATTCAAAATAATATATTTGAAAAAATTTATATGATGTTCTTTTTTTTGTGCTTTTTTTATTCATCAACACAAAAATATATATTTATAAAATATAAAGAATTTATGTAAAGCTTAAAAATTGAGGGTTTTTAATGTAGTAAAGTAAAATCCATAGTTAGTAAGGGTATTTTGGTCAATTTAATATAAAAGATAATTGTTGACTGTTGACTAGTAGTTTCATTAAGAGCCTGTTTGGGTGGAACTTCTACAGAAGTTCTTCTAGGTGAAAAAAATAGCATGAATCACATAGGTCAAATGCATTTAACTTCTCCATAAGTTAAAATTAGTTACTTTTAGAGAAGTTAAATGAGAGAGCTTTTGGAGGAGATGATTTACAAGATTAATTTTAACTTATGGAGAAGTTAAATGCATTTGACCTCTTTGATTCATGCTATTTTTTTCACCTAGAAGTACTTCTGTAGAAGTTCCACCCAAACAGATTCTAAGTGTGTCATAAAAAAATTGGGTTTGAGTGCAATGTTCTTTTAAAATTGGAGGAATTTTGTATATGTTTTCAAACAGAGGGGGTTTTATATTGGAAATGCAAAAAGGGGAGGTTGGAGTAAATTACTCTTTTTAAAAACAACCATATTGTAGGAAATAATAGAGAAACGAACGTAGAACAATGATGCCTGAGACGTGTGTTGACACTGTCCTCAAGAGTTTATTCGATGGTACTCGAAAACTCCCCAGGATTTAACAAGCACTTCTAACCAATTTGGCTAGGTATCAGAACAACAAGATAGTAACTCACTATTTTAAACTCTATAACCCAGAAACATCCCTTTATAAAATATTGTAGCATCAAAACAATTAATATAATAACGTTAAAACTAATTACT
Source organism: Sesbania bispinosa (assembly GCA_026901365.1). Classification (NCBI taxonomy): domain Eukaryota; kingdom Viridiplantae; phylum Streptophyta; class Magnoliopsida; order Fabales; family Fabaceae; genus Sesbania; species Sesbania bispinosa. Next base: position 657,632 of record QLOH01000547.1, on the reverse strand, counting down.
CAACATTTGTAACTGTACCATAATTATAATAACGTTATAATAATGATTAATTAGAATTAAAATCAAAACGTTCATCTGACAATTAAAATTGTAAAATAAATGAATAACTGAATTCAAATTTAAAACTTTAAAATATATAAAATATTTTTTTTATAACTTTTGAAATATTTATAAACAAAATTACAACAATATCATTATGTGGTGATGAAAGGGGTGTGCAACCCTTTGTCCAACTTGTTTGTAGACATCAAATATATATATATATATATATGAGGAGGGTTATAATTACACCGGTGTAAGTTACACCAAGTATTACACCGCTAATAACTACAAATCAAATATGTTTTTTAGTAATCCAACCGTTGAATTATGTTTGTTCATCATCATGATTATATGTGCCAAATTTCGTAAAATTTTGACACTAATAACTTGGTAATCAAATGGTTGGATTTTTCATATATTTCAAATGTATATATTACGTTAATCTTGAGACATCTCAATGACATATCAAATAATTTCGGATTAATGTAAAATTTTATATGTATGATCTATATGATAGTAACTTCCAATCCAACGGTAGATTATTTAATACAATGATCCGTTAAAAAATTATTCAGCGGTGTAACACTTGATGAGGAGGGTTATAATTACACCAGTGTAAGTTACACCAAGTGTTACACCGCTGAATAATTTTTTAACGGATCATTGTATTAAATAATCTACCGTTGGATTGAAAGTTACTATCATATAGATCATACATATAAAATTTTACATTAATTCGAAATTATTTGATATGTCATTGAGATGTCTCAAGATTAACGTTATATATACATTTGAAATATATGAAAAATCCAACCATTTGATTACCAAGTTATTAGTGTCAAAATTTTACGAAATTTGGCACATATAATCATGATGATGAACAAACATAATTCAACGGTTGGATTACTAAAAATATATATTTGATTTGTAGTTATTAGCGGTGTAATATTGGGTGTAACTTACATTGGTGTAATTATAACCCTCCTCATATATATAAAAGCTTTATCAAATAAAGGTGGAAATTGTCTGGAGATTACTCACTTGATCTCAAAGTCTTAAGTTAATTTTCATCAGTATGGAGCAATTATTAGAAGAGTTCAGGATCTTTTAGCTATGGATTGGATTGTTGATGTCAAGCATATGCTTAAGAAAGGTAATTTTTAGGGTAAAATAACATTTTAGTCCCTATAAAATACGTGAGTTTTGATTTTCGTCCCTGTAAAATTTTTCTTTTTCATTTTATCCTTATAAAATATTTAAGCTATTTTTTTAGTCCCTATTGTTGATTCCACTATCAATTACGAATGTCTCGAACGTCCATCACAATTAGTAATCATATGTATTGTTCCTTGGCACATTATACAACAGTGTTAGCCTCTTTAAACACATTCAAAGACTATTTATGATATATATGAAGGAAGAAATGTACAAAGAATTTATGTTCAAATTGACCATGAAATTTGACTTTTTAAATGAGTTTAAGGAAGGTAACACTCTTATATAATGTGTTAGGGTACTTTTGAAGTATTGTTGGCTATTATGGGTGTTCGACACATCCACAATTAACAGTAGAACCAACATCAGGGACTGAAAAAATATCATAAATATTTTATAAGGATGAAATAAAAAAGAAAAATTTTCCAGGGACGAAAATCAAAACTCGGATATTTTATAGGGACTAAAATGTTATTTTACCCTAATTTTTATGTTGATGTATTAGCTAAGTAGGGAATAACTTCTCTTGATCAATTATATATGTATTCTTAGGAATCCACCATACCTCTAAGCAGGTGGCTTATGGCATGACAAGTGTCTTTTTTGTTAGGGTGTAATTGATATTTATTTTCATCTCATAACAAAAATAATAATAATAAAGGTGGAAAGTTAAGTCAGGTTTATTTAAAAACTTTTTTGAATTTTTAAGTTTGGATTTTTGTGCTACAACTTATTATAGTAATGCCACAATTGTGCACATTACTCTTTATCTTTAGTATTCCACTAGCAGGTTACCCGTGCCTTCGCACGGGTAAATTGATGGTATGATTTATGTTGCTCGTGCTTCGTACGGGATAAAATATTAGCTATCATAAATACTTATATATTAAAAGAATATGTTTTAATATAATAATAAAAATGAAAATTAATGTGTGAGAAAAAATAGTAAGAGTAAGACTGTCTCCCGTAGTTCATTAAAAAAATTACTCTTATAATAAAACAAATTATAGGAACGAATAATTAGTGAAAATGATTTAATATAATAAAAAAAGAAAATAAAAGTGCGCTAGAAATAAAAGAAAACGACAAAAGCAAGACTCTCCCGTGGATGATACCCATGATTCATAAAAAAACCACTTTATTAACATGAGAATGAAGAAGAATGATATTATAAGTGAATAATTAAAAACAAACAAAAAAGAGAAAAATACCTACAATAGAAGCTAAATAAAAGAAGATATGATTTTGATAAAAAAAAAAAAAAAAGTAAAAATGATAATACAATTTTTATCATCGTCCATTTCTGATTTTTTATTATATAAAAATAAACATTTAGAAATATAATAAATGTGTTGATGTACATTAAATGTAATATAATAATAAAAAAAATTAAATCAATGTGTGAGAAAAAAATGGTAGGAATAGGACTATCACCCGTGGAGAATATCCGCAGTTCATAAAAAAATTTCTTTTATAATGAAATATATTAATAAAAATGAATAATGAGAGAAAATATTTTAATATCAAAATAAAAAAGAAAATGAAAATGTGATAGAAAAATAAAAGAAAAAAAACGACATGATTAAGACTGCCTCCCGTGGAGGATACCCGTGATTCATAAAAAAATACTACAATAGAAGCTAAATAAATGGAGATATAATTTTGATAAAAAATAGAGAAAAAGGATTGTGCACTGACAGTGTAAAAAGTTTTACACTGACAGTTAATCAAAACCCTTGACTTATGGTAAGTTTATTGACTTTACTAATTAATATTTTAAAGGTCATATAAATGAAGAATCATAATTAAACGTCAGTGTAAAACTCTTTTACATTGTCAGTGCATACTAATTAAACTCAAAAAAATAAAAAGAAAGTAAAAAGGATGATGTGATGTTTTTTAGAGGGGAAGAAAACTACAGGATTAAGACTGCCTCTCGTGGAGGATCACTTTACTAACGTGAGAATGGAGAAGAATGATATTATAAGTGAAAGATTTATTAAAAACAAATAAAAAGGAGGAAAAATACTACAATATAAGCTAAATAAATGAAGATATGATTTTGATAAAAGAAATGAAAAGAAAGTAAAAAGGATGTGATAAAGTTTTTGTCATCGTCCATTTGTGATTTTTTTATTACATAAAAACACAAATTAGGAAATATAATAAATGTATTGATATACATTAAATGGAGATACAATTTTTGATAAAAAAAATAAGAAGAAAGGAAAAAGGATAATCAAAAAGAAAAATAATGTGTGAGAGAGAATGAAATTAATTGTAGGAACATGGCTGTCTGCCGTGAATAATACCCGCAAAACATAAAAAAAAATATTTTATAAGAAACATATTAATAAAAACGAATAATAAGAGAATATATTTTAATATCGTGATAAAAAAGAAAATGAATGTGTGAGAAAAAATAAAATGGTAGGAATAGAACTGTCTCCTGTGGAGAATACCTGCAAAACATAAAAAAATTCTTTTATAAGAAACATATTAATGAAAACAAATAATGAGAGAATATATTTTAATAGCGTAATAAAAAGAAAATGAATGTGTGAGAAAAAATAAAATGGTAGGAACAGGACTGTCCCCGTGGAGAATACCCGCAGTTTCAAAAAAAATTCTTTTTTAGTGAAACATATTAAGAGAAAATATTTTAATATCATGATAAAAAATAAAATGGAAGTGAGATAAAAAAATAAAAAGAAATAAGAAAACGACAGGATTAAGAGTGCCTCTCGTGGAGAATACCTGCAAAACATAAAAAAATTCTTTTATAAGAAACATATTAATAAAAACAAATAATGAGAGAATATATTTTAATAGCGTAATAAAAAAGAAAATGAATGTGTGAGAAAAAATAAAATTGTAGGAACAGAACTGTTCCCGTGGAGAATACCCGCAGTTTTAAAAGAAATCTTTTATAGTGAAACATATAAAGAGAAAATATTTTAATATCATAATAAAAAATAAAATGGAAGTGGGATAAAAAAAAGAAATAAGAAAACGACATGATAAGACTGTCTCTCGTGGAAGATACCCGTAATTCATAAAAAAACACTACAATAGAATCCAAATAAACGGAGATACAATTTTTTATTTAAAAAATAAAAAAAAAAGTAAAAAGGATGATGTGATATTTTTGAGAGGGAAAGAAATTGATTGAGAATAGAAAGAGTGGGTGAAAATTTGGGAGGAAAAATTTTTGCTTAGAAGCTTACACATGATAAAGAGAAAAGATTTTAATATCATAATAAAAAATAAAATGGAAGTGAGATAAAAAAATAAAAGAAATAAGAAAATGATATGATTAAGACTGTCTCTCGTGGAGGATACTCGTGATTTATAAAAAAACACTACAATAGAATCCAAATAGATGGAGATACAATTTTTTATTTAAAAATTAAAATAAAAAAGTAAAAAGGATGATGTGATAATTTTGAGAGGGAAAGAAATTGATTGAGAATAGAAAGAGTGGGTGAAAATTTGGGAGGGAAAATTTTTGCTTAGAAGCTTACACGTGATAAAGAGAAAATATTTTAATATCATAATAAAAAATAAAATGGAAGTGAGATAAAAAAATAAAAGAAATAAGAAAATGATATGATTAAGACCGTCTCTCGTGGAGGATACTCGTGATTTATAAAAAAACACTACAATAGAATCCAAATAGATGGAGATACAATTTTTTATTTAAAAAATAAAAAAAAAGTAAAAAGGATGATGTGATTTTTTTTAGAGGGAAAAATCTATTAAGAATAGAAAGAGTGGGTGGAAATTTGGGAGGGAAAATTTTTGCTTAGAAGCTGACACGTGGCAGCGTGTAATGAATAAAAAAAAGTAAAAAGGATGATGTGATTTTTTGAGAGGGAAAGAAATCGATTGAGAATAGAAAGAGTGGGTGAAATTTTGGGAGGGAAAATTTTTGCTTAGAAGCTGGCACGTGGCAGCGTGTAATCAGTTTTATATATAGTAAATAGAGTAAATAGAATATAATAGATAAATAGATAAATAGATAGATAGATATAATAGAATAGAATAGAATAGATAGATAGATATAATAAAATAGAATAGAATAGAATAGATAGATAGATATAGTAAATAGAATATAATAGAAGTAAATAGGATAGATGAGAATAAATTTTTTTAAAAAAACTTCAAGTGATTAAACGTGACACGTGTATTCGGAAATATTTTTTAGATAGAAAGTAAATAGATATATAGAATAGATAAAAGATATAATAAGTGAAAACATTGATAAATAAAAAAGGAGATAAATTGAAAAAACACTTTAAATTCAATGTAAATTAAACATTTATTTAATTTTGTAATTTGTATTTCAATGTAATGAAAGTGATAAATATAAATTAATAATGATATAAAGATTTTTTAAATAATAATAAGAAAATAAAAACGTAATATAAAGAAACATAAAACCATTGTCAACGTTAAAAAGAGTTAGCATTTTTTCTAAGTACAGAGTCAATGTTAACTGAACAGTTTTTGTATGTAAGATTGAGTCTTTTAATGTTTAATAACAATAACAAAGTGGAACAGGAAAAAGTAAGGTTGGAAAGAGAGCGGGAAAATATGGGGCATAAGAATTGGACACGTGTCCAATCAGCGGAATGATTTTATATAGAAGATTTTGTAATTTGTATTTCAATGTAATGAAAGTGATAAATATAAATTAATAATGATATAAAGATTTTTTAAATAATAATAAGAAAATAAAAACGTAATATAAAGAAACATAAAACCATTGTCAACGTTAAAAAGAGTTAGCATTTTTTCTAAGTACAGAGTCAATGTTAACTGAACAGTTTTTGTATGTAAGATTGGGTCTTTTAATGTTTAATAACAATAACAAAGTGGAACAGGAAAAAGTAAGGTTGGAAAGAGAGCGGGAAAATATGGGGCATAAGAATTGGACACGTGTCCAATCAGCGGAATGATTTTATATAGAAGATAACATTCTTTGCAATCGGGGTTGGCCATAGGGTCAAGCACATAAAGCCCTTACTTTATATTTTTTTATGGGTTAAATATGTTTTTGGTCCCTAAACTTTCACCCGAATTTGATTTTGGTCCCTAATTTTTTTTCATTATTTTGGTCCCTAACGTTTTCAAATCATTGAAATTAGTCTCTGTCGTCACCCCTATATTTAACAGAGTTTACGGCAGGGACTAATTTCAATGATTTGAAAACTTTAGGGATCAAAAATAACGAAAAAAAGATTAGGGACCAAAACCAAATTCGGGTGAAAGTTTAGGGACCAAAACATATTTAACCCTTCTTTTATTTTATAAACCTCGTAATTTTATAATTAGAGATTTAAAATAGACATAAATATAAAATAGACCTTTAGTAATTGCTAATTTTCTCTCTTTAAAAGAATTTGAAAGAAATTTATTAATTAATATCGATGAATAATTCTAGAAATAACTTTTTTTAGAAAAACATCTCATCTTTCTATAATTCTCTTTCTCTTAATTAGTAACTACCTTAATTATCTCTTTAGTTTAATTTTCCTATCATATTAATCTTAATTAAAATATACATATTCCATTCTTTGATATTGTAAACATTGGAATAGGCCAAAACCACTAAAATACCAACTGCCATAAATGTTAATTCCCTATTATGATAATCAACTCTATGTATTATGTTTGAGACTCATTCATGAGAGTGAGAACTTTTCCTAACCCACTCTTCCTCTCAATAAACCACATGGCTTCTTCTACATCACGGATTTTATTTTCTTAATGTTTTTTTATTACCCTTAAATACAATTTCTTAAATTTAGTCAACTGTAAACATTTTATTATTAACAAAAAAATCAATAATTTTAAACTTAAGTTCATCTATATATCTTCATATTTTTAAATATTTTATCTCTTAAATATCTTTTAACTTATATTTTGAGCCCGTTTGTTTAAGATTATTTCTTAAAAGAATCACTTCTTTTTTAAAAAAAAATCACTTATATGAATTTTAAGATGTTTGTCTAAACTTTTTTCAAGAAGCAGAATCAGAAAATAACCAGTTTTCTGCCTTTTTTAAGAAGCAACTTAGAGTTGCTTCTTGAAAAAAGGAGTTAAAATAGAAGAGAGAAAACTATTTAACAATGTAAAAACATTTATTGTAGCAAATAAAGTGTTTTTTTTATGCCAAACGAACATTTATTTATGATCATACAAGAATCTCTAAAATAAAATCAATTTTTTTAAGCAATTTAAAATTATCAACTACCAGATGTCTTTGTGCTAACTTGAGTTAGGCCTAATCATCGAACAAAATAGGAGAGTTACTTTTAGCACATTCCTTTTTACTATTCACACCCTTTCTCCAACTTTTGAAATTTTTTCTCCAAATGATCCTCTTGGGCTCTTTCATCACCCAACAGAGGTGGCAAATGGGCCGGACCGGGCCGCCCGAACCTACAAAATGAGAGTGCTTGGGCAATGAAATTAGAGGCCCATATTTTTGTCGGGCTTTTTAGCCCGTAAAAGAAAAAGCCCGATCTTAAACGGATTCGGGTCGGGCTGTCCAAACGGGCTAACGGGCAGCCTTTTTCATTTTTTTTAAAAAAATGCCTTGCTGTTGGCCTTTCGCTGTCTGGGGCTTGTGAGTGCGGTTGGCCCAGTCATATAAGCTTGAAAACTATAAGCACCCCATCTCTTATGGTACTGTAATTCTAATGGTGCATTTACATTTATGCATTACATGTCTCATGAAATAAGTGTAGTGGAAAGATGGTTTCTTCATTTTTTTTATTGGTGGGACCATTACTAATTTTTTAAAGCATTAAGAATCAAGGCAGGCAAATGCTAACTTGTTCACGGCGTGTGAACTTTAAGCATTTAAATTTAGATTTATGCATTAAAGCATTTAGAAATATAATGTATTTTTTTTAGTTTTATAAAAATATATTTGTTTATAATTTTTAATGAGCAACATTTTTTAATAAATTTGCGTTCATTTTAACCGGGCCGGCCCGCACAAACCCGCTACCCACATAGGACCGGGCTCGGACACTAATTTCACAGGACCATTTTTCTGGGTTTGTTTTTGAAAAGTCACATTTTTACTCGTGCAAGAAGCAAAAAGGGGTGAAAAAAACAAGTGCCAGGAAAAAAGTTAGGCCCTAAATGACACACACACACAGCACCCTCTGGTTATGGTTTTCCACTTTCTGCAATGACTGCCCATCAAGTGTTCGTTAAAAATGTCCACTGAACTATAGCCTATACCATCGCATCCTGCCCGTTGCATAAAGTTTCGTTATTATGCGAATCTCGTTTTTATTCCTTTCTTTCTAGTGTCCACTGTGACAATCCTCAAGTTCGTTTCTTTTACTCATTTTCGGATTCTGCAATGCAAAGGGTATCCTCAACCTCGAGAATTTGGAGGACCATAGCCTCTAAGGCCAGAAACCTGTTTCTCTTCAATGACCCTTGCGCGCGCTCTTTCTCTGCAGTTTCTGTCGCAACAGCTTCCCAGAAATTGCATCAACCGGAGATTCCCTGCGATTTCCTGAAATGGGGTTCGCTTGGGTTCTGCAGGACGTCAAGGTTCGCCACTGGGTTCAACCCTTTGCAACGGAAGTCGTTGGATTCTATTGTAGATGTCGAGAGACTGAAGGATCGATATCCTGACGAAATCGCTTCAATTTGGGATGATGTAATGCCTCGTTTATTTGGTTTCAATTACTTGTTTTTTATTGTTTTCTCTTATTTGATTTGAAGACTGCAGTGTGTATGTGTGTGTGAGAGAGAGAAGCTAGTTGGAAGAATATAGACTAATAGTTTGCGTTAAGAGAAGACTAATAATAATATTAGTCTCAAAATGCTTTTTGTTTGTCTTTGCCACTTGCTTATGTAAAACTTGTTTCAGTTGTTAGAGACTGAATAAAAATGAAAAAGATGGGTTGGATATGATCTCCAACAAAGAAGAAAGGAAGCAACAAAAGAAATTTTGTGGACTTAGTTAAGCTTCTGCTTATCTGTGTGGTTAGTATGTTATAACCTGAATGTCCATCTATAGCAGTGTGATCTTTGTAGTAGCAATGAAGTTATTCTTCTTCATTATAGGTCTCTAGAATTTTCCTTTGAACCTGGTATTAATTTTGTTGTAGGATAAGGCTCCTCATGAGCTTGTTATAAAATATAAAATGCACAAGTAAGGGTATGTCCACCCTTGATTTAATTTAAAGTACATCCTTACTTGTGCACTTTAAAGGAGCATTTTCCTTTGTTGTCATGTTGTTGTTCTGTTGGATTCTAACAAGTTTATTGTCATTATTGAGTCAGAGCAGATTTTCTGAGTTTTCATGGAATGTTGATGCAACTTATGAAACTGCTGTTAAGCTGTTTAGTAATTATAGGTCATATAATGATTTCCTCATTATTTTTTTAAATTATATGATTTGATTTGGCTGGTTTTATTTCAGTATCACATAGGAAGAGGTCATATTGGAGGATCTATGAAACCAAAACTTTATCACTTGCTGGAACATAGAGCTTCGGAATGGTATTCATTTTGTTCAATACTTATACTATGAATGTGTTCTTCTAGATTTCATGTTCTTAACTTGATTTAACCTTGGCAGCCGATATTTTGTCATTCCTTTGTGGAGGGGAAGTGGTTATACAACAATGTTTGTTCAAGGTTTGATAAAAATTACTTTCTCTTATCATTTATTTGAAAAAGTTCATAATTGTTGTGAATCAAAACTGTGTTACACCTTATTGCTGATCTGTATATTTGTAAAAGAGAAACCTTTTTCTCCCTTTCAATATAGGTATTATTATCTATTCCTTGGATGTGCGTAGTATAAGAGAGAACATGAAAAGTTGAAGTGAATGGGAAAACAGTCATTCTAGGAAATCGTTGAAATTGTAGGATTAGATGCAGCACTGACCTTATCCTCTCAAATGAGTATAATTTACAAAAGAGAGTCTGAGTAGTTGTGAATTGCACTGATCTTTTCCTCTAGTAATCTTGATCAAGTACTTGTTCAAATAGTAGAAGTCCAACCTAATCACACACACTACATATTAACACAATATAGCTTAGCTTTATAATACAATATAATTTAACATATAATACCCTAATATTCTAACAAACATGAGAATTTCAACTTAATTTAGCTTGCTCGTAGATAGAATAGAATTTGATGTGATGCTTGATGAAACATTTGAAGAACATGAGACATATTCCACAATGATGTTTTAGGGGATGGTTTTTTAAAATTATACAATAGCAATTCAATGAATGCCTTTAGAGACAACTTTATTTAAAAATGCACATCTAAGTATATCAGCTTGCGATTTATTCATTAAATAATTTTTAACAGAAAAGGGGTCATATTGGGAGTACCATGAAATCAGACAGATTTTATGACTGAGGGAAGACAGAAGATCTCAATCACAAGTAAAATTTTTGGATTAGATTATTTCAATTAAGAACCCAAGGACTGATAGAAATCATGTTGGATTAGGCAGTTCAGATATGTTAAGTTGAAGTATTGAATTTGATCTTTCAAATTTCAACAGTGGAAAATGTAAAAACTACCTAGAGATGAGAATTTGGAAATAGTGATAAACCTAAATATTAGGGCCTTTTGGTTTGAAGAAATATTTTATGTTTTCATTTTCTGTTTTAAGTAATAATTTCTTATTATTTTTGTTGTTTTCAGTACTGTTCAAAGTTTTGGAGTTAGGAAACAAAGTGAAAATAAGGTGGAGTTTTTATAATTATTGGTGAAACCATGAAATGAGAATAGAAAATCTTTTCTTAAACCAAACAAGCTCTACCAAACAGTAGTTGGTTACAGTGAAAGTGGACTGTGACCTCAAACGGACTTTACCTGCAAGGTTATGGGTTCAAATCCTGGAGTTGACACTCTTGGGAGGGCTTTACCTAACCACCACCTCCGGCCCGAGGGTTAAACCCACAATTATGCCTGTGGGGGATTCCCGGTCAAGACAAAAAAAAACAAACAAGCTCTTATGTTTTGTTTAGTTTAGAAAAAATAAATGTATAAAAAGTAATTGCTTCCTAGGTTATCTTTAATATTTGCTAAGATAGTTATCTTGTACCTTCTTTTTCTGTTTCTGGTTATGGATTTTTCCCCATTTTTATTTCTGAAAAACTATTGTTATTGTCAGCTCTAGGGTTGAAAAATATTTTCCAAAACCTAGTATTTTTATTGGTTTCAGATATTAGTAGTATCATTCTGGTTGGAGTCTTGTCCACAGATAAGAAAAAGTTTCTGAGAGTAATATTTTGACTTGTTTTCCAACCACTATATAACCTTAAATCTTTTTGCAATATTAAACAATTGTCAACAGAAAAATGATTTATTCATGTTATTTTTTTATTGTTTAGGTCACCCCTAGTTTTTAACTTTTTATGGCACTTCCAATATGATGACAGGTTTTAGAAATTTAAATATATCTTGAAGTTGAAGCAATCGGAAATGGATTATAAGCTAGCTGTAGACCTGCTTGATAGTTGAGAGGAAAACCAAAAATCTTTTTCTTTCCTTTTTTCTTTTTTGTAGTTGGGACTTGGGAGGGGTGTGTGGGTGAGATAAAGAGTGCGAGATTTCAAGAATTGTTCTGCCCTTTAACAATTTTTTTACTTACAAAAACTGGAATAAAGGATGTTCAAACAAACAGTTTGCTGTTTGTTTTACAGTTTGGATTAACAAAATGTATGTTGGGATCTTCAAAAATTTGAGAAAAATTATTGTATTTGGGTAATTTTTTTCATTGGGAAAAAGTAAGTTTGCATTTGCTGGTAATCGAATGTTTGAAAGGAATAAAAATTTCTCACGTTTCCATTGAGAAGAATTACATTTGGTTGTGGGATCCACAAAGATAACTATATTTACATATAAAAAGTAATTCTATTTTACCATCCAAACAAAAATCATTTTATTAAATTTACGTTTGCAATATCATTCCCAAACACAAACTTAATTCTATTAAACTTAAGTTTACTAAACTTAATTCTATCAAACATTAAAATAAATGGACTCTTACAGAGAAAATTCATTGTTGTCTCACATACATATTCATTCTTTTTTTGCAGTCCAGACGCCACACATCCTTTTTACAGGTCTTGAAGATTACAAGGCCAGGGGAACACAAGCAGCTCCCTACTTTACTGTTACCTTTTACACAGAATTTGCAGAGAGCAAGGACTTAGTACTGATCCGTGGGGATGTTGTATTTACCAGCAAGCTGACTGACTCAGAGGCACAATGGCTTTTGGAAACTGCTCAGTCTTTTTATTTAAATGATGTGAGGTACAAACTAGTTGAGAGGTTCAACAAAGACACACGTGATTTTGAGTTCAAGGATGTCTTGCAAGCATTGGACATGCCTATTTTGTAACCATTTTTTAATTGGACAACTGCTAAACTATTAGCAGTTAAGCAAAAGTAGAATGGTTGATTAGAGCAAGGATAATTAATTTGCCAATGAAGGAAAGGGAGGAGACAAAAGGGAATGTCATGGGATGTTGGGAGAGAGGTTTTTTCATCTTTTATGATCAAAATCTTTTTTTGGCTGTTTGTCCTTCTGAGTATAAAGGAAAGGGACTTGTATTGAACTTTCTATTATAGCCTTACATCCTGTCTTTTTCTTTCTTGGAACATTCCTTATGTAGTTTCAATAAAGATATGGAGTAAAGTATTGCCAGAAAGTGTACATCTATGATGTAACAAACAAATTAAAAGGAAAATGAAAAGTTTGATCTCTATTAACTCTTTACAAAAGGAAAATGAAAAGTTTGATCTCTATTAACTCTTTACTAGAGCAGATTAAGTCTATATTTGGTTTGCGTTGAGTAAAATTGATTTTGATAGAATTATATAATTAATGATTGAAAATAAATTATGCACAATTTTCTAAACATGTTGAAAAAAAGTTATTTAAAATTAGTTATGTTGGAATTGATTTTGTATCTTCCAATTTTAAAGTAAAGGGACCGTAAGACTATTTTAAGATCGAGCTAGCCATTGAATTGATGAATACACCAATTAGTTCAATTGTGGTTGAACATTAATCAAGTTGGTAATGATATCATATAATTATTATACATATATTTAGGGTGGGAGATCACTTACTTCAGGAATAAGTATTTACAATTTTACTTTATTTATAACTTTTTGAATAATATGAATATAACAAATGGTCAAATTTGATTATTGAATCATGTGATATATAATCTTGATTATCATCATACTAAATTTTAAATAAATTAGAAATTCATAGATATATAATGTTATAGTTAATATTTACTTATATTTTTAAAAGTATCTTATATGTTAAAAAAAGTTGTCTGAAGTATTAATTTTATAAATAGACTAAATCTTCATTTTGGTCCCTGAAAGACAGAAATTGCCTTATTCGTTCCTGAAAGATGAGACGTTATTCAATTTAGTCCTTGAAAGATATTCTTAAACATCGATTTAGTCCATGAAAAGGACTAAATTGAATGACTTTTTCATGTTTTGAGAGATGGAAATGTAATTTTGAGACTAAAATGAGAGTTTACTCTTTATAAATTTGATCTACTTATGAACTTTTAATTTAATGGTTAAATCGATAAAATATAACAATCATAAAATATTATTAAGTGAAGTAAAACTGAAAAAAATTATTTTTGTTGGGAGAGACTTTGTTGAGAGAGATTGTACCCACTTTGATGATCTCCCATCCTCAGAAAGAGATTACTCTTGGGTGTCGTTGGGAATACATTTGATTCATACAGGGAAAAAAATAAAACTTACTCTTGGAGTACGTAAATGTTCATAAAATAAAATGTATACATATATAGAAGGTGTATCATGTAAGAAGTGACAAGAATTAATGTTGAATTGTTGATAGTACAATTGTATCAAGATGATAAAGATTATTTTACTTAAACTTTATCTTGATTTTGGTTGAGATTATTTACCAGATATGCTTCATTTAGTATTATTGAATACATTAACTAGTGAAAATTTAATTTGTCCAAAATGGAATATCATTATACAAAAGGGGGAGTAATCTAAGATTTATAGCCTTTGTCGAGGAGCCTTTACTTAAGAAACCAGACTAGTCAATGATTTATAACCTTTGTCAATCTTAATGATATCAAATCGATTCTTAACATTTCTCTTTGTGCATTTTATCTTATCTTGTTTCAGTATTCTTATCTTATTTTGCTCCGATATTGAAATACTACTTTCTCTGCCCTATTTTTCTGCTTTGATCAGATCCTTTTGATTAATGACAAAAGGGGAGTACTATTTACTAATGAAAATTTGATCAAATCTGCAGTTTAGGGGGAGCATACAGTTATCCCTTGTACACTCAAGAACAAATAACTCTCTGAAGTTCTCATTCAAAATATCTTTCTTATTTTAGAAGATTGTAGAGCCTGAAGAGGCTAGGTAGAAAAGAATACTTGTAAAGTTGTGTTTAAGCCTAAAGAGGCTTAGAGCAAAAGAATACTTGTATACTTTACAAAGTAGTGGAAATCCAGTATTGAGTTCATATTGGGATTGTATGTAGTTCATAAGTGGTAGTAAGTGAACTGAGATAAATTCTCGTGTTAAGTTGTCTTTACCTTAACTCCGTGAATCCAATTTATTTTTCTAACATAAGGGGTTAATTAGTACTTATGATACCGAGTTTGTAAAAATACTTTTATTTACAAAAACTCTTATATGAAACTTTAGATAGGAGAATCAAACTTCAGACAGTATCCTTTCTCTACCTGAAATTTCCTTTAAGGCAAGTTTTAAATTCCATCTGAAAACCAAAAGTTTTCAAAAACACAATTCAACCTCCCTTATTGTGTTTTTATGTTTTTCAACAATGGGGTGGCTGAGAAGGTACATGTACGTGTATATTTGAGGATGATAATGCCGTAGAGCCACGACGTGCGGGCCGCGACAACGAGAAAGAGAAGGAGGTCGCACAACGGTGCTAGGAGAACATAGTGTGGTCGTGGCGGAGGATTGTAAGTATTTTGTAAAGATATTTAGAGCCAAAAAAATTAAATGAGTCTAAACCCATCTTTGCAAATTTCACAGTCAGTTTAGCATGATACTTGTAGATGCCTGATTCAGATTTTTTAGTGTGTAATGGAAATAAAAGACAAGAAGACGAAAATAAAAAGCACTACACACTATCCTCTAACAGCCAAGACTCCCAAGGGTGGAGACCACCAAATCTTCACGGACTCAGCAGAGGACAAACCCAAGCCAAGCTTTGCAAGGGCATCATCAGAATTATTGAAATCTCTATCAATGAATGAAATGGAAACCTCCTAGTCTCTATCAAGCAATATGAAAATAGAAGACAAGGTGTCTGCATGTCTATGGAGAGACCACTAATGACGATCTTCAATAACCAAAACTAAATCCAGACAATCTGTTTCACAACAAACGTTCCTGTAGCCAACATTCCAAGCTAGAGAGAGGCCCTGCTGCAAGGCAAACAATTCAGCCAGAGCCGCTTCCCCATTCAATCTGCAGCCAGAGAAACCGCAAGCCATCAACCACCATCATCCCGAATCAACCCACCAAAACCAATCTTGTGAGATGTAACACAACAACTACCATCCACATTCAACTTAACCTTGGAAGGAAGAGGGGGGACCAAGAGGCCGAAGAGGAGTATAAGTCAGGAGACAGGGAAAGATGCAAATTAAAACAATCCGGAAGAATACTTCTAATAACAAAATCCACCTACCAAGGTTTATTATCAAGCACCATGTTGTTCTTCCAGTGCCAGGCCCACCATAGGGTCACAAGGTGCAAACCACATTCCTTCTCCGCAATATGCTGAACACCCAACTAGGACCATCATCGCAGAAAAAATTCGGGGAGGTACAAAGCCCAAGTTGAAGCCAAAGCTCCCGAGAATGGGGCAATCCCTCAAGTAGTGGAGGATGGATTCAAATTGATTGGAGCACCTGGAGCAAGAAGGAGATAAGCAAAGATTACGAAAAAACCGAAGAGCATTGACGGGAAGAGCATCATGGGCAAGGGGCCAAAGAAAAAAAATTATTTTTTCGGGAAGCTTGGCTTTCCAAATCAACTTCCAGCGCCTATCTTCCTGAGAATGGGAAGTCCTTTGTTTCAACTAAGTATACACATCTCTTGTCTTATAGACACCGCTGGGATGAAAATGCCAAATAAAACTACCAACCGCATCTGCCAAAGTAGGAGGAGGGACAACAATGATAGCATTGACGACGAGACCAGGCAGAGGGGTTCTCAATAAATTGAGGTTCCAACCATTAGAAGAAGCAACGTCCTTAACTTTAAGGAGAGTGTCAAAAATGTGAACGAAGTCAACTAAATTACAAAGCCTTCCCAAACCCACAGCCAGTCAGAGTACCAAAAGGATGACTCCCCATTTTGGAGCTTCACAGCAAAATCATCTCTCAATTCCTCCAAACCTTTCAAAACACTATGCCACCTAGGAGATGCATCAGTGGTCTTGGGAGGATTGAAAATAGAATCACCCTTCAAATATTTGCTAGAAAGAACCTGTACCCACAACTTGTCTTTATCATGAATCAAAGACCAAATTAGCTTGCTCAGCAGGGGTAGTATTCATGATACGAATGTCTTTCAATCCAAGTCCTCCATGTGATTTGTCATTAGTGATACACTCCCACCCAATGAGAGCATGGAATCTATCCCTCCCGGATCTAGCCCAAAGGAATTTGCGCATTGATATTTTCCATATCTAAGCAAAGATTCCTTGGCAACCAATTAACCTGCATGGTATAAATAGGCAAACTAGAAACAACATATTTAAGTAGACAAGCTTTTACCAACCTTATTTAGTACTTTTAATTTCCAGGAAGCAATACGCTAATTAACTCTCTCCATGATGAAGCTCAAATCTGTTGTACCAACGCACTTCCCAGTTAAAGGAAAACCAAGATATTTGCCCAGATTCATAGAAGCATTTACTTGGGCTATGGCGGATAACCTTTCCTTCAAACAACGCTTAACCCCAGTAGAGAACATTAACTTAGACTTGACGAGTTTTACCCGAAGCCTAGATGTTGTACAGAAGTCATCCAAAACAGATTTGATCAACATAACTTGTGAGACAGAAGCCTTGCCAAAAAGCGGAACATCATCTGCAAAAAGAAGATGCGTAAGTTTTGGGCCGCCACGAGACAGGGAGATCGGAGTCCGCAAACCAGAATCCACTTTCTATTGAATGAAAAGAGACAATTTCTCCATACAGAGAAGAAATAAATATGGAGATAGGGGATATCCTTGGCGAAGACCTCTATGAGGGACAAGACCAGGCAATTTTGAGCCATTCCACATGATTGACAAATTAGGACAACGAACACCCCACATAATAAGGTTAACAATTGTGATCGAAAAACCGAAATCAAGTAAGGTGGCCTGAAGAAAATCCCAATTGACCCTGTCATATGCTTTCTCCAAATCAACCTTGAAGGCCACAACACCCTTAGTCGTCTTATTCCTTCTCATAAAGAATGCGACCTCCTAAGCGAGAATAGTGTTGAGTCTAAAAAATATCATAAGAGATTTTATGATGTTTTAAGACAACAATATTTCCAAGTTTTAATGATTAACAAATTTACATTATTTATTTTCACAGATACTCTTAAGTGTTTAATTATTTATCTGTGATTTCAGCAAGCCACAATACGCTTTATAAAGTCTTTAAGAAGTGCTTCAAGTCATCTGAGGGAAACAGGCCTTCTGAAGTGGTCAACCTGTCTTAAGTGTTGAAGCTGTCTGAAGAGCCAAGCTCGTCTGAAGACTGGAACCCGTCTGAAGACTGGAACCCGTCTGAAGATTGGAACCCGTCTGCAAATTGGAAGCCGTCTGAAGCTTTAGTAATGACGTGGCATCTTTGCTGAAACCTTGCGTGAAGATTTTTCTGAGTCTCTGCTGCTCGTACGTTTTGGAACACATTTATGGCAACAAACACAGAGGCCTTTCCTGGTGCATTTGAATTTCATACACCACTGAGGAAATCTCTGCAAACGCAGCAACGCAGCAACGCAGCAATTCCTGAAGCAGCCTTTTGGCAGATGTAACCTTGTTCTGTGTCAGAAATGTCAGGATGCTCAGAAGTATGTCTCACAACGGATTTTATAGCATTTAATGCTATCTCTAAACGGTGGTTTTTCAATGGATTAAAGTCTGGGTATAAATACCCATTATGAATACCATCATCAAGGAGAAGAACATATAGAAAAAGAGAATCAAAACGCTGCAATTTTTTCTTCAAGAAAATCACTCTGATAAAATTCTTTGTACACTTTGTATTTTCATATCCTGAGTATACCTCAGTTTTTAGCTGTACATTGTAATAGGTTTGAGCTTCAAACTTGTGTAGTTTAAAAGCTTAAACTCTTTTTCATTGTAATCTCTGTTTGAGCCTGGAGAGGCTTGTCTGTAAAACAATACTTGGTTGTAGAGCCTGAAGAGGCTTGACTGTAAAAGAATACTTGT
Organism: Sesbania bispinosa; assembly: GCA_026901365.1. Lineage (NCBI taxonomy): Eukaryota > Viridiplantae > Streptophyta > Magnoliopsida > Fabales > Fabaceae > Sesbania > Sesbania bispinosa. Next base: position 638,844 of record QLOH01000547.1, on the reverse strand, counting down.
TATCTTTGTGAAAGATTAAGAGAAAATCCAAGTGCTTGTTGGCATTGGGACTGGAGGTAGCTCACAGTGGTAGTGAGTGAACCAGGATAAATCCTTGGCTAAGTTTTCTATCCCTTATCTCTTGTCAATTCGTTTATATTAATATCAAGGGTGTTGAAAATATTTTCAGGAACCATCCAAAAACTTCAGACAGCCCCCATAAACCTGTCTGAAACTGTTTGTAACTTGTTGTTTCCAAAAAGCTTTTAAAAATATAAAGAAACACTATTCAACCCCCCTTCTAGTGTTTCCCTGTGTTTCTACAAATAGAGTTATCAATAGTTCCCCTACCTGGTAGGAAGCTACCCTGCAGAGGACCAATAACCTTAGAAAGAAGGGGTCTAATTCTGTTAACAAGAACCATGGAGATCACCTTATACACCGCGTTGCACAAACTAATTGGCCTAAAATCTTTCAAATGGACTGGATTATCCACTTTTGGAATTAAAACCAAGAGAGTGTCAAGGATATTAACATTATTATCTATGAGACCGCCATGATCAAAAGCATTCTGAACCATCTTCCAAAGGTCGACCCCTATAGTATCCCAATACTTTCTAAAGAAAAAAAAGGCTAGAATCTATCTGGTCCTAGAGCTTTGAAGATACCCATTGCCATAATAGCTCCGCGGACCTCCTGGAGGGACACAAGATTCTCTAAAGAAGTAACCCCCTCTTGACTAATTTCCGGAATGTAATTCAACTGCAATTTATTTAAATCCACAACGGAATCATTAGAGAATAATTTAAGGTAGAACCTACGCACCTCAATCTTAAGGACCATTGGATCCATGCACCAAGTTCCATCCTCCAAGAATAACCCATGGATTCTATTCCGTTTCCTTCTTATGACAGTCTGGGAATGAAAAATTTTTGTATTCCTATACCCAAATCTCACCCATTTATCTCTGGATTTCTGGTACCAGAATAATTATTCCTGTCTCAGAATTTGTTGATACTCCTCCTGTAGCTACTTGTCTAACCGAAGGAGGCTTTCTATTTGGAAGTCATCTAGAGAGGATTGTAACCCCCCTTAACCGAGCCTCAACCCTCCTCTTAGGGCAAAAAATATTACCAAATACCTCTCTGTTAAAAGATAATGAACTATTCCTGACACAATGCAAATTGGAGCGGATATCACTATTACCATGGTTCTAAGCATCCTCAACAAGAGTACCAAAGTCAGAATGAGTAGACCAAGCAGCTTCAAACCTAAAGGGATGGTCAGATTTCTCCACAAAGCCCCCATAGTGGAGTAAAAGAGGATTATGGTCCGAGACCATTCTTGTCAAAATCTCCACATAGGCTTCCGGGAAGGCTAACCTCCAATTCAAATCTCCCAATGCTCTGTCAAGTTTCTTAGAAATTAAATGACCATTTGAAGATCTACTGGACCATGTAAATTTGCTTCCTACGAAACCATTATCCAAAAGATTGCAATCCTTCAACAATTGGGCAAAAAGATTCGCACGGGTATGGAGAAAATGACCCCATTCACCTCAGATGGAAAAAGAATCTCATTATAGTCTCCAATGAGCAGCCATGGAATGGAGATCCTTCTTTGAAGAAGACGCAAATGGCTCCAAAGCAACTCCCTTTCCATTGGAATCGGGCTTCCGTACATAGCTGAGCAAGCCCAAGAACGCCCTCCTCTGTAGAAAGTAAAACTCACCACTTGGTTGTGATTATCCAATGGTTGAAAATCCATAGCATAATTATGTGGTATTAACACCCAAATGCCTCCCGAATGATCTCTAGTTTTTAAGATACAACAAGCTTTAAAAACCAAGGAGTTCCAAAAGGAAGACACAACAACAAAAGGCAATGTGTTTTTAAGAGAACCACCACGTCGGGCTTGTGAATCCGAAGCAACTCTTTTAAACGACGTCTGCCTCTTGAATTTACTGCGCCTCTAACATTCCACACAAAAATATTGACATATGAAAACTCAATCATAACAACTAAGAAAGAAAATGAGACAAAAAAATGGCCCAGTAACTCATATTACGTGGGGGTATCCTGGCCATCCACATGCTTCTTTCCGCGATCAGGTGGTTCACAAGACTCTTCTCCTTACTTAAACACTCCATCGAAAGTAGAATGTTCAATAGTTTCGGAAGTGGAACTGCCATCTTTAAATCTAATGCAATTACCAGAGACATGTTCAAGGGCCATAGAAGAAAGGGCCCCATTGCCCAGGTCATAAATTGGTACATCATGGTTAATGGGCTTAGCATCCAGTTTACCACCAACCCAATCCATAAAGGGGGTACTCGAAGTACCCGATTTCTTGGAGAAGGTCCGCTTAGGCCCAATACTTGGTTTCAGCCCATTCCCTTGCTGGAGTCAGGGACAAATTCAAGGGGGGCAAGCATGGGTCTTGGCCCCCCTCCCCCATTCTACTATACTACATACTACATACAAAAAATAAAATATTATTAATATATATGTAATAAATGAAAAAAATAAAATAAAATGAGTGTAATACATTTAATTTTTATAATATAAATGTACTATATATATATAACTTAAATAAAAGACATGATGAATTTGATTAATATTTAATATCTATCATTAAAAATAATTTTCCGGCCCCCCTTTCGTATCAATCCTGGATCCGTCCCTAGCTGGAGTGCCTTACTCTCCTTTCCCCCAACTTTACCAATCCCATCCTTGATAATAATTGGGTTTTCCCGTCTGACACGTTTCCTGCATTGAGATTGGCTCAAAGGAGAAAGACTACCAAGTGAAGATTCTTTAAAAGAATCTTTGATACCCGTAACCTTAGCAACGTCAGCGGCTTTGCCTGTATCTCGGGATTTGGAAGGTACACCCCCCTTGGCATTAACTACCTGCAAATTCAGATTTCCTTTCTTTTTGCATTGCACCGTTATCCAATCCCCATGATTATCTCCTTGATTCTTCTCCTGGACAATAGGCGCAAAGGCCGACTTTCCAAAAGTGGAATCTCCCTCCTTCAGACCCTCTCCGCCACCATCTACCTTCTTTGCTGCATGTACTACGCTGGCCATGGCACTCTTAGAAGAACCCAGAGCTACTGGTCCTGGTTGAGTATCATGCAACTTATTAGGACAATTTTTGGAGACATGGCCATACAGGCCACACCAAGAACACACAATGTGTAATCCCTCATTCAACTTTATACCAATGATTGTTTAACCAGATTTTGCCCACTACAGGCAAGGTGAGGTCAATCTCCACACAGATGCGTGCAAATTTTCCCTAGTAACATTAGCAGTGTTGAAACTATTTAATTAAATAATATTATATTTAATATCTAATATTAATTTGTACATAGGTATACAATTTTTTTCCTAATGCAACTTAGACAATCCCTATATGCCATGGTCATTGCATGACCAAAATATTTTCATAGGTTCAGAACAATGCGAATACTTTCTAACTAAAGCGTTGGTATTTCTTGTGCCGTTCAAGTCACAGCTGGAAGAAACGGCGTGTCGTCCATAAGCAGCTGAGAGTCTCGTTGGCGGAGAGATAAGAGGAGACAAGAGACACTTCGTGCTTGTGTTTGTGTAGTGTGGAAAAGGAAAACTAGTCCCTATCCAAGACGAACTTGACCATAGATCACTGAATCATCCCAACTCATACCCATATACTTAAATACTGTTAACCTTCTCAAACCCTTGTTCACTTCCAGGTCAGTTACTCTCTCTTATCTCTTTCTTCCCTCAAAAGAACACTGCAAAAAAAAATCCTCTATTTCCCTTTTTCCCTCTATCTACCTCTTCGCATGCTGATTTCGTTCTTCAATTCCAATCAACTTCGCATTTGCAATCGCAATCGCAATTGCAGAACCTTCCGATGACTGACTCTTCCGAAGAAGCTGCTTACATCGAGAAGCTCTACGAATACGGCGAGCAACTCAACAATGCCAAGGACAAGTCTCAGGTTATAATCGCTCTTCAACTGATCGTTTTCTGTCTTTGTTTTTCAGATTTTTTTAGGGTTTTAGATTGTAATGTTCGAGTTTTTTCAATTAGGGTTTTGGATTGTTGTGTTCTTATGGTGTGTACGTCTTTGGCAGAATGTGAATGATTACCAGGGAATCATAGATGCAGCCAAGACGAGTGTTAAGGCGAAGCAGCTCGCTGCTCAACTCATTCCCAAGTTCTACAAGTTCTTCCCTGACCTCTCTGGTCCCGCTCTCGACGCTCATCTTGATTTGGTTGAGGCTGAAGAACTTGGGGTCTGTGTTTTGCTCCTCAAATCATACATTTAATGTGCATATGATGTAATTTATTTTTGTATCTTTCTCTCCTATTTTGTTTGTGGCTAAGGAACTTTGTCGTGTTGTTCAAAATGGAAGTGTAGTCCACATTCTATAATGCTTTTCTCTCCATGGTTTTGAAGCAACGATTTTAAAAACCAAATCACAGATAAACCGGCAAGACTTCTGGGTCATTTTACTAATAAGAAGTAACTGAACCGGAGATTCGGCCGGTTCATGGTCTGACTGTTTGAGAAGTAACTGAACCGGAGATTCGGCTGCTCCATGGTCTGACTGTTTGAGGTTGCTGTTTCGGTTTGGTTTTTAAAACATTGGTTTCAAGAAAAACAATGCCATTGATACAGAACATAGTGAAGGGGAAAAAATACTTTTGCATTGCTGTATATTGGTTGTACTATTTTCTCTGTTGATTATTAGTGAATTTTGTGTGTGCTGAGGTTTATTTTCAATATTTTTTGGGGTGCTTTCCTATTGCTGTACAGGTTCGGGTGCAAGCAATTAGAGGACTGCCTCTTTTTTGCAAGGATACACCTGAAAATATTGGGAAGATGGTTGATATTCTCGTCCAAATTCTTGGGTCTGGTAAGTTGTGGTCTTTGAAGATTTTGCATTCTTGAGGATTTATCCATGATTATGATTCTGATATTTTCTTTCTTTGACTTGATTCTCTTAGAGGAATTTGTGGAGCGTGATGCTGTGCATAAGGCTCTTATGTCTCTGCTGAGGCAGGATGTAAAAGGTATTTTGATGTCTTTACGTCAAGTAAAAATAGCTCCGTGAGAATATTATGGTGGTTAAATAGTATGAATTTTGTTAAAGACCTTCAATCTAGTTTTGGGTATCTGCTAGTAAATTGCGTAAACAAAAATAACTTCTAATTTTGGCTATTGCACTAGTATGATAAATGCTGAGTCGCATGTTGTATACCTTTTGGTAGCATAAATTATCACTAATCTAACAGCCATAATCGTTATCTGATAGTAAATTGCATAAACTTGAATTTGAATTTTTTTTTGAGCATCTCAGTTTTCTTGATCATGTGACCTTCTTCATAAGATGATGCTACATATCACTTACTCTTTCTGCAACTTTAGCCTTTGCATTGGCAATAATACTGGTCAACCTATCATCTACATAAAACAGAAAAAGAGCAGTCCAATCTAACACTAGTCTTATATAGCAGCTATTTAGTGGACATTTGCATTTAACATTTCCTTGAAGATATTGGTTTTGCAATGGGCTGAGGTCTTCTTGATGTGTCTAGGCTTGAATAGTTTTCTGTATTTGAAATTGTATATTTGAAGTGGTTTTTTCATGTTTCCAATAAAGATGACCACCTGCAGCATGTTAATATGGTGATTGATGAAGAGCCTTTAAGTGCTGATAAAACATTGATATTTAGATAGCAAGGATGAGATTATTTGGGCTTTTTGACCACATTAGAGTAAAAAATAATAATAATTACCATATTAATGTGGAAAAAAACTATTTACACTTGTGGGGTGATTTTGCCAGCGTGGAAAGGCAATTGGGGAAGCGCTAACTCATTTAGCGCTTTACCAAATAATTTTTGTCGGTCAATGACTATGAGGCGTTACCTGGAAAAGCGCGTTATGTAGGGAAAAAATATAACGTGTGGCGCTAACTGACTAAGCGCATTAGAGTTTTTAATCCAAAACAATTGGTTGAGTAGCGCTATCCAGGTATGTGACTTGTGCGTAAGATTTTAGAGTGGCACTCATTCACTTTGTGTCTTTATTTTTCTGACTTCTCTACCGCTACAGTGGGTTTTCACTTTTCAGAGAGAGAATTAATGCACATTGGAGTAATTTTTTAGCGGCCAGCTACAGTTTTATTTTTGAAAATGTATGTAGTAGTAATTGCTTAAGTAGCTGCATGCATGTAGTCTAGCATCTGAGCAATTATAAAATACTCCGTACTAACACACTTAACAATAAAAATAGATATTACTTATCATTCGAAACTCTCAATTGCAATCAATTGATAAGATATACAAAAAACAAAAGAAAATTCCATTTAATTATTTCATATTTTTATTTGTTTTTTTGTATATCTTATCAGTTAATTGCAATTGAGAGTTTTGAATGATAAGTAATATCTATTTTTATTGTTAAGTGTGTTAGTACGGAGTATTTTATAATTGCTCAGATGCTAGACTACATGCATGCAACTACTTAAGCAATTACTACTATATACATTTTCACAAAAAAAAACTGTAGCTAGCCGCTAAAAAATTACTCCAATGTGCATTAACTTTCTCTCTGAAAAGTGAAAACCCACTGTAGCGGTAGAGAAGTCAGAAAAATAAAGACAAAGTGAATGAGTGCCACTCTAAAATCTTACGCACAAGTCGCATACCTGGATAGCGCTACTCAACCAATTGTTTTGGATAAAAAACTCTAATGTGCTTAGTCAGTTAGTGCCACACGTTATATTTTTCCCCCTACATAACGCACTTTTCCAGGTAACGCCTCATAGTCATTGACCGACAAAAATTATTTGGTAAAGCGCTAAATGAGTTAGCGCTTCCCCAATTGCCTTTCCACGCTGGCCAAAATCACCCCACAAGTGTAAATAGTTTTTTTTCCACATTAATATGGTAATTATTATTATTTTTTACTCTAATGTGGTCAAAAAGCCAGATTAATTGTGTAAGTCCAACAAAGTTCTAAAACTGTTACATGGCAAACTGATGGTGCAGAATTAGGCTTATTGCTTTAGATGTTATAGTTGCATAAAACCTTAATGGCTGTGAGCACTTAATTTTTTGGCAGTAATCACAAAATATGTTTGCCAGATTCTGGGTATACATTGTGCCAAATTTTGGTTGTTCCCTTATAGTATAGTTTTCAATGCAGCTTCTTTGACGGCTTTGTTTAAGCACATTGGCAGTGTTGAAGAGCCAAGCACGGATGATGCTATTCGTGAAAAAGTTATAAATTTTGTTAGAGATAAGGTAAGCAGACACGTGTTTGATTATAATGAGCCCTTTATTTTGCTGCATCTTTGAAATAGAAATGAATACTGAATACTAAAATCTTCATCATAGGTTTTTCCTATCAAAGCTGAACTGTTGAAGCCCCAAGAGGAAATGGAAAGGCACATAACTGATCTCATAAAAAAGGTATTCATAATTGCTTTGACCCATTATTTTTATGAGGTCAGTTGTCTATCTATTAGTGTTTAATTTTGTAACATAATTGGAGTTGATGTATGTTGTTGTTGCATTTCATTACAGAGTTTAGAAGATGTGACTGGTATAGAATTTCGAATGTTTATGGATTTCCTGAAGAGTTTGAACCTATTTGGAGAAAAGGCTCCACCTGAGCGGATGAAAGAGCTGATTGGAATCATTGAAGGGCAAGCTGATTTAGATGCACAGTTCAATGTGATTACTTTTTTCTCCTCCAGTTAGACACGAATACAATCATTTTATGTGAAAAGAGTCTGTTTTATATTACTTAAGGATTCACTTGATTTTAAACTACTATACTAGTTGATATAAGTTAAAGCTATGTAAGTAATATATATTTTTCTGGGGGTCTCATGTTTTGCTTTTTTAACCGGTGATTTGTAGGTTTCAGATGCAGATCATATTGACAGGTTGATATCGTGCCTTCACATGGCACTTCCAATTGTTGTGGTAAGGACTGTTTATACTGTTTATCTTATCATAGTCTTTTCTGTTTAGTTTTTCTTCAACCAACTTGATTTTTTTTTTCAGCGGGGTGCTTCTAGCAGCAAATTTCTCAACTATATAAACAAATATATAATACCTGTTTTTGACCAGGTAATTAGATCATTTTGTTTGAAACTTTGACTGGATTGTTTGTGCCTGAGTAGTTTTCTCATTTCTTGGGTTTACTAAGGGTTTGTTTCTCTCATGCATAATTGATTTGAAGTTTTATCATATCATCATACTTTGTATGTCATCTTAGCTTGGGTGGCTTGACTGAAAAATAGGAAGGCTCTTATTTGATATGATGATTAAGAGTGGCCTAGTAGCAGACTAGTAGTATAAAGGTTTCTTATACTGTGGGGTCTAGGGAGGGTCTGATGTATGCAGAACTTTTACCCCATAGGCGAAGAGGCTGTTTTGGTGACTATAGTTCATGATCATCAACTTACAAGGAAGCAGCTTTACTATTTTTCCAAGGCTTACCTTCTATGGTTATTGATGAATTTTATAAAATAAAAAAAGGTAACAAGAAGATTTTGTGGAAGCAAGGAGTGATTTTTTGTCATAACTCATACGTGCTGGTTTTAAAGCACTTAACATGAAGTTTAAAGCTGACTTTTAGTTTTATCCCATTCCAGTGTTATATAATATGAACATTAACATACTCTAGTATTCTGCACTTTTAATTGATTCTAATGGAGCACCCTGTAGAGTGTAGGCCACTTCTGTACAATGCATGGATAATTTTCTCTTATCCGGTTAATAATGTCTTTTGGTCTTATTCTCCATGTATTAACATCTTCTTTATAAACTGTCTAATATACTTTGATATAATAATAATATGCACCAGCATTTAAAGCAACTCTATGGTTAGTGGTTGTTGAATTGCCTGAGTGTGTGTTTGGTTTACCCCAAAACCACGTTTCAAACGTGGATCTGGGCAAATGTTACTGAGAGTAGCTTCTACCTGGATCCATGTTTCAAAAGAGCTGTCAAAATTAATATCATGGTGTGTTTGGTTTACACTGGATCCATGTTTCAAACATGGATCCAGTGTAAACCAAACACACCATGATATTAATTTTGACAGCTCTTTTGATTCCTTTTATCTAGCATGCACAGTTCCAAAACATATTCCCTTCTGAACTAAGTATATCATGTTGTTCTAACTTTAGTATACACAAGTGGTCAGCTGTGTAATTTTAAGTTGTTTAATTTCAGATAAAATATGAATAAGGAATCATATCTATAATATTTTTACTGGTTAACTTTCTAGATATTGGACTGACTGGTGAATGTGGGTAGTAGAATCTCAGCAGAAGTTTGTTATTAATTTTCTTTGATTTGAGTTTTTTATTTTAAACTTAATGATTTTGTTTCTGGTCAGCTTCCTGGAGAACGGAAAGTAGATTTGCTCAGAAGCCTTGCAGAATTTTCACCTTACACAACACCGCAAGATTCACGGCAAATGCTTCCATCTATTGTTCAGTTGCTGAAGGTAAATTTTTGTTGAAAAATAGCATGATTGGCAGATATCAATGTGTTGGATGTATCGGTACTTTTCCGCTATGACAAAATCAAGTTTTTTTTTTTTTTTTTACTTTGTTCTAGTTTATGCTGTTATTTGGAAGTTCCAAGAACATTGTTAACTAGCTAAAGTGGGATTTTGATGTGGCTAGCTTGGTCTAGTCTCTACCTTAACTGTTTTCCCCCATGAAGTGATTGTTATTAAGACTTGGGGCTTATTTATCATCTATATTTGAAGTTATAAATTCATGGTTACAATTTATCAAGGTTGTCAGGATCGAGATCCTACGTAGGATTGGAAGGGGGTATAGCAAGATCGTAGAAACGTAGGATCGTAAGATCCTACCAAAATGAAAAATTATACTAAAACATATATATATATATATATATATATTTATATGCATATAAATATTAAAAAAAACCTATAAATGACAACATTAAAACACACTTAGAACTGAAATTTCATACTCATAACATAAAAACATGTCATTAAAACACACTTATGTTAGTCAAATACATAACATAAGGTTTGATAAAGTTCAAAGATAACATAACCAAACATTGAAAACACAAAAGAAATCACTCCAAGCCTAGAATATAAAATCTAGATCAAATCCCTAATACGCCAATCAACATTATCATCATCCTCCATAGGACCTTCATCTTAATCTTCATCCTCTTCATCTCCTCCACCTTCATCATCACTCTCTCCAGCATTAGGAACCACCAAATCATCTGCACGTTTAGCTGATGTAGCACCACAACCAGTAGCACCTTGTTCAATATCAACTAAATCTTCTTCATTTGGATCATTCATAGCCACACTTGAATTTTCATTTTCTTCCTCCACAATCCAATCATCATCAGAAGAGACATCTTCAGTGTTAAACTCACGTGATCTCTTTTCAGCTCTCTTCTTGCCCAATCTTGAATTTGTCATCACATAAACAAAATCATTCATAGTCTTTTGTTTCTATCTGTTTCTTTTCTTGGTGTGAACCTAGACATTTACAAAATTAAAATTAAGTAGAGATACTAACACTATAGAGATACTAACACTACTACACTAGGTAATTTACAGAAGGAATTTGAAATCATACCATCTCAAAGGCACTCCAATTCCGCTCACAGCCAGAGGAACTACAAGTCAAGCCCAACACACGAATGACAAACCTTTGCAACTCCAGATGTCCATCACCATAAGATTTCCACCATTGTGCTGGAGTTTTGTTTTTAAGTCCACGTTGAGCCATTTCATCCCCAAAAAACTTTGCTTTACTCTTGAAATCCTCAAGCTGCTCATCAATCTTATTTATTTCATCTATATCTCCCACCATCCTTCTTAAACACTGATATATGCCTTGCTTAACTTCAAAATCAGCTTTGAAGTTAGGATTGTTATGCAACATGGGATTAAGATAATAGCCCGCAACATGCAAAGGCCTATGCAGTTGATTGTCCCATCTCTCATCAATAATTTCCCAAAGAGGCATGTAACTAAGGAATGAAAAAAGATTGAATTAGTTTCTTAAACTAAGACTATAAATAAATTTTAATATTGATTTGGTGGAAGATTTGTTACATACCTTTTTCTCACATTATTGAAGGCTTCTTGTATATTCTCTTTAGCTTTATCCATCCCTTCATATATGTACCCCATGGCTGGCTTATCATCAGCATCCACCACACGCAATACTCTAATTAAGGGAAAACACCCCTCAAGCAATTTAAAACATCCTTCCAAAATTCCTTATCCATGACTAGATTTTCAACAAAATTTCCATCTTTAGTCTTTGCCAATTGACTATCCTTCCATGAGTTCCATCCCTTGGATGTGAACATCCTAACCAATGCATTCTTATTTTCATTCAAGCATCCCAAACATATATAAGATGTGGCAAAGCGTGTAATGGCAGGTCTAATGAAATCTCCTCCTTTGGTAAAATGATGCAACAAAGAAATGAGACTAGTTCTAGAATAGATGTAAGTGTGATCTTTTTACCCCTTGCAATGGACTCTTTATGGAGTGGTATCTTCTTAAAATCTTCCAACGTTAGGTCGATGCAATGAGCTGCACAAGGTATCCGATAAAGCTTCTTCCTCTTCTCCATCAACAATGCTCTGGCTGCCTTGTAATTTGCTGCATTGTTTGTGACAATTTGGACAACATTTTCTTCACCAACTTCCTCAACAACTTCATCCATCATCTTGAAAATTTTATCAGCTATCTTACAAATGTGAGAAGCATCAATTGATTTACAAAAGAAAGTTCCCTTAGGGCTATTTACCAGAGTTAAGGATAGTCCTCCTCCTCTTGTCAGTCCATCCATCGGTCATGATAGTGCATCCCGTCTTCTTCCAAATAGCTCTATGCTCCTCCAAAATCTTATCAGTCATCTCAACCTTTTTCTTCAAAAGCTTGACTCTAATGTCATGGTAAGAAGGTGGCTTGTATCCCCCACCAAAGCTAGCAATTCCTTCATACATGTGTTGGAAGGCTTCATCCTTTGCCACATTAAACGGGATAGCATTATTGTAGAAACAAGTAGCAACTTGTAGGCAATGTTGTTAAATGGCGGTTATGGCGGCGCCATAACGGTATGGCGCTCACCTCCGCAATCCGTCATGGCCGTTTGGCTTGTTTATGGCGCAGGTCCGCCATTTCCACTATGGCGGCCGTTATGGAGGTAACGGTTTGGCGGGTTATGGCGGCCGTGGCGGACATGGCGCATAAATGGGCTTTCCCTCCCTTTTTCTGGTTTGGACCCGGGTCAAACCGACCCGGTTGAGTGCCAAACAAAGGCGCCCGCCTCCTCCGATGAGTTTTGTCGGCGTCGCCGCCTCCTACGCCACCACCTCCGACTGCGACCACCTCCGGCGCGACAGCTCCGACGCGGCTCTGACAGAAAGTGACGGCTTCTCCTTCTCCTTCTCCGCGCGAATCTTCTCCGACTGCTCGAGCACATCACGGGTTGGCTTTGATGACGTCGTCGAGTGCGGAAGCGGCCATGGACAGAGCAGAGAGGGAAGAAGATGAGCAAGAGCAAGCGAAGGAAGGGGAAATGGACTTGTGAAGTGCGTTAAGGCAAAAGGAGAAGGAAGAAGACCAGAGGGGACAAGGACAGGATTCGGGGAATTGTTTAGGGTGCAAAATGTAACGAGAAGTGCGTTTTAGGAGTGGGGGATGGAACGAGAGAGAGAGAGTGAGGGTAAGGCGTGTATAGCTATTTGCATCATATTTTATATATATATATATTGTCCGCCATAGACCGCCATGGCGTCCGCTATGGCAGTATGGCGCTTAAAGGTCATTGCCGCCATCCGCCGTATAACCTTACTGACAACACTGCTCGTAGGTCTACATCATCCTTCAAACTCTTCTTGAAAATATTGTTCAAGGTTGTTTGGGAACTCACCCCCCCCCCCCCCCTTGAAAATTGTTGAAGGACTTTCATTCAGCAATACTTTCTTCATCTTCAGTCTCTTTTGAAGCTGTCTTCTTAATTAATCTGTCTTGCAATCCAAAAACGATGTCCCACATTTGCTTCCTAACCTCATCCGGGACAGCTCTACAATCTTCCACATCCTTCTTTGTTCTGGCTAAATGGTGTTTAAATCTATAAACGCCTCCTGTGAAAACCTTCTCACAATACTTGCATTTAATCTTTCTTTTATTCCCATCAACACTCACACCATGAAGCCACCCCACATCTTGCCTTTGTCCAGGAGCATTTTTAGGAACATTTTTAATTCTGTCTTTTCTGCTTGGAACACTAGCACTTCCAGTAGAAGGGGTAACAATTGGTTCCCTGTCAGTGCCACTACTACCAGCAGCTGCCCCAGCATCATTACCAGCAATTGTCACTGTTATTTTAGCCAAAAACGCAGCAGCAGCAGCCCAGCAGGGGGAAAATAGCCCAGAACAGAGGAACAAAAACACAGGAGCATGCAGCAGCAGCCCAGCTGGAGAAGACGAGGCAGAAGCTGCAGAACGCGCGCAGAACAGCAGCAGGAAGACGAAGGAGAAGCTGCAGAACGCCGGGAAAATGGAGCAGAACGTGCGCCGTGCAGATGAAGGAGAACACAGATCACGCAGTGAGGATGGGGAGGAAGAGAGGAAAGGTTCTGATGGAGAAGAACATAGATCACGCAGTAGGGTTCCAACACAGTAAATGGCTCAAAGACATTAAAAAACAGGGTCGAACCACTTTTTTCGAATCGGATTTGCATTAATATAGTCTTCGAAATCTAGTTTCATCAATTGATCACATCAATCTCCAAATTTGATTTATTTCAGTCTATTTATGTATTAAATTGATATGAACCCAAATTTTTTTGAGGGCTACGATTTCCTTATTAATTGAGTCAAATTTAAATGATATAATTAACTGTTTTGGATAATCTTTGGAGGATTAAATCAAATTTAAACGCTATTTTTCAGGTATCGATATATTGGTTTATTTTATATTTATTAAAATTATTTAATATACTTCCTCTTTTTTCATTAAGCTGTTTGCTTTGGTCTTTTCAGAAATACATGACTTGGAAAAAGACTGGAGAAGAGATGAACTTTACATATGTTGAGTGCTTGTTATACACATTTCATCACTTAGCTCATAAGGTAAACCTTTTCCTATGCAGTAAGATAATATCATACTGTTATATGTGTCACTTATATGCAGTGCTTAATTGAACTTGGTTGTTTTGCAGGTTCCTAATGCCACAAATAGTTTATGCGGTTACAAAATTGTTACTGGCCAGCCATCTGATAGACTTGGAGAGGACTTTTCAGAGCAATATAAGGATTTTACTGAGAGGTAACGTCTTTCTTTTGTTAAGTCATATAATAAAGAAGTCACCTATTCTTTGGTTTGTAATAATTTAGTTTGTTGTCACATATGCAAGTAGATGTATTTTTTTTTATTTTTTGGTTACAAAAGGTTTAGTGGGAGGTTGTCCAATTCTAAGGTTAGGGCATACCAAAAAGCCTTGGCAAAGGCTTACAGTACTACTTATACATGACCTACCAATGAAGGGATCTTACCCAAGACCTTAGAGTTTAGGGGAAGATAGTGTTATTTCATGAATCCAAGCAAAGTGAACAAATTATGTTGTTGGGGGGGGGGGGAGCACAGAAGGCGTTTCTTTTGGATACATCTTCCTAAATCATTTTCTATCTTTCTTAGGGGCATTGCCAAATTAAGAATTCTACAATAATTTTCTGTGTAACTGCAAATCATTTAAACTTGAAAGTTGAAATTCTAACCCTGTTCAAACATGCTTGTCCTAGAGATAATGTGGTAGGGAATTATCTTTTAACAAGTATGCTTGGTACTTTTTCTCTTTGGGTTTCTTGGGTATTGTCCAGTAACTGATTGAGGTCGATGAGTATCAGTTTTGCCTAGGTTATCATGTTTGGGGGTGATTAGATTGCATAGTTAATATTCAAATCCAGACTTATTGGTTTGTCTGTTTAAATTTGGGGAGTTAATGTAACTTTTCTTAACTATTGAGTTTTATAGCGGTATAGGTTACAAAGAATGCCACTGCAATTTCTATCTAATAATCTTGGATATATAGTTATTCCAGTGATATGGTTCCATTGAGGTGGACAACTTGAAACAGTATGGTTGAATTAATGTTAAAACATTATATGGTTAGGATGTCAGATCTCTTTCTTGTATTTTACTACATCCTCTTGTAACATTGTGTTTATAAGTTATACCCGTAAGTTTCCTTTCAGTCTGACAAAATATAAAACCCTTTCAATTCCTATTAATTTTATGTAGCATCCACCTCCATTCTTTTCTCTTTTCTTTCTCCTCATTAGTTCAGAACGGAACAGATTAACTTGAATCCATTTATGAAAATTCATGCTATTTGCCTTTACATTTCCAGCACTTGCTGCTTTATTCCTGGACAATTTCCCCCATTCTCTGAATTTGAGTGTATCTCTCGTTTGAATTTTCTTCCTTATTTTGTTCATTATTAGTGGTGGTGGTCATTTGGGTCCAAAATTCAAACAATATCTGAGAGGCTTTTAAGATCTTAGAATTGTATAAGGCCTGCAATGAGTGGTAGGGTCTGGTTGAGATTTTATGATTGAGAGGCTTTTTGCAGAGGATCAGTGCAAAAAAAAACTATGCAGTGTAAGTTTGTAAAAGAATCTGGTCTGGTTCAATAAATGCTCACTCTCGCTTTTGACATTCTTAATTTGTCTGTAATATCAAATTCACTTGTGACTGGTCTTGTAAGTTTATAATAGTTTGGGAATAGGGAAAGAAAGGCTGTCAAAATCGAGATCCTACTACCCAAGATTGGAAGGGGGACAAAACATGTAACTCGAAGGATTTAATATGGTTCATAAGGTTCTACCTGAAGTCCAAAACTCCATCTAAAATGGTCACTTGACAATTATACACACCTAAAAGTTCACATGATAATTTGAAAAAGTTACATGACTTTATGTTTTAATCTTAACCATTTGTGTATAGATCTATTGACCAAGATTTGCTTCTCTCACTCACATAAAGACCCTCTCACTTGATACATACATACATACATATGTACATACATGCACACACACACATATGTATGCGGAATATCTAGTGAGAGGATTTGCTTGATATGGGAGTGAGAGGCTTAAATCATGACCATACATGGTAAGATCTAATGGCCATGATATAAGACTCATTCTCACATTAAGCAAGCCCTCTCACTTGATATGTCTCCTATATTATATGTGTAATATAACAACCGGCTAATTAAACTTAAATTGAAGATTCATAAGGTCCCATACAATTCATAAGTTACATAAGTTTTTGACAACACAAAATTAAAACACCAAAAGAAGATAGGCATGAACAAAGAAGAGACAAGAGCTTGATAGTTGATGGGGCTTGAGGCAAATAAGAGCAGAGAGCAGGGGGGGGCTTGACCTCTTGAGGCTGTTCAGAACAGAGATATTGAAGCTGGTGGAGCAAACAAACTTGAGTTGAAGCTGCAACAGTGAGGGTGAGAAAACTATGCATGTATGGGACTGATTGTGTGTGAGAAATTTTACATGATGAGAGGCAGAGGGGGTTGGGTGAGTGATGGTAGGAGAGAAGGGGAATTAGGTCAGGTTTGTGGAAGAATTGCTGGTTTTTTCTAACCCAGGTCGCAAAAATCTGACCTGTCAAAGCTCATATGCTTTTGTGGGTCAAAAGCTCCAAAAGTGTGCAGATCACACATTCTTGTGATCTTTCTTGGCAATCCTACAGCTATCCAGCAAATGTCCAATCCTAGGTGGGAATGAGCACAGGCAAGGTGGGAAAACTCATAGGATTGTTGATCCTACAAGCTGAATTGTGATTTTGGTGACGCTGGTTGAAGTACATGATTTCATTGGTTGCAACTATTCTGTTTTTCTAGTGAACTTTCATTGTTTTGCCATTATTGCCCCCTTTGTATCCATCTCCCTGTGTGGTTTGTTCGTCAATTTTTTTGTTTTTCTGGTCACATTGTTGGTATATTTATATTTTCTTTTTCCAGATTGAACAACGTTGAGGAGTTCACACGGGCTACAATTAAGAAATTAACTCAAGGAATGGCTGAAAACAACAAATCTATGGCAGATGCTAAAACTGAGGAAGAAAAGGAAAAAATTGTGAGTTTTATCCTGTGGTTTGTTAGTTCTGTGTCTTGCCTCTCTTTTACTAAACTTGTATCATGCTCACATTTTCTCATGATGTTGCAGAAAACTAAAAAACAGAATGCTACAACTGGATTGCGGACCTGCAATAACATTTTGATGATGACAAAGGTAAGCAGCGTGCAACCTTTTGTTGATTCTAACGGTGTGTTTGGGAGTTTGGAGTTGGAGGGAAGGAGAAAGGGGAAGTAAAGGGTTAGGAGAGGGAGGGGGAGGATTTGTAAGTCATAGGAGGAGAGAACTACTAAAAAACACAAAGGAGGGAAAGACTTCTTGTCAATCTCCCCATTTTCTCCTTTTTTCATTTTCCAACTCGCAAACACATTATTGCATGCATGATTTTTAATTGTCTTTTTCTCCCTATTTTCTCGTAATTATTTTTAATTGTTCGATTTGTGTGGTCAGCCATTGCATGCTAAAGTGCCTTCGTTTATTGGAGATAAGCGAGTCAACCTTTCTTGGAAAGAAGCAACCAAAACTGCATCACCTACCACAACAGCTGCTGGGTATAGTATCTTTTATTTAAAGATCATTTTATTCTTTTTTTTTTTGCCTTTTGAGAGAGTACCTTGTCCCATGGTCAAGTTCAATGATCCTTAGCTCCAATTGACAGTTTAGATTCAAAGTTTGATATTTTAAAAGATCTCATGAGGATCAGGACAACAGAAATTATTGAATTTGATCGACTTATCTAGAGTTTTTACTTCTGCAGAGCAAAACGGCCTGCTACTGCTGCCAATGGGTCCAATAATATTGCATCGAAGAAGGGTCGAGGTGCTGGTGGTTTGCAAAATCAACTCGTTAATAGAGCCCTGGAAGGATTATCTGGTGGTGGGAGAGGTGGTGCTAGGGGCAGAGGCCGGGGCTGGGGTGGCCGTGGAAGAGGAAGAGGGTATCGGTAACTGTAGTGCAGTTCTGATATAGAAAACGTCAGACTTCACAAAACTGTACCAGAATACAAATAGGACCTGTTCACTAAAATTCTTTGTCAGAGGAAGTTTTGATTATAGAGGATGATGGTATTTTAATTAGATGTACTTTTTCCAAAGCTTGATTATGTAGAATACTGGGTTATTGATAATTTTCGAGTCCATTTGACACAAGCAACAGATGGGGGACTAGTTGACGGAACGTTTATACCCGTTGGTATGTATGCATGTAATCTAATGACAAATGGATTTATATGAAGACCATGTCTGATTTGTAGAATATTTGCCCATCTAAAGCAATACGAATTAAATGGGTAATTATTATTTACTAGTGCCCTTAATAGTAGCAATCTTAATGCATTCATTTAGTACTCATTACATTACAATATGCAATATACAAGGATCATAAAACTTACTCTAAAAATTAGTAAGTTTCTTTATGATTTAGAGTCAAGCAGGATAATGAATAAAAGGTCATTATAGGGTCCATGACTCTTAATTTTATTATTACTAGTCGTGTACCCGTGGCATGCACGGGGCATTTTTGTTGTATTAGACATACAATAATAATTTGAAAAAAATAAAAGACATACAATAATTTTTTAATAAATAAAATTCATAATATATGAAAGTTAAAAATTGCATATTAATGTGAATAATTATTTTTCTCTATTCATCTTTTATTTTTATCACTGTCTCAATTTTTCAATTGCACAATATATCCCAACCAACTCAAGCTACTCCCTCCGGACTCATTTATAAGCAAAAATAACCATTAACCATATTCACATTTATTAAGAAAGTTAGTTAAACTCATTTAATTTTCTTGATTTCATCTAAAAAGTAATTATATTGCCTAAATTACCCTACATTCAATTTTATTGAAACTTGTTTCAAGTGGACATACTTTTTTTTTATTTGCACATTATGCATTAAATAGAGTGGTTGGAAAATAAAATATGAATTAAATAAAGGGAAATTTGGGATGATATCATTTAATATGGTTAAATTAGTTAACTTTTGCTTATATTTTAGTCCACCATAGGTGTGTGTTTTTTTGCTTATAATTGAGTCCGGAGGGAGTACTTCCCTTTTTTCCTTCATTCCACCTCAATATGTAAACTTTTTTATATTCTTTGTGTATATCCATTAAATCCTATTTAAATTATATTTATAAAAAAAGTTAAAAAGTATAGTAATTTTTAAATTTATTATAATTTATTCATTACATAATATTTTCCAAAAAAATGATTATCTAAACATTCTAAAAGTTTCAAAAGTACATTTTTAAAAAAGGAACTATTAATTTTTGTAGTCTGTCAAAGAATTTTTTATATATTTACATTTTTAACGTGATAACTAACTTTTTTTTAAGGTTGGTAACTATTTGTCGTATAATTTCTCCCCATAACTCACTTATGTAACTGAGAATATGCCTCATCACCATTTTCAATCATATCCTCTACCAACTCTCTTTCCATGGAAATCATATTTATATTTTTTGCACATATCCATGAAATTGACCAATTTTTTAAACTTTCCCTCTCATACCCCTTTCATATAAAATGGATTTTTCTCCAAAGAGATTCACTTATGATTAATATTCCCCATTCTCATTTATCAAAGAGTGTTAAATTAAATTATTACATCTTTTATTCATAGCACACTCTTATATCTTATAGTCTTTTATTTCTTTTTATTTATTTGAAAATATTTTATTTTACTTGATTTGTTATCTGATCTATAATAACAAATTCATACAATATAATATATGATTTGTTATCTCTAATGCTTATGGAATAACCTCTTAGTGAGATTTCTTCTATCACTTATGAAATCCCTCTAGCTATTACAAGATGTAAAAAAATGAATGATCTTTTAGAGTATTCTTTCTAGTACTCCAAGAATGCCTCTTGTATAGGATAAAACTTTAAAATTCTTGGATTTGATTTCAGACGTAAAATTCATAATTTTATTTCTAGGTTTAAATTCAAACAGACTGAACTATAAAATTTCTTTCTAAATACCAATAATTTTCTATCCAACTTATATATGCCCACATTTGGCAGTACAATTGAATAAAACTTAAATTTTGTGGGTTATAAGCATGCCAGTTTTAACCATAACCAAATCAAATTTTAATTTCCTATCAAGTAAAATTTTTCAAAACAATTAAGGTGTTGCAACACATACACATATAAGTCACAAATTAAAGAAATTATGCAGTATTTTTAATTTTTCATTTATCACTGTCAACAATAAAATTTTTCAAATATTTAGTTGGGACTTTAACATTTACAAAGCATGAAAACTAAGAAAAGTAGTTCTTCATCCTAGGTCACAAAGACCTTTAAACAAAAATGGAAACCCATAGAAGAACACTAATTAAATAGTTATTATAATTATTATTATTAACGTAATTATAAAATATTTTTTTTAGTATTATAGTAAATTTCATAGTATATTTTTATTTATGTTATAAACCTTTCTTTTTTTAATATTGAAATTGTTAAAATGAGCTTTAAATAATATTGATTTTTTATATAAAAGTAACTATAATTACTATCAACATAATTATAAAATGGTTTTTTAAGTGTTTGAAAATGTTTTAAATTTTTTATTTTTTAAAATTATCATTATTTATATTTTTTAGTATTATTATAATTTATTATTTTTATAGTGATAATTATTTTAATATAATTACTATAGTTAATTAACGGTGATGCATAACATTAATCATTTAAAATGTAAAAGAAACTTTTTATTTTTAGAAGTTTTACTTAAAGAAATTTACTATTATGTTCTCACTTTAGATTTCAAAGACTACTTTCATTACCTTACTTTTATATATATAAAGATAAAGATAAAGATAAAGATAAATGTAAATTTTATTTTATATAATATATATTAAAAAATTAATATTGAATTTGTATTATTTACTGTAAAAGAATATCATGAACCACAGTCCTTCCTCAAAATCCCCATGAATAAAAGCTGGGCGGGACTGATAATACTATGTATACAGGCATCCTACTTATGTTAAAATCCTAGATGGCTAGATCTAGAGTCGGACGTAAATGTTTATTGTTGGTTATATTTCCTAGTTGATCAGGCGTTGTCATTTACAACTGTGTTGGTGGGGAAGAGACAGTTATGATTTCTGGTAATTGAAGAGACATTGCCTGCTGATGCTCAGGGTTGTCAGTGATACTGATACAATCCCATCCGGAAGTAACAACATCTTTCTGTGCCGTAGTCTCTTTATTATGCTTTCTGCTACAAATCTTTCTAGTTAACTTAACCACCCTTTTCCACGGGCTCCTATCATTTGGGCATCTTAGGCTTGATTTTAGCGAATGGATGGTAGAAAGTAGAAAACAAATAGTAGAAGTGGCACCAGAAATCACGTAGAGAATCCAGAAGCTTCCAAGCTTCAAACTTTCTGTACTCTCGGAGGTCAAATTGTTGTAGCACTCCCCTGAGGGCTTCAACCATTTCTCTTCTAACCTCTGCAGTTCCCCCACCTCTAAGAGTTGCAAAATAGCTTTAGAAACATCTTTGGCCAGGGGGGAGCCTTTCTGGAACATCTGCATCATTAACAGAGACAAATTTAATTTAATATGCAAAGGATACCAAAGAAACTGTAACAGACAAAATCCTAGTTTGTAAAGAATTATACTGTCACTTACAAATCCCAGTCCTCCAAATTTGGTGGTAGGTGTAGAGCCAGAGTACCCTTTGCAGTATTTGCTGATGTATGCTTTTTCATAAGGGAGTTCCAGGAAAGCAGCTGCTATTGAGTCGGTTTTGAATGCACTGACATAACTGAATTCACTATTAATGTTTACAATGTTCTCTGGTTTGAATGTTTCGACTTTCTCTAAGTATGTCCTAACAAATGAATCTCCATCACAACCAATTTTCATGTTGTTCTTCTTCAGCCACTCAATGTCTGTGACATTTGGTTTCAGTTGTTGAACTGTGAGCATTGAAGAAAGACTCGCAGTGTAGCTTGAGTTTAGAATCAAAACTAGAAAGAGCCATGATACCATGACTACACGAGATAAGTTGCTATACATTTTCTCCCCTGCAACAGAAAACCATTGGCATCAGCTAATTGTTTTCCATAACTATAGCTGATCACTGTTAACTGAAGTATGAAAAATTGATACTTACTATGAGCAAAGAATAGAGAGGAGAAAGTAAACCAAAGAGCAGTGCTGATCTGCACTTTCCAATTGCCTTCAAACTCTGGATTGGAATCCCTCTCCAAGTACCACACTACTAACATTGTGTAAATCAAGATGGCACCAGTTACTGCCCACATTTGCCAGGTGAAGGGCTTCATAAACATCCATGTGGATTCTTGGGACCTTTCTGTAACTACCATTGACAATCCTGATTCTGTATATGGCACAGTGAAATCCACATATTGCAATCTCTCTGCCAGTATGGTCATGTCGCCAACAACAGCATCATAAGTCTGCCATAAAAGTATCCGGGTCAGTAAAGCAAAAAGAGGGGAAAAAAAGAATTGTACCTAAAGTTCAAAATTAATAAGAGTAAACTTTGCATTCAGGAAAAGTGAAAGTTGTTTCTTTGCTGATTATAAAGGAACTTGCTCATATAGATTTGCTACAAAGGGGATGTTAGGACCCACAAGGAAAATACAAAATTAAAGTTAAAGAAGCAAATAGAAACATGCGGCAAGTAGGGTAAGCAAATTGAAAGAATTATTGAATATTGGCCATTTGTGGCACAGAAGCATCTTTGAAGAATATATCTAATAAATGATGGGATGCTGCTGGCTAGTCAAGGATCTACTCAATACAATAATTACAAGAATAATATAAAAAAACACAAGCTTCTTTTTGGGGTGATTAAAAAAGAAAGGAAATGTTCTTTATAGGACTTAAAACAAATTAAAGTGAATTATGAAAGGCAAAAAACACATTTCATGCATGCACCAAACAAAAAAACACATTTCATGCTCTAACGTTATATCCCAGTGTCTTTGACGTCAAAAACCTTAAATTCTAAGGTTTGGAATGACAACAAAAAATCAATCAGGATACACATAAGATACCAAAACTGTGGAGATCTTGGATACCTAGACTTATGGGATTCTCTATTTTCATGTTTTATTACTAAGCTAGCATATAAAAAACTTTGGTATCCATGATAATGGTGTATTTTAGTACATACTAGAATGGAAATGTTGGTGATACCAAGCACCTTAAAACTATAGCAAAATCCAAAGTAAAATGAATAAGTTGTTACCTTGTTATACACAAGTTGAACCAGATCAGGATAGGTCCCATTGATGGGATAATATTCATATGGCAGATCATACTCCAAAAGTCCTAACACCTCCTCAAAAATTTCAATGCAAAATCCGGAATACTTATATCGCTTTTCATGCTCATCATAATCAACCTTGACAAACTTGGAAAATGCTGTTCTTCCAGGAACTGCAATTTTCATTGGATTTTGTTTAGTAGGCATATTCCAGCCCTTTGGAACTCTAGTTGTTTTTCCAGGCCAAATCACTACACCACTCAAACTTTCTGTGTTCCTAAAAGTACTATTTCCACCTTGTTCTGTGGGAATGAACCCACTTTCTAGAGTCCAAAAGTCTAATTCTCTGTAACTCTTCCCATTTACATTTACAATCCTCAAGATAGGATTCTGCAAGAGCTGAAGTGATTCAAATTGAATTTTTCCACTTAAACCAAGGAAATTGCTAGCCAATATTTCTCTTAATAAAGTCTCTCTCCCACTACCATTGCCACTGGCCATTCTGTCCACTGCTTGTGCAACAATTCTAATGCTATCATATGCTTGTAGAGCATAAAATCCAGGGTTGCTATCACCTTCCTCAGGATGCTTGTACCGAAAAGTTCTCCTGAATTGAGCCTCAAAATGTTGATACTCACTGCTATTTTCAGAGAAGTATGTCTTGATTCCTAAAGCTCCTTGCATATAGGAAGTACCAGACTTATTGACAGAGTCCAACAAATTAGTTATGCTCTCTGGGATTATCCAAGCTGATTCTTTATCCACAAGTCCCATTTGTGAAGCTTCTCTGAACAAATGAATCACCATATCTAATGATGATTGAAGAACAATGAACACTCTAGATGGTGTATTTTTTGTTAACTTAGACAGCTCTTCTTGAATAAACTCTCCAGGATTAGGCAGATAAGAATGTGATGGCAGAGCTAAACGGTATTCAATCATTGAACCAACATCTTGGAGGGCCTCAGATAGCAGTGCTAGCATCCCAAAATCTCCACCATAGGTATCATCTTCATAGATGGCTACTAATTTTTGCCAACCATAAGCATGCACCATATCTGCAATGCATTTTACATATGCAGTACCATTGTTAGCCATTTTTACCAAATAAGGCCACCGAATTTGCATCAATGGTGGGGTAATGGTTGGTGCTACAAAGGATATGATAGGAACTCGAGTTTGGTGTACTAATTCAGCTACTGAAGCTGCTTCTGCCCATGTGTTCATCCCTACAATCACTTGCACCTTTTGAGTTTTAATCATCTCTTCAGCTGCAAGAAATAGGTTCAGTTCATGTTCATCAATTTACATATTTTACAAAGTCAAACCAAAAAGACCAAAAAAATCTTAAAGTTTTAATCTTTTTATTAACAAGTGCTTGATATTACTAACCAAGAGAAGTGGCTCTGAAGGGATCCTTGGTGGGTTCTTGAAAATGAAGAGCCAGCTTGTGGGTTTTTGAAGTATTGTTGTATCTTTGAGCTGCAATATCCATGGCTACTCGTTGTTCTTTCCCAATACGAGAGTTAACATCAATCATTGCACCAATAGATATAACTTTGTTGTCTCCATTTGTAGGCTCAGCTTGGTAGCCATTGGTGAGAACAAAGGAGATGAATAAATAGGAGAGCCAAAGAGGAATAGTGGATGGGAAATGCATTTTGCTTCAATTTCTTTTGCTTGTGAGTTGTGACTTATAACTTCAAGCATTTGTTGGAAAATTTGTGTATGGAAAGGCTTCCTATGACATGGTATCATGCAATGCAATATATAAGTAAGCTTTTGAGGGAAGAGGATTGAAAAGAGAAAATATATAGTGCTGGGTCTCAAGGATTCTGGAGGGGGCAGGAAAGGAACTTGATTTTTTACTTGGTCAATTATGCAGGTCTTGACTCTATAGTTAAGGACAAAAGTTGGGTTTGAGTATAAGGGTAGAGAAGGCTTGTCCTGTTAGGTGATAACAAAGAGGGTTATTTTGTCTTGGAACCCAATAATAGGAAGTTTGGACCAAATCATTTAGGTCAATCTAGATGATGTAGAAAACTGAGCACTTAATAGAAAGGAACTTATTGACCAAAAAAAACAGAAATGAACTTTCAAAATTGCTCTGAACCTTCGGAGATTGAGACTTTGAAGGCTAACGGTAACGTGCTCTGAAGCTTCAGAGATTGGAGACTTTGAAAGCTAAGTAGAACATGGGGTTATGGAATCTATAGACAACCATATATATATTAGTTTATAAAGATTATTGATCATGAGCACTTCAAAGACCAGTTCAAAATTACCTTAATACAAGTGAAAAAGAAAAGGAGAAAAATATTTAACTATCAAATTACTTACGGATCTGGATTCTCTGTGTACATAAAATATAATATACGCAGTTACCAAATGATAATCGTCCAATGAAAATGAGACTCATCCAACATCGGATAGCTCAAATATCAAAATATTTAAATCGTATTTAAAATCCATTTCAACATCTGAGTCGTTAATCAGACGGTTAATATTTGATGACCGCCTCATTTTATGACTGCACCCAATTCAAATCCAAAACATGATAGTGAGAAAAAGGTAGAAATAAAGATGAATGAAATAAGTAATGACACTCTTTGAGATGTTACTATTTCATGTTAAATGGATTAACGATTCCTTTTTGGCATGTTTTTTTTTAATAAAAACTCTAATTTGGTCCTCCAACTTAGCATCACATATTTGATCCTTAAACTTTAAGATATGCAACGCGAATATTCTTTGAAGTGTATAAGTGTGTATTTGGATTCCCAATGAAAATTCCCAAAACAAGATTTGCACAAAGGAAAAATATTACTCCTCTCTCAAATTTTTGAATGTGAAAGTGTAGGGAAGATAAATAAAAAGAAAAATAAAAATAAAAAGAGAAAATGAAAGGTATGATAATTGATATAATGAAAAAATAAAAAGAAAAAAAAATGAAGTTTGAAGTGGAGTGTAAAAAAAAAATGAATGTTGAAAAATCAGAATTCAAAATCAAACATACTTTCCTTCCATCCAGTTTTTGTTTAATATAATTTTCATGCTTTAATCACATGATCTATTTCTAGACGGGACTTTTTGTGGAAAAAGTTTAATTAATTTTTTATGAGTTTAATATATATACATTATCAGTGTAAAAAAATTTCACATATATCAAATGATGTGTTATCACATCATTTATGAATTTAATAACATATGACGTGTCATATTTATTAAATAATGTAAATATTAACAATATGAGAGAGAGAGTTAATAACAAGGAGAGAAAAAAATAAAAGAAGGAGAAAATGTAAAAGATTCTTTTATAATTACAACTTTCCTTTTTAATTACTTTTTCTACCATTCTGTATTTTTAAGTTTAATTTACCACTTCTAATTAAGTTCTAGGACACTTTGGTTATAAAACCTTAAAAAATAATTTTCATTAATATTTAAAAGAAAATTAGATAAAATAACTGAATCACACACTTAAAAAAAATTAGAGTGTGTCTGATTGAATTTTAATTTGTCTTTTAGTTTTTTAAAAATTGTTTTATAAAACATTTTTTAAGAACTGTTTTTTATAAATAAAATAATATATTTACTATATTTCCAACACAAAAATAAAAAAACTAAAAATCTATTTTTTAAAAAATCTTAAAGTAGTTTCAGAATTTTAGTTTTTAAAAACTAAAAAATAGTTACACTTTTCAAAATAGATTTTAAAAATTGTATATCAAACATACTTTTTAGTTTTCTATTTTTAAAAATAAAAAAATAATATTTTAAAACTATAAAAAAATACCCTTAGAATCACGTTGTATTATTTTTAAAGTTTAATTGAAGATTAAAGTGCACGCATAAACTTGAGTTAAATGAGTAAATTGAATTTTTCACTTTCTTAAAAAAGAATGGGTGTAAATTGGGGTGGGAATAGGCCAGGCCACCAACAGGGACCTATGACCTGGCCTAATTAAATCCTAGCCTGACCTAGCCTATTTAATAAAAATGCCAGGTTCAGGCATTTTAAAAAGACTATTTAAATAAAGAGACTAGGCTTAGGCCAACTCACAAACCTACAAAGCATGATAGGCCGACCTATTTATATTTAAAAATTAGTAAATATATTAAAATTATATAAATATTAATTACTTATAACTTATAAGTTATAGCGAATTTGAATACACTTAATATTATTATATTAGTATATATCTATATTTGTAAATTGTTTTTTATGTTTTATTTGTTTGTATTGGTTTGGGTTAAGGATTTTGCAGGCCCAATATCATGTATTTGAGTATTGACTAAGATGTTAGATAAGAAAAATCAGGATACATGCAGTTTTTGGGCTTAGAAATCGATTTATTGTCCCTCTTCGTATAAAGGTCTTTAAATAGGTTAACAGGCCGGGCCAGGTTTTTAAAAAGGTCAGGCCAGACCTAAAAAAAAGCCTATCATAGGTAATAGGCCAGACTTAGGCCTTAAATTTATAAAATAGGCCAGACCTATTTAATCAAAGCCTAGTCTGACCTAGCTTATTCCCACCCTTAAGTGTAAACTGTAAACTCTAAAACAAAAAAAACATTTTAACAATTTTTCTTAATTTTTTTTAAAAGAGACCTTGTATTCTTATTAATCTCTTTATATCTCTATTTCTACTTTTCTTTACCATCATATCACGTACGGCATTCTGTCGTATTTAAAGAGGCAAGGAGATATTTTTATTTGGTCCTAAATATAAGAATGACTTTTCTAATATGTATAATTTTACATATGTTAATAAATAAAAAATGGCAAGGTTTTATTGAAAAATAAAACTATTACAATATCGAATATATTGGTAATATGAAATGTTATATTTTCCAATAAAATCTTTCCACTTTTGATTTATTATCCTGTGTAACATTGCACAGATTGGAAAAATCGATATAAGAAACATAGTACTCCCTCCGTTTTTTTATCTGTTGTTTTAGGGTCTTAAATTTCTTTCTAAATAATTAAGTGTCATTTTCATATACCAAGGAAATAATAAATGCTATTTATCCAATTTTACCCATTTGTTAATTTAATTTTTTATTTAAATTATTCATTATAAAACTATATCATAAATGTTCTACAAATTCAAAGTCTTGATACATACTCCCTCCGTTTCTTTTTATCTGTCGTTTAAGGTTTTTGCACATAGATTAAGGAATGCAATAAATGTGTTTTTTTAACTCCATTGTTTACAAATATACCCTTTCTCTCTCTCATTAAAGCATTTAAAGTTCTCCACCATTTCTAGTCATATGCAATAAATACCCCACCATTTAATAATTTTTGAAGAGGGTAAAGTTGAAAAATTAGCATTTATTGTTGCCTTGGTATGTGAAAATGACACTTATTTAAAAATAAATTTTAGACTCTAAAACGACGGATAAAAAGAAACGGAGGGAGTATATTTTTTTATGTTTCCAACAAAAAATTTATGGTATAAGACAACAAATTTGAAAAAGAAATTTATTTCATTGAAAAAAGAGATATTAAACATTAAATGACAAATAAAAAGAAACGAAAAGAGTACTATTCTGAATTATATTAATTATAAAGTTTCTTTTATATACTTAATTTATTGTCAACTGTTCACCTATTTTCTATGATGGTGGATGTACTATAATATTCTTAACTACCAACTATTGGAGCAAAAGTCACTACTTTAACATGATAATTTTAATTAAGAGTAATTTTACTACTATTTTAATTATTTAATATTAAAAATATTTATGAAATATAATTTAAAATTATGATATTATTAATTACATTTAATTAATTTCAAGACATTTACTTTATCTTAATAATTTAGTGCTATATTTCTTATAAATAGCACCTAGTCAATATTTCTTGTTTTCCTTCTATTTTTTGAGGCATAACACCTTTAAGAAATGTGAAACGGTGTTTTTCCCTTCTTCCTCCTTTTTAAACTAATACTCCAATGCAATTTCCTTTTGTCCACAAATACGTGGGCCCCAATATTGCCTAATATTTAATGAGACTCAAAACAAACTTTTATTTTGGGGTCTTTTTAAATATATGAAGTGAAAGAAAGATGTTTTAAAAGTTAAAATTCATTTAGCAAGGATTGAACCATCAACCATTGAGGAGGAAAATCAATTTATAAACTAATGAACTAGACCTAATTATAATAATATTTTTTATTTTTTTATAAATGATGATACTAACAATTAGGGGCCTAAAGCAATGGCTTAAGCAGCCCTGGACCGACCTGGGTGGACCGACCCTGGTGGGTAAGAAGTTAAAGAAAGTGAACAGAAAGCAACGACAGGCAACAGCGATATCAATGTTGACACTTGTGGATAAAACAATATAATAAACGAGCAATAGATTAAAATCTTTATTTTATCCAGACAATTGAATGGACAAAATAACAGGTGTAGCACCACCTGTTACGGTTCTGATATATACCGTAGTTGCACATTTGATGTTTAAGGCTAAAATAATAAAAGCAGATAAATTACATGATAAATTAGTATTCATTCATATATACTTAATTCCTTCTATTAAAGAGTTATGGCTCAATTAACAATGTAGGAGCAGATTGTGAGAAGAACTTTTAAATTTGATCTCCACTAAACACACTCTTAGAAAGAGGTGAGAGTTTTAATTGTGATTAAATCATTACATATGCTAATAGGGAATAATATATGGTTAAACACACTGTTAGAAAGGATTAAAAAGTCTTAATTGTGGCTAACGCATTGCCTCTACTAATAGGAAAAATATATGGTTAATTAAAAAAAAATACTTAATCTGTCACGCTTTACTTATTATTTTAAAAATAAATTTAACCCATTTTACTTATAATTCTATAATTTTAAAGAACATTTACTAAATAATACTTATAATTCTTTAATTTTAAGGAACATTTACTAAATAAATTCTTTACAAATAATTATTATTTTTTTAATATCGTGAGCCAAACTATTTCACTAGAACCAATAACAATAGTGTCTTATATTCGATGTCATCATATATCAATTATTTAATAATTAATATACTATGGTGCAATGACTTTCAACATTATATACTTCATATTGTTTGGGTGTGACTTATTAATTTTAAAGAGAGAATCATAATTGAGATAAAAACTAATAAGTGATAAAGGGTATAATATGAATTTAATTAATATTTTTATGAAAATAAAATAACTAATTATATTTTTTAATTTCAGGGTAAAAAGCTTAAATGACAAATAAAATTGGATGGAAAGAGTATAACAGTTGGATATTTTTTTTGTGAGAGAGACTCCTAAAAGTTCAAAAGCTTTGGGTGGGGTGCTGAGAATCTCAACTTGTTCATCAAGGAAATGAAACAGAGGTAGGGCCATCAAAACCCTATGAGTTCATGATGGTAAATCTCAAAGTTATTTTAGTACTAAAGTTCATAAAATGGGAGAACTTAAGTACAACTCTTGCAATTGATCACATAAATAATATTATATATATATATATATATATATATATATGAGTCAGGATCCGTTGACACTATGTGTCAAACTTCAAGACTTACACCAATTAATAACTTTTTGTAGAATGTGAAATTGGCCAATCCAACCGTTGAATAATAATATTACCTTCGTGATCATGTATATCAAATTTCAGATAATTTAAACATTCGTAGGTATGTTATCTAATAGCGGACTTTTACTTATATTTTAAAAACATATTATACGTTAAAATAAATTAATTTGATGAAGTATCAATTAATTTTCGATTTTATGAAATTTTATAAGTTTGATCTACTTTGTAAAAACTTTCAGTTCAACGGTTAGATTGGTCAATTTCACATTCTATAAAAAATAATTAATTGGTGTAAGTCTTGAAGTTTGACACCGGGTGTCAACGGATTCTTACTTTCATATATATAATCTGATAGTCATAACAAAACCATAACTAATTTTTGCTAAGGACAATTCAATTTAAGAAACAATTTATTTTGCACTAGATATCTAGTAATTTTAAATTGTTAATATTTAATTTTTTGTAAATTTTTTGCGTCCCCTGTCTTTGGAATTTCTGTAATAACTAAAGAAATTGTAATTGCTAGATGAAAATTTGTTTTCTTCACCTTTTATTCAAAGAATCCCGCAAACCTTGCCGTCTTTTAAAAGTTAGAAGCAATAATAATAATAATAATAATAATAATAATATCTCATTCTTATATAAACACAAGAAATGGTTTATTATATGCCATGCCATGCGCTGACGAATCTAATTTCTAAACTTGCAGCAGGAGAAAAGGACTCAGTAAAACAACACTTGATGTACCGGTTGCTTATGCTACAAGTCTGACCTGATTTGTGCTTCATATATATATTCAGTTTGACTCATTCTAACAGTCACTGATAGTGATATCTGGTAGTCAAGAATCAAAGGCCCACAGAACTTTCGTACTCTCCAACGCGTCTGATACAATAGGCACACGCGTTTTTTGAAGTTCAAACGGAGTAACATGGCTTCTGATACCAATGTTGCCACTTGCCATGTTCGTATGGAAGATTAGTGTATAGTTATCACAGATGTCTAAAATGTTGTAATTACTATTCTGTAATTGTTTTTATTAGTACACATTTTGAAGATAATTTGGCGTTAAATTTTAATGAATACAAGTCAATAATATTGAAATTGAAGCTTTGTTGGTTTGATTTTTGTGTACATTGTATATGGGATTCAACCCTAACAATGTGTTGTAGAATAATACTCAATCAAATTCATGTGGAGACTTGATGCCCCAATATCAAGGGAACCAAAGCTCAACAAGCCATTGAGATAGTTGATGGTAGCTGACAAGTGTATAAATATTTTATGGCAAATATTAATTTAATCGTTTATAAAAATTGAAGAATTCAAAAGTATTAAAATACAGATTTTGTCTAATTGAATAGTGGGAGCACAAAGTGTATCAAATAACATAAAAGAATTAGTGCATAAACTAAATCAAAAATCAAGTTAAGATGTTTAGAACACAAGACAAAAGATAATAAATATGAAAATTAATATTTACAAAACAGTTAGGGGTTGATTTCTTTTAACTCTGACTCTATGGAGTTTTAAAGTATGTTAAACTATGATCTAATTATAGATATGGTTAAATTCCAATCTAGGGGTGTAAGCGGATTAGGATCAACCCGCGAACCTGACCTGATCCGATAGTAAATAAACGACTTGGGTTGGGTCCACCATTCGGTTCGGTTTTTTTTTGTTGAACCTGAGCACAATTGGGTCGGATTTCGGGTTAGAGAATTTTGGAAACGAGCAAACTGACTCGACCTAAAGGTACATGCTAACCAAAGTCTAAAACGCATGCACGATACAATAGTTTGGTCACAGTTTTATTTCACAGTATTCCGCTTTGTGCCCTAGCAGAGCCATTATGTGCAGCCGCCCCTACCTAGCAGAGAAGCATCGTTCATCCAGTCAGACAACAGCTGCTAGCAACCTTTCTCCAATGTCTGTGTGCATCATGGTTCATAGTGAGCACTGTTCTGCATTGTGAGTCACTGACCTTCATCATCGTGAGTTGTGCCCTTCATCACAGATTCACTATAAGTTGTCGTTGTTTTGCCCTTGTCGTTCTTCTGGTCATACTTCTCAAGCAAAGTTATTTTTTTCCAGATCTACCCTTCTTAGATCCTTCCTTTCTCTTCTCGTTGTGCAACCATGGAAACGAGGTGACCTTCTCTCTTCTTTTCAGACCTGGCCTCTACGAGCCTGCCACCTTCCCTCTGCTCCAATGAACGGCAACGGGACAACCAACCTAGGACAACCACAACCATAAATCATTTGTGTTACATTGTTCATTATTCTAAATCTCATTTTGATTAGATTTTTTCCAGTTTTTTTTTTGTGTTTTTGCAACTTTTAATATAAATATTTTTTTATTAATGACCCGACCCGACTAGTTAATGGTCGGGTTGGTTCGGTTCGGGTTGTGTAGAAAAAATTAAGCAACTCGAACCAACCCTACCCGGGACTGTTTAATTGGTTTAGACACTGAAACTCCCCGAACCGACCGAACCCGACTCGATTACACCTTTATCCCAATTCCTTGGTGATTTAACATTAATCCCCACTTAAAATCTTTAATTCCTTAGGTGAATTCAAGATGAGAATTGCATTATAAATTCAAGAATTGTTGGAAATTACACCATCTCTATCTTTTCGTTGAGTCTCAAGACTTTACAATCTTAAGACCCTCCATATCTAATTTTGATGACAACAAACTAAGTGCAAAACATATTGAAATTTAATAATCTGCACTTAATATCTTTCAGATGATGGTATCGGGAATCTTCAAACAACTGAAGTCCTATAAAGAAGTTCAAGTCATCTAAAAATGCTACTCTATCTAAAGAGCTCAAGCTATATGAAATCAAAGCTGTTTGAGAGGAGAAAAATTTTAGACTATGAAAAGTCAATTTTATCCACCATCACACGAAAATCTTGTTTCATAAAGGAGGATATATTGACAAAAGGCAACTTTACGGGTTTTTTCAAAAGTGAAGTACAAATGTAGAAGTTTGCTCTACAACTCTACACTGTTCAGATTTGTGTTTCTTACCTCATACCCGTTGGTCAGAAGTGTCTACACTACAAAACTGTTTCTAAGCTTTTCTAACTAAAACTATTTGCTAAAACCAACTTAGAAACAAAGTTACATATCTTGAAAATATTCATTAAGACTCTCAGCTTACATACCAAAAGCATTTTAAACAAACAAGTTTTTTCATAACTACTTAACACGTTTAGATTTTGTTACTTCTGACCATATATGAGGTTGTTGGTGTTCTCTTCTAACTATTTCTTTAGTTCATTTCATAACACTAAGCTAACCGAATCTTCTTAAGAATCGATTTTTTTTTCTAAAGAACCAACTAATAGTTGTAAACTGCTTCTAACTGTTGTTGCCTTCATATTACAACATTTTTTTCTAACTTTTGCTACATTCATACTACAACATTGCTTCTCTCTTTCTCTCACTGTGTTATTTTCATATTATAGCTCCTGCTTCTGACTACATCATGGTTTTCGTTCATAAAAACAAATGCATCTAACTGATTCTTAAAAGTACTTTTGATTATGTTTTTCTGAATCAACCCAAGAACCAAAGTTTTATACATCGAGAATTAACTGAGCTTTAGTATCTGCTTCTCAAAAGCATTTTACAAATAGTTCACTTACAAGCATTTCAAGTATACTAAACTTTTGCTTCTAACTATATCTCTACTCAATTCTGATAACCAATTTTTCGATATCCAAGATAAGTCAACCTTAGAAGCAACTAAAAAAAGAAGTTATGTTGAGTCTCAAATTAATTTAAATAATTAAATAGACCTTGAGTCTCATTCCCTTAAAGAGTTTTAATGAGCATCAAATATAAAATACAGATGAATTTATATGAAAATATTATTTCACAAGATTATGCTTTGTTTCAGATAGTGAAAAGTGAGTAACATCATCTGAAGCTTCAGATCGTCTGAAGAACTCATCTCCGTATGAAGAGTGTTTATCCTCTGAAAGAGTGAAGTTCATCAGAAGCATTCCTTGCATTTGAAAGCTGAAGTCTTCAAGTCAAAGGCTCGACCCTTGAAAGGCGTTGCTGAGTACAAGGAACGTTCATATCAAGATCTTACCTATTTCAGCATAAGAGTCAGTGCTGCTTTCTCTCCTCGATCAAATGTTTAGCATTTTTAAGGAAAGTCTGCAACGCTCCTGCTCCTGCCAGAATGCTTTGTGTGCGCAGACCTGTTGCACCTATGTTGGCCAGAACGCTTTGCACAGAGTTGTGTCAAACATCTTCTGAATGCATTAAATGCTATTTGGAAACATGAATTTATTCCCTGAAGGGTATAAATATGCTTCATGAAGATTTGAAGAAGTAGAGAGAAGATTCAATCAAAGAAACTACATGCTGCAAAATTATACTATGATATTGTACACTTATTTCATATTCTGAGATAATCTCAGTTGTCTGTACTTTACAATTCAAAGCTATCATCTGAAGATAGTAATTTAAATCTCTTCTGTTTAAACTTAGAACAATTTGGGTTTATAAGCCTGGAGAGACTTTCTGTCTGAAAGAATACTTGGGTTACACTTGGATAAGTGTCTGGGAGCCTGCAGAGGCTTGGTAAAAGAAACAATACTTGGTGTAGAGCCTGAAGAGGCTTGGAAGAAAAGAATACTTGTAATCTTGCAAGATTAGTGGAAATCCAGGAGCTGGTTTTTGCTTTGGGACTGGACGTAGCTCACAGTGGTTGTGAGTGAACCAGGATAAATTCTTGGCTGAGTTTTCTCTATCCCTCAAGCTATTTCATTTCCGTTTTTATTCTAACAAGGGGATTGAAAAGGTATTTAAGTGAAAACTTCTTCTCTGAATCAAATTGAGATCTTAACCATTTTATTAATCTGAACTCAATTCAGAAAGTAATTAAAACCTTCAGACTGATAACCATCATCTGAAGATTTTCAGAAGCAAAATTTTCAAAATATTTGAATCAGAAAAAGTTTCCATTGAAACACTATTCAACCCCCATTCTAGTGTTTCCCTGTATTCCCAACAGTTGGTATCAGAGCTTATCCTCGGGGTTTGCATCTAATCAGTGCAGAGGACAAAGATCCACATGGAAACTTCTACCAGCAACAGACAGTACATCACTGAAGGAGCCTCTATCACGAGACCCCCAACATTCAATGGAGTGGATTACCACTATTGGAGGGATCATGTGAAGTTGTTTATTGAAAGCAACAACATTGATGTCTGGGATGTGGTTACTAATGGAGACTATGTTCCCCTGCATGCTGGATTGCCCATACCAAAAGCTGAATGGACCTTGGAGCAGAAGGCTCGAGTTCAACTAAATTCCAAGGCCAAACTCTCTCTGATATGTTCCTTAAACAAATCAGAATATGAGAAGGTTCATGGTTGTTCATCTGCCAAGGAGATCTAGGATACGCTTGCAGCAACTCATGAGGGCATTGAGACTGTAAAGCAATCCAAGATCAGCATGCTTGTACATCAGTATGAGATGTTCAAGATGGAAGAGTCTGAGACCATAGATCACATGTTTGGAAGGTTTCATACGATAACTAATGGACTCAGGTCATTGGTAAGAACTTTTGAATCTGGAGATAATAATAGAAAGATTCTAAGAAGCTTACCAAAGTCCTGGAGACCCAAGGTCACTGCCATTCCAGAAGCCAAAGATTTAAATTCTCTTAGAATGGAGGAACTGTTGGGCTCTCTCAAAGTCCATGAGTTAGAACTTGGGGAAGATGACACCAAGAAGAAATCACTGGCATTGAACTCCAAGGCCAGACAACTTAGGCATGGTAACATGAAAGCTATGCAAGCAGAGGACACTTCAGATGGTGATACTGAATTTGAAGGCTGTTCAGAAGATGAAGATCTTGCCCTTCTCAGCAAGAAAATTAAAAAGATGCTGCAAAGAAAAGGGAGATTCAGAAGATCTCAACCTACAAATTCCAAACAAGGTAAGTCAGGTAAAGAATCTTTTAACACTGACAAAATTACCTGTTTTGAATGCAAACAGCTAGGTCACATGAAGGCTGATTGCCCCAAGCTAAGGAAGCTAACCTTTCAAAAGAAGAAATTCTTCAAGAAAAAGAAAGGATTGATGGCAACATGGGAATACTTGGATGATTCCACTTCAGAAGAAGAGGATGACACTTCAGAAGAAGCCAATCTCTGTTTGATGGCAAGCCTACCATCTTCAGACAGTTCAGACTCTGAGGTAATCCCTCAAACTCTACAAGATCAGTATGATGACCTTGTTGAAAGTAGCAGAGAGCTATTCAATGAGTTCAAGGAACTTTCAAGAGCTTTTAATCAAGCTGCTTTAGAAAATGAAAATTTACAAAAAGAAAACCTTATTCTCAAAGAAAGGCTGCTTCAGCAAGATCCTAGTAATTATGATAATCTTGCAAAAGAGAATGAAAAGCTCAAAAACAAGATTAGAGAATTAACTCTGGATCTAGCCAGATTTGTTAACGGAACTGATAATCTGAACAGATTATTGGGCTCTCAGAGGCATTCCTTGGACAGAAGTGGCTTAGTTATTCAGACACATCTTCTTCTGAATCCTTAAATTTTAAAGTACCTGATAAAGGACCCAAGAAAGGTAATGGGTGTTCCAACTGTGGCAAACTTGGACATGTGGAGTCTCAGTGTAGACACAGAGGAAAAATAAGACCCAAAACAAACAAAAGAGGACCCAAGAAAATATGGGTACCTAAGAGTTTAAGTGTTCCTGTTGCAGATGTGTTTAACAGGACAAAAGAAACACCACAAGTGGTACATGGACAGTGGGTGCTCGCGACATATGACAGGAGAAAGGTGTTTGTTCCAAAGCCTTAGACCCAAGGCATGAGGAGTGGTCACCTTTGGTGGAAATCAACAAGGGAAGATCACTGGTATTGGGACAGTAGGTATGACTCCTCTTTCCCTGATTAAGAATGTACTTCTAGTAGAAGGATTGCAACACAATCTTCTGAGCATAAGTCAATTATGTGACAGTGGATATGTTGTATCTTTCACTAAAGAAGGCTGCATAGTCAAAGATGCTTCAGACCATATCCTTTTTTCTGCTAAGAGACACAATAATGTGTACAAAATTGATCTAGAGGAACTTGCAAGTCAGAATGTGAAGTGCTTTGTTTCAATTGAAGATGAAAAACAGATTTGGCATCAGAAACTTGGGCATGCCAGCTTGAGATTGATCTCAAAGCTAACCAAACACAATCTGGTTAAAGGTTTACCCAAGCTTTCATTCAAATCTGATATTTTATGTGAAAATTGTCTGAAAGGGAAACAAACTAGAAACTCTTTCAAGACTAAAAATGTTGTTTCAACTAGCAGACCTTTGGAGCTACTTTACATGGATTTGTTTGGTCCTACTAGAACAGAGAGTCTTAGCAAAAAGAAATATGGATTGGTCATTGTTGATGACTATACAAGATTCACATGGGTGATATTCCTAAGAAGCAAGGAAGAAACCTTTGAGAATTCCACAAAATTCTGTAAGAAGGTGCAGAATGAAAAAGGAATCTGCATATCTGCTATCAGAAGTGATCATGGTGGAGAGTTTGAAAACTCAAGCTTCAGACTGTTCTGTGATGAGAATGGGATCTCACACAATTTCTCTGTGGCTAGAACACCTCAGCAAAATGGGGTTGTTGAGAGAAAGAACAAAAGCTTGCAAGAGATGGGGAGAACCATGCTCATTTCAAGCAACCTACCTAGATCCTTTTGGGCAGAAGCTGTTCACATAGCCTGTTACATTCAAAACAGAATTTTGGTAAGACCAATTTTCAAAAGGACTCCATATGAACTGTGGAAAGGAAGAAAACCCAATATATCCTACTTCCATATCTTTGGATGTGAGTGTTTTATACTCAACACTAAAGATGATTTAGGAAAGTTTGATGCTAAGTCTGAAAAAGGTTTCTTTATTGGATATTCTGAAACCTCTAAGGCTTACAGAGTATATAACTCAAGAACCTTAGCTGTGGAAGAATCTATCCATGTAAGATTTAATGATTTTAAAGAGACTGATAGGGAACTATCAGATCTTGAAGAGGATTTTGCAGGTATGTAGATAAATCCTGAAGTAAAATCTGAAGAATCATCTGAAGGACTTACTGAGCAAAAGACTGAACCTGTGTCTGAACCTGGACCTTCTCAGACCAACATTGTTGAGTCTCAGACAGAGTGTGTATTCCCTCACAATCGTGATTGGAGATACAGAACTCATCATCCAAGAGAGTAAATAATAGGTGACACTTCAGAAGGAGTAAGAACAAGATCAAGACTCAGAAGCTTGAATAATCTTGCACTCCTATCTGAGATTGAACCTAAAAATATTGAGGAAGCTCTACATGATGAAGGGTGGATCCTAGCCATGCAAGAAGAGCTAAACCAATTTGCTAGGAGTGATGTCTGGACACTTGTACCTAAACCCCATGGGAAAACTATAACAGGAACCAAATGGGTGTTCAGAAACAAACTGTCAGAAGAAGAAAAGGTGATTAGAAACAAGGCCAGGCTTGTTGCTCAGGGCTACAATCAGCAAGAAGGTATTGACTTCACTAAAACTTTTGCTCCTGTAGCTAGGCTTGAGGCCATTAGAATTTTACTTTCTTATGCTGTAAATAATGACATCACCTTATATCAGATGGATGTAAAGAGTGTCTTTCTCAATGGATTTATTGAGGAAGAGGTCTATGTTAGACAACCACCTGGTTTTGAAGATACCACTTTTCCAGAACATGTTTTCAAACTGAAAAGGGCTCTTTATGGTTTTAAACAAGCCCCAAGAGCTTGGTATGACAGATTGAGCAACTTCTTGATCAAAAATGGTTTTCAAAGAGGAAAAGTAGATACAACTCTTTTTCAGAAAAATATCTAACAAAGATTTCATTCTTGTTCAGATATATGTGGATGAAATTATTTTTCGTTCTACTAATTCTTCATTATGCAAGGAATTTTCTGAGCTTATGCAATCTGAGTTTGAGATGAGCATGATGGGGGAACTTAAGTTCTTCCTAGGACTTCATATAAAGCAACGATCTGATTGTATATGGATCCATCAGGAAAAATGTACAAAATAAATGCTTAAGAAGTTCAACATGAGTAAATGTAAGCCCATGACAACTCCTATGCATCCTTCTGTTGCTCTCAGCAAAGATGAAGGGGAAGAACCAGTGAATCAAACTTTGTATAGAGGAATTATTGGTTCACTATTGTATCTAACGACAAGCACACCTGACATAATGTTTAGTGTGTGTTTTTGTGCTAGATTTCAATCTGATCCAAGAATTACTCATTACAAGGCTGTAAAGAGAATCTTTAGATATTTAAATGGTACTACTAATCTTGGTCTTTGCTATAAGAGAAGTAAGGATTGCAGGTTAGTGGGATTCTATGATGCTGATTTTGCTGGAGATAGGATTGAAAGAAAATCAACCAGTGGAGGTTGCCATTTCATTGGTGACAACATGATCAGCTGGTCCAGCAAAAGGCAAAGCACCATTGCTCTTTCTACAGCTGAAGCTGAATATATTGCTGCAGCCAGTTGTTGTTCACAACCGCTATGGGTAAAATATCAGCTAGAAGATTTTAATGTTGATGTTTCTTCTATACCTGTAATGTGTGATAGCACAAATGCAATTAATTTATCTAAGAACCCCATTCAACATTCTAGGGCAAAGCATATAGAAATCAAGCATCATTTCATTAGAGACTATGTTCAGAAAGGAGTCTTTGATATAAGGTTCATTGATACTGAACATCAATGGGCAGATATATTCACAAAGGCTCTGACTGAAGATAGATTTAAGTTCATAAGGAATAATCTGAATATCTTGGCATTGTCTAAAAAATGAATGGTTGCGTCTGAACATGCACATCATCTGAGTATATGTTGCATCTGAACATGCATCTCTGTCTGAACAAACATGTGCAACTGAAGTAACTAAGTCTGATGACGTGGCAAGCTGAAACGTTTGGCCTCCTTCTTTGAGTAACTGCTCTCAGCATGATTGCACGTTCCTCAAGGCAGCAACAATCATCATTACTGCTGTGACGATTATTTAAAGGACGTGTTGGCAACAGTTACAGGCTACTGCTTTCACTCTCTCTCTTGCAAACCTGTGCCATTCCTTGAGCCCTAAGTTTTCTATGTTCTCATTCTGTTCTTTGTGCTCACTCAAGCTCTCATAAATGGAATCTAAGAAGTCTGCTGGTGGTCAAGTTGTTCCTTCCAGAACTGTTAACCTTGATGAACTCCAAGCTGGTGGCATTCATCTCTTAGAAATTTTCGAGGCTTGTGGTTGGACCAACTTCTTCTCTGCCATTGACTGTGCATGGCATGAGCAGAGTGTGGTTGATTTTTGGAAGAATGCTGAAGACATTTCTTCTCAAGATGGAAAATACCAAGGGTTGAAGTCTACTGTGATGGGTGTGAATATCATCGTTGATGCTGACACCATTGCTACTGTAACTAGTGTTCCCAACTCTGGAGAAATGTTCATTCCAGAATGAGAGGTGAAGAATGATGGAGGCAAGAAGTTCACTAGGAAGCTGTATGGAATTGATGATCCCAGTGAGTTGAAGAGCTCCCTCATGCATTCTAAGGCGAGGATTCTTCATGCTATTTTGGGCTGCTGCATTTTGCCCAAGCATGGAAGCAGGAATCATGTTTCAGAACTAGAGAGGTTTTGTGTGATCAACCTTCTGGAGAAAAAGCCTTTGAACCTCCCAGAATCATTCTCTACAACATACTGAAGAGGGTGAATGATTCTGCCACAAGCTACACTCACAACACTCTCATTACGAAGATTCTGCTGAAGTTCAAGGTTCCCATTGAGAGATTATATGACCATAGAGGTCCTGCTCTTTTCTCTCTGGTAAACATTAAGAAGATGGGTATTGCTGTGAAGAAGCCCTCTCCTGAGAAAACTTTGTTAGAAGAAGCTGTCAGAGTCAAAGCTGGCAGAACTGGGAAAAGCACAGTGGAAGTTTTGGAGATTTTGGAGGATGAGCTGAAGGGTGACCCTCACAAAGACAAGTTTGTCTCTGTTCAGACTCCCATCAAGATTGTAAAAAAGAAAAGATCAAGAGTGCTTCAGAAGGAAGTTTCAACTGAAAAGGAAGTTCAGTTCAGACAGTCTGAACCTGCTCAGAGTGTGCCTGCACAAACCTCTGAGATTGTGGGTCAGGCTGCTGAAAATTCTGCTCTTGCTACTCAGCCTTCTCTCATTTTGGGAGGACAGGAAGAGGACAGTAACAGAATAGAATCTGAACCTCTAAATGTTGAACCTTTTTATGCAACTCAGCCTATTCAAGTCATTCCTCTTGCTACCAATTTGCCTGAAGCTGATATCAGGAAAGTTGTGGAGGAAATTGAGGAAGAAGAAAGAATAAAGCAAGAAAACAGGCTGAAGAGAAGAAGAGCCGGTGCAAATGCAAGAAGAACCAAAAGGAGAAGATTGTTGGATCCTGCTGATGATGCTCCTCCGATGGTGACAAGAATCAAAAGCATCCAGGAAGAAGATGCTGTGGAATTTCAGAAGATTGCTGAAGATTAGAGGAAGAAAAAGTTGGAGGAACTCAAGCTGAAGAAGAAAGCTAATGAAGGCTCTATGGCTCCTGCTAAGAGGCCTAGGGTTATCTTTGGAAATGTTTCTACTTCAGAGGATGAAGCCCCTCCTCCACCTAAAGTGATCTGTACTATAGAAGAAGTAGACCCACCTTCACCATCTTCTTCATCTCTATCAGGTTACTCTGAACTAAACTCAGATGATGACTCAGGCTATGTCTGGTTCGGAGGAAATTTAACCTTGACTAGAGCAGAATTGTTGAAGGAAAAGCCTAGGGATCTCACAAGTAAACCCACCTATGATCTGAGCCTAATTGTTCAAAATGATCAGCAAATGTTGTGGGCAGGTGAAGTGCCACACAAATTTTACAATGTTCCTCGTGAAGAAAGGCCCAGAGTACCTAAGTTTCCAAATCTGTATGAAGAGCAGCTGTTCTTCAAGGAAGCTGCACCACTGATTTGCCATCCTCCTTCAACACATCTTTTAGAGACTGCTTCAGAAGCAAGGCAAAGAAAGCTTAG
Organism: Sesbania bispinosa; assembly: GCA_026901365.1. NCBI lineage: Eukaryota > Viridiplantae > Streptophyta > Magnoliopsida > Fabales > Fabaceae > Sesbania > Sesbania bispinosa. The sequence continues at coordinate 595,702 of QLOH01000547.1, read as the reverse complement.
CAGTTCAGCGGGAGGCGGTCTTTCAGATTCACTGGAGAAAATAAGGCATGGAGTAATCAACCCTTGCCACAAGTAGAGGGTACTGGATCCCTTCTCTCAGGATCAACACCTTTTATCATATGAAGAATGGATTGCTGTGAGAATGTTGTGCCTTGAGGCTGAGTTGGTTGACAAGTTCTCAAGTTCTTTTGGACATAGAGACTTCAGATCACCTAGAAGAGTGCATACCAAGCTATCCACTACTATCCTGGTGCAACCTGATAGGATAGTACCAAGGTATCCCTTTGTTGATCCCAAGAAAGAAAAAGGTATTGTAGAAGAAGAAGATAGCCAACTCAGAGTCCTAACCTTAGAAGAGTGGGAAGGATTGTCTGACTTCATTTCTGAACAACAAGACATCAATCATTCTTTGTCTGAAGCTATGTGGAATTATCACTGGAACCTAGTTGAGAAGGAAGGTAGTTCATCTGGAACTCAGTGGGATGATGCTGGCTCTATGGTAAAGGTTGGGAAGAATACAACTCAGGAAACACCTACCTTCTTCAGGGGGAGATTTTCTATGTCAGATTTCTCTGCCAGGGAATTTCATCCGGAATGGAGAGTAAGCTTTCCTTTCAGAAGACCAGAGTTTCTCATTCCAGTCAGAGAGCCTCCCAAGTTCAACCTTCCATATGGTTTTCAGTACTATCGCTTCACCAACAGGCATATATCTTTGATTTTCTTTGAAGAAAATATAGAAGCTGAATTAGTTGCTCTTTCCAGAGAACACTATGTTCTGAGCAATCAACATGAAGCCTTCATTCAGAGATCAGATCAACTTATTATTGCTCATGCACAGATCAAGGCTAGTCACAATGAGCTGAGAGAAGCAGTTGTAGCTGAACTAGATAGTCAGAAGCAAGCCATGCAAGATTTATTTGAGCAAGCTCTGAGAAGGCTTACGACCTAGTTCATGATGCTGTCTTATCTTAGCTACTTCAGTTTCAGTTTATGTTGTTATCTTTTGTTTAAAATTTTTTCTGAACACTTAAATGCATGAGAAGTTTGTTGAATTGTCTTATGTGTATTTATTGCTGTTGCTTTGTCTTAACTGCATTTATTGCTCTGTCTGTTGCTTACCCTTTTTCATTGATGACAAAAGGGGGAGTATTATATATATATGATGTTTAAGACTAACGAAATTCTGAAAGTGTTAAAGCATGAGTCACTTTATAGAATGCTTCAAAATGATCATTTCAGAAGAAGAATATGTATTTTAGAAGATCATCTGGTTAAGGGGGAGATTTTTTCTAAACTCTAATTTTTTTGACCCTTTTCAGATTTCACTATATTTTATATTTGTCATCATTAAAAAGGGGGAGATTGTTGAGTCTCAAATTAATTTAAATAATTAAATATACCTTGAGTCTCATTCCCCTAAAGAGTTTTAATGAGCATCAAATATAAAATACAGATGAATTTATATGAAAATATTATTTCACAAGATTCTGCTTTGTTTCAGATAGTGAAAAGTGAGTAACATCATCTGAAGCTTCAGATCGTCTGAAGAACTCATCTCCATCTGAAGAGTGTTTATCCTATGAAAGAGTGAAGTTCACCTGAAGCATTCCTTGCATCTGAAAGTTGAAGTCTTCAAGTCAAAGGCTCGACCCTTGAAAGACGTTGCTGAGTACAAGGAACGTTCATATCAAGATCTTACCTATTTAAGCATAAGAGTCAGTGCTGCTTTCTCTCCTCGATCAAATGTTTAACATTTTTAAGGAAAGTCTGCAACGCTCCTGCTCCTGCCAGAATGCTTTGTGTGCGCAGACTTGCTGCACCTATGTTGGCCAGAACACTTTGCACAGAACTGTGTCAAACGTCTTCTGAGTGCATTAAATGCTATTTGGCAATGGGCATTTATTCCCTGAAGGGTATAAATATGTTTCATGAAGATTTGAAGAAGTAGAGAGAAGATTCAATCAAAGAAACTACACGCTGCAAAATTATACTCTGATATTGTACACTTATTTCATATTCTGAGATAATCTCAGTTGTTTGTACTTTACAATTCAAAGTTATCATCTGAAGATAGTAATTTAAATCTCTTCTGTTTAAACTTAGAACATTTTGGGTTTATAAGCTTGGAGAGGCTTTCTGTCTGAAAGAATACTTGGATTACACTTGGATAAGTGTCTGAGAGCCTGAAGAGGCTTGGTGAAAGAAACAATACTTGGTGTAGAGCCTGAAGAGGCTTGGAAGAAAAGAATACTTGTAATCTTGCAAGATTAGTGGAAATCCAGGAGCTGGTTTTTGTTCTGGGACTGGACGTAGCTCACAGTGGTTGTGAGTGAACCGGGATAAATTCTTGGCTGAGTTTTCTCTATCCCTCAAGCTATTTCATTTCCGTTACTCTTCTCTTTGCTTCCTTGTGCCTGCTCTTTGAATTTCTTTGACCTTTCAATTTACCAACCTCTTGTCCCATCTTGTTGTGTTGCACCTTGCTCTCTATTCCAAGTGTTTAAGGGATAGGATATAATCATTGATTATGGATAGGGTGCATCAAATGAAACATTAAAGGCTCAAATGGGCAATCAATAAATGGAAACATTTAATCAAGGTTGGCTATTTGGCACTGAGCAACACATTATAATCACAAAATATGCCTTTATCACTTCCATATCTTCCACTAGCAAGACAAAATTCAGAAACTCAAGCAATAACAGTTGACAAGCAGCGGTGAAAAGCTCTCAATTTCAGTGTTTGGGCTCTCAGCTCACTGGTTATTGGCTAAAATTCCTTGATAAAGCACTTACTGGTTTTAATTAACTATCCTGATAGGTTTTCCTGAGAAGTATCCTAATCCTAACTGATTATGGAATTAATCACAAAACCCTATCATCTTTCCTAATCTGGCTAGTTAAACTACTTAATTACAAAGAATTTTGAAAGAGTTAGCTTAAATCCTAATTTCCTAAGGTCCTAAAAATCATTGAAAAATTTTAAAATTTAACAGAAAAACAGAAGATAACTGAATATAAGTATGCACTGCATAATATAAATGATGTATCAGTGGGGCCACAAAATACATATCAAAAGAAAATAAGAAAAGAAAATAAGAAGAAAATTAAGAAAATAAAATGAAAAAGAAAAAGAAAAAGAAAGAAAAGCATCAAATAGGAAAGAAAAATCAATCATCCTGATCCATATAAGCTGCTCCATCCTCAACTCCAGCTCCAGCTCCAGCTGCACCATCCCCCCCGGGAAAATAGGCCTGTCCCCGGGCCACTGTAGATATGCCTGAAACTGATCAGGGGTCATGCCATAGTGGGGGTCCACACGAACCTGGTAATGTAGATCTTGAAAGTGAACTGCTGCTCGGTGAATAGAGGAAAGTTGAGCCATCATGTGAGTGTTCTGGGTCGCAAGATGCTGCGCCCAGACAAGAGCATCTATGTCTGCTGCTGCTGGTGGTGGTGGTGCCTGCTGCTGCTGCTCATCCCCAACCTGCAACTCCTCAGCTGGGATACAATTGGCTTCAATGTAGGCTCTAGTCATAGGGAGTGCAATGCGGACCGTGGGGTTCACATCCACACCCCTAGACCTGCAGAGTGCTGTGATGAGAGAAGGGAAGCCAAGTCTGATCCTGGAGTTAGGGCTCCTGCGCCCTACAACAGATGCAAAGTCAGATATCCTTTGGGTAATGACCCGTGAAACATCGACAACAGCGTCAGTGAGGATGGTGCAGATGAGGTGGGCCATGGGCATAATTACATCAAATACATGCCCTGTAGGATGAATGTTGGCCAATATCAACATTGTCCACATCTGAGCTATACTCCTCATATCCTTCCTATAGATCCTAGCAGCTTCCTGATATGCGTTCCTCTCAAAGGAACGCCCTGGTAAACATAGTAGCTGGGCAGTCTCTATATCAAGGGGATCATTGCCATGAAGCCCTACAACTTGCATCCTCTCGTGGTATTGGCACTCCACGAGGTCCCTGTCTTCCTGTATGGGACGTCCTAGAAATGCATTGATTGTGTCGCAATCAAATCTGATGACCTGTCCTCGAACATAGGACTCCCTCCTGTAGTTAACGCCGTGATCACCTATGACGTTAGCATAGAACTCCCTGACTATCTCTGAGTCAAAATAGTTGTCAGGGCGACTGAGGCGGTCCCATCGCCTCCTATGAATCTCAGGAGAGAACTCCTCATACTCATCCTCCTGTAGCTGGACTGGTCTCTCGAGTATGAAGTTGGATCTCTCAATGGCAGTGTAAGCTTCAAAGGATTTGAGGTCCTTGAAGCGATAAGGGTCAAACTAAGGTTCCCTCTGGGGTGCTTTCCTCTTGGCACCCCCTGTGCCTCTCCTGGATGCTCTAACACTCTTGGTATGTGCCATCTGTGAAAAACAAATGCAAAACAAAATTATTTATGCAACATAATAATATGAATTGTTCAAAATTAGTGAAATAAATGGCCAATTAATTTCAATAATCAGAACAATCAATTAATCAAACAATTGTGCATAAAAATTTATTTTAAACATTACCAATAATTGCCAATTAATTATTTAAGAACATGCTGAAGTGATCAGCAAAGCAAGTCCTAAACAATTCTAAATAGGCAAAGTGAGAACAGAACTCATGCTCAAAAATCATGTCATCAGTAACATGCAATAAGGCATAATTATTTATGTATGGGCATGCAAGAATATCATGGTGATTAATTAAGCATACATGCGCCAACAAAACAATTAGCAGAAATCACTGAGCACTGAAAAACTACCACCTAGCAAACAAGAAACACTCATAATCGATCCTAGCAACATGCAATATAGATTAAAGCCTTATGGAAAACTTTTTCTTTCCTAAAGGTTCCTAGAATCCTAAGTTTCTTATCCTAAGGTTTTTGCTCAAATAAAATAAAAAAATCAAAATTTCAATCGGTTAAAAGTAAAGAAAACTATAAAAACATACCTGGTGTAAGCTCAAAAATTGAAAAATGAAGGCTATAAGAGTGAAAAAGGCAAAGCAAAGGGTTAGGGACTCAGAGAAACAACAAGGGAAAGAACGAGGGGGAAGTTCAAATGAACTTCCCTCATTCAAACGGCTCTATTTGTAGAGCCCGCGTCCTGCGCTCCACCCTGCGCTACAGCGTAGGTTGGAGCGCGTGTCCCTGGAATACGAAAAGCTTCCGCTGCGCTACAGCGCAGGGTGAAGCGCAGAAGTCATAAACTCACTTTTCAATTTTTAATTATGCGCTTTACCTGCGCTACAGCGCAGGTTGAAGCGCAGATCTGCATTGTATTTTTCTGCTTCTGCTACTTCTAACTGTTTCCATGCATTCCTTTAAAATTAGATCCTTCATTTAATAATTTCCTAATTAAACAAGTAGTATCTAAAACTATAAATTAACAAAATTAAAGTTTTAAAGAAAATAAAAACTTACAAAGACTGGGTTGCCTCCCAGGAAGCGCTTGTTTAACGTCTTTTACCTCGACGCCTGGTTACTCAACCCTTTTATGGTGGCCTCAAGTGGAGGATGATGTTTGACTCCATTCCAGTTCTTCCTTTAAGCTCTCAACCTCCATGCCAATTCTTGATTCTTCCACCAATGTCACTATCTTCCTCAGTATCAGATGTTGATCCCTTCCTTCTTTTGAATTTCAATTCCCATATTGACTTTGGCTGCTTTACTCTCATCCTAGGCTTCCTCAGAAATTCGGAGCTTGACAGCTTTGTAGTATCAATTTGTTGTAATTTAGGGATACCTCTGTCAACATGAAACACAATACTTTCATTTTCTGAGCTCAGTTCATATTTTCCTTGATCAACATCAATAATCATCTTAGCAGCTTTCATGAAGGGTCTTCCTAAGATCAGGGGAACATCAGTATCCTCCTCTGATGTCTCTGCAATGTAGAAATCTACAACATATGCAAATTTATCCACTTTGATTTGAATATCTTCTATTATCCCATAAGGGCATTGAGCGGATTTATCTGCAAGAAGCAACTTCACCCTTGCAGGCTTGACCTTCACATTACTCAACTTGTTAAAATACGATAGCGACATCAAATTGATGCTCGCTCCAAGATCCAATAAAGCTTGAGTAGGAGGTAGATTACTAATAGAGATAGGTATAGTAAACTTACCTGGGTCAAGTGACTTACTTGTGATATAGACCTTTTCTTCATGATATTGTCCCTCCTCTTTTGCTGCTTTTTCTTCATCTTGATGAACAATTTCCTTGGATATTTCCTCTTGTGGCGGTTGTTCTTTAAAGATGATTGCACTACATCCTGCTTCCAGTTTTACAGTCTCTTCAGGGATCTTCCTCTTCTTGGTCAATATTTCCTTCATGAATTTTGCATAAGTTGGCATTTGTTCCATGGCTTCCAGTAGAGGGGTATTGATCTGCAGTTTCTTCATGACATCCAGAAAGCTGAAAAATTCCCTGTCACGACTCTTTTTGGTGGGAATCTTAGGGTAAGGTAGCTCTCGGTGATAAAGCTCTGGTGAAGGTTCTTTTTCTTTATTTCTTGATTCAACCTGGTGCTCTGGTTCGTCTCTCTCTTTTTCAACCTCTTGTTCCTTTCTTTCTAGGACCCCCTTTTCTGTTGTCAAGTTGTCACCAATACCTTTTCCTATTTCTTTGCCGCTTCTAGTAGATATTGATTTGCAGACTGCTTGTTGTTCATCGAACTCCCTTATGATCTTCTCCACTTGCTTTGCTAGATGCATGAATGGTTCTTGCATTGCTTTCTGATTGGATGTCATATCTTGTGTGAGCTTGTTGAGCTTTTCTTCAATCTTGGAGTTGATATCAGGCACGGTGGTGCTGTTCCCTTGATTCTGATTTTGGTCATGGCTCCTTCTGCTGTCTAAGAAACAAACTTGTTCCATCTGGAAATCAAGGTAAGCACTATGCCCATTGGGGTGATTTTCTTTACAAAAGTCGCATACCAATTTTGGAGTTATTTCATTGACAGTTTGCAGCACTTGTTGTTGAAGGAGCGATTGCATTTGCTGGCTTAACTTCTCCATTTGTTGCTCAAGGAATTTGAAATTATCTTGAAGAAGCTCTTCTTTTTGAATATCATGTCCTCAACATAGATCATGTTGACTGCGCAGAGCACAGTTGTCAACGACTGTACGTGCCTTTTCTACATTTACTGATAGAATTGTTCCTCCTGCTGCAGCATCTATAAAGGATTTGTACTTTGGCTTGAGTCTATTGCAAAAAATGTTGAGTTGTATAGCATCATCAAAGCCATGATTAGGGCACTTATGCAGCAAGGATTTGTATCTTTCCCAAGCTTCATATAAGGGTTCGTTTGCTTCTTGCTTGAATGAGGAGATGTCGGTTCTGGCTTGAATGTAACGTGGTAGGGGAAAGAATTTTCCCAAGAATTTCTCTTCTACCATGTTCCAATTATTCAGACTTTGACTAGGTTGTGACTTCAACCACTCCTTAGCTTTCCCTATAAGAGAAAAGGAAAATAAACGTAAGTGAGCAACCTCTTTGTCTTTTTCCTCGAAACCCATAGTTTCAACTAAATAAAAAAATGTAAACAGGTGGTTATTTGGATCTTCGTGTTCTAATCCTGCAAACTGATGAGCTTGAACAAGCTGGATATGCGGTGCTTTTAATTCCAAGGATTTTGGGTAAGTTGGGAGGACAATACGTAGCCCTTGATGCCTCATGTAGTCTCTCAAGACTCTTTTTGGTTGAGTGTCCTCCATTTACTTCACTTGGGGTGGTTGAACAGAGAGTGTTGAAGTTGTCTCCTTGAGCTTAGCCTTGCCCCTTTTTCTGTTACCTGTCTTCTCAAGAAAATTAATCAAGAAGCTCAAACAAATGTTAGCTCAGATGAGAATAGCAAAATAACAAAAAATAATTATATTTTTTATTTTTTTAAATAATAATTATTATTTTTTATATATAATAATAATAATAATTTTTAAAATAAAAATAAAATAAAAAAATTAAACAAATTCCTAATAAAGTAAAATATTTTTGTTTTCTTCTCGACTTCTCCCTTGTCTCCTTTTCTTGTTTATGCTCCTGTTCTTCCTTGATGTCCTTTCTATTTCTAGATCAATTTGTAGTTCATGTGAGACACCTGGCTTCTCAAAAACAAAAACAAGAAACCTTGAAAAATGTAAGTGTGGAAGAAAAATTAATAATAATAGAAAAGCTATAAATTTCCTAGATAGAAAGTCCTAAAATAATAAGAAGAATAAATAAAAGAAATCCGAAGATAGATAAGGGAAATAAATAAACAAAATCCTAAGATAGATATGACTTGATAACTAGACCGCCAAGGTATACACGAATTGGAAACCGTTCCCCGACAACGGCGCCAAAAATACTTGATGGGTTTCTGGAAAGCGAACCAAAAATCCAGTAGTATAATAGTAAGAAGAGTTATCGTATCCACAGGGTACGGTCAATTGACGTATAGTCGTGGTCTATTTATCAATAGAAAACAACGGGTTTTGAGAGAATATTGTTGTGCGGAAAATCTAAATAGCAATTTAATAATCAAAAGCAATAGAAAGGAAGAGTTGGAGACACTTTAGTTGGATTAGGATTGAACTTCGTATCATCACACCCGTTGTGCATGTAAAAACTATTTATTATTTTAGGTTTACTCTATAATACCGTAGACAAACTAAATTACTAAGACCCCGAGTTACCAGCGGCCTCACCACTCAAAGATAATTCGTGCGGGCTCTCCCAAGCGACAAACTTACCCCCGACTTATTTTGGTTTTATTATTCCGTTTGTAAAGGAACTCATTGATGGACCAATGCCTAATCCTGTAGACGCATCTTCATTTAGGATACTCACACTACCCCTCAATCCTTAGATACGACCATGTGTCGGCCACTGGAATTACTATCAACTAACCTTTGCTATCGATAAACAGGCCTAATCCTGTGAACGCCCTTCGTTATGGTACTCACACTACCCATCACTCATTAGCAACGCTCATGTGTCGGTTTTCTGATATCGAGTCCTCTTATTCACTCAGAGTTTGAGTTTCCTATGTCTAGGCTCCCTCATCCTCAATCCTGATCGAAACTAGCCTATAACTCCGGCGCAAGCGTGGAAGTTAGGAATTAAGCACAAAATAAGATTACCAATATTATAGATAGGGAGCTCAGAAATAATAAGATAGAGTTTACATACACTTAGGGATAGAATCAACTACATTCAATCCTAATGGAGAGTTAACTACTTATGGTAGCCATAAAAACCACCGAAGATGCTGTCACCATCTTCAATCCTCGTGCAGCGCTCCGCCTCTCCTATTCTAAAATTAGAACTGGTGCATTATCACTGAAATATAACTGAATTACAATAATCGTGCACACCTAATCTGGTGCAAGAGGGTCCTATTTATAGGCTAAGGAAAGACAAAGAAAAGTGGGGAGAAATCTATCTAAAAACGACAACAGGGCAAGAATCACGTGTTCTGCGCTTCACCCTGCGCTACAGCGCAGGTTGCAGCGCAGAAAACAGAGAGTTGCGCTCACCCCGCGCTACAGCGTAGGTTGAAGTACGCAACGCGTCCTGCACAACTTCACTCTTTCTCTTTTACTTGATTTCTCCCCGAGACTGGTTTTGGTTGATTTGTCTTTCCTTGTTTCCCTTTTTCTTGATGAAATCTTGTATTTATTGAGCATCTTGAATTTAATTGGGAAGGTTGTCTGCAGAATCCTTGTTTACTTGGCAGTGATATATTCATTAATTGCTCTCAAATAACCTTCAAATCTTCATTAAATGTCTGCAATTAAACTTCAAATCTTCATTAATTGGTCTCAAATAAACTTCAAATCTTGCAGACAGCTCCCTTATTTAATTTTATCTTTAATCCAAATCAAATCCTTGCAATAATCTTCACAAATCAGCACAATTTATATTAAAATAGCATCAAATTAAAATTCAAGACTAAAAAATACAATTTATCTAATATTTAATAAAAAGGGATTAATTTGGGGCAAAAATACCATTTTATCCTTAAAAAGTGAACTAAAAAGTGCTCTAATTTATCATATGATTTTCACTTATCAGTGGACCAAGGAAATATGGCTAACCAATGAAATGCAAGGGATTGTGATAAATTATGGAAGCTACAGGAACCGGTAGTTCTATAAATAGCAACTTCCTCATACAATATCGATCATCCAATGTTAAAACACAACACCTTCACTACAAAGTAAAGCATTCCTAGAGTGTCCAGTGAGTGTTTCTCCTATTTTAAGAGAGAGTGTAATTGTTCTCTCCTTGTATTTAGAGAGAAAGGTTGTAACCATCTTCCACTTAGTAAAATATTTTTCTAGGCTTGCCCGTGGTTTTTCCCTTATCAAAAGAGGGGTTTCCACGTAAAATACTGTGTGTTAGCTCCAACTTTTCTCATCTTTATTTTAGCTGTGAAATATTGTTTTATTACTCTGGTACCCAACAATGGTATCAGAGCCACCGGTTGCCGATCAATATTTCCACTGCAGTACTGTTTACGGCTACTATTCACACGTGTGGCTGTATACTTTTATAGTGATTGTTAACGTATACTAGATTTATTCTAGTTTACGGAATACATACAATACCGTTCACGTATACGATACTATTCATGGTGAAATTGTGTAATCCGGTTCAGTTAAAAAAATTGGCGCTAAAACCATGGCGGCAAAATTTAAGGTTGAGAAGTTCAATGAGAGTAATTTCTACCTGTGGAAATTGAAGATAAAGGCTATTTTGAGGAAAGATAATTGCCTAGCAGCAATTCAAAGTAGACTTGCAGGCATATCTGATGAAAAGTGGCAAGAGATGGATGAGAATGTTGTTGCCAATTTGCACTTAGCAATGGCTGTTTCTGTTTTGTCAAGCATTGCAGAAAAGAAGATTGTGAAGGAGATCTGGGATACACTCATCAAGTTGTATGAGGTCAAGTCGCTTCACAATAGAATATTCTTAAAGAGGAGACTCTATAATCTTCGGATGAATGAATCCACATCAGTGACAAATCACATCAACAACCTAAATACGTTATTTGCTCAACTGACAGCTGTAAATTTCACAATAGCGGGAAATGAACGTGCAGAGCTTCTACTTTAGAGTTTACCAGATTCGTATGATTAACTTGTCATTAATATAACAAATAATAATGTTGTTGACTCCTTACACTTTGATAATGTTGTCGGAGCTTTTCTTGAAGAAGAATCTAGGCGAAAGAATAAGGAAGATAGATCAGAAAGCTCTAGACACGTGGAGGCTTTAACGATGACAATAGGAAGATCAACAGAACGTGGCTCCAGTGGGAGTCGAAACAATGGTTGGTCAAAGTCTCGAAGAAGGAAGAATCTTAAATTCTATCATTGTGGCTTGAGAGGACACATGAAGAAAGATTGTTGGCACAATAAAAAGAATACAGAGAAGTCTCTTGAGGCAACAAATTCTCAAGGATGTGTTGCTAGTACGTCTAAAAATGGAGAAATTCTATATAGCGAAGCAGCAATTGGTCATAATGGTAGAAGGCAACTCATAGATGTCTGGATCATGGATTCAGGCGCATCATGGCACATGAATTCACACCGGGATTGGTTTAGTACTTACGAACTTGTCTCACAAGGAACTGTGTTCATGGGAAATGGTCATGCCTTGGAAATTATTGGAGTTGGTACCGTCAAATTGAAAATGTATGATGGCACTGTTCGCACAATTCAAAAGGTACGATATGTGAAGGGCTTAAGGAGGAATCTATTATCCATTGGGCAACTAGATGACCTTGGTTGCAAGATCCATGTTGAAGGTGGAATCTTAAAAGTGGTGAGAGGCACTCTTGTGGCGATGAAGGCAGAAAAAACCCAAACTAATCTTTATAGGCTTCTGGGAGATACAATTCAAGAAGGAGATGCATCAGTTGCAGCAGTTAGCCAAGAAAAAACGATAATGATGTGGCATCGCAAATTAGGCCATATGTCGGAACGAGGCTTGAAAGTTCTTGCGGATCGTAATCTCCTACCCAGGATGTTGACTCTTGATTTGATTTGGTCAATTATACCGGTGTTGACTTCAAGCTTAAAGACAAGGTTGTGTTTTAGAAGATTGAAGAGGGATAGAAAAGGCTTGTGACTACAAGGTAGCAACACACAAAGATTAGTCTTGGAACCCAATAGGATGTTTCATGTTTGAACCGAATCATTCTAAATGGTGCAGAAAAATGAGAAAATTGAACACATAGTAGAAATGATTACAAAATTGTCCCAAACCTTCGGAAAATGGAGACTTTGAACGCTAACAACAAATTGCTCTGAACCTTCAGAGATTGGAGACTTTGGAAGTTACGTTGAACATGGGGTTGTGGAACATCTCAGTGTGTTTGTCAAAACTAATTAAAAATTAAAAATTTAGATGAAAATTAAAAAAGTAGTTGAAGACTAAGAGTTGAATGAAAGCTTGATGAGCCACTGATAGATAACGGTGTGATAGGGTTATTGAGCGAGAAAATTATAAAAAAATTCAATTAGTAGCATAAGCTTCTTAAAAAAATAGCTAAGTAACTTCTCAAAAAGAAAAATTATGGGTCAGTTTGGATAAAACTTTTGCAAAAATACTTTTTAGAAAAATAAAATGAATAAAAAAGATAAAATGAATTTAATTTCTTTCATAAGTAGAAATTAGTTATTTAATGAGAAGTTAAATGGAAAAGCTGATGAAGAAGTTGAATTATAAAGACTTATAACTACCTTAAAAAGTTGTCTTATCAAACACTGATGAAATTATTTAAGCTATTAATTTCAATTTTTATCTAGCTAAAATGTCTTATCAAACACACTATATATATGTCATGCACAACTTTTTTTTTGGTAAGTTATGTCATGCACAACTTTGTATTAGAATAAATACAACTTTGTATTGATAAATAATGAGCAGCATAGACCAGTTCAAAATTACGTTAATAAATGCAAAATGAAAGAGAATAATATTTTAACATGATGATTTTTTTGTGATTAGAAAATTAGGGTGAGGAGACAGTTCCCGAATCCAAGGTAGTGGATGTTCAAAGAGTACTTACAAAAATACTTACATTTACCTCACCCCAAAGGGATGAGTGAGGGTTCAAAAAATGTAATGATATCTTTTATGGTACAATATTAGATTTAACCATAAGATATACTACTATTTTATTTAATAGAGGAGATCATCCAGTTACTTATAACTTGTGATATTTACAATTTTGTCCTTTAGAGGGGAGAAAGTTCTGTTTCTGAATTCCTTCTTTTTCCTTCTTTTACATGCAGATTTTAATTTTAGTGCATTTGAAGGAGATGGGTTGAAGAGATTTGTTTCCTTGATCAAGATTTTCTTTGTGATTGACTTAAACATTTCCTCATAGTACATGTTCCTAATCTTAGTGCCTTCCCCTTGGCAATGTCCAATTTGTTAGTGATCGTGGTCTAAGGTGCCTCAGGGGGTGCTTCTGGTGGTCGGAGATGGGCTGAGGGCCAGGAAAAGGGTCTGCCCGAGTGGTGGAGCGCGACAGAGGTACCTACAGAAGGCACTCTGACGCTCAAGTCAGCGTGAGTGTATAGTGAGGAGTGAATAATGGATAGTGAAGTTACCTTGTCTCAGTGGGGGGCTTCCCCTTATATAGGCGTTCTTTGTTGTTGTTGTAGTGGGTAGGTTGCGTGGCTGGGGGAGTAAGGATGATTACGCCGTAATCCCCCTGTCATGGTCGTAAATCACGGTTGCTTGTGTCAGTGTTACCGCGACAGGGGGCGTGGGGCGCATTAAATGCGATGAGACTTGGTAGGTGGCCTTAGGTCCACCTATGGGTCCTAGGTCCTAGAACCACGGTTGGTTCGAGGTGTGTGTTTGGGAGAAGGCTGTGGGTTCGATCTATGTGTGTTGTCGTAGATGTCGGCTTAGTACCGGGTGACCTCGGTTGGGGCGTGATGGTTAAGGCCATCTCGGCTAGGTCCAAATCAGTTGCCCCTTAGTTTGGTAGCTAAGGGTGTTAGCTGCTGAGGTGAAGATGTGATATGTATCGGTTAGGACCGGATCAATTGCCCCTCAGCTTGGTAGCTAAGGGTGTTAGCTGATGAGGTGACAATGTTGCATGTATCAGTTAGAACCGGATCAGTTGCCCCTCAGCTTGGTAGCTAAGGGTGTTAGCTGCCGAGGTGACGATGTGGTATGTATCGGTTAAATGATCGTCCTGATCGCTTTAGCTTACCAACTTTTGGACTTCGTCTATCATCCTGTCTTTTCACCTGCAGCCGTCTTGTCATTCCAACTGTTTCTTCTTACAACTTTTACTGCGAATGAGACACGTGGCGTTGCTCGGTTGGTCAGCCGCCCTCGAAACACGGGGCTATCAATGCTCATTATTACTGAGATCGTGCGTTCATTCGTGCCTTTTACTTTTTCCAATTTTACCCCAGCCTTAGACAGGGAAATGTTAGTGTTGCCCTTTGCTTAATGTGTTTTTACCTCTTTTTACCTTTTATTGAAAGGTTGGTTTTGCCCCTACGTTATTTCTTCGCGCTTTTTCGTTCCATCGCGGGTGGACGGTTTTGCATTTCTTCTCAAACGTTTTTTTCCCAAAATTTCCAGTTTCTCTACGAGCAGCCACTTCCGGCGATAATGTCTTCTCATTCTTCCAGGAGCCATTGTTGGTTTTTGCTCCAATTATTCTCTCTACCTTTCTCCGCCGATTTACTCGTTGTGTTTTGTTTGTGGTTTGGTGGTTGGTGTTTTCTGTGACTGTCTCCTAGCCTTACTCTTTGTTGGAAAAGATTTAGGTAACTTCCTCTTCCCCCCTGCATTCTCCCTTTCTTTTTACGTTTTTCTATGGTGCTCCTCCATGGTAAGGGGGAAGATGGGGAGGAGAGCGATGGCTCATTGGAAATTTATTCCGAACCTCCATCGTCGTGGCTGACGTCCAAATCCAGGGATGGTCAAGCTCAAATTCGTTCAAGTTCAAGGAGATTGTTGACCATCTCGGATATGGTGCGACGTTATGAGGTTATTGTGACATCGGCTTGTGAGGGGCGTCGCGGACTCTCAATGGCCGAGGGGTTGGTATCGGTGAGAGAGCTTTGTGTGTCCTCCTCGGGGTCCTACTTTGATTCAGTCGACAAGGATATCGAAGGTTCTAACTCACTTGACCTCAACTCTTCTTCTGTAGAATTTTTTACACCTTGAGGGCCAATGGATGTTGCGAGTATAAGTAATCAGGAGGTGAACAACCGAGATATGGCGGTGCTTGACCGATATCATTGGGTCGATCAAGAGGTGTTGGTCACTGCTTCACGCTATGAGCTGGGGTCTGAAGCTTATATCCGTGGATGTTTTTGTTTTGCCGAGGGGGAAGATGCAGACCGGTACTCGATAGTTGTGCCCGATGTTGGAGGTCAGGTGTGCGAGATGGGTGAGACCTCTGCCGGTTTCATATACATGTATAATTTTATGGTATCTAGGTTGAAGGTGCGGGTGCCTTTTTCTTCTTTTTGAGAAGGTCGTCTTGTTCCATTAGCAATTAGCGCCGACGTAGCTGCATCCGAACTCTTGGGCCTTTGTCAAGGATTTCCAGATTTTAGGCTGATTTTTTAAATTTGAGCCTACCATTCCTCTCCTTTTCCATGTATTTACTGTCATCCGCAAGAACGTTGAAAGTTGGTCTTGGGTCAGCAATCGAGGTCAGCAGGGGAAAGTTGTTTTGAACCTTTACGTGGATTCTGCGAAAATAGCTAGGGTGCCTTTCAAGCAGGTATTTTTTGAGGTTGTACCTAAGGACATGGTTTTGCCATTTTGGAGGAGTTCTTCGGAGGAATCGGAGTAGACGTTCAGTTCAATATCTATTGGTGTTGCCGACATTATGACTAGCCTCCGAGATCCTACTCCTTTTCTGAGGATCACATTTCTCAATCGGATAAAGATGCTTGGGAGACATTGTCTAATGTGATTAAGGATCGAGGTGGTCGGCGCTTTTCGACGTGCCTGTTGGTGGATACCCCAAGCTCTCAGCTTGCCGAGGCTATAGGTGTACTTTGATATGTCGGTAGGCATGTCGGTAGGCTACTTGTTTTTCTCGTTGTTTATCTTATATGAGTTTTTATTTATGATGCTGATAAGTGTTAAATTAATGTAAAAATAATATTTAATTTTAATACTTATTATGGGCAAAATGGTAAATTTATACCCCAATTTATCCCTTTTTGGCTAAAAGTGTTATTCTTGTAATTATTTAAATCAAATTTGAATTTGATGCTATTTTGATAAAGATTCTGTTGATTTTTGTAGATAAAAGGCTTAAATTCAAATACAACATCAAGATAGCAGCGGATAAGGATAGGATCAGCACAAGGTAAGCTCAAAAAGGAGGATAATCAGGAAAGCAGATACGGAGATCTGCGCTCCACCTACGTTGAGCGCAAGTGGAGCGCAGAATTAGAATTTCAACACTATTTCTTGCGCTTCATCTGCGCTGAGCGCAGATCTGAGCGCAGGAACACGAAAACCTAATTTCTTATGGGCCAAGCAAGGTTTCAACAGGCTTTTCAAAGTTCTATTTAAAGGACCTTCAGCAAGATTGAAAGGGAGGAGACGACGGAGCATATCTGGAGCTAGAGAAAAGTGTGACAGTCTCTCTATTGGTTTGTAATGGCTACCATGAGTAGCTAAACTCTCCCTTAGGATTGAATATATTCGATTCAATCCCCAATTGTATTTGGATTCTCTTTGTTATCTAAGGATCTCTATTTTTATAATATATTGGTGTTTTTACTCTGTTCTTAATGCTTAACTTTTGCCTTTGTGCCGGAGTTATGATATGATTTTTATGAGGCGCGTTGGGAAGCGGTTTTGTGAAATCAAGAGTGAGTTCTTGAGAGCCTAGGAATAGGGATCTAGAATTCTGATTTGGGTAAGATCACTTTGTAGGGTTAATGCCTAGGAATAGGGTTTAATTTATAGATATTAACAATTGATCTTAATGCTAGGTTAATTTGTTAAATTGCCAAGGAATTGGGATTTAGGAAATTAATTCTGAGGATTTCATAGTTGAGGGATCTTTATGAATGACATTTATTTGGGCTTAAATAATTATAATTATAAATTCTTAGATTTCATTGGTTTCCAAATACAAGAAGGATGTGATAGACGAAGTTCAATCATAGTTCCAGTAATTTGCTCAATCTCATCCAAATCTCTCATTCTTTTATTTACTATTGCAATCTACACAAACAACCATCTTCCCATACTTGATAAGTGTGACCACTAGAATTTATATTGTATTGTTCCCTGTGGATACAAAAACTCTCTTTACTACTATTATACTACTGCGATATTGGTACGCTTGCCAAGATCTTGAAGTTGGCTGGATGTCTCTAGAAGGGGGGGGGGGGTTGAATAGAGACTTGTCAAATCTGTTCCTGCAAATTCCACACTAAAATTGATCGTTGAGATATTCTCTCAAGTCTGTTGACTTGGAGTCTCTGTTAAGACAGGTTATACAATTTTAGTGATGGTGCTGATGTCTAGATCAACTCAGAATTTTATCTTGAATATAAGTTCAATTATTTCTTTTGTTGACTTGTTGTTTTAGTTAATTCTTAATGAAAATAAAACAAGAGACAGGAGGCTGAGATCTTATCCTGGTTCACCCACTCCTTGGGCTATGTCCAGTCCTCACAACTTGTGAGATTTTCCACTATTGACAAACCCGTCAATTCAAGTATTCTTACAGCCTCTTCAGGACGTCTCATTCACACTAAGCCTAGGCACTCCTATCTTAGTTGAGCCACAAGTATTCTTACAGCCTCTTCAGGACGTCAACACCTCACTCTAAGACTAGGAACCCTCCTGTCTTAGATGAGACAAGTTACAGATGAAGGATATAATGAGTCTAGCTTACAGACATACACGGTATGGATATAGAGATGGGTAAGCTAGGTAATCTCTCTACTTAAAATACAATATAGGAGTGATGCATAGAAGAGAGATGAAAGAGACAGATGTTGATCTCAAGATAAGTTGAGTCTGTTCACAAACAGCTGAGATGTATACTTGAGATGTGATAAGGTGCTTTATGATAGTACAGTAATGCAGGCAGTCTCTCTCACATTCCAACGTATGATGTTGTCTCTTTTATATCTTCAGTTAGAAAACTAGCCGTAATGTGGCCGTTACTAACTACTAGAGTGCACAGAAGCAGGGACAGACTTTTCAGTAGGTTTTGCAGCAGCTTTTCAGGCTAAGTCACTGTGTCAGTGTCCTTGTGTCCTTGATTGACTTTATGCTGACTTTTCTTGTTGTCTGTCATCATTGAGTGTGCAGTTCGCTTCTGTCCAGATTCTGTTACAATTTGCTTGCATCTTTGATGAAATCCCATCTTGCTTCGTCTGTTCTTGAGACGACGTCTCAAGCTGTCCTTGCATCTCGAGCTGAACTTGCATATGTTCATGGCTTGCATCTCAAGCAGTGCTTGAGTCTCTTTTTGGCTTCATGCTGAGATCTCTTCTATTCTTAGGATATCATCTGAACATAGGCTTGTATCTCAAGTTGTGCCAGCATCTTATATCATTTGAGTGCCTTTTTTCTGACTTAATGATTGAGTCCTGTTTTCTTAGATTCTGGATCAAGACATGTTATATATATCTAACTGATCTTTGAGCTTGCATCCGATCCTTTAAACTAACATGGACTTGTTGCAGATTTCCTTGAATCATGACATCTTGCAGTTTATGCTTCTTGTGTTTCTTTATCCATGACTTGGCTTATCTTAGTGGTCTTTCAGATTCTTTCTATCTTTCATGAATACCTGCAGTAACTAGATACAGAAAGTCTCTGCCACACTTGAGCACACAATTAGCAACACAAGATGCATCTCATATGTATATTTAAACTTAGTCAGATTGTCATATTAAAAACTGCTTAGAGGTGAGCATTTCTCAATAGATCTCAACAAGTATTTTTGGCGCCGTTGACGGGGAACGATGTCTCAATTTAAATTCTTGGGAGGTCTATCCTATCAAGTTGTAAATATTTTTAATTTTTAAAAATTTTAATTTTAATTTTTATTTTAGGAATTTAATTTTAAAATTTTAGGAAAATTTATTTTATTTTTATTTTATTTTTATTATTTTGTTCCTCACTTCCGAACTAACCCTTGTGCAAGCTTCTTGATTTATGCTCTTGCTAGGACAAGTGTCTCAAAATCAATTCATATTTGATCCCGAAATAGAAAGGACATCTAGAAGTCACATGAGTAGAAATAGAAGGAGAAGACAAGGGAGAATTCGAGAAGAAAATAAAGAGATGGCTGAAGAAGTACCACCAATTCCACAAAGAAGAGTCTTAGGAGACTATATCACGCAACAAGGGCCTTGATATTTTTCAAGCATAGTTGTACCTGTTACTGCAAAATCTTTGGAGATGAATCCTGCATATTTGAGTCTCATTAGTGCCCATCAATTCACAGGATTGGATCATGAAGATCCACATACTCATCTTTCTACTTTTTATGAATTGATTGGTACCATGGGTTTTAAGGAAGGCGAACTTGAATCTGTTTATTTACGTTTATTTCATTTCTCTTTGCTAGGTAAAGCTAAATAATGGCTGAAGTCACATCCCAATCAAAGTCTGACAAGTTGGAGCGTTGTGGAAGATAAATTCTTGAAAAGGTTCTTTCCACCATCTCGCTATATTCAGGCCAAGTCAGATATCTCCACATTCAGGTAGGGAGCAGATGAACCATTATGGGAAGCCTGGGAGAGATTCAAATCCTTCCTAAGAAAGTGTCCCAACCACGGTTTCGAGGATATTGCACAACTAAATATCTTTTGCAATGGACTCAGACCCAACACAAAGATGATCATCGATGCTGCAACAGGAGGCACAATTATGATTGTGGATGTAGAGCATGACACTAGAATAACTGATAATTTTGCACTAAATGATCAGCAAGCTCAACATGGGAGACAACTAGTTCAGAAGAAGGGGTTATTAGAGCTAAACTCTACTGATGCACTTTTAGCTTAGAATAAGCTCATTACTCAACAATTAGAGGCACTTACCAAGAGGATGGATACACTTCCTTAGCAGTTGCATGCAGTACAGTCTCATCCAAGCCCATCCACACAATTGAATTGCGATTTTTGTGGAGGAGATCATCCTAATGGTCATTGTTCTTATTAAGACATCCAGGAGGAGCAAGTCAACTATATGGGCAATCAAGGAAGGTCGAGAAATTTCTCCAACAATCAATACTCAAATAATTATTCACAAGGTTGGAGAAACAATCAGAACAACAATTCTGGATGGAGACAAGATTCTGGAAATTCGAATAGACAAACTCCTTATCAGCAACAACAGCAACGACAACAAAGCTACAATACAATGAATGATAGGTTGTCAAAATTGGATGAAAAGTTTGATGCACTGATACAGTCTTTTGATGCCTATAAGAAGAATACAGATGCAACTCTCAGACTTGAAAGAATCCATGGTGGAATTTCGCTTCAAGAAGAGAAAAAGATCAACATCAGATGAAGAAGAAGACAGTGAAGAAACTGATGATAAGACAAAAGACTGGTGTGAAGGATGGATAAAGGCAACAGGAGGTGAATCAGCTGAATCTACCATTATCCTCTAGTTGAAACTACCATGAGTAAACCAGGCGTCAAACTATATGACGTTAAACAAGCGCTTCCTAGGAGGTAACCCGATGTTTCTTTTTCTTTTTTGCAGTTTTTGTTTTTCCATTTGAGTGTTTTAGTTAGTTTATTTTTTATAAACTTGTTTAGCTTAGAAACTGTTAGGAAAAGGACCAATAAAAATGTGAAAAAGAAATATGAACATTTTGAATTTGGAAAGCAGCAGAAAATAAAAAATTGCATTATGTTTTCTGCGCTTCACCTGCGCTGAGCGCAGGTGAAGCGTAGAAATGCAATTTCAATTCTGTTTTCTGCGCTTCACCTGTGCTGAGCGTAGGTGAAGCGCAACCACTCACTCCAGAGCAAAATGAGACACGCGCTCAGTTGCCCCCTCCAGCATATATTCAAAAATCTAGACAGGGGAAGGTCATTTTCACCTTTCCCCTGTTTTTGTTGAGCATTCCCTTGCTTCCCTCTACCTTCCATTTTCACTTTCCCACTCAAAAGCCTTCTCCTTACACCTTTCTATTTCTATTTCAGGTATGTTTTTAAGGTTTTGAAAAGATTTTACCGATTAAAATCCTTAGTTCTCTATTTAGTTAAGCAAACCTTAGGGTAGAAAACTTAGGCTTTAGAATCACATGTTTTTAAGATTAATTGTCAATGAACCCTTACTATAAATTGTTGGTTGTGGTTATGTGATTGGTGAATACTTTTGATTGCTTAGTAACTTTGTCAAATTATTCTGTTAGTAACATTGATGCTCTGAATTTGTTTGTGCGGATTATTGCATGCATAATGTTTCCTTGATACTTGTGAATATATTTGTCACTTGAGCTTAATAACCTTTACCAATTAAATGCCCTGTTTTGAGTTGATTAATGTCTTAAGCGAAATGCTTTAGTAAGTCACTGGGTTTGTAATTTAAGCATGCTCTTTAGAATTTTATTGGCATTTGGAAAATTGATAATTTTGGGTGAACCTAATAATGCATGATAACTGATTGTCTGATTTTGGAATATACTTGGTTTCCATGCATAGCTTGCATTACATAATGCACTGATCATGAGTTGATAAGTTATCTTTATATGCAATAGAATAATCCTGGTTCTATTTTATCTTGTAGATGGCTCGCACCAAAGTCACTAGCACTTCTGGTACCTCCAGTTCAAGAGTCTAGCAGCTTCCGAGGCATACAGTTCTCTTATGAACTGTAATTTCATCAAGGAAATGTCGGTTGCACTCCAGCCTGGTGAGTTTGAGGAGTTCAACAACGAGATAACCAGGAGGCATTGGAGGCGTGTAGCTGAGCCGGACCAATACTTTGACTCAGAGCTGGTCAGAGAGTTCTATACTAATGCCATAGGAGATCACAACGCTGACGTGCAGCGACAGTTATATGTGAGAGGCCGTTGGTTATCTTATGATCGCGACGCGATCAACACTTTCTTGGGCAGACCTGGACCGGATAATGAGAGGCTGATGGTTTGTCAATATCATGATTTGATGAACGAAGTCGGCATTAATGGAAATGATGTATTAGATACTAGGACTGGCGAGCTTTTATGCTTGCAGGGGCGCACCTTTGAGGTTAATGCTTACAAGCAGGCTGCTAGGATCTTCATGACTGACCTGCGGGACATTTTATGATGTGGACGGTCAGAATATTAGCCAACATTCAGCCCACCAACCACGTATCAGACATCATCAGGAAGACAGCGCACCTCATTTACTGTATCTTGACAGCACAGGACATTGATATTACCAAGGTGATATCTCACAAGATATTCCTTACGGCTTCATCTGTTGGACGTCACAGTGCACGATCCAGGATCAGCCTAGGGTTCCCTGCCCTTATCACTACTCTATGCAGATCCCGGGGGATTGAGGTATTTCCTATCGATCCTACTTGGACCCCCATGACTAAGGGGTACATTGAGGCTAACTGCATTCCGGAGGAGGACGACGAGCCCTAGCAACCACCACCACCACCACAACCACCACAGCAGCAGCAGCCACCACCAACTGACACACCTATTCCCTTTTGGGCGGAGCATCTGTTCCATCAGAACTCCACCATCCACAGAGGAATAGTTATTCTCCAGGATTATTTGTACCAGACCAGACTGGACCCCTACCCAGGCATGCTACCGGACTAGTCCAGAGATTATTTGCAGTGGCCTGGGGACAGGCCTGTTGTTCCGGGAGAGGGAAGAGCTGCTGCAGATGGAGCAGATGACATGGAGGACGAGGATTGATTTGGTGTTTTTCCTTTCTTTTTCTTTTCCCTTTTCAACTTTTTTCTTTTTTTTTTCATTTGATCTGTACTGTATATGATACACTACTGACACATCATTGCTATGTAATATGGATTTTTAGGATCATTTTTTTTATTTTGTGTGTTTTAATAGTAATTTAGGATCTTTGTTTTTCATTTTTTTAGGATTTAAGAAATAGGGATTTAAGGAATTCAATTTCAAATCTTAAGACTAGGCAGTCTAACTAACTCAACTAGGAAAGAATAAGGAATTTTGTGATTGAATCCATAATTAGTTAGGATTAGGATATTATGCAGGAAAATATATCAGGGTAGTTAATTAATTTCAATAAGTGATTTCATCAAGGAAATTAGCCAAAAAGTCGGTGAGCTGTGAGACCAAACACTTTTACTGAGAGTTTTCACCGTTGCTCGTCAACTGCTATTGCTTGAGATTTTGGATTTTATTCTACACATGAAAAACATGGAAGTGATAAAGGCAACTTGTACTTTTGAAATAATTTCTCAGTGCCAAAAAGCCAACCCATGCAAATTTTTTCCAATTTTTTGTAACCCATTTAAGCTTTAATGTTTCCTTTCTTATGCACCCTAGCCAGATTGATATCAATATCCTGTCCCTTATACACTTGGGATAGAAAGCATAAGTGCAGTTCTGACAAAATGGGTAGTTAATTAGAGAGATACAAAAAGCAGGCACAAGCAAGCAAAGTGAGTCACTCCCTAAGAATATAAAAGAAAAAACAAAAAAGTGAATGAAAGAGGGAGTGAATCACCAAACAAAAAAAGAGGCCAGCTCAATGATGTAAGTCAAGAATGCAATGAAGAATTGAGAGAAAGTTTAAGAAAAAGAGAAATTCAAATATGCTCTCTATTCCAGTGTTTCTTTGCAAATCCATAAAAAAAAACCATGAGTTCTTGATAGCCTAACCTCATTACAACCCAAGAAAGACCTTTTGATCCATGATTTACCATGTGCATGAGTATTAACCAGAAACGACGATCAATTTTAGTTGCTTAACTGCTGTGGAAAATTTGAGGGAAACACTTACCCGTGAGCATGAGAGAATTCCTTGATTTATCATTTATTGTGTTGGTTATTGCTTTTGAAAAAGTTTGAATGTATTTTTATCCTATTATGAATGAGTATTGGAAACACCACTTAATTCTGATTATCAATCTGTAATTTGGAAAGTGACAGCTGCCTAGCAAAGAGATGATGAAATTATTTCCTTATTAGTGAGAACCATGAATGGGGATTGAATTCATTTGATTGCAGAAGGTTCTCTGGCTTGAGGATAAGCAAGAAGCTAAGTTGGGGGGAATTTGATAAGTGTTAAATTAATGTAAAAATCATATTTAATTTTAATACTTATTAAGGGCAAAATGGTAAATTTATACACCAATTTATCCCTTTTTGGCTAAAAGTGCGATTCTTGTAATTATTTAAATCAAATTTGAATTTGATGCTATTTTGATAAAGATTCTATTGATTTTTGCAGATAAAAGGCTTAAATTCAAATACAGCATCAAGATAGCAGCAGATAAGGATAGGATTGTTGAGTCTCAGAATTAATTTAAGTATTTGAAATTAGATTCAAGACTCATTATCCTTGGTTTAATGATTAACAAATTAGATTGCATAAGAGACAGGTTCTACTGAGAAAGGTAATTGTCTTTTGTATTTCAGGAATCTTGAAGAAGCAATTCTCAGAAGATAATCAACCTGCCGAACTAAAGAACAAAGTCATCAGAGGTTCTGGAGGATCAACAACAAAGAGCCTATCTGCTGTGTGTCAGAACTAATTCATATGCACACCTAATCCACTTAAGTCAGAAGCTATCGAAAGAGAAGTTATTTCACAACGGCTATAAGAGCATTAATCATTTCTTCTCAATGGTATAATTGAGCAATCTTCAACGGCTATATTTTATCAGAACATATAAATAGCCTCAAAGAAGGATTAATGAGATTGGCGGCCATGAATCCGAAGATATGATATGCTAATGGCAAGGCCCAAGAGAGAATCGACTGAAGCTCAATGCAACATCTTTTCAAGCCATTTCTTCGAAGCAGTTTTCTACTTAGATACAGAGTAGATATAGAGTTTAATTCATACACTTGTATCTCTGTATATCCTTGTACTTAGAATTCACTTGATGTAATCCTGAGTAGTACTCAGTAACCTCTTTGTACAAGATGAACTCTAGTTTAAGTTTCTAGGGAACTTAAACTTTATGTTGTAAACATGTTTATGTGTCTGAGAGCCTAGAGAGGTAGTTGAAAACAAAAAATACTTGTTGGGCTTGAAGAGGCCATGTGTGCAAAGAATACTCGCTGGGCCTGGAGAGGCCAGGTGTGCAAAGAATACTCGTTGGGCCTGGAGAGGCCAGGTGTGCAAAGAATACTTTTAATCTTGCGGGATTAGTGGAAAACCCAGTGGTGGTTTTCCCTGGGACAGGATGTAGCTCATTGGGTTAGTGGGTGAACCAGTATAAATCTTTGTGTTAAGTTCTCTCTTCCCTTACCTCTTTACTTTCCGCTGATATCTGTTTTAAAGTAACAAAGGAGGGTTAAAGAAAAGAGTTTTATTAATCTGCACAGAAAGACAATCTTTTCTTTAAAGGGAAAATTATTTTAGAAAGGTTTTAATTCAACCTTCCGAGTTGGATCAACAGGTTGCTGAACACTCCAGTTTCGGAAGGTTGATCAAATATTTTCAAATCAGTTTTGCTTGTCTCGAAAGGTTTTCCAAAATCTGTAAAGAATATTAAAACACTATTCAACCCCCCTTTCTAGTGTTTCTTGTGGCTCTAACAAAGATCAGCACAAGGTAAGCTCAAAAAGGAGGAAAATCAGGAAAGTAGATACGGAGATCTGCGCTCCACCTGCGCTGAGTGCAAGTGGAGCGCAGAATTAGAATTTCAACTCTGTTTCCTACGCTTCATCTGTGCTGAGCGCAGATCTGAGCGTAGGAACACGGAAACCTAATTTCTTATGGGCCAAGCAAGGTTTCAACAGGCTTTCCAAAGTTCTATTTAAAGAATCTTCAGCAAGATTGAAAGGGAGGAGACGGCGAAGCAGATCTGGAGCTAGAGAAAAGTGTGACAGTCTCTCTATTGGTTTGTAATGGCTACCATGAGTAGTTAAACTCTCCCTTAGGATTGAATGTAGTCGATTCAATCCCCAATTGTATTTGGATTCTCTTTGTTATCTAAGGATCTCTATTTTTATAATATATTGGTGTTTTTACTTTGTTCTTAATGCTTAACTTTCGCCTTTGTGCCGGAGTTATGATATGATTTTTATGGGGCGCATTGGGAAGCGATTTTGTGAAATCAAAAGTGAGTTCTTGGGAGCCTAGGAATAGGGATCTTGAATTCTGATTTGGGTAAGATCACTCTGTAGTTTGAATGCCTAGGAATAGGGTTTAATTTATGGATAGCTATTAACAACTTATTTTAATGTTAGGTTAATTTGTTAAATTGCCAAGGAATTGGGATTTGGGAAATTAATTATGAGGATTTCGCCAGGTTGAGGGATCTTTATGAATGACATTTATTTGAGCTTCAATGATTATAATTATAATCATCCAAATCTCTCATTCTTTTATTTACTATTGCAATCTACACAAACAACCATCTTCCCTTGATAAGTGTGGCCACTAGAATTTATATTGTACCGTTCCCTGTGGATATGACAACTCTCTTTACTACTATTATACTGCTGCGATATTGGTACGCTTGCCAAGATCTCAACAGATGCAGCTTTCGAGAACATGCAGTTATCAAACTTGTTGAAGTAGGCTGCTGCCGCCGGTGTGTCCATTGCAGGGGACGAGGGCAAGAAGAAGAGACCTTCTCGCGAGAAGTCGTCGACTGAGCAGTCATCGGCTGATCCCGTTGTTTAGTAGCAGGATCAGCAACCACGCATTGCAGACTTATCAGGGAAACATTTGGCCCATTGTTAAGCAGCCTGATCCTAAGAGGGCTCGTACTAAGGATGTTGGCCAATCTGCTGCCAAAGGGGGGTTGGATTCCAGACGCCGGCCAAAGTGCCTCATCAGATCTGTTTCATATTGGTGGTCCTTCATTTTTCTTTGAAGGCTTCAACTCCGACCACCCGAAGCTGAATCAATTGTTTTACTCTTTGAAGACCTGAGGTCGGTTTGTAAAGGACCAATCTCAGGTGGTTAACCTACTGTGTGACGCTCAACAGACTTATCTCCAGCAAGTGTCATTTCTAAAGTATGTGGAGAAGGACCTTCTGCCTACGTGTTCAAGAGGCGTATGACAAGGCTTGCAAGGCGCTGAAGAAGTCTGATGATGAGAATGTGGCCTTGAAGGCCGAGAAGGTGGATCTGGTGGCTCAGGTTGAGGCGGCTAGGAAGGAGAATGAGGATGTTGAGAAGGCCAAGACCGAGGCATTGAAGAAGATCTCGGACCTGTAGGTTGAGGTTAAACCCCTTAAAAAATAGCTCTCGAATTTGGAAGAGAGCAACAAGACTCTTCAGGCCGATATGGAGAAGATGAAGATCGACCATGAATCTGAATTGGAGGAGTTGCGGGTTAAGTTGCAGGAGGCTACGGACGAGAAGAACAAGTTGCTGGGTAACATCGTTATTTTCTCTCAAGAGGTCTTTGATTTGGCTATTGCTCCTGTCCGGGCTCGTAATCCCGCCTATAATTTAGATACCCACAACCTCTCGATGTTGTATGAAGTCCGAGACAATACCATTGTTAAGGATGACGCAAAGGTGGTAAGGT
This sequence comes from Sesbania bispinosa, assembly GCA_026901365.1. Classification (NCBI taxonomy): domain Eukaryota; kingdom Viridiplantae; phylum Streptophyta; class Magnoliopsida; order Fabales; family Fabaceae; genus Sesbania; species Sesbania bispinosa. Next base: position 568,001 of record QLOH01000547.1, on the reverse strand, counting down.
CGAAGTCTTGGTCGAGATGGAGCCTGTTCCTGCAACCTTTGAGGCGCCTACTCTAGATAACACTTTTGAGAACGCTGCATAGTTGCTTTTTGTACTTTTGTAGTAATTTTGAAGTTTATGTTCTCGGTTGTTCAAGCCGAGTCTTTATCTAATGACTTTGTAATCTCGAATTTTCATGCCAAGTTTTTATGACTTCCTTTAATGCCTTTTTTATTATTTGCCTTTATATCATCCGGTTTCTTTATTTATACTTTTCTCGGTTGAGTGTGTCGCTCATTTTTAACTGGTTAAGTTATGCAAATTCGGTTTTTTGAACGGGTTTTCACGCCACGTTTTTGTGCCTGCAATGTTTTCATTGATAATCGAAAGTTACATGTTAGGTGGATATGGCTACCTTAACTATAATATTTCCTAAGGTTAATTACATTCCAGTGCCTAAGGATTTCACTCCTGCCGAGCGTCTCCAGCCGATAAGCTCCTTTCCCGGTAAACTCGGTAACCCGATATGGGCCCTCCCAATATGGTGCTAGTTTTCCTTGTTGTGCGTTCCTCCCCCAATGTCGGCTCGTCTAAGGATGAGGTCTCCTATGTAGAAATTTTGGGTGACGACTTTCTTGTTATATGTGAGGGCTGCCCTTTATTTTGCTGCTTCTTCTCGGACATCGGCGATGGCTCGTCATTCTTCTAGGAAGTCGACTTCTTCGAGGATGAATTGGTAGTTTTGTGCCTCGTCGGCATTTTTGGTTCTCCAGCTCGGCTCGCCGATCTCGACTGGGATGACAGCTTCTGTCCCGTTTGTGAGTCGAAATGGTGATTCTCCCATGGAAGAGTGTGGGGTTGTTTCGTATGCCCATAAGACGTGGTCCAACTGTTTGGCCTACCTTCCTTTTGCTTCGTCTATTCTCCTCTTCAAGCCCAGTAATATCACTATGTTGGCTGCTGATGGGTTTCTGGCAAGCGAACCAAAAATCCAGTAGTATAATAGTAAGAAAGAGTATCGTATCCACAGGGAACGGTTAATCTATGTAGACTATGATCTAATTATCAAGAGAAAGCACGGTTTAGAGAGTATGAATGCGGAATTGTAAAGAGAATAAATAATCAATTGGAATTAGAAAGGTAGAGTTAGAGACACTTTACTTGGATTAGGATTGGACTTCATCTCATCTCTCCCCTTGTGCATGTAAAGACTATCTATTATTTTAGGTTTACTCTATAATAATGTAGACAAACTTTATTGCTAAGACCCCGAGTTACTAGCAATCTCACACACTCAAAGATAATCCATGCGGGCTCTCCCAAGCGACAGACTTACCCTCGGCTAATTTTGCTCTTTTTTAGTCAGTTTGTAAAGGAACTTAGTTGATAAACGAGACCAACGCTGTAGACGCACCTTCACTCAAGTACTGTCACTACCCTTACTCATCAGGATACGCCTTTGTTCGAATCCTGGAATTACTATCAACTACCCCTTGCTATCGATACACAAGCCTAATCCTGTGAACGCCCTTCGCTAGAGTACTCATACTACCCATCGCTCATTAGAAACGCTCATGTGTCCGTTTTCCGATATCGAGTACTCTTATTCAATCAGAGAGTGAGTTTCTATGGAAGCTACTTCTCAACTCTCGGTCTTAATCAAAACTAACCTAGTTAGTTGAGACTAGCCTATAACTCCAGACGCAAGCGTGGGAATTAAGGATTAAGTACAAAATAAGATTACCAATATTATAGATAGAGAGCACAAAAATAATAATATAGAATTTACATACACTTAGGGTTAGAATCGATTACATCCAATCCTACTGGAGAGTTAACTACATGAAGTAGCCATACAAACCACCGAAGATGCTGTCACCATCTTCAATCCTCGTGAAGCGCTCCTCCTCTCCTCCTCTAAACTTAGCTTTGGTACATAATCACTGAACTATAGACTAGATTACAATGATTGACGACTTCCAGCCCCCTGGATTGGTGCAAGAGGTTCCTATTTATAGACTAAGGAATGACAACGCAAATTGGGAAGAGATCCATCTAAAAACGGCAACAAGGACAAAATCAGCGTAACCTGCGCTCCAGACTGCGCTATAGCGCAGGAGTGAGCTTAACTTCCAGAGAGTCTGCGCTTCACCCTGGGCTATAGCGCAGGTGAAGCGCAGCTAGCGTCCTGCCGCTCCAACTTTCTCTTTTAAATCTTGATCTCTCCCCGAGACTGGTTTTCGCATAATTGTCCTTCCTTGTTTCCCTTTATTTGATGATATCCTTGAATTTATTAAGCAATCCTTGATTTATTTGGGAAGCTTGTCTGCAGAATCCTTGATTGATTGGCAATGATCTCCTTATTAATGATCTCAAATCTTCTTCAAATCTTCATTAAATATCTTCAATCAATCTCAAATCTTGCAGATATCTTCCTCAGTTGATGCTATCTATCCTTCAAATTAAATCTTTGCAATATGCTGCAAAAATCAGCAATACATCAATCAGAATAGAAACACAAACATCAATTAAACTTTCTCAATAATAGCAATTAAAGAAGTAAGTGATAAACCAAGGAAATCTCTCATTCTCACAGGTAAGTGTTTCCCTCAATCATTTTCACCACTGTTGAACAACTAGAATTGATAGTCGTTTCCAAGATCTGAACCTGCAAGCAGTTAATATGGATCAAAAGGTCTTTATTAGGTTGTAATGAGGCAGGGCTTTCAAGAAATCATGGTTTTTCTGGATATTCAAGGAATAGTTTGAATAGAGAGCATCTTGTGATTGTGCTTGGGACTTCTCTCAATTCACCTGGTCATTCTTGAATGGTCACCCATTTTCAGCTTGGCCTCATTGTTTTGAAGAAATTCTCCCCCCAACTTATTCAATTCCACACTTTTGTGCAGATTTTTTTTTACAGAAAGAATAACATAGAAATTTTGTTTGTAGGGGAGGATCCTTCTTTTGTGATTTCTTGTGCCTTCTCTTGAATCTCTTGTGACCAACCTCTTGTCCCATTTTGTTGTGGTGCACCTTGCTCTCTATCCCAAGTGTTAAGGGACATGGTATGATCATTAATCATTGTTGGGGTGCATCAAAGGAAATATTCAAGCTCAAATGGGCAATCAATAAATGGAAATATTTAATTAGGGTTGGCTGTTTGGCACTGAGCAAAATATTAGAATCACAAAATATGCCTTTATCATTTCCATACCTTCTACTAACAAGACAAAATTCAGAAACTCAATCAATAATAGTTGACAAGCAGCGGTGAAAAGCTCTCAATATAAGTGTTTAGGCTCTCATCTCACCGGTTATGGCTAAAATTTCCTTGATAAAGCACTTAATGAAATTAATTAACTACCTTGATAGGTTCTCTTGAGAAGTACCCTAATCCTAACTGATTATGGAATTAATCACAAGACTCTATCATCTTTCCTAGATTGGTTAATTAAACTACTTATTTACAGAGAATATGGGAAAAGTTACCTTGATTCCTAATTTCCTAAGGTCCTAAAAATTTAAAAAAAAATATGAAATACAAAACAAAAAATCCTAATTAACTAGAAAAAATTATATAAAATAATAGAAGACAAAATAAAAACTAAAAATAAAAGAAAAACTAAAAGAAAGAAAACACCAGTATCAATCTTTATCCTCTGTATCCTGTGAGTTCTTGTCCTACTGCTGCTTCCATCCCCCCTGGGAAAAATAGGCCTGTCCTCAGGCCACTGCAAGAATATCCGGAACTCTTCAAGCAGCATGCTCGGGTATGGGTCTAGTACTCCTGATTGGTTTGAGGGCAACTGGTCTTTATACTTTGCAGCAGTCTGTGCAATTCATGAAGAACATGGAAGCTTATCATTAACCAATTTACATGCGTAATTCAAAGAATTAATATTTTCACAACAAAAGTTCAGTGCATTTTGGTAATGACTTCCTAAAAACAAATCATACTCTTTTGTTTTGCAAGCATTCAATTAATCCATGGAAAGTGAAAGTTCAAGATTTTTGAAAGAAACAGAGCATAACACTTTCAATTTTAATAAATCACTAGACAAAGAGCATTTCAATTCAAGCAAATTGTTCTTCATGTTCCACACAGCCAAAATCACATTCAAGATAGCAATAGTCAATACTATTCATAATCCTAAGGTTGCTACCCTAAAGTGCAAATCATAGAGATAGAGTAAATGGAGATTTCAATTGGTAAAAATTAAAGAAAACATAACTGAAAGTTTCAAAATTGATGGAAGTTTGTGAGTGGAAAGAGTTAAAAGAAGAGCTTAGGAAGTAGAGAAACAGTACATGAGAAAATAGAAGATTTTTAAAAATTCGTATCCTGCGCTTCACCCTGCGCTATAGCGCAAGTGAAACGCAGAATACAGTGACTAAAATTGCATTTCTGCGCAGCGCAGGTTGAAGCGCAGAAAACAGAATGCAATTTTGTAATTTTCAGTCACGTTTTCTGCTACTTCCTATTTTTTTTTTAAAAAAATTATTTTCCACAAACTTATTCCAATCAATTTTGAAAATTTCCTAAATCCTAAAAAAATCCTAATTAAGAAAATAAAACAAAACTAAAAACTTTAAAAATCTCTGGGTTGCCTCCCAGAAAGCACTTGTTTAACGTCTGATAGCTCGATGCCTGTTCTCTTAAGGTGGCTGAAACTGAAATATTTTGGTGAGCCTGTGTGCTGCACCCTTCCTTTTTCTCGCCCATAAACCTCCCCATAATATTGCTTTGGAGCAATATGTCCTTTTCTTTATTTTCTTGCTCTCATGTGCATGAGTCTTCTTCTCCTGAAGCTTGAATGATTCACAAATGATTTCTCTCAATTTCTTTGCTTCGGGGGGTTCTTTGACATGAAATACATCTGACCACTTGATCTTCAATCTAGCTCTAGGCTTTGAATTTAATTCTAGCTTGATTTTTCTTCTCTTTGCCTTGTCCTGGTCAGTGTGATTGCAGGCCTTTCTTTTGTGAGGTCTGGAAGGTTTATCACTTGCACCATGCCTTTCTTGATCTTCCTTTAAAGGACTGGTTGGATAAGGCAAGGTCTTTGATCTTGGTACCACTTCCTTTCCTTCCTCGGGCATTGATTCACCATCTCCCTGTTCACTCTTTTTCTCCTTTTCTTGATCATGTACACCCTCATATGTGTTGTTCTCTTTCTCCCATTCACAGTTAGCCTCTTCTTCAAGCACCATCTTTTCTGTTTCCTCCTCTCCTTTTTCTTCTTCTATCTCTGCTGCACCTTCTTGTGTTTCTTCAGATCCATCCTCTTCATCAGCCAGAACATCATTGATTTCCTCCCCTGTTAATTTAACAACTATGGTGGGACAAAATTCTACAGGGTTAGGTTGAGTGTTTGCTGAGCTCTGTTCTGACTGTTGGTTGGATATTGCTTCTGCTATCTCTTCAATTGTTGCATCAGGAGACTCTCTCTTCTTGTTGAGCAGTTCCAACATGAATTGCTCTATGGCCTCCAACACTGGGATGTTGAGTTGCACTATGTTGTTACTCTCCACGTAGGCTGCAAGTAGCATGTTCATATCTTCCATGGAGGGATTCTTTGGGTATGGTAATTCCTTGTCTTGCAGTGCATGTGTGAACTCTTCTTTTTCTTCTTCTTTTTCTTCTTCTTTATTTTCTTTAGCAGCTTCCTCTGATTTCTTTTCTTCAATCTCTCTTTCTTGTATTGCTTCAGTTTCCTTTTCTTGAATGTCCGGATAAGAGCAGTGACCATTGAGATGGTTACCTCCGCAAAAGTCATAAATTAATTGTGGAGACTGGTCAGGATAAGAGTAAACTGGTTGCAGTGGCTGAGAAAGTCTGTCAAGCTGCTGTTGGAGTGCTTCTAATGATTGCTTCAAACTCTTATTTTCTTCCCTGAGTTCATCTTCAAAAGGTTGCTTATGGGATGAAATAGCATTTTGTTGCCACCCAAAATTTTGATTCTGGTAACTTCCCCAATCCTGTGAAAGATTGTTAGAATAATTACTGTAATTAGAGAAGTTACCTTGAATCGGTGAATGGGAGAAATATTTTGGTTGTTGCTTGAATGAAGAGATGTCTGCCTTGGCTTGAATGTAACGTGGCCTGCGAAAGAATCTTCTTAAAAAAAATTCTTTTACCACGTTCTAATTGTTCAGACTTTGGTTGGGTTGTGACCTTAACCATTCCCTTGCTTTTCCTGTAAGAGAAAAAGGAAATAAACGTAAGTATACAACCTCTTTGTCCTCTTCAGCAAATCCCATCTTGTCAATTAATCCAAAGAATGCAGAAAGATGATCATTTGGATTTTCATGTTCTAAGCCTAAGAACGGGTGATCTTCAACAAGTTGAAGGTGTGATACTGTGAACTCCACAGCTTTTGCAGTACTTGGAATGGCAATACTTGAGCCATAACGTAGCACTGGAGACATAATATAGTCTCCCAATAGTCTTTTTGGTGAATTTTGCCATTCAGAAGCCATGTGAAATTTACTTCACTTGGGTTAGTTGAACAAAGAGTGTTGAAATTGTCTTCTTGAGCTCTGCCCCCCCTTTTTTCTGTTACCTGTCTTCTCAAGAGAAATAATCAAGGAACTCAAACAAAGAAGAACAAAATAACAAAAATTAATATGTATATATATTTTTTATAATAAATATCTATTAATAATAATAAATAATAATAATAATAATTTTCTTAAAAAAATAATTAAAATAAAATAATTAAAAAATAAAATATTTTTGTTTTCTTCTTGACTTCTCCCTTGTCTCCTTTCCTTGTTTCTACTTTTGTTCTTCCTTGATGTCCTTCCTATTTCTGCTTCAAGTTGTAATTGATTGGGGGACACCTGACCTCTCAAAAACATAAACAAGAAACTAAAAAAAGGTAAGTGTGGAAAAAGATTATAAATTTCCTAAAAATAATAAAAATTTCCTAAAATAATAAGAAGAATAAATAAAAGAAATCCTAATATAGATATTCTTGATAATTAGACCGCCAACATCTACACAAATTAGAAACCGTTCCCCGGCAACGGCGCCAAAAATACTTGATGGGTTTCTGGCAAGCGAACCAAAAATCCAGTAGTATAATAGTAAGAAAGAGTATCGTATCCACAGGGAACGGTTAATCTATGTAGACTGTGATCTAATTATCAAGAGAAAGCACGGTTTAGAGAGTATGATTGCGGAATTGTAAAGAGAATAAATAATCAATTGGAATTAGAAAGGTAGAGTTAGAGACACTTTACTTGGATTAGGATTGGACTTCATCTCATCTCTCCCCTTGTGCATGTAAAGACTATCTATTATTTTAGGTTTACTCTATAATACTGTAGACAAACTTTATTGCTAAGACCCCGAGTTACCAGCGATCTCACACACTCAAAGATAATCCATGCGGGCTCTCCCAAGCGACAGACTTACCCTCGGCTAATTTTGCTCTTTTTTAGTCAATTTGTAAAGGAACTTAGTTGATAAACGAGGCCAACGCTGTAGACGCACCTTCACTCAAGTACTATCACTACCCTTACTCATCAGGATACGCCTATGTTTTAATCCTCGAATTACAATCAACTACCCCTTGCTATCGGTACACATGCCTAATCCTGTGAACGCCCTTCGCTAGAGTACTCACACTACCCATCGCTCATTAGAAACGCTCATGTGTCGGTTTTCTGATATCGAGTACTCTTATTCAATCAGAGAGTGAGTTTCTATGGAAGCTACTTCTCAACTCTCGGTCTTAATCAAAACTAACCTAGTTAGTTGAGACTAGCCTATAACTCCAGACGCAAGCGTGGGAATTAAGGATTAAGTACAAGATAAGATTACCAATATTATAGACAGGGAGCACAGAAATAATAATATAGAATTTACATACACTTAGGGATAGAATCGATTACATCCAATCCTACTGGAGAGTTAACTACATGAAGTAGCCATACAAACCACCGAAGATGCTGTCACCATCTTCAATCCTCGTGAAGCGCTCCTCCTCTCCTCCTCTCCTCCTCTAAACTTAGCTTTGGTACATAATCACTGAACTATAGACTAGATTACAATGATTGACGACTTCCAGCCCCCTGGATTGGTGCAAGAGGTTCCTATTTATAGACTAAGGAAAGACAACGCAAATTGGGAAGAGATCCATCTAAAAACGGCAACAAGGACAAAATCAGCGTAACCTGCGCTCCAGGCTGCGATATAGCGCAGGAGTGAACACAACTTCCAGAGAGTCTGCGCTTCACCCTGCGCTATAGCGCAGGTGAAGCACAACTAGTGTCCTGCTGCTCCAACTTTCTCTTTTAAATCTTGATCTCTCCCTGAGACTGGTTTTCGCATAATTGTCCTTCCTTGTTTCCCTTTATTTGATGATATCCTTGCATTTATTAAGCAATTCTTGATTTATTTGGGAAGCTTGTCTGCAGAATCCTTCATTGATTGGCAATGATCTCCTCATTAATGATCTCAAATCTTCTTCAAATCTTCATTAAATATCTTCAATCAATCTCAAATCTTGCAGATATCTTCCTCATTTGATGCTATCTATCCTTCAAATTAAATCTTTGCAATATCCTGCAAAAATCAGCAATATTTCTATCAAAATAGCATCAAATTCAAATCTAGGATTAATAAATACAATTTATCTAATATTAAATAAAAAGGGATTAAAATGGGGTAAAATTATCATTTTATCCGTGATAAGTGAACTAAAAAGTACTCTAATTTATCAACTAATTTTCACTTATCAGCTGCTTTTGCCTGCCCTGTCATTTGGGGGTGTTCCACTGATGTAAAGTGCTACTTGATGTCTAAACCGGCCAGAAGTTCTCAGAAGCCTATGTCGGCGAACTGGATTCCGTTGTCTACTACAATGACATTAGGGATGCCGAATCTGCCGATTATATTCTTGTAGAAGAATTTCTGAATCTTGGCTGAGGAGATGGTGGCTAAGGCTTCTGCCTCGATCTATTTTGTGAAATGGTCTATAGCTACAATCAGAAATTTCACCTGCCCAGGGGCCGGGGGAAAGGGCTGAGTATGTCCATTCCCCATCTGAAGAAGGGCCAGGGGATCGAGGTGGTGGACATCTCTTCCGCTGGATCCTTGTGCATGTTGACATGTCTCTGACATGGATCACATTTATGCACACAATCGGTGACATCTTTTTCCATCGAGGGCCAATAATATCCTGCTCTTAGGGTCTTCTTAGCAAGTGCTCGTCCGCCGAGGTGATTCCCATAGCTCCCTTCATGGATCTCGGCTAGGACGTAGGGGGTTTATGTCGGGGATAGACACTTCAGCATTGGTGATGAAAATCCCCTTTTGTACAACCTTCCGCCTATTGATGCATACCAAGCCAAGCTCCGTATAATCTTCCTAACTTCTTTCTCATCTTCAGGAAGGGAGCCGTCGTCCAGGTATTTCTGTATGGGGGTCATCCAATAGGGGGCGGTGACGATTTCCATGACACATGTCATTTAGAGGATGCTGGGTGGGGTTAAGGTTTCCTGGATGATGGATTTTTTGTTGCCAGGCTTCTTCGTGCTGGCGAGCCGAGATAAGATATCTGCCCTTGTGTTCTGTTCCCGGGAACGTTCTGGAAATCGATTTCTTTGAACTGGTCGGAGGCCTCCTTGACCCTCGCCAGGTATTATTGCAGGATGGGTTCCCTTGCTTGGTATTCTCCTTTAATTTGGGATACCATTAGCTGGGAATCACTGCACAAAGTGATTGTTTCTGCACCGAGATCTTTGGCGAGTGCCAGTCCTGCCAAGCATGGTTCATATTCAACCTGGTTGTTCGAGGTCTTGAACTCGAACTTCAAGGATTGTTCGGTAACAAGTTCGGTAGTGTCTTCGAGCACCACCCCGACTCCTCCTCCTTTAGTGTTGGTGGGAGTTTTGAGACCCAGTCATCTCTAGAACAAAATTGGCCAGAACCTGGTCTTTGATGGCTACCCGAGATTCGTAGGAGATGTCATGTTCTGAAAGCTCCACTACCCATGTGATCATTCTTCCTGCTATGTCCGGCTTGTGGAGAACCGACTTGATGGGAAGATCGGTTCTTACGATAATTGGGTGAGCCTGGATGTAGGGGCGCAGGCGTCATGCCAAGGTGACGATGGCGTAAGCTGTCTTTTCCAACTTCTGGTACCTCTGCTCTGGCCCTTGCAGTGATTTACTTGTGAAGTATACTAGGCTTTGGCTACCTCGAATTTCTTTGACGAGGATCGAGCTAACCGCCTCTTCACCAACTAAGAGGTACATGTATAATCTTTCTCCAGGGTCTGGCTTCACCAAGATTGGGAGATTTGCCAACGCCTGTTTGAAGCTTTGGAAAGTTGTTTCACATTATTCGTTCCACTTGAACGCCTTCCCTTTTCAGAGCAGCTGGTAGAGGGGGAGAGGTTTGTGGGTTGATCGGGCGAGGAAGAGGGTGAGGGCCGCTATCCTACCCGTTAGTTGTTGGACTTCTTTGCTTGACTTTGGGCTTTGCATCTCCAAGATGACCTTACATTTATCTGGGTTGGCCTCTATGCCCTGCTTGTTAGCATGAAGTCGAGGAAGTGGCCAATCGGCACTGTTGAAACAAACTCACCTTTATAAGGTTTTTAATGTGCTAAACCATTAAAGTTAATCATGAGCTAAAATAAATAAGAGTTGCATCTTGTTATTACTAACTAAGTTGTTCAAGTCTATGGCAGAATTCTTTTAGAACTGATACTTGTAGATCCACTTGAGGAAGATGATCAAAGTAATCCAGTATTCTCTTCAAAACCAGAACGTAAGTTTGCTTTGGGTAAATTGAGCAAAGACTCATAGTCCTATCAAAACAGAAAATGAAGAGATTCAGAAACAGCTTGAGACGTCAGCTCAAGAACAGATGCAAGCTCAAGGTCTTCTCATGAAACAAGATACGTAATTCAAAAATCATATGAGCATCATGTACAAAGAAAGAGATTCAGAATCTAAGTATCCAAAAATCAGATAAAGATGCAAGATCTCAAGAAGAGATCCAAGATCAGCTTGAGATGCAAGCTCATAGAAGAGACGCATGATCATAAAAGAGACACAAAACACATGAAAGAGATGCAAGCTCAAGGATGTGATCAGAAGATGAGTCTCATATACAGTCAAAGAGAAGAGAATCAAGGTCAAAGGCTACAACCTATGCAAAAGCAAAAAGCAAGGTCAACACAAGGACAAGGAAGTACACTGCTCGTTGTCACATGATTGCATCATCTAGAAGCTGTCTCCTGTCCAGAAAAGCTCTTCTCTCTAACAGATACTTTCCAACGGCTCTTAAGCATCACATAACGACCAAATAACGGCTAATTTATCTTGGAATAAAAGGCTGAAAGCTACAGTAATGCAGTGAGACTTTATGCTGAACAATCAATCATTACATCTCATCTCATCTCATAGAGAGCTCACGTCTCATCTCTAGAGTCTGTTGAACAGAACAGATCTTACAAGAAAGAGCTCTTATAGTCTCATCAACTCTGTTCTCTTACTACACTCATTTGTATATCCTTGTGAGAAGAGAGTCTCTCTAGCCCAGAATCATTGTTTATTCACACTGTGTGTGTTCAGGCTAGAATAACCTTAAACTATCAAGCATTGTAACTGAGTCTCATCTGAGATAGGAGGAAGTCTAGTCTTAGATTGAGAGTGTGCGTCCTGAAGAGGCAGTAAGAATACTTGTAACTCAACCAAGATAAGAGGTGCCTAGGCTTGGTGTGAGGGGCGTCCTGAAGAGGCTGTAAGAATACTTGTATTGACGGGTTGTCAATAGTGAAAATCTCACAGGTGGTGAGGACTGGACGTAGCCCAAGGTTGTGGGTGAACTAGTATAAATCTCTGCGTGCATCTCTTCTCCCTTATCTCTTTATTTACACTACACATCTCATTTATCAAATCTGCTGGTTAAAATAAACTAAGTACTCATAAAGAAAATCTATTTGTAATAACACAAAGTCTGTCTCATCTTAAGTCTCATCTTACATCTCAAATCTTTTTCTAGTCAGAGATAATCAAGTCTTAATTATTAACAAATCATCTTTACTTGATTACAACATTATTGTTGAGATAACATCTTATCTAACTTATTTGAGACTCCAAGTGTTAAACTTGAGATCACGTCTCAACTTGAAATTAAGTGTGTACTTTCAGGAAAGATATTTTAATGTCTCTATTCAACCCCCCTTCTAGAGACATTCACCAACTTCAGGCACACCAAAGGTGCATTTAAGAGGGTCCAGCCTCATGTTGTGCTTCCTTAGCCGGCCAAAGACCTTCTCGAGGTCGGTTACCGGGTTTCCTCCTCCAGGTGCCTTGATGATGATGTCATCAACATATACTTCCACGACGTCTCCGATGAGTCCTTCGAAGACTTGCATCATTCTCTGGTATGTGGCTCCGGCGTTCTTGAGGCCAAAAGGCATCATGGTGTAGTAGAAGGTGCCTTGATCGGTGATGAATGTCATCATTCGCACCACCACTCCATGGGAACATAACCGTAGCGTGGGACACACACGCTCTGTCATCAGATCTACATAACAGCCTCACCGCGCCTTTGCGAGCGCCGCCGTCTCTCCACTGTAAGCTTGCAGCTACGCGTGACGCGATGTTCCAGCCACCACCTCGTCGCCGGCGATCGTCACCTCTATTGTGTGTTTGTCTCACTGTTCCATTAGAGCTCCAGTCCATGGCCGTGCATCGCCGCCCAATCCACCCCCCTCACTTGCATGCGTTTCTCCGCTGCTGAAGCTTTAACTGCATGCTAACAGCTCTGTACAGTGCCTCCATGCAAGTTAGTTGCGGCTGGGAAAGAGAAGTGCACAACAACCCTAATTCACAAGGAAGAAGAGAATGGGTTTGGTCTCAGACCCCTTTTTTAGTTTGTCCTTATTGATTTCTCAAGCGTGAATTTTTGGGCTGACTTGTGAAAAGACCCATGTTTTAGTATGTGTTTTGAATTATTTTATGTCTGGAGTTCATAAATTTATTTAGGTAAATATCATAAATAATCATGATCATAAAATAAAGTGAATAAATAGTGTAAAAAAATAGATTTGGTTTGTGTAGGGCCTATGATGTTAAGCTGAGGCCCGACCTGTTTCTTTGTGTTGTTCAAGTCTATTTTATTGTTGCATCTCTATGTTTGTTTGAGGCCCATGATGATTCTGAGGCCAAATTTTATTCTATCATGTTTTTTTATAATTATGTGTGAATTTTAAATCTACTACATTAAAAATAAAAAAGTATATTCATTATGAATTGTCACTTTATTGTGTTTGTTCAATTAAATTTCGTTCAGAGGAAAAATAAAAAATAAATATCTTGTGTGTATCCTTGTAAATAATTTTCAAGTTTGATTATATGATTGGTTATCTACAGTGGTCATGTTGAATTAAATTTATTATTTGGGGATGTTGGTTTAATTTAAATGTAATATCGTTTTGTGAATATGCCATGTGTAAATATTATCTAAAAAATATGTAACTTGTGTGACCCCATGAAATTTATCTAGCCTGTAAATATTTGTTCGATTCAAATTTGATGTTTAAATATTGTGTCGTCTCTCGTTTAAATAATAATCTCACGCAAAGATCTTCGATGATTGATGTGCCACTTACGAGGCGTTCATTTGTTAAAAGTATCGTAAAGGTAAACGTATCACTCAATCTGCTTTCTTTTACCCTACGCGTCGTAATAAAATAAAATAATTCAAAAAAGGAAGGATTTTTTTATGATTAATGAAGTATCGCTTACGAGGTATTCATTTGTTAAAAATATCATAAGGGTGAACGTATTGCTCAGCCTGCTTTCTCTCACCCTACGCGTTGTAAATTCTACTTTCTAGGGAATAAAATCAATTGCCAAATCAAATAAATGGTTAATTTAATTCTTGTAAATAATCCATGTTAAGATTTTTGTAAATAATCCCTTGATTGATCCTTATAAATAATTTGGCATGTTAATTTCCTTTTTTCTTAATTGGCTTTTGGGGTAAATAAGTATTTAAAGCTCATAAACGATTTGCACAATTAAAACTAAGGTAACCACTTTTATAAGTGGATGCATCAGGGGTGCAGTGGGATTAAGTTTCCACGCTTCCCTGTGCATAATAAACTACCAAATTTAGTTTGGTTTACACAGACCTTATCTCTCAGGTTTTATTTAATTTTTCCTTAATAAAAGTAGTGGTGACCCCCTATTTTCTGTTTTTGAAAGAAAGAATGGAAATAATTTTTTCCAAAGGCCGGTTGCTACAAGGGTAGAAGCAGTAATCCCAGTTAAGATTGGGGAACCATCATGGTGAGTTGAAAGAAACAATGAGCAAGAAAATGACAAGTTTATCAGGGAGGAGTTAGATTTTTTGGATGAAAGAAGAGCAATGGCTCATATCCGTGATGAGGCAGCATAGAACAGGGTAGCTTCGCAGTACCGGAAGAGGGTCATTTTAAGAAATTTTCAAGTAGGTGATCTCGTCCTCCGAAAAGCTTATATTGGTAATAAAAGTGCATCCTAGGGGAAGTTAGCTCCGAATTGGGAGGGACCATATTGGATAACCTACTCATCTTGCCAGAGGGCATATCAACTGGAAACAATATCAGGAAATTCTATCCCAAGGACTTGGAGCACTGCTAATTTAAAGAGATATTACAGCTAGATTATTTACACCGTTCATTGTAAATACTTGTTTTCATTGTTAATATTTATTTCCACGTTGTAAATATTCCATCAATGAAACAACGAAGATATTCAACCAAATCTTCAGATTGGATGATTTATAGTTGATGATAAGCAACCAGCAAAAAATACCTCAATAATGTTAAAGATAATAGGCTACCAAAGCCAAATTCTTGCAAAAATTGAGAAGTTGCATGATAGTCCAAAGTTACTTAAAAGGAAATAAGCTTACAACGCTAAACTTCAAAAGAAAAATTTGGGAGGATAAAATTATTGCAAATCTTATGAGGAATAAACTTGTTAAAGACTTTGTTCTTACAAGTTGAAAGTCTAAAAGAAATACGAGAACGCGTTAAAAAGAAAAATCCCCCAAGAGATCAAGTAGTGAGCGCATCCGGAATAAGAAACAAAAGGTGTATCTGATACATCTGAAGCAAAGCGATAAAAGGCGTATTCGGAATAAAAAAATAGAGGATATATCCAAGAAGCAATAGACATAAGAACGCATAGGAAAGCAAAGCAAAAACCAAAGGTAATCATTCAGAAATATCTTGATAACCAAAAGAAAAATAATATTCATAACAAAGCAAAATAATCCAACTACATATAAAATTTCCTAATCTAAATGGATAGTAGCATCCTTGGAAACCACTTATGGATCTTCTTGAGCTGGCATCCGAGAGCCCGAAGGAGCAGAAACCGCATCCACCTTCTTGTCCAAACCCAGAACCTGTTCGGAATCCCCAACTACTTCCGTCCGAGGCACAAATGGAATGAGATCTTGGACGGAATCCTCCATAATAACTGTTTATAACATAAGCACAGGGATCCGAGCCAAGAACTACAAGGTTTCGATTTAAAATCTTCAATTGCTAAATAGTGTTTTCATAAGCTTCAGCTCCAAGATTCAGCAAAGTATTATTATACTTTTTGTATAAAGTGGCGTACTCGGATTGGGAATTGACGAGCTCTATAGTGGTTTCCCCAAGCTTGTTCTTAGCTTCCTTAAGTTTTGATTCAGACTCACCAAGCTTAATCTTAGTTTCTTCAAGCTTTTTTAGCGCCTCGTTCAACTTAGTTTGGATAGCTTGAGGCTTAACTTGAGCGACTTAAAGGTCAGCTCGGGCTTTATCAGTCTCAGCTTTTGCCTCCAGATCATCATCATCGACAATTTTTATTGGAGATTGAAGACCTTCACATTTCGTCTGAAGAGCCTTCTTTTCTTTATCGGCCAAGCCCTTAATAAAATTTTCATTTTGAAGATCTTGGTGAACAGTCTTCAAGTCATCCTCCAGCTTGGTAGACTCTTCCTCAAGCTTTTTATTTTTCTCTTCGAGAGCCTCAACCTTTTGAAGAGCGGCTAGGCGATCTTCTTCAGCCTTTTTAGACCCTCCTCAGCCCTTTTGAGATCTTCTGTGGCCTTTTTAAAGGTAGGAACAAAGAATTCTTCTAAGTGCCGACCGGAAGAAGCCATCTATAGACCCTTCCGGGTAAGTTGCCGAGCAAGGGCTATTGGATTTTCATTGCCCAAAAAAGTAACATCATCTTCAGAAAAGATCCAATCACCAACTATTTTTTGGATGGAGCCTCTACCAAGGACAAAATGTTCATTCCAAACAGAAGGATGCGCCCTTCGTTTCACAATAGTAGTCTTGGCTGGCGAGGAACCTCCTTCTCCATCAATACGTTGCTGCTTAGATGATTTTGGATCTTTAGGGTCAGGAGAAGACTCCAATTCTTTTCTTTTCATGACTGGTTCGGCATCCGGGATAGTCTCTTGAAGATCCTCTTCAGAATCCAAAGTGGTTTTCGGATCTAATACTCCTTTGGGATCCGGAATCACTTCAACATCCGAGTTCACTTTAAGATCCGAGGCAATTTTCGGATCCTTTGACGAACCTCCCTTTGATGAACCTTCTTTGGTGATTACCTTCACCACTTTCTCTTTTGCTTTTTGGACAACAACAGTTGCCTGATCGGATCCCACAACTTCAACCCTTGGAGCAGGATTAGGAGTTGGATGTGAAGGTGGAGGAGTGGCTTGATTCGCCTTTATGCGTTCCAACTTTGTGCCTCATTTCACCATTATATTCATTTCGGCCATTGAATCTGAAACAAAATAAGATAAATAGATTTAGAAGAATAATCATCAAAGGCATAACACATTATGATAAAATTGAAGACATAAGACCTAACAGGGCGACAACTTCTTCATCAGTCGCATCTAAAAGATGACGACAAGGAAAGGGACGACCCCGTGTAGCTTCCTATAAAGCATTAAAAATTCTTTTCCGTTTTGGGTTCAAATATTTATACAGAACGTAATAACGATTGGAAGACTAAAAGAAATGCTCCCGAGTCCACCACCAATTAAAAAGGGGATTTCCTATCTCAGGGTTCCTCCAGAAAATCGGCGTTCTCGGACGGTTTATCACTTTCCAAAACTCGTTCCAGAAATTAACATTCTGCCGCTTGTAAGTGTCGGTGTACGTAGCAAATATCTTCCTTTGACAAGCATTCTTCAATGTAACCCAATAATTCATATTCTTCTCCTGAGACAAACGGTGAACTCCAAAAATATGGAAAAACATAGTGGTGGAGGGACGCACACCACAATAGTCGCATACCAATTCGAACGCCTGAGCAAATGCCCGACCATTCGGATGAAATTGAGCGGCATCCGAACGGCATTTGAAAACTCGGATTTGAAAATCAAGAACGGCATCCGAACTCCGAGCGTCGTCAAACAATAATCATATACATAAAAACCAATCATCCTGGGCACATGTCCGAGGACAATCAGACACCCTATCATCCATAGTAGGACGAATCAGCTTGAAACAGGGAATAGAAGGAAGACTCGCAATATATGCAATAGTGTCATCCTCAGATACAAAAGAATTCGCGTCTCGAACGGTGGACTCAAAGCATGAGTATCTACCGGAGGCTTCGGAGTCCCCAGCTGGGTTTGTGACCGAGAAATATCCCTAGGGGGCACTCAACTTCCAGTTTGCCTAATGCGAGCCATCTCAAAGGAAACAAAAATCTGCAAAGGTTAAGGTGAAATCAGAACCCATACCAAAGTCTTATAAAGACTGGAAGCCATAGTAACGAAGGCCAACCCACTCAAATATGGGTTGAGGGTCCCGAATAAACCAACCATTGCACCATAGCTTCCGAAAATAAAGGAAACCATGTGGAAAAATAAACAAAGGAAAAACTGAAGAATGAAAGAAACCCTGAAACCAATTACTTGGAAAAAAGAAGATAAAGTTGGTGAAGATGGAGGAGAAATGGATTCTTGAACACTGGTAGGAGTTGGAGAGAAAAACTCTGGGAGATCAAAAGGTAAAGAAAAAAGGAGAAGAAAGGGCAGCAAAGTTTTCAAATTTATATGATACGGAGAGGGGCATAAAATTACAAAAATACCCTTGGAAATAATGATTACAAAAAGTGGTTCTCGAAAAACGTCTGCACGATTCGCATCGTGCAGATAAACTCTCCATTTGGTAACCGCCACGTATTAAACAACAGGTAACCGTCAAGGAAGGGGAACAGACTCTCTGTACACAAAATGCCTTAGTGGACAAGGGAAAATAAAAAAAAATTCAAATATTTTGGCACTTAAGACAAACCGAAAAACACATTATCTTCGCTTCATCTCTAGATTCAGTGAAGCTAGGGGACATCTGTTCCGAGGACAACTCGAATCCGAATCAAAGGAGCTTATTCACTCGGACGAAAGAGGCAGCTTACTCGGACAAAAAAGACAGCTTACCCGGATAGATTACCCACTGGTATTTTAGGAAGAGGATCATCTCGGAGCAACATGCATACTAAAAGGACACCATGAAGGGAATCAAGCATGTGGTCAGGGTGCAGCGGAATAAATGGATTCCCTCCCTTGTTATGATCGTTAATGCGAAAACACGAACCAAGGCATAAAAGGCATAAAACATAATGACATACCTTATTAGCATTACGAACGAGGAAATAGCAGCCACGTCTCTAGTGGTGTCCACACCAACAGTCGAACTAGGAAACCCTCCTCAACTCTGCTAGTAGTGTTTAGAGAGTAAGAGCGACTACTCTTCTGTCTAGGGTAATGCATCTTATGCTCTATTTATAGAGTGGTGGCTAGGGTTTTACCCTTCTTTCACTTATCCCTAACACATATGGGCCTGGCCCATTAGGTTATAGTTCTAATCAAATTAGAATTATTATCTTTTCCTAGCGGCTTGTTGTATGCGTGTGACCCAATAGGCTTTTAATTATTTGGTTATGATATTAAAATAAAACCCTTTTATATTAAATATCATAAATAGTGAGCGGTATCAAATCACTATCCAAATATTGAGATTATCAACAACTTTGACGAATCCTATTTTATGATAATTTAAATGATCTGTCCCTTTGTTCAAATATCTAATTGAATACAAGGGCATGAAATGTGTCAACCTTGTATAGTTCAATTTATGTTTTCTTGATCCCTAAGTAGACTGTTCAGAAAATAAACATCTTATGTTTATCCTCCTGAGCATGCATTTTGCAGTCTCACTTTATCAAGAGGCCTACAGATATAACTCCTGTTACATAGGAGGGACAAATCTCATCTAGGGCACTCACATTCCACCACATAATTTATTATATGTCCAAATACCAACTTTATGATCACCTTGTTACAGGTGACGTTTGATGATACTTAAAACACATAATTCCTTATGTAGGAATCATAGTTATTTCAGGTCAAAGGACTTCATATAACATTTATCAATTTAAGAAACGTTCATGACACTTATATAACAACCCATGCAACGTTCTTAAGGTGGGCCTGTCCAGTACATCATTACTCTTAACATGTACCTATGTGAGCACACGATATCTCATATCCATGATCTGTGAGATGTGATCATCAACGAACTCACATACTAGTCTAAATGCATCTTTGTCCTAAGATGATACTTGACTAGGGACTATTTTAAGAATAGTTCTTCATAAGATCTCACGATCAAGTCATTTACTTGATTTCTTATGAAGTTTACGCTGACTATTCTATGGACATTATATTCTAAAAGAATGAATTGCCTTTATAAAATAACATGATACAAGTGATGGATGTTCAAAAACATATAAGTCTCTAGTGCATATACCTAACAATCTCCCACTTGCACTAGAGACATTCAGACATAACTCTTATGTTTAATGATATAGTGCGCCCTTCATGCTTCTGCTGCACAAGGGGTTTAAGGGGTTTGTAACAGCAACTGTTTCTTGCTTCAAACTTTTCTATCTCACAGCGTCACTATTCAAACAAAACACATAACCTTATTGCAAACTCGAATCATCTTTGTTGGTTTGGAAGCTAGCATCAGTGTAACCCTTTACAAGTAGCTCTTTCTCACCTCCATATATCAAGAATGAATCCTTAGTTCATCTCAAGTACTTAAGGATGTTCTTGACTACTGTCCAGTGACCTTCACTAGGATCAGACTGGTATCTGCTAGTCATGCTTAAGGCATATGATATGTTTGGTCGAGTACATAACATGGCATACTTGATAGACCCTATAGCGGATGCATAAGGAATCTTACTCATGCGATCTCTCTCTTCTTTACTAGAAGGAGATTGAGCCTTAGATAGGTTTATACCATGTGACATAGGCAAAAATCCCTTCTTAGAATCTTGCGTGTAAAACGGTTTTTAACACCTTGTCTATGCATGTACTTTGACTTAGGCCAAGTGATCTATCTTTATAGATCCTGATACCTAACACATAGGTTGCTTCGCCCAAATATTTCATAGAAAAACAATTTCCTAACCAAGTCTTTTACAGAGTGAAGGGTAGAAATGTCATTTCCTATGAGGAGTATGTCATCTACATACAAAACCAGAAAAACCACCATGTTGTCACTAACCATTTTGTAGACACAGGGTTCATCTTCATTTTCAATGAAACCAAACTGCTTTACAGCTTCATCAAAATGAAGATTCCAGCTTCTAGAGGCTTGCTTTAATCAATAAATGAATCGTTGCAACTTGCATACCTTTCCAGCATTTTCAGGCATAACAAAACCTCCAGGTTGTGTCATATACACATCTTCAAGAAGGCTTCCATTTAGGAAGACTGTCTTGACATCCATTTGCCAAATCTCATAATCATGTAAGCTGCAATAGCAAGCAAGATCCGAACAGATTTAAGCATGGCATCTGGGGAAAAGGTTTCATCATAGTCTACACCATGAATTTGCTTGAAACCCTTAGCCACCAATCGTGCTTTAAAGGTATTTACATTATCATCCATGTCAGTTTTCTTTTTGAAAACCCATTTGCACCCTATGGGTTTTAACCCTTCGGGTGGCTCAATCAAGGTCCATACCTTGTTAGTGTACATGGAATCCATTTCAGATCTCATGGCTCAACCCATTTCTCAGATTCTAGACTCAAAAGAGCTTCTTGGTAAGTCACTGGCTCATCTTGATCCATTATCAATACATCCCCTTCCTGAGACACAAGGAAACCATATCTCTCAGGTTGGTGACGTACCCTATCTGACCTATGCAAGTGAAGGGAATCAAGAATGTGGTCAGGGTGCAGCGGAAATAAATGGATTCCCTCCCTTGTTATGATCGTTATGCGAAAACACGAATCAAAGCATAAAATAAAACAAAAAGGTCGTACCTTATTAGGATTACAAACGAGGCAAGAGCAACCACGTCTCTATTGGTATCCACGCCAACAACCAAACTAGGAAATCCTCTTCAACTTTGCTAGAAGTGTTTTTAGAGAGTAAGAGCGACTACTCTTATTTTTATATATTTGGGGGAATGCATCTCATGCTCTATTTATAGAGTGGTGGCTAGGGTTTTACCCTTCACTCACTTATCCCTAACACATATGGGCATGGCCCATTAGGTTATAATTCTAATTAAATTAGAATTATTATCCTTTCCTAGTGGCTTGTTGTATTCGTGTGACCCAATATGCTTTTAATATTTGGTTATGATATTAAAATAAAACCCTTTATATTTAATATCATAAATAGTGAGCGACATCTAACAATACATCACTATCCATATATTGAGAATATCAACAACTTTGACGAATCCTATTTTATGATAATTTATATGATATGTCCCTTTGTCCAAATATCTAATTGAACACAAGGGCATGGAATGTGTCAACCTTGTATAGTCTAATTTATATTTTCTTGATCCCCAAGTAGACTGTACAGAAAATAAACATCTCATGTTTATCCTCCTGAGCATGGCCATGTATTTTGCAGTATCACTTTATTAAGAGGCCTACAGATATAACTCCTATTACATAGGAGGGACAAATCCCATCTAGGGCACTCACATTCCACCACATAATTTATTATATGTCCAAATACCAACTTTATGATTACCCTGTTACAGGTAACATTTGATGATAATTAAAACATATAATTCCTTATGTAGGAATCGTAGTGATTTCAGGTCGAAGGACTTCATATAATATTTATCAATATAAGAAACGTTCATGAACTTATGTAACAAACCATGCAACGTTCTTATGGTGGGCCTGTCTAGTACATCATTACTCTTAATGTGTACCTATGTGAGCACATGATATCTCATATCCATGATCTGTGACATGTGATCATCAATGAACTCACATACTAGTCTAAATGCATATTTGTCCTAAGATGATACTTGACTAGGGACTATTTAAGAATAGTTCTTCATAAGATCTCATGATCAAGTCATCTACTTGATTTCTTACGAAGTTTAAGCATACTATTCTAAGGACAATAATTATATTCTAAAAGAATAAGTATGCCTTTATAAAATAACATGATACAAGCGATGGACGTTCATAAATATATAAGTCTCTAGTGAATATTCCTAACAATCCCCCACTTGCACTAAAGAAATTCAGACATAACTATTATGCCTAATGATCTAGCGTGCCCTTCATGCTTCTGCTGCACAAGGGCTTTTGTTAGTGTGGTAGAATCAGCGACTGTTTCCTGCTTGGAACCTTTCCAGCTCACAGCGCCACCATTCAAACAAAACACATAATCTGATTGTGATCTTAAATCATCTTTGTCGGTTTGGAAGCCAGCATCAGTGTAACCCTTTACAAGTAGCTGTTCCTCACCTCCATATATCAAGAATGAATCATTAGTTCTTCTTAAGTACTTAAGGTTGTTCTTGATTGTTGTCTAGTGACCTTCACTAGGATTAGACTGGTATCTGCTAGTTATGCTTAAAGCATATGATATTTCTGGTTGAGTATATAACATGGAAAACATGATAGACCCTATAGCAGATGCATAAGGAATCTCACTCATGTGATCTCTCTCTTCTTTACTAGAAAGAGATTGAGCCTTAGATAGGCGTATACCATGTTACATAGGCAAAATTCCCTTCTTAGAATCTTGCATGTTAAACCGTTTTAACACTTTGTCTATGTATGTACTTTGACTTAGGCCAAGTAATATTCGAGATCTATCTCTATAGATCCTGATACCTAACACATAGGTCGCTTCACCCAAATCTTTCATAGAAAAATAATTTCCTAACCAAGTCTTTACAGACTGAAGGGTAGGAATGTCATTTCCTATGAGGAGTATGTCATCTACATACAAAACCAGAAAAACCACTATGCTGTCACTAACCATTTTGTAGACACAAGGTTCATTTTCATTTTTAATGAAGCCAAACTGCTTAACAACTTCATCAAAATGAAGATTCCAGCTTTTAGAAGCTTGCTTTAATCCATAAATGGATCGTTGCAACTTACATACCTTTCCAGCATTTTCAGGTATAACAAAACCTTCAGGTTTTGTCATATACACATCTTCAAGAAGACTTCCATTTAGGAAGGCTGTCTTGACATCCATTTGCCAGATTTCATAATCATGGTAAGCTGCAATAGCAAGCAAGATCCGAACAGATTTAAGCATGGCAACTGGGGAAAAGGTTTCATCATAGTCTACACCATGAATTTGCTTGAAACCTTTAGCCACCAACCGTGCTTTAAAGGTACTTATATTACCATCCATGTCAGTTTTCCTTTTGAAAACCCACTTGCACCCTATGGGTTTTATCCCTTCGGGTGGTTCAATCAAAGTCCATACCTTGTTAGTGTACATGGAATCCATTTCAGATCTCATGGCATCAAGCCATTTCTCAGATTCTGGACTCAAAAGAGCTTCTTGGTAAGTCACTGGTTCATCTTGATCCATTAGCAATACATCCCCTTCCTGAGACACAAGGAAACCATATCTCTCAGGTTGTTGACGTACCCTATCTGACCTACGCAAGTCTTGCGCTACTTGAGCAGGTGGCTCCACAACACTTTGTGGTATCTGCTCTTGTTCCATTACCGGCTCATTGTTACTCTGTGGTACTTGAATTTCTTCAAGTTCTACTGTCCTCCCACTCATTTCTTAGAGACAGATTCCTTCTCTAAGAAAACAGCAGTCCTAGCGACAAACACTTTGCCTTCGCTAGGATTATAGAAGTAGTAACCCTTAGTTTCTTTTGGGTATCCCACAAATAAGCATTTATCTGATTTGGGTCCTAGCTTATCTGAAACTTGGCGTTTCACATAAGCTTCACAACCCCAAATCTTCATAAAAGACATATTGGGTCGTCTTCCAGTCCATATCTCATATGGTGTCTTTATGACAGCCTTAGATGGAACACGGTTTAGTGTGAAGGATGTTGTTAACAAACCATGACCCCAAAAGGAGTCGGGGAGATCAGTATGACTCATCATAGAACGAACCATATCTAATAGAGTTTGATTTCTCCTTTTCTGAAACTCCATTCCATTGAGGTGTTCCAGGAGGAGTGAGTTGGGATGTTATCCCACACTCTCTTAGATAGTCATCAAATTGTTGGCTTAAGTATTCTCCACCTCGATCTCATCAAAGTGTTTTAATAGTCTTGCCACGTTGGTTTTTGTACTTCATTCTTAAATTCCTTGAACTCTTCAAAGGACTCAGATTTGTGTTTCATCAGATACACAAATCCATATCTACTAAAATCATCAGTAAAAGTGATGAAGTATTGAAAACCTCCTCTAGCCATTGTGCCCATGGGCCCACATACATCACTATGTATGAGACCAAGAAGATCATCGACCCTTTTCACCTTTTCTGATGAATGGGTTTTGGTAATCTTCCCCAATAAACAAGATTCACATGTATCAATTGATTCAAAATCAAATGAGTCCAAATAACCATCTTGGTGGAGTTTGGATATGCATTTCTCATTTATGTGGCCTAAGAAACAATGCCAAAGATAAGTCGGGTTCAAATAATTTGTTTTGGCCCTCTTAGAACTTATATTATAGATAGGCACTTCCATGTCAAGAACATATTATTCAACTTTGCACAACCATATCATTCAAATAAATTGAACAACTATTGTTCTTTATTATGAATGAAAAAACCACTCAAGAAACGAAATTAATATGGCAAGCACAAAATAACAATCATTTAGTTCAATAACTAGTCCAGTTGGCAAAGTTAAATAATAGGATCCTACGGCTAAGGCAGCAACTCTTGCTCCATTTCCCACACGTAGGTCGACTTCTCCTTTAACTAATAACCTGCTCCTTTTAGATCCTACACATTCACACAAATGTGAGATCCACATCTGGTATCCAATACCCAAAATGCAGAAGTAGGTAAATTAACTTCTATAACATAGATACCTGAAGCGGAAGTCTCACTTCCCTTCGTCTTGATCTCCTCCAGGTAATTTACACAGTTTCCAATGTCCTGATTGGCCACAGTGGAAACATTTTCCTTCCTTAGCTATCCCGCCATAGGCTTCAAATCAGAGGTACAAGGCTTATCATTGCCTTTGTCCTTTGGTTTGAAATAGGGATTCTTGAACTTCTTCTTGCCCTTGCCCTTTCAGGTTGGACCATCAATATGGCCATCCCTTTACCTTTATTAATGTTTTGCTCAGCTGTTCTTAACATGCTTAGCAATTCTGGCAGTGGTTTGTCAAATTCATTCATGTTGTAGTTCATGACGAATTGACTATAGTTGTCCGACAACGATTGCAGGACAAGATGAGTGGCCAACTCTTGGCCTATTGGGAATCCAAGCCTTTCTAGGTTTTCAAAGTACCCAATTATTTTGAGTACATGAGCACCAATAGGTCTTCCCTTTGCCAGTCTACATTGATAAAATGTCTTTGAGACTTCAAATCATTCAAGCCTAGCTTGTCCTCGACAAAGTCTCCTTTAAATGTACGATCATATCGTACGCATCCATGTTCTCACACTGGTTTCAACATTCATGGTAGCAAGCATAAGGCAACCTACATCGAGAGCAACATCCAGATGCTTTCTAAAAGCATCATTGTCAGCTTTCAAAGTATTTGTAGCGGGTGTTTCAGGAATAGGCCCTTCCAGAACATACAACCTTTTCTCATGCCTAAGGACAATCCTTAGGTCTCTATACCAATCTAGAAAGTTATTTCCAGACAGTTTGTCCTTCTCAAGGACAGATCGTAGTAAAAGATTATTTTGTCGTGTTCAAAATTATGCATGTAAGTATCATATAACAAACATATTTAATAAGGTCTTTAAATAAATATGCCTCCCACTATTTTGATTCAAAACAAGTACCCTCAAGAATCAGAAAATCTCATCACTAGATTTTCTAGTGGGCCAAGATCCATATTTCACCTTATTTTAAGTCAGCTTTGGCTGATCGCTTAAGAAAAGGTTATTTAGGTAGGAACACGCTTTCCAATTGCATCTCATACAACTCTTGGATAGTTAAGTGAATAAATTTTATTCTAATTCATCTTATGAATTAATGCCTAACTTAATGCCTCTAGGTTTTTCAATCCTATTGAATATACCTAGTTAAGTCAAAACCCAATGGGTGACAGTTGGATATTACTTTTATCCCATCGCGTCTCAACTAGAATAGATAAATGCACCCTGCTTTGGCAGACACACATTTAATCGATTCTACCTTCGACGAGTGCCATACATTGGAAGGCAAAACATGACTTAATATTAGTGCCTTTAGGTTTTTCAATCCTATTGAATGTACCCAATCAAAGACCAATGGTTGACAATCGGATATTACTTTTATCCTACAGTGTCTCACTAGAATAGATAAATGTACTTTGCTTTGGCAGACCCACACTTAATCGATTCTAGTCTTGACGAGTGTCATTCATTGGAAGGCACATAAGCATTGAGGGATTTGATCGCTTTAATTTTATTCCTTGTTAAACTATTTAACGAAAAATCATGCATTCATGCATCTCATACAAACACATGATATGGTTATGGCCTCCTAAAATCAAATACAAAATTACATCAACTATATAATCTTGTAAATAATCTTGAGCTCTCCAAATCTCCCACTGAATCCATGCTCCATGTCCTCATGGTTACATTACATAACAAGAAGAAACCTCGTTTAACATACGAGGGGATGGAGATGAGAAGAGAATTACAAGAGGAATGTCAAGAGGTAAGGCACGACACGCAGGTCGTATTTAAATTTAAAATAACTAAGGCCATAACCAATTATCATGCAAACTCAACATCCATTGATTATAAAATGAGTGATATGATAATATGTATATATTAAGCGAGGTTTGATTACGCGCATACGAAATAACACACTACGCAGTATAGCACGGGGTCCCGCTGCCCAGTAAGCGGGCGGGGGTCAAGGGGAGGCCGCCCCTTGCGGGGATCGGGGCAGCGCCCCGAAACAAACTTTGGATTTGATAAACACTTAACCAATCATCAATAAGTGTCTCGCATCAAACGAATACTTCACGAACCTGTAAACAGGTAAGTCCCTCGTATCATTCGAATACGTTCTTGTCAGCAAATTGATAAGTGGCATGTTTATCGCAGCCAACATTTGAGTCGAGACAAGGTTTCAATAATTGAACCCTTTGACTCCCAAGACATGAACTGTTTCATGTTCAATGGGACCCTCTAACAACAGAACATATAAACATATACATTGCACACAAAACAATCAATAAATGAAACAAAACAAACTGAAACACGCACCTGCGCCCAGCGTGCGTGAAGCGCAGGTTCCAGTTTTTAATTTTTACATACTGTAAGTTGCACTTCACCTGCGCTTCACTTCCGCTTCACTTACTCTTCACTTGCGCTCAGCGTGAGTGAAGCGTAGGTTCGAGATTCAAAATTCCAGTATGCTGTGCTTCACCTGCGCCCAGCGCAGATGAAGCGCAGATACGACGTTCAGAAAACGTTCTGCATTTTTAAACAGAAAAACAGAATATCACATATTCACATGATTAAAAGTAGAAAACGTGTTTATCGCAAACCAACGCTTTGATACCAATTGAAGGGAATCAAGCATGTGGTCAGGGTGCAACGGAAATAAATGGTTCCCTCCCTTGTTACGATCGTTATGCGAAAACACGAAACAAGGCATAAAAAAGTATAAAACAAAAAGGTCGTACCTTATTAGGATTACAAACGAGGTAAGAAAAGCCACGTCTCTATTGGTATCCATGCCAACAGTCAAACTAGGAAACCCTCTTCAACTTTGCTAGAAGTGTTTTTAGAGAGTAAGAGTGACTACTCTTATTTTTGTATATTTGGGGGAATGCATCTCATGCTCTATTTATAGAGTGGTGGCTAGGGTTTTACCCTTCACTCACTTATCCCTAACACATATGGGCCTGGCCCATTAGGTTATAATTCTAATTAAATTAGAATTATTATCCTTTCCTAGTGGCTTGTTGTATGTGTGTGACCCAATAGGCTTTTAATATTTGGTTATGATATTAAAATAAAACCCTTATATATTTAATATCATAAATAGTGAGCGACATCTAGTGATCCCCAAGTAGACTGTACAGAAAATAAACATCTCATGTTTATCCTCTTGAGCATAGCCATGTATTTTGCAGTCTCACTTTATCAAGAGGCCTGCAGATATAACTCCTGTTACATAGGAGGGACAAATCCCATCTAGGGCACTCACATTCCACCACATAATTTATTATATGTCCAAATACCAACTTTATGATTACCCTGTTACAGGTAATGTTTGATGATAATTAAAACATATAATTCCTTATGTAGGAATCGTAGTGATTTTAGGTCGAAGGACTTCATATAGTATTTATCAATATAAGAAATGTTCATGAAACTTATGTAACAAACCATGCAACGTTCTTATGGTGGGTTTGTCCAGTACATCATTACTCTTAATGTGTACCTATGTGAGCGCATGATATCTCATATCCATGATCTGTGAGATGTGATCATTAATGAACTCACATACTAGTCTAAATGCATATTTGTCCTAAGATGATACTTGACTAGGGACTATTTAAGAATAGTTCTTCATAAGATCTCACGATCAAGTCATCTACTTGATTTCTTACGAAGTTTAAGCATACTATTCTAAGGACAATAATTATATTCTAAAAGAATAAGTATGCCTTTATAAAATAACATGATACAAGCGATTGATGTTCATAAATATATAAGTCTCTAGTGCATATTCCTAACAGCAAGTCTTGTGCTACTTGAGCAGGTGGCTCCACAACACTTTGTGGTATATGCTCTTGTTCCATTATTGGCTCATTGCTACTCCGTGGTACTTGAATTTATTCAAGTTCTACTTTCCTCCCACTTATTTTCTTAGAGACAAATTCTTTCTCTAAGAATACAACAGTCCTAGCGACAAACACTTTGCCTTCGCTAGGATTATAGAAGTAGTAACCCATAGTCTTTTTTGGGTATCCCACAAATAAGCACTTATCTGATTTAGGTCCTAGCTTATCTGAAACTTGGTGTTTCACATAAGTTTCACAACCCCAAATCTTCATAAAAGACATACTAGGTCGTTTCCCAATCCATATCTCATATGGTGTCTTTATAACAGCCTTAGATGGAACAAGGTTTAGTGTGAAGGCTGCTGTTAACAAATCATGACCTAAAAAGGAGTCGGGGAGATTAGTATGACTTATTTAATAGAGTTCGATTTCTCCTTTCTAAAAACTCCATTCCATTGAGGTGTTCCATGAGGAGTGAGTTGGGATATTATCCCACACTCTTTCAGATAGTCATCAAATTGTTGGCTCAAGTACTCTCCACCTCGATCTCATCAAAGTGTTTTAATATTCTTGCCAAGTTAGTTTTGTACTTCATTCTTAAATTCCCTTGAACTCTTCAAAGGACTCAGTTTTGTGTTTCATCAGATACACAAATCTGTATCTACTGAAATCATCAGTAAAAGTGATGAAGTATTGAAAACCTCCTTTAGTCATTGTGCCCATGGGCCCACATACATCACTATGTATGAGTCCAAGAAGATCACTGGCCCTCTCACCTTTTCGGTGGATGGGGTTTTGGTGATCTTCCCCAATAAACAAGATTCACATGTCTCAATTGATTCAAAATCAAATGAGTCCAAATAACCATCTTCGTGGAGTTTGGATATGCATTTCTCATTTATGTGGCCTAAGAGTCAATGCCAAAGATAAGTCGGGTTCAAATAATTTGTTTTGACCCTCTCAGCACTTATGTTATAGATAGGCACTTCAAAGTCAAGAACATATTGTTCAACTTTGCACAAACATACCATTCAAATAAATTGAACAACTATTGTTCTTTATTATGAATGAAAAACCACTCTTGTCTAAACAAGAAACAGAAATAATATTCCTACTAATGGCTGGCACAAAATAACAATTATCTAACTCAATAACTAGCCTAGTTGGCCAAGTTAAATAATAAGTTCCTACGGCTAAAGCAGCAACTTTTGCTCCATTTCCGACTCGCAGGTCGACTTTGCCTTTAGCCAATGGTCTACTCCTTTTTAGACCCTGCACATTCACACAAATGTGAGATCCACATCCAGTATCTAATACCCAAGATGCAGAAGCAGATAAATTGACTTCTATAACATAAATACATGAAGCGGAAATCTCACTTCCCTTCTTGATCTCCTCCAGGTACTTTGCACAGTTTCTCTTCCAATGTCCTGATTGGCCACGGTGGAAACATTTTTCCTTCCTTAGCTATCCCGCCCATAGGCTTCAAAGCAGAGGTACTAGGCTTGTCTTTGCCCTTGTCCTTTGGTTTGAAATAGGGCTTCTTGAACTTCTTCTTGCCCTTGTATTTTTCAGGTTGGACCATCCATGTGGCCTTCCCTTTACCTTTATTAATGTTTTGCTCAGCTGTTATTAACATGCTTAGCAACTCTGGCAGTGGTTTATCAAATTCATTCATGTTATAGTTCATGACGAATTGACTATAGTTGTCCAACAACGATTGCAGGACAAGATTAGGGGCCAACTCTTGGCCTAATGGGAATCCAAGCCTTTCTAGGTTTTCAATGTACCCAATCATCTTGAGTACATGAGCACCTACATGGCTTCCCTCTCCCAGTCTACATTGATAAAGTGCCTTTGAGACTTCAAATCGTTCATGCCAAGCATGGCCTTGATAAGGTCTCTTTAAGTGTACAATCATATTGTACGCCTCCATGTTCTCATGCTGTTTTCAGCAGTCATGGTAGCAAGCATAAGGCAACCTACATCGAGAGCATCATCCAGATGCTTTCTAAAAGCATCCTTGTCAGCTTTCGAAGCATTTACAACGGGTGTTTCAGGAACGGGCTCTTCCAGGACATACAACCTTTCCTAAGGACAATCATTAGGTCTTATACCAGTCTAGAAAGTTAATTCCAGTCAGTTTGTCCTTCTCAAGGACAGATTGCAATAAAAGTTAATTCTTGTGTTCATTGCCAAGATATTTATGCACATAAGTATCATATAACAAACATATTTAATAAGGTCTTTAAATAAATATGCCTTCCACTATTTTGATTCAAAATAAGTACCCTCAATATAAAGAACCAGAAAATCCCATCACTAGATTTTCTAGTGGGCCAAGATCCATATTTCACCTAATTTTAAGTCAGCTTTAGCTGATCGCTTAAGAAAAGCTTATTTAGGTAGGAACACACTTCCAATTGCATCTCATACAACTCTTGGATAGTCAGGTGAATAACTCTTATTCTAATTTATCTTATGAATTAATGCCTAACTTAGTGCCTCTAGGTTTTTCAATCCTATTGAATATACCTAGTTAAGTCAAAACCCAATGTTTGACAGTTGGATATTACTCCCTCCGGACTTGAATATAAGCAAAAAAAACTCACATTTGGTGGACTAAAATATAAGCAAATCTTAACTATTTTTACCCTATTTAATGAGACAAACCCAAAATGCCCTTTGATTTACTTTCCAACCACTCTATTTAATGAATCATGTGCCAATAGAAAGAGAGTATGTCCACTTGAAACAATTTTCAATAAAATTGAATGTAGGGTTATTTAGGCAATGCAAGTACTTTTTACATGATACCAAGAAAATTTAATGAGTTTAACCAACTTTCTTAATACGTGTGAATTTAGTTATTTTTGCTTATATTCAAGTCCAGAGTAGTACTTTTTATCCCATCGCGCCTCACTAAAATAGATAAAGGTACCCTACTTTAGCAAACCCACACTTTAATCGATTCTAGCTTTGACGAGTGCCATACATTAGAAGGCAAAACATGACTTAATATTAGTGCCTGTAGGTTTTTTAATCCTATTGAATACACCCAATCAAAACCCAATGGTTGACAATCGGATATTACTTTTATCCTATCACGCCTCACTAAAATGGATAAAGGTACCCTGCTTTAGCAGACCCACACTTAATCGATTCTAGTCTTGACGTGTGTCATTCATTGGAAGGAAAAACAAGCATTGAGGGATTTGATTGCTTTAATTTTATTTCTTGTTAAACCTTTTAACAAAACATACAATCATGCATCTCATACAAAAATATATGATATGGTTATGGTCTCCTAAAATACCAATACAAAATTACATCACGTATATAATCTTGAAGCCTCCATCCACATGTCTCCACATGCTCCTTTGACTTCATGTTCTCTCGGTAAATTACATAACAAGAAGAAACCTCGTTTAACATGCGAGGGGATAGAGATGAGAAAAGAATTACAAATAGAATATAAGAGGTAAGGCACGACACGCAGGTCGTATTTAAATAAAACAACTAACGCCATAACCAATCATCCATATTGATTGTAAAACAAGTGATAAAATTAGATGTATATATATGGCGAGGTTGAGTAACGCGCGTACGAAATAACACACTACGCAGTGTCAGCACGGGGTTCCCGCTGCCCGGTAAGCGGGGGGGTCAAGGGGAGGCCTCCCCTTGCGGGGATCCCGAAACAAAAATTGGATTTGATAAACACTTAACCAGTCATCAATAAGTGTCTCGCATCAAACGAATACTTCACGAACCTGTAAACAGGTAAGTCCCTCGTATCATTCGAATACGTTCTTGTCAGCAAATTGATAAGTGGCATGTTTATCGCAGCCAACATTTGAGTCGAGGCAAGTCTTCAATAATTGAACCCTTTGACGCCCAAGACATGAACTCTTCATGTTTCATGGGACCCTTTAACACCAGAACTAATATATATATATACATCATGCACAAAAACAATCA
The DNA here is from genome assembly GCA_026901365.1 of Sesbania bispinosa. NCBI lineage: Eukaryota > Viridiplantae > Streptophyta > Magnoliopsida > Fabales > Fabaceae > Sesbania > Sesbania bispinosa. Next base: position 534,759 of record QLOH01000547.1, on the reverse strand, counting down.
AGAATGGAATCAAAACAAACTAAACGCACACCTGCGCTTCACTTGCGCCTAGCGTGGGTGAAGCGTAGGTTCCAGAATCAAAATTTGTAAGTTGCGCTTCACTTTTGCTCAGCGAAAATGAAGCCCATATTTCAGATTCAAAATCCTGTATGCTGCGCTTCACCTGCGCCCAGCGCAGATGAAACGCAGATAACAGTGAACAACTGCGTTTCTGCGTTTTTCAAATAGTAAAACCAGAATATCACTACACTCAAAGCGATTAAAAGTCTAAAACGTGTTTATCGCAAACCAACGCTCTGATACCAATTGAAGGGAATCAAGCATGTGGTCAGGGTGCAACGTAATAAATAGATTCCCTCCCTTCTTATGATCGTTAATGCGAAAACACGAATCAAGGCATAAAAGGCATAAAACATAATGACATACCTTATTAGGATTACGAACGAGGCAATAGCAGCCACGTCTCTAGAGGTGTCCATGCCAACAACCGAACTAGGAAACCCTCCTCAACTCTGCTAGTAGTTTTTAGAGAGTAACAGTGACTACTCTTGTGTCTAGGGTAATGCATCTTATGCTCTATTTATAGAGTGGTGGCTAGGGTTTTACCCTTCACTCACTTATCCCCAACACATATGGGTCTGACCCATTAGGTTATAATTCTAATCAAATTAGAATTATTATCTTTTCCTAGCGGCTTGTTGTATGTGTGTGACCCAATAAGCTTTTAATTATTTGGTTATGATATTAAAATAAAACCCTTTTATATTTAATATCATAAATAGTGAGCGGTATCTAGCAATACATCACTATCCAAATATTGAGATTATCAATAACTTTGACGAATCCTATTTTATGATAATTTATATGATCTGTCCCTTTGTCCAAATATCTAATTGAACACAAGGGCATGGAATGTGTCAACCTTGTATAGTTCAATTTATGTTTTCTTGATCCCCAAGTAGACTGTACAGAAAATAAACATCTCATATTTATCCTCCTGAGCATGGCCATGCATTTTGCAGTCTCACTTTATCAAGAGGCCTACAAATATAACTCCTGTTATATAGGAGGGACAAATCCCATCTAGGGCACTCACGTTCCACCACATAATTTATTATATGTCCAAATACCAACTTTATGATCACCTTGTTACAGGTGACGTTTGATGATACTTAAAACACATAATTCCTTATGTAGGAATCGTAGTGATTTCAGGTCAAAGGACTTTATATAACATTTATCAATTTAAGAAATGTTCATGACACTTATGTAACAACTCATGCAACGTTCTTAAGGTGGGTCTGTCCAGTACATCATCACTCTTAATATGTACCTATGTGAGCACATGATATCTCATATCCATGATCCGTGACATGTGATCATCAACGAACTCAAATACTAGTCTAAATGCATCTTTGTCTTAAGATGATACTTGAGTAGGACTATTTTAAGAATAGTTCTTCATAAGATCTCACGATCAAGTCATCTACTCGATTTCTTATGAAGTTTAAGCTTACTTTTCTATGGACATTATATTCTAAAACAATGAATTGCCTTTATAAAATAACATGATACAAGTGATGGATGTTCAAAAACATATAAGTCTCTAGTGCATATACCTAACACACCAGTCCCCAACGTGGCGAAATTATAAAGAAGCATCCCCCACAAACAAAATCCTCTCCATACTTAAAAGGACACATGGCCTAACCATCTCAAAGTTAGTGGTGTCAAATCACACCACACTCACACGTGTGTGGAAGCTTCTATGAATACTATAAATACCACCCTTCAACGCGAAAATAAGGTCATCTTTCTATTTTGCCAGCTCTCTGACAAAATCTAAATTGACTTCTGGGTTGAGTGTCTTCACAGGCACCCCACACCCTCGTCTTTTACACTTGGAAAAGAGCTTGGAAATTCAAGGAGCTGAAGCAAATTAGAGAAGATTGGTTGGTGAAACAATTATCTATTTATAATTATTATTATTATTATTATTATTATTATTATAATTATAATTATAATAATGTATATAATTTCTGAAGCACTTACGTTGTGATTTCAGCAATTAAAATTAACATATTAATCACTATGTTATGTCACATCAGATTCCATACTTGCGTGTCATTCACCGGGTTACTTTGGTTTCTCTACACCAACTTTACCCCACCCCATTAGCTATATGCTATATTATGCCTCTTGAAAATTTTAAGAGTATGCTTGGTTTGTATTTTCATTTTTTATATCCAATTTTTTTTCATTTTGTTTCTCATTTTCTAAAATTTTACAAAGGAAAAACTGGAAATACCATATTCAGAAAATAGGAAATAGAAATAAATATAAAATCGAAACATAAAAAAAAATACAATCCAAATAGCCCTAAACTTGCACCATTTTCAAACCTGGGGAATTTTAGGATAGAACACAAAAAAAGTGGTCTATGGTAGACATTTACTATAAATAGTATAAATTTAATATTAAAATAATTAATAATATATATTATAAAAATAAATTTACCTTTTATAATAATAAAATCAAGAGTCTACGATACCGGGTCTACCCTAAAATAAGTCTGGTATCTATGCAGCCCTCCTATTCAACCCCAACACACACATGTTGAAGGCGTTTTTGGTGCGAGTCACACGATTGGGCTGTGCCTTGGTGTTTGATGCATCCCCTCTCATCCCCATCCCACCTACGCGCGCTTTGCAGATTTTAAATTAGTTACAGTTGAAGGCTTGAATTTGAAGCACTTTTTGGTGTGATGTGAAGATGGGGCGATGTTTGCCGCTTCACCTTTCACCACGAAATCTTGCATCATGAATATGTCCCTCGCCAAAATTTTGAAGGTTATATGGAATTCTTTGATATAAAGATTATGGTGAATTATATCATTATGATATTATGAAAATTTAACGGGTGACTATGCATTGCAAGATAGGGTGGTTGTCTAGATAGGCATAAGACTGATTCTTAAGTTGTGTCTAGCTATTAGACTTGACATTTGTTTCCTTTTCTATTAGGCACTCATGGTTCTTTCATAATTGATAGAAGTATGGGCATCATGGTCCTCCCCTTGAGATCTAAGTAGGAAAATTGCTCATTGTCACTGTTTATATATTAGGAAGTAGGAATTACAAATTATTATGCTTTTCAATGTATTGGTACTAAAAGGAGAATTCTTCCAAATAATATTATGCTTTCCTACTTTGTATTTAGAGCATCATCTTTTTCTTTCAATTAGATTCCTTGAGTAAGAACAAGGCATGTCATAGTCATAGAATAATAGATTGGGGATTCTAAAATGTATAAATTTCCCTTTATTCATTGTAACAAAATAACTGTCATCAGTTTTCATATTAGAAGTTAAAACCGATTCATTTCTGTAACATCCCAACTTTTGATAAGTTAATTGTGAGATTTATAGGTTTATAATGTGATTTGAATCTTAGGAACTAAGTGTAAGGAGTAGGGATGGGTAAGGTTAAGTCAAGTAACTCATTTTGAACTAAACCCTTGAGTTTGGGCCACTGGTAATCGATTACTGAGAGCTGGTAATCGATTACCAGAGAGTTTGGAAAATGGTAATCGATTACAGGAGCTAAGTAATCGATTACCAGAAGGTCTGGCCCTTAGTAATCGATTACATAACCCTTGTAATCGATTACCAGCAACCTGGAAACTCAGTAATCGATTACCATAGATGGTAATCGATTACCAGGTTCCCAGAATGGATTCTTAGGCTAATTTTGCCTTCAGTAATTGATTACCAGGGTTTGGTAATCGATTACTGAGCGAAAATATAAATACCCAGGACGCGAAATTCATCAGAATTTTGGGAGAAAACTTAGTTTTAGAGAGAGAAAGTGTGAGTCTAGAGAGAGAAAGTGCCAGAACGAAGTAGGAACGCCGGAACGAAGCTAGGAATCTCAATCCTTCCATCTAATTACTTGAATTGCTACATTTGGTGAGTAAATTCTCACTTGAATTGTTAGAATTAGGAATTGGTCTCCAAACCCTTGAACCCACTTCTCTCTCTCCCATTCTCTAATTATACTTGATTATTGATGTTGATTGTATTTGTGTTTGATAATTGATTACTGGGGAACGATTTTAATCGGTTAGAACGGATCGATTCTTGATTATCGTTAGTTTCGAAACTTTCGAAACTCTCGAAAAGTCGAAACGTTCCGTTTTCTCCAATTAATCTTGTTCCGAAAGATAGAACTAAGGATTGAGAATTGATTTCGAATTTAGGAATTGATGAATATGTAGACTTGATGACAATTGAGTGTCGAATTGCGTTCGTTTCGAAAGGTTCGAATTATCGAAAGTGTCGGAATTGACGAAATTCGTGATATTTATCAATTCCTAATTGTCGAAATAGTTATTCAATCTGGTTCTGAAAGATTACTGGACTTCGGTCAAATACTGTAGGGTGGGATTCGTCCCCTGGGGAGATATCCCCTGTAGTCTGAGCTCAGGTCTAACTCTAGACTGTGATTGTACATGGCCTATTGGGCAAGCATTTTTAAGCATACCATTGCATAAGTTAAATGGAGACTGTTATAGTAATTTAAAGCCTGAATTGTCATGAGATATATGTTTTGCATACATGCATGAGATTTGCTCACTGAGATTGTATCTCACCACAAGTTATGTGGATTTTGATTAGATGTTCAGGTTCCTTCTTCCCAGCTTAATGAGCCTCGGAGATGATTTTGGAAAGCTGAAGACTTAGTGTTTATTGTATATATATTTAGTGGATGGCTTTCTTTTGTACATGACCTTTTGTGGTAGTTAGACTCGCTTGTATTTCGGAATTACAATCTGAACGTGTAGTAACTCTTTGGATTAGAATTGTAAAATGGACTGTATGACCTTTCACCATTGGGTAGTTTACTTGATGTAGTTAAAAGACTTTAATTTCTTTATGGTTTGATTTAAATTATCCTATTATGTTGGAATTGCGATAATTTAATAGAACAGGTCGATATTTAAAGTATAGCATTCTAAATTCTGAGTTAGGAATTTGGTTTCCAACAGACTAAATTCCTGCTTGAGAATTTAGGGTGTTACAATTTCAAAGAGTTTTTAATTACAATTGTGCATTACTGAATAGTTCCTACTTATTACATCATCACGATTAAAATTTAGTTCATAATTTCGATTCTTTTTCATTTTTGACTTTCTACATCTCATATTTGAAGGTATCGAGCTCAGCTTCACATAATCACATCTATGTTTTTTATTCTTTTTATTTTAAGTCTTATATGATTATTTATATCTTTTCATTAGAGAGGTGAAATAATTTAGTATGTTTTTTCTTGGTGTATGACATTCGGTATTTAATCCAAGCTTATAGTTGTGTTACATGTTTTAAAATCCTTAAGGGTGTGTTTGTAAGTCTAGAGAGGAGGGAAAGGGAAGGATTGGAAGGAGAAGGGAGGGGGAGAAGAGGAGGAAAAGACTTTGTAAAATACTCAAACTCACAAACACAAAGGGGGAAGGACTTCCAATAAACCCTTCAATTCCCTCCATTTCCCTCCAAAATTCAACTCACAGACATACCTTAAATGATTTTTCTACTATAATTGGCTCTATTGAATGACACTACACCTCCGGTTACTCTTCTCTCTTGAAGGTCCATTACAAGGAGAATCTTCCTTTGGTGATCATGGAGTATATATCATTCATATTTCTGGTTGAAAAATGTTAGGAATAGATAGGCGTACTAGCAGTACTGGCAAATCTAGTTCTGATTCAAGCCTTATTTCAATTGATATATTGAACCAAGTTGAAGTATCCTTATAGAGACAACATTAATACTTTGGAGATGGTCTTCATGACCTTAGAAGCTATCTGCATGTCTCAAACAAGATCCAACCAAGGAAATCTTGATACTCTTGAGGAGCACTCAAATAAAGAGATTTGGGAGGTTAGTATATAATTACTTGCATAACTCCTTGTATTCTATTACACGGTCGTTTGTGTGGTCGTTAAGACAAATGCCTATTTCAAACAAGTTGAAATCTAAAGCTTTACAATTCAACAAGTATTTTCTAATTTTTTAATCACTGTTCATGCCAAAAAGGTGGTCATCATGTACTAAAAAAGATTTTAATAATGTTTGAAGGCGCGAAATTGTGTTTTACGAGAGAAGGCTCTTGGGATTAATGAAAGAAAGGTTATTGTTCCCAGATAAATATAGTTTGACCAAAGCTCCACTTAACTTTTGTTCGGGCAATGTGTTTGTTATTTAATGAGGAGGGAAAAAATGCTTATGTCATTACTTATTCTTTTATTTATTAATTCAGTTTTATAATTATGATTTCATTAAGTGAGCCAGAAAATGAATTTGAAAAACCATAAAGGAAGGGTCTTGAAATGAATGTTGTGTTGGATGCACTGTGAAGGGTCGAAGATAATGGGTAGGGAAAGTGGTGGGATATTATATTTAGTCAAAGAAGAATGTTATGAAAAATAACAGTCCAGTCAACGATATATATATATATATATATATTCTAAATTGGGTTGAAAACTTATTTCCATTTGTTCATTTTGAATAATGAAAATCAGAGGAAATGAGATGTAAGCATTGACAGAGAAGGGTACATTTCCATTCTGAAAGGCGGGAGAATAGAAGGTAAAAGGAATATTTAGAAGAAGAATATTTTTAAAATGGTATCAGGGAGTCACTGCTTGCAAGGACAAAAGTGTAGCTGCTCAAACTGACTGGAATGGCACATTTTTGGGCGCGTAAGGCCTCACAAGTAAGGCTAATTCTTTAAAAATTCAAATTTTGTAGTGTTATTGGAGGAAAAAAAAGAGTCGTATGTGATTCCCGAAATCTATAAATAGGAGATTATGTGTGTTTTACTTCATGTAAGTAGATAAATAAAGTTCCTATTTTTTCTATTACCCATCAACTTCTTTTTTTCCTCAAACAATTTCCATATCACTTTCAAATCAATATACTTAAAGTGAATGATAGTTCTGCGGTGCAGACGTCTCTGCCGCTTCTCTTTCACTTCGACATCACTTCGGAGCATTCACTGCGATCCTCTAATGCGCCTAGCCAGACACGTTTTGCGAGTAAACAATTCTCTCCAACATTGCTTCCAACCATGACAACAATACCCCCACGGGGTTATTGGCTCATCACCTTTCCCACCACACAAACAATTCTTTCCCCCCTTTTTCACTGTTCACACTCCCATTCCCATTTGTTGTCTTCACAATTTTTCTTCTACTTCCGGTTGCTAAATTTTACTAAAATTGCACATCCACTCTTCTATACAAGGGAAATTGCAGCGCAATCCAATCCACAACTCATAGCGCCAAGGCCTGGTATTTTGGGACGTCTAAATGGAAGCCACAGAGTTGTGGAAGAATGCTCACGACTTCACTTCAGCTTCCGTTTCTAATGATGTTGGTAAGGAGCATAATTTGTTCTACCTTTTCAACATAACTCATCTCCTTTGCTATAAATGACTTGCCGTGAGATCATTTTAGCTCCAAGATAACTTAACTTCATTCCTTCAGGGAAGCCGTCCATCATGCGACCTTTGTCCCAGCATAAGAGGTTGACATAAAGGAATTCCACCAATCCTTCCACTTCATCTCGCAGAAGAATTGATAGAAGTTAGCTCTTATTTCTTTCTACCTTCAACTCCATTTCCTTCACTCACCCTTAAACAGAGCAACTTATAATGAAATCATGTTTGGGTAATTGTTCTTGATAGTGACGCCATGGAACTTAGAGACATCATCAAATTGCAAAAGAACATCTGCATCACAACAGCTGAATGGAAACCAGAGTAACAAAGAAAATGGTAATGTACATAACTTTCAATAGCAGCCACTTTACATTCGTGAATTGCTAGGGGTCGTCATTTGTGTATTTGTCCATTTATTCACTGTGATTTACCGAAAAAGGAGTAAAAATATTTGACGTTATTAAAGGAAAGTATGAAGCATTTCATACCACCTCATTCTTACAAGTGGATATTAAATCCCTTATTCCGCCTTTTTTTTCATTTTTCTCTACATGCAGTTCATCCCAATTTTAGTAACTCAAACTGTGATAAAGAAAGTGGGGAAAGCTCTAACCGGTGGAACCCGGTTCAACAGACAGACTACCAGGCTTGTGAGGATAAAGGTGCAGAACAAACTTTGGTCTTACTTGGTCAACATTCACAATGCATTATGTGTCTATTTAAAACAGTGTTTCATGAGACTATATTTGGTTAATTTATTTTTTTGTAGGCTATGTTGATTTCGGTGATGCCATTTTTACTTGCAAATATTGCTATGCTATATTTTGGTATGATGAGCGTTCACAGAAGACAACTAGGTCCTTAAATTCTGATTTCTCCTTATGTTGTATGAAAGGAAAGGTTGGTCTTCCATTTCTTAGAAAACCCCCTAAGTTATTAGAAGATTTAGTCAATGGATTTGACCATAGGAGCAAACATTTTGTTGAGAACATCAGGACCTATAATAGTATGTTCGCGTTTACATTATTTGGGGCAAAAGTTGACACAAGGTTAAATAATGGTGGTGGTCCCCCACAATTTGTCATTAGTGGTCAAAATTATCATCGAATCGGAACACTGGTTCCACTCAACGGCCAAGTACCCAAGTTTGCTCAACTTTACGTGTATGTCACAAAAAATGAGGTTGATAATAGATTATCCGCCTTCAGGTTAGTATACATATTACGTGCATTATAATTTTCATTAACATCCAATCATTTATCACCTTCAAACTTGAATCTAACTCCTCTCCTATCGTACTATTTGTTTATTAAACGGACCCGCTTATGACCCGATCACTTAGTTCGGAGACCAATGCGACAACGCTTGATCGATTCGTCGTCACTGATCTGACTAGAATGGTCGATTCTCACAATGGAATAGGTAAATCATTTAGAATGGTTAGAGATTATGTTGAAGGTTCTGGACAATGTAATTTTTCTGTCAGGCTATTTAGGGGCAGGCAGCAAGATCCACAGACATATAACTTGCCGACGGTCAACGAAGTTGCGGCTTTAATCGTTGGTGATTTTGATAGTTCGGATTGTGGACGTGATATTGTAGTCCGAGCACAAGGGGGTGAATTCCAGAGGATTCATGAGACTCACACATGATATTGTAGTCCGTTATTATTTCCATATGGAGAGGATGGTTACCAGGAGGATATAAAATTCCGTGATCAAGGTAATAGTGCCACCAACTGGAAAAGAAAAAGAGTGTCCTTAAGGGAATTTATTTGTTTTAGAATACAAGAAAGGGGTAATGAGGAAACAGTAATGTTTCAGAGCCGAAGATTATTCCAACAATTCGTCGTTGACTGTTATTCTATGGTCGAGGCGCATAGGTTGTCATTTATTCATAACAATCAAGTCAAGATTAGACAAGACTTCCTTTCCGGGGTACAAGAAGTTGTTAATCGTGGGGATATTAACCCTTCATCAATAGGGTCACGAATTGTCTTGCCATCATCTTTTGTGGGTGGTCGAAGATACATGTTCAATAACTACCAAGATGCAATGGCAATCTGCAGACAATTCGGTTATCCTGATTTATTCATAACAGTCACATGCAATCCTAAATGGCCTGAGATCCAAAGATTTTTGCAAAATCGACACTTGAACTCACAAGACCGACCAGATGTTATATGTCGAGTTTTTAGGATTAAACTTGATCATTTAATGAAGGATTTCAAGAAGGGAAAAATATTCGGCAAAGTTATAGCAGGTCCTATATACGACATCTAAAACCCCTTTTGTCAATGTTTACATTCTTCCATTGAAACGCAAATAATTTCCTCATATGTTACACTATTTTATAATAATGTTTTCCTCTTACTTAACCACATGAATGTACAGTATTGAGTTCCAGAAGAGAGTATTGCCCCATGCTCATATCCTACTTTGGTTGGATGCTCATCATAAGCTAAACTCAGTACAAAGAATAGACTCTGTCATCTCTGCTAAGCTTCCTGATCCGACTTTGTACCCAAACTTATTTAAAGTCGTCTCAACATACATGGTCCATGGTCCCTGTGGACAACAGCGACCAAAATCACCATGCATGCAAAAGGGACAATGTTCAAAGTTCTTCCCTAAGAACTTCACCGAGAAGACATCTTTTGACGCAGATGGTTACCCAATATATAGGAGACGAAAGACTGGCATCACTACCATTCGTTCAAGCATTGAGTTGGATAACAGATACGCCGTTCCTTACAATCCCCATCTGTTAATGAGGTATCAAGCTCATATCAACATTGAGTGTTGCAATAAGTCCAACTCCATCAAATATTTGTTCAAGTATGTCAACAAGGGTGTTGACCGAGTCACTGTAGCAATTGATAGTCGTGCTCCAACGACCGACCAATCTGAAAGTGTCGATGAGATAAGACAATACTATGATTGTAGGTATTTGTCACCGTGTGAACCAGTTTGGAGGCTACTTGCTTTTGATATTCATCATAGATTTCCATCGGTTCAGAAGCTTACATTTCATCTGCCCGAGGATCAAGTCATTGTTTTCGAAGACACTGATGAAATTGATGATGTGCTTGATATGAATAAAGATAAGAAAACAATGTTCCTTTCTTGGATGGATGCAAACGCAAAATATGAAGAAGCAAGGGGTTTAACGTATACAGAGTTCCCAATTGCGTTCATCTATGACAATGAGCATGGACAGTGGCGACCCCGCCAACGAGGGTTCTCAATAGGTCGCATGAATTATATCCCTCCTGGGGTCGGAGAGTTGTACTACCTACAGTTGCTATTGAATGTTCAATGTGGCCCTACCAATTATGAGTCATTAAGAACAGTTGATGGGGTAATGTATGAAACTTTTAGGGATGCATGTGGTGCATTTGGTCTTTTAGATGATGACAAGGAATTTATTGATTGCATAATTGAGGCCTCACAACTATCATCATCCTTATATCTGAGGAAGTTGTTTGTCACCCTCCTTATGTCACACTCAATGTCAAAACCTAGAGTTGTTTGGGACCACACTTGGCACCTTTTTGGAGATGATATTTTATATGAGAAAAGACAAACTTCCCGTTGTCCAGGTACTGAATTCTTTGATCAACAGTTTACCTTATATTGTCTCCATCATACCATGCCATCCCTAACCATGTGTATCTATTTGCAGATTTACAAATACCTCCTGACCAGATGCAAACATTTTGCTTGGTTGAATTGGAAAAGTTGTTGATTGCTAATGGAAAGTCACTTCGGGACTTTGATTGTATGCCATTTCCTGATTCATCTGCATTCCAGAGTATTTCAAATATTCTCATTTTCAACGAACTTAACTTCGATCTTAGTGAAATGAGGACACTACACAACAATTGCCTACCCAAGCTAAATGGTGGTCAGAGATATGCGTATGACCACATTGTAGAAGCAGTTGACAAAAATGACGGTGGATTTTTCTTTGTATATGGACATGGAGGAACTGGGAAGACGTTTTTGTGGAAAACCCTAACATATAAGCTCAGATCAGAGAGGAAAATTGTGTTAAATGTTGCGTCCAGTGGAATTGAGTCATTATTGTTACCTGGAGGTCGGACTACTCACTCACAATTCCTCATCCCTTTATCATTGTCAGAAGACTCATGTTGTGCTATCAAGCAAGGATCTCCAAAAGCGGAGTTACTGCAACACACTAGCCTGATTATATGGGATGAAGCACCTATGGTGAATAAGTGGGCTTTCGAGGCCCTCGATCGTACTTTGAAGGACATCATGAGGTTTACCATTGCAGGTAGCTTGAACAAAGGGAAGGTTATTGTTCTGGGGGTGATTTCCGTCAAATTCTACCTGTAATTCCATGAGGAAATAGGGCTGATATATTCATGTCTACCATCAACTCATCGTACCTTTGGAAGTATTGTACTGTTCTTCGGTTAACTGAGAACATGAGATTGAAGTCCGAGCACAGTTTCGTCCCTATTGAAGTGGTAAATCAATTTGCCACTTGGGTTTTGTCTCTTGGTAATGGCACACTTGGCAGGTCAATTGATGGTGAGGCAGATGTTGACATTCCAGCAGACATGTTGGTTTCAAATATAGGGGATCCCACGTTGGATATTGTTGACTTAATCAACCAACATGTTATGTCAATTGTTCCGGGAGAGGAGAAAGTATACCTTAGTTGTGATACTATATGGAAAGTGGAAGAAGATACAGGGGTAGAGGCAGACTGGTTAACAACGGAATTCCTTAACGGGATACGTTGTTCCGGAATGCCTGATCACAAATTAGTCTTAAAGAAGGGAGTTCCAATAATGCTTATGAGGAATATTGACATATCACCTGGACTTTGTAACGGTACTAGGTTAATTGTTGTTGAGCTAGGGGTAAATGTCATTGGGGCAAAATTTGTTACATGTGACAACACGGAAAAAGTAGTGTACATCCCTAGAATGAACCTTATTCCATCAGATCACTTGACTCCAGTAAAGTTTCAACGAAGACAGTTTCTGATATGCATCTCTTTTGCAGTGACTATAAACAAAAGTCAGGGACAAACTTTGGCAAGAGTTGGCGTATTCCTTCCTCGCCCTGGTTTTTCTCATGGTCAACTATATGTTGCTGTTTCTCGAGTTAAGACCCCGACAGGATTGAAGATCGTAGCTTGTGATGAAGACCTTTCAACCTTATGTACTACAAAAAATGTTGTATACACTGAAGTGTTCCACAAAATTTAAGTCAGTTACTTGCTTTTATAATTAGTTGTATAATGTGTTTTTTATTTAATGCTCAATGTAAATAATGTCACATGCAAGTAGTATTATCCCATACTGTTAAACGCCATTTTTTTGGACCGCTCCCCTTCCAAACCTTCAAGCACAATTATCTTCACTACAATAAACCTGATTGTTCTATTGACCGTCCGTACACTATTCCTCCCTTTCGCTAAAACACTGAAATCCTACTCTTGCAATCAGCTACTTATCATTCCAAATTGGTTAATATATACATCATAATTACTAATCACCTATTTTTGTTTATTTCCACTTACATACCTAACTGTTGCAATTACCATAACAAATAATTGCCTCCCTGTACAACAACAAAAATAAAATCATGACAATTTCTAATATACCCGTGCATATGCACGGGCTTCCCCACTAGTTAAATTACAATGGCACTAACAAACAAGTCTATAAACCTATGATAAGATACTAAAGATAGGTTTTTTCTTGCAACACAACGAATTGATGAGTTTGGTTATATAAACTCCAATTACTGAAGTATGTCATTCATTCTTCCACTACGATGGTTATTATTATTATATATATATATATATATGTCAGGATCCGTTGACACCAGGTGTCAAACTTTAAGAGTTACACCTCTTAATAACTTTTTCTAAAATGTGAATTTGATCAATCCAACCGTTGAATTAAAAGTTCTTATAAAGTAGATCAAGCTTATTAAATTTCATAAAAATTGAAAACTAATTGATACTTCATCAAACTACTTTATTTTAACGTATAATATGTTTTTAAAATATAAGTAAAAGTCCACTATTAGATGACATACCTACGAATGTCCAAATTACCTGAAATTTGATACACATCATCATGAAGATAATATAATGTGATTCAACGGTTGGATTGATCAAATTCACATTTTAAAAAAAGTTATTAAGAGGTGTAACTCTTAAAGTTTGACATCTGGTGTCAACGGATCCTGACTCTATATATATATATATAGAGAGAGAGAGAGAGAGGAGAGGGTTCAACTTACACCCGTGTAAGTTACACCAAGTATTACACCATTGATAACTACAAATTGAATGTCTTTTTTAGTAATCCAACCGTTGAATTATGTTTATTTATCATCGTGATTATTTGTGTCAAATTTCGTAAAATTTTGACACTATTTACTTAGATAATCAAATGGTTGTTTTTTCATACATTTCAAATGTATATATGACGTTAATCTTGAGACATCTCAATGACATATCAAATAATTTCGAATTAATGTAAAATTTTATATGTATGATCTATATGATAGTAACTTTCAATTCAACGGAGGATTATTAATTACAATGATCCATTAAAAAATTATTCAACGATGTAATACTTGGTGTAACTTACACGGGTGTAAGTTGAACCCTCCTCATATATATATATATATATATATATGGGTAGGGATCAACTTACTCCAGGAGTAAGTCTGAGTAAGTTACTCCGCTTAATAACTTCTTATAGAATGTGAATTTAACAAATCTAACCGTTGATTAATTTGATATTAATATGATGATTATGCACACCAATTTTTAGATTAATTGGACATTCATAGGTATGTAATTTTAGAGTGAACATTTACTTATATTTTAAAAAGTATATTGCCCGTTAAATTGAAGTGATTTGATGAAACATCAAATGATTTTTAAATTTTATAAAATTTTGTAAGCTTGATCTACTCAATGAAAACTGTTAATATGACGGTTGGATTGATGAAATTCAATGTTGATAAGAAGTTATTAAGCGGAGTAACTTTACCCAGACTTACTCTTGGAGTAAGTTGATCCCCACCCTATATATATATATATATATATATATAACTTCAGCATTACTATTAATGGTTGTATTAATTAAATATAACATATAGAATATACTAAACATCTCTTATAACTAATTCATATTATATTATTAGTATTATTAAATATTATAACTATTATATATAATATATTAGATATTGTGACAAATATTAAATTTTAAATTTCCAATATTTATAATTAATTATAAGTTAAAAGAATTATTCGATCTTATAATTTACTACAAATTTAATTTAATAGGTCGCAACTACTTATGTTTCTATTCTTAATTTAAAAAAAATAAAATATTTCTTATGACTTTTAAAACAAAATCATCAATATAATGTTTGATAATTATACCAAAACTATAAACTCAACTAATTTCATATTATTTAAATGTTACAAGAATTATTTGGAATAAATTAAAATTTATATTAAGTAAACTTAAAAATAAAACTTGAATATTATCTAGAAAATATTATAGAAATAAAATAAATAATTAACCTTATTTTAGTGTTGAAATAAATTTGTGAGTTTTATATATCATTTATCTTCAATTAATTTTTAATATATTTAAAATATTCTATTAATATAAAAATATATTATAATTGTTCAATGTCTCATTTATATATGATGTGTTATCCTTTATTATTTTTTCAGTTTTTATGCATAAAGTTATTATAAATATAAAATGTTTTTATTATTATCATTAATTTATTTTAATTACACGTTATAGACATTTTCTTTATTTAATTCTAATTTTATTTTATTGATTACTACTTTGAACATTAACCACAATATTATCAAGTGTTTCATCTTCCCACTTCATCAACTAACCAGAAATTTTAAATATAACTACATTCGTATGCTTCTCTATAAACAACAATACTCAACCTCACTTCTTTACACTTTGAGTGATTTTTTTATACTATTTAAATTTATTACTATTTGAATGTTTTCAAGGTGCATGAAAATAGGAAAATAATATGTCCATACTCATATACCCTTACACTTGGATGAATATGAAAGATATAAAAAAGAGAGAAAGTGAGAGATGTAATGGTAATTTGATGAGAAAGGAAGAGAAAATAGATATAAATATAAGATAAGTGTAAAAATAAGAGTGTGAAAAAGTCAAAGTTTGGTGAGAATAAATGTATAACCACTTTAGGTAAAGAAGTAATATGCTTTTTATGTACAAAATCATTATTTATGTTAAATTTATATGCATATATATTAATTATGAATATAATGTCCACCAATTATGGTACTTATACACATTTTTCAATAATTTATCCTCCACACATAAAAAAACAATTTTGTCCAAGAAAAAGTTGCAAGCCTCATATTGCATATTTCATTTAACACGCCCAAAGTTGTTCATTCTACATATAATATTTTATTATATATTGTCCGATGCTAAGATAGTTGTGAGATAAAATGGTGGATCTATTAGCATTATGCTTATTTTTTATATTGTTCATTCAATACCTTTTTATCTTTTCATGGAAAATAAATATTATCTAGCTTTTTATCTTTTCATCTTCTCTATTAGTATGTTACACTTCTACGCAAAAAAAAAAAGAAGAAAAAATTGTGAACGAAATAGACAACAATGATAACATATTTCTTACCATATTTAAAATAACTTAGCAAATGGTTTGAAAATTGTTGTTATTTAGAATGATAAACAAATATAATTTAACTTTTTATCTTTTCATATTCAATATTAGTGTGTTACATTTTTTTTGCCATAAAATTTGTGAAAGAAATCGATCATAATGACAACGCAATTCCTCACTGTATTTTTTAATTACACGTATTTTATAAAATAACTTAACCAAAATATTTAAAAATATTTATTATTTATAAATGTGAGAAATATGCAAAACACACTAAAAATATAGTGTGTATAATGGAATGTTTGATAGACTTTTCAATGTTGTTATTTGTTAAATTTGTTATATCTTCATACATACTTAAAATATTTAAAATTTAATTATTTTTATATATTTTTTTTTTAAATTTACTATTAAAAAATATGATTATAAAACATAAACCAACTCATGAACCTTTTGTTATATTACATTTTTAACAACAACCTTATAAACAATATTGATATTAGTATTGCTCAACATATATAATTTAAAATAAGTAAATTATACAAAAATATATCTAAAATGAATTAACGAATAATATTTCTATTGTAAATACCTTTCATTTTTTCATCATGTTTAATAAATAATATAATTTTATTTCTCAACATTGTTTTTAATATATTCAATCTATAATAACTTTAACAAATTTAATATGCGTAAAAATTAAAATAAATGATGTCCAATTAGTAACTTGAAGCTCCAAGATTTGATCAAGATCCTCCTTGCTCCCTTGGTGTTTTCTGGTGATTCATGGCGTCTGTCAGGGATGTTCAGATGGACCCCAAGCCTCCGGATGATTCAGAGCCCCCTCAACAGCTAAAAGAATCGTTCAGGGATAAGTTGCTTGGCAGTCAAGGTACTTGCACTCATCGAGAAAAAGTGGATTTAATAGGCAACAAGTTGTTCAGAATCGAACTTGAAGATGGAAATTGTCTAAAGCCAAAGTGCTTTATTGCTGATTCAGTTTTGGACAATCTCAGGCAATCATGGCAGAATGCAATCATTGTCAAATTGTTGGGCAAAGATATTGGATATGTTACCTTATCTTCAAGACTCAAAAGGCTCTGGAATCTCATGGGCAGTTTTGATCTTCTTGATGTGGGGAATGGTTATTTTGTTATAAAGTTTGATCAAGATGAGGATAAATGCAAAGTCATCAATGAGGGACCATGGATGTTGTTTGATCATTACCTAGCCATCAGGGCATGGACTCCTGATTTTGTCTCCTCACAGGTTAAGATTGACAACACAATGGTATGGGTAAGGTTCCCAAATTTAGGTCTGGAATACTATGACGAAAGTGTCATGTTGGCTTTGGCTTCTGCAGTTGGCTATCCAGTCAAGGTAGACAGAACTACTCTAAATGTCTCAAGAGGGAGGTTTGCCAGGGTTTGTGTTGAAATTAATCTAAATGAACCTGTTGTTGGTAAGGTTTGGCTTCAAGACAATTGGTACAATGTTGAATATGAAGGCTTACATTTAATATGCAGTAAATGTGGTTTGTATGGTCATGTTGCCCGATCTTGTCCAAAGGCTCAGGTCAAACCTTCACCGGCTCCCAATGTTTCCACCCATTCTGGGATTGAGAATTTAAATCTTGATAAAGAATCTGCACAAGATCAACCCTCTAGTCAGAGCTCACAAGAAGATACTCATGGTGATTGGATGGTGGTCACTAGATCAAAGAAAAATTCCTCAAATCGTGGTAAAGGGGAGGCTACAGTAAAGGCCCAAGATGAGCAGGCTACCAAGAAGACTCAAACTAAATCTGAGAAACAACCTGTCAAACATACACCTGAGTCTTTGCCTTCTGGTGCAATCACTTTCACTAGTAAAGCATTGCCTGTTATAATTCTAGGAAGAAAAGACACAGAGTGGATCCAGCTTCTTGCCTATCTACTTCAAAGGTTTCTTCTGTTGTGCCCCATAAAAAGGATGTGCAACTCCCTGCAACCTTATCAAATTCAACTTCCAAAGATCCTTCTGTCCTCTCCAATCATGGTATTAAGACTGTCTTGAATGTAGATATTCTTTCTGCCAACAGAATGAGGGTTAGGGATGAGGATGATCCAGGGGGTGTTCTGAGGAATGGCAAGAATGATTCCAAACAAGATCAAGCCATGGATATAATGTCTGAAGACATGCATGGAGTGAAAGATGGTTTGGCCCAATTGTAGACCAGCATTAGGCATAGTTGATGGTTCAGGTTTGTCTGTTCCTTAACTTCTTTTATTTGTTTATAATGATGCAAGAATTTAGAGATTTTGTTGCTTTCTCTTGGAATATTAGAGGAGCAGCCAACAAAAGGAGCCAAAGACACATAAAAGAAACTTTGAGTAAATACAAACCTCAATTAGTTTTCATTCTTGAAACTCACACTCTTTACCAAAATACACACACGTTCTGGAATTCTATTGGTTATAGTCCTGTTGCAATTGAGGAGGCTCAAGGCCATGCTGGGGGAATCTGGGCTATGCAACAATCAGTCTCTAATTTTTCTGTATCAGTGATTGATTCTTGATCACAAGCCATTAGCCTGGAAATTGTTGCTGGTAATGCAAAATGGATTTGTACTGGTGTTTATGCAAGCCCAACCCTTATTAGCAGGAATGATTTATGGTCTCATCTGGAAAACCTGAGGAGTTCCGTCTCTGATCCCTGGCTGCTTCTTGGGGATTTCAATGATATCCTTTACTCACATGAACAAAAGGGAGGAAGTTTTTCTCTGACAAGGGCTTCTAATTTTGCTAATCAATTAAGTGCATGTGATCTACTTGATATTGGCAGTTTTGGAACTAAGTTCACTTGGAAGAAGAAGTGCAGAGGTGGGATTTGGGTGCATAGAAGGCTTGACAGAGGTCTTGCTGATCCTTCTTGGAGAACATCCTTTCCAAATGGCAGGATTGAGAATCTCAGCAAGCTCTACTCAGATCATCGCCCTATTTTGCTTAGATATGGAGGTAAGCCACCTGTTAAAGGGGATATGCCATTTAGATTCCAGGCTGCTTGGTGTTCTCATCCTCAGTTTGCTTCTCTGATTGACTCAACATGGAGCATTTTTTAGCATGATGCAATCCAATGTCTAGCTGATGTGAGAGAAGCTGCCACCAAATTCAATAGGGATGTTTTTGGATCTGTTTTTGCTAGAAAGAGGTCTTTGGAGAAGAGGTTGAAGGGAATTGAAAGAGCTCTTGAGGGTGATGTTTCTTCCAGTTTGATTCAGCTTCAAGATTCTTTGTTGCAGGAATATAACTCAGTCTTATTCCAAGAAGAAGTCCTTTAGTACCAAAAATCTAGAGAGAACTGGGTTAAGTTTGGTAACAAGAATACTTCCTTCTTCCATGCTCAAACAATTATTAGGAGAGCTAGAAACAGAATTCATGGTCTATACCTTCCAAATGGGGACTGGTGTACTGATGATGCCACCCTTCAAGGAGAGGCTATCTCATACTTCAAGGAGCTGTTTTGTTCTACATCCGCAAGTGGTGAGTACTACTTTTCTTCTAATCTCCCAAAATTATCCACTGAAGATAAGAATGGTCTACTAGCACCTGTTTCTAAAGAAGAAGTCCATGAAGCTCTTTCATCTATGAAATCATATAAGGCCCCTAGGCCAGATGGCTTCCAAGCCATATTCTTCAAGATGTATTGGGATAGAATTGGTGATGACATATGGAAACTGGTCAAGGATGCTTTCAGTACTGGTGTGGTTCCTTTAGCAGCTGCAGAAACCTTGCTAGTTCTTATTCCAAAAACTGATAGGCCTAATTCTTTCAAAGAATTCAGACCTATTAGCCTCTGCAACTGTGTTTATAAGCTTATCTCTAAGGTTCTGGTTAACAGATTGAGGCCCTTACTCCAAGAGCTTATTAGCCCCCTACAGGCTAGCTTCATTCCAGGAAGAAGCACAACTGATAATGCTTTAATCCTTCAGGAAGTGATCCATTATATGAAGAAATCAAAGAAAAAGAAGGGGGATGTCATTTTCAAAATAGACTTAGAAAAATCCTATGACAGAGTTGATTGGGGGTTTTTGCAAAGAGTCTTACATGAGTATGGATTCCCAGATGTTATTATCTCCTTGATTCTGAGTAGCATTTCTGGCACATCTATCTCTATTCTTTGGAATGGCTGCAAATGTCCAGCATTTACCTCTAAGAGGGGTTTAAGACAGGGTGATCCTTTATCACCCTACCTCTTTGTCATGTGCATGGAGAAACTTGGCTGCTTGCTGTTGGAGGTTGTTTCTAAAAAGTCTTTAACACCATTAAAGGTATCATCTAACTGCCCAGGGATCTCACACCTCTTTTTTGCTGATGATGTGCTCCTTTTTGCAAAGGCAAAACCAGCTCAGATTAGGGTCTTGACTCATCTCATCAACAAGTTCTGCAATATATCTGGATTCAAGATTAACATTGTTAAATCTAAGGTTTTTTGCTCACCTGCTGTTCCAATGGTTAGGAAACAGAAAATATCCAATATGACTGGTATCAATCTCACAGGATCAATAGAGAAGTACCTGGGGTTCAAAATCCATATGAATAGAGTTACCAAGGGAGATTTTCAATTTATTATAGACAAAGTGAATCAAAGGCTTGCCTCATGGAAAGGGAAACTTCTCAACAAAGCTGGCAGACTTACTCTTGTCAATTCTGTGGTGAATTCAATTCCAACATACAACATGCAACTACAGTGGCTTCCAACTGGTATTTGTAATGATCTTGATAAACTATCCAGAAATTTTCTTTGGAAAGGGAATTCATCCTCTGGTGTCAATCTTGTGAACTGGGAAAATGTCATTAAACCTAAGAGATTGGGTGGATTAGGTGTTAGGACAGCTAGACTTCAAAATGTTTCACTATTAGGCAAATTAGCCTGGTCCATCCTGCAGAATAACAACAGTAAACTCTGGGTCCAGATTTTAGGTGCAAAGTATGGTACTGGTTTTCATGTTTTTAAAAGGTTCAAAGGTGCTTCTTTTGGTTGGAGGTCAATTCATAAAGCTGCATCTATGCTTCAGGATGGGTTCAATGCTAGAATTGGAGATGGCTCCTCAAATTTCATTTTTGATCCTTGGCTTCCTACTGGCCCCATAAGCAATGAGCTTCATTTTATAAACACTCATGACATAGATTTGAAAATCTGTGATCTTTGGGATGGGAATGTTTGGAATCTGAGCAGATTATGGACCAACCTTCCACCAGATATTTGTCAAAGGATTTTATCAATCAAGCCTATAATATCCTCTGGTATCTCATATGTCATTTCTTGGAGTCATTCACATGATGGTAGTTACTCAGCTAAATCTGGTTACATATGGCTTCTTAATTAAAGTCAGCACCTGACTGATGACAGAAGTTGGTCTTGGATATGGAAGCTACCTTGTAGCGAGTCTGACAAATTTTTCATCTGGCTGGCTGCAAGAGATAGACTTCCAACCAAGAGTCTACTCCACCACAGGAACATCATTGCATCTCCTCTCTGTTTGGGATGTCATATGCACAGTGAAGATGCCTTACATTGTCTCAGATCCTGTAATCCAGTTTTGGAAGTCTGGAACCACCTTGGCTTCACTAATAACAACAATTTCATGCTTTTAACAGATCCTTTTGACTGGCTTTTTTGGTGCTGTAGCAATTTTGGAACAAAGTTTTTATCTGTTCTATGGGAGATTTGGCTAGCTAGGAACCAGAGAGTGTTCAGAGGTCAACCTACTTCCACATTCCAGATTTTGATGAAGAGCACAAGCCTCCAAAGGATTTTTGATACAGTATTCATACATGTCCATAATTCTGCCCAGAGAAAAACTATTCAAGTTAAATGGATTCCTCCTCCTCAAGATTATGTTGCTGTCAATGTTGATGGCAGTTTTATCAGCAGCTTTGGAATTGCTGGCTTTGGAGGCCTCATTCGAGACACTAATTGTGATTGGCTGAAAGGGTTTTATGGTTCTATGGAAAACTCTAGCATTCTTCAGGCTGAATTGCAAGGGATAAAAACTGGCCTCAGTATTGCTTGGGAAGATGGCCACAGGAGGGTAAAATGTTGGTCTGACTCCATGCTTGCTATCACTCTCATCAAGAGCTCTCTGCCTATGTTCCATAAACATGCAAGACTTATTAAGGATATCCAAAATCTTGCTCAGTTGAATTGGTGCTTAGAAATTAATTACCTCCCAAGAGAAGGCAATCAATGTGCGGATGCTTTGGCTAAGAAGGGTTCTTCTTCAAGACCTTCATCAATTGTTTTTCAAGATATAGATAGGGAGTTTAGAGACCTTGTTTTAGCTGATGCTAGAGGTGTCAGCTATCCTAGGACTTGAGTTCCAACTTCTGTATTTTTTTTCTTTTGTTTTCTGTTCTTAGTTTCCTTTTGTTACAAAAAAAAAACAAATTTATTTCAAATTTTACCCTATAAAATATTATAGTTATAAAATATAAACAAATCCGTGCGATGCATGTGTATTATTTTTTTTGTATAAACCATAAGTATCCTCTATTACTGAGGGCAATCTTATTTTTTTTTAATACACGGTTATTATGTCTAGTATAAACTCTATATTTCAATTCTTGAAATTTGTTATTTATTGCGGGTCTAAATCTAGTTGGATATTAATCTTAGGCCGTTTATTGCCTGACTGAAATTTTGTTTCTATTGGAGGGTAAAATAGCATTCAGTTCCTTATGGCGAGGCAGAGTTCTCTGGTGGTGGCAAAGCCTGATTTCCAGCTACAGTGTCAGGTGTGCTTCCTTGTTCAAGCTCCAAACAAAATTCTTCTACATCCTCTATATGTGCTGCATTTGGAGCTTGCCTTTGATTAGTGTTTTTAGAATAGTATATATACTTCCGTAGAGTGAGCACCTTCTTCCAAACAGTCACAATAGTTGAACAAGCATGATTGCCTTCAAATGCCTCTTGATGCTGCTGACTACTTTTCATTGACAGTACCTTGGATATTGTCACACAAAAGGTAGAAGTGAAAACAGATGCAGCAAAAACAACCCAGAAGCTTTGAAGCTTCAAGCTTCCGTTGGCATTGGTAGTTATATTGGTTGAACACTCATCTGGGTTGTTCAACCATTTATCTTCTAGTAACTTCGTGTCTCCATTCTCTGAGAGCTGCAATATAGCTTTGGAAAAGTCTCTGGTAATTGGAGAACCTTTCTGGAACATCTGCATAAAGAGAGAGCATTGGATATTTAACCTTAGTTCCAAGTGCATTGAAAGATTTAACTTCCAATACGGGGATAAATTTTTCACAGCTATGAATGAACCTGGTGGGATTAGAAATTAGATCTATAAAATGTAAAGGAAAAATGTTGAATATAAGTAATATTCGTGTTCGTTACGGATGAAAAAGATTTATGCACGAATTACGATACACGTTTAATGACAATGATTTCATTTCAATTATTTGGATCCACGTTATACATAATAGAATCATGGTACTAAACAAGGTAATAACTGGATAAGTCAAAAGGTTTTGTACATTGTCATTTTTCAGTGTTTTCACCTATTCTCCTCCATTATTTTCAATTTCATCTCCATCAGGAATATTCTAAAACTTGATATTTGAAATTCAAAATATTTTCATATTTAAAATATTTGGGATTGTACTGCATATGTACATAACCATATTGCATTACTATATCATGTTCAACTAAACCTACTATTGATTTCAGTTTCCATTGAGAAAAGAAGCTAAACAGAGTTCCATTTTCCAAAACAAGTTTCTGTTACTACTTACAAAGCCTAGCCCTCCAAATCTGTTGGTAGGAGTGAAGGCAGAGTATCCCCGGCAGTTCTTGCTGATGAATACCTTTTCATAGGGGATTTCAATAAAAGCAGCTGCTATGCGCTTGTTTTTGAAATCCTCAATGTAATTGTAGTCCCCGCTAACTTCAATAATATTCTGTGATTTGAAATGAAGCACGTTTTCTAGATATTTTCTTACAAATGGATCATCTGAGAAGCCGACTTTGGAGTTGCTCCATTTAAGTGACTCAATGTTTTTAACATTTGGTTGCAATTGTTGAACAGTGAGCATTGAGGATAAATTAGCAGTGTAGCTTGAGGTTAGGATCAAACCAAGGAAGAGCCACACAACAATCACCATTCGAGTGAAGTTGCTATAGATTTTCTCCCCTGCAAAAGGAAACATGATTATTACTAGTGATCTTTCTTTATTGATAAGTGAATGTTTCCATAATTAAGCTTATTTGAGTCTTCCATGAGTAGTAAGTGGCTTTAAAATGTTTCAATATTACTTACTGTGGGCAAAGAATAGAGAAAAGATGGTAAACCATAGAGCAATGCTAATCTGATTCTTCCATGGACCACTGAATTCTGGATTGGAATCCCGCTCCAAGTACCAAACTGCAAACATGGTGTAGATGAGGATGGAAACTATGACCATCCACATTTCCCAGGTAAAGGGCTTCATAAAAATCAGAGCTGTATCCTCAGATTTTGCTGGAACTATCATTGACAATCCTGACTCTGTATATGGCAGTGTAAAATCCACATATTGCATTCTGTCAGCCACAATGGTTAAGTCACCAACAACAGCATCAAGAGTCTGCATCATATTTTTTGCATCCAAATGGCAGACATCGAGAATCTTTGTCAGTAAGGGTATTGTAGTAACAAAAATTAACAAATAATTAAGAGAGGGAGGGTGCTTAGGCCTTAAGGGCAAATAATTATAGTTATCTTAGCCAGAGATGTACTGCTTAGGACTTAAAGGCATTAGAAACAATTGAAGAGATAGAGCTACTTACCTTGTTATAGACAAGATAAACCAGATCACTATAGGTTCCATTAGAAGGAACTATTTCATATGGTAGATCATACTGCAATAGATCTAGAATCTTTTCAAAAATTTCAATGCAGAATCCACTGTACTTGGTTTGATTTGATTTTTCATTATACTCAACCTTCACAAACTTCTCAAATGGAGTCCTTCTTGGAACACCAATTTTCATTGGTTTTGCTCTAGTAGGCATTCTCCAACCCTTTGGAGTCCTCAGTAGATTCCCAGGCCAAATTACAGGACCTGTCAAACCTTCTATTGTACTGGTGACGTCATTATTTTTAACTGGCTGACCAGCTAATTCAAAGGAAAGGGTTTTGGAAAATCCATACTCTTCTGTCCAAAAGTCTATTTCTTTGTACATCTTTCCAATCACATTTACAATCCTAAATATAGGAGAGGGCAAGGTTTGCCCATGTTCAAATTTTATTTTTCCACTTAAACCAAGAAAATTGCAAGTCAACATTTCTTTTAGAAATATCTTAGGACTACTGTTGTGATTGCTTAATGTCTCCATGGCAAGTGTAACAACTCTAATGCTATCATATGCTTGCAATGCATAAAATCCAGGTTGGAGGTTTTCTTCTTCTGGATTTTCTTTTTGAAAACTTTTCCTGAATTGGACTTGAAAACTTTGATAATCAATACTATTTTGTAAATAATAAGTCTTGATTCCCAAAACACCTTCCATGGAGGAAATGACAGAGTCACTAACAGAGTCAAGCATATAAGTTATTCTTTCTGGAACTATCCAAGCTGTTTCCTTATCCAAGAATTCCATCTTTCTAGCTTCTGCAAACAAACAAGCTGCCATAGGTAGTGATGATTGTAGAACTATGAACACACGCGATTGAGTGTGAAGCAGCTTCAGTAGCTCTACTTGAACTACCCCACTTGGATGAGACAAAGAAGAATAAGGAGGGAGAGCCAAAGAGAGCTCAATCTGTGAACCAACAGTTTGGAGTGCCTCAGATAGAAGTGCTAACATCCCATAATCACTACCATATGCATCCTCTTCATAAATCACTGTAACTCTTTGCCAATTGTATGCATGAACTATATCAGAAATGCATTTTACATATGCAGTACTATTATGAGCCATTAGCATTAAGAAAGGCCAACGAAATGAAAACAATGAGGGGGTAGTGATTGGTGAAGCAAATGAAATAACAGGAACTTGAGCTTGACTCCCAACCTCAGCTACCAAAATTGCTTCCTGCCATAAGTGCATACCAATTATCACTTGCACTTTCTTTATTTTAATCATCTCTTCAGCTGCATACAAAAATTCTGATACTAATTAGCCACATCATTAATTCATTATAGACCAGTCTAACAAGGAAGTTCACTGTCCAGAAATTATAAACGTTTCAACACGAGCAACTGTTTAAAGCGAAAACTAAAACTAACTAACCAATAGAAATTGCTCTTAGGGCCACCCCTCCAGAGTCCTTGAAATGTAGAGACAGTTTGTGGTACTTTAAACTGTTGTTGTAATTTTGAGCTGCAAGTTCAATAGCTACTTTCTCTTCTTTCCCAACTCGAGAGTTAAGGTCAATGATTACACCAATGGATACAACTTTGTCATTGCTGGTGGCCTCAGCTCCAAAGGAAATGAAAGAAAACAACAATATGAGTGCAGGAAGCAAGTGCCAAACATTTGAAACTTTGAACTTGGTAGTGGAAAGGGGATACATCTCTTGGCAAAGTGTGCCACACATAGTGACTTACCAAAGTGAGTCCCAACAGAAGCCCTCCTTCCAAAGACACCTGACCCACCCTGTCTGTATTAGGGCTATTAGCTCTCCAACAACTTGCTTGTGAATTGTGATTGATGAACAGAAAAATTTGTGGAATTATATGTATGTATGTATGGTATGGGTATCTAGAAGGTTGTGTGACTTTATTATCATCACAACTCACAAGAAGAAAAATGCCAACAAACAAACGATCTGTTACTTGGGCGTAAGGACCCGGGAGGTTGACGAATTTGTAATGTTCAAAGATTCCATTCATGCCAAGAAAGGGTGATGACATTTCCTCTGGGATACGAAAGTTGAAACTTATTGGAAAATTGACTCCACGTTCCATGCCAAGAATGGGCTTATGGTCCATGAACACATATGGTTTATTTGTACAAGCTGGCAAGCAGGGACATAGCCCCGGGCCCCAATTTTTGTTTTAATCTTTTTATTAATTATATACATTTTATATGAAATATTTTATGAATTATTAATTTGATTCCAAAAATTTTATAATATTACTTTTTTATAACTCTTTCGTCACATATTTTATAAATTTTTAAAAATTTATTTTTTAATTTTTTCTTATTTCCTTATTTATATATTGTTACTGTTAATTATTTTTCTTTATTTAAAGAAGATAAAGTGATATTTAAAAATAAAGAAGATTTTTTATTTAAATGTGATTTTTAGGACTGCATCATAAAAAATAAAAATCTTAAAAGAATAAAGAGTAATTTTCTTTGAATTTTATTTTTAGGGTTAGGTTATAAAGTTAAAAAAAATGCTTTAAAGTTTTAACTCTATTTAATTCCCTACATTAACTAATTTAAAAATTATAAATATTTAATAATTATGAGGGATAGGGATAAAAAAATAATAAACACTTTTAAATTTTATAAAGAGTATTAGAAAAATGATCAAATAAAATTATAAAAAAATCCTATAAAAAGACTTAAGGGATTTTTTTTTGGTTCCCAACGAAAAAATCTTGGCAACCCCATGCTAGCAAGCGACAACTATAAAATTTAAAGGGAAAAATATGTTTTTCGTCCCTGTAGTTTCAGTCAACTTGGGTTTTCGTCCCTATATTTTAAATCCTTGGTTTTTTGTCCCTGTACTTTCTCAACCTCTAAACATTAATCCATTCCGTTAGTTTGGACCGTTAAACCTGTGACGTGACATGCTAGGCAATTAACACGTGGCATGCTAGGTAATTGACACGTCATAGGTTTAACGAACCAAAGTAACGACAGAGACTAATGTTTAGGGGTTTAGAAAGTACAGGGACAAAAAACCAAGGGTTTAAAGTATAGGGACGAAAACCCAAGTTGACCGAAACTACAGGGACGAAAAACATATTTTTCCCAAATTTAAATGTGAAAGGATGGGTGACATTCAACTTATTAAGTGCATATTTGTATGCATGTTCATATAGGGGTGTGTTTGGCAAAACTAGCTGATAAGCTAGCTTCTAGTTGACAAGCTAGCTAATAAACTCCTAGCTCATAAGTTTCGAGCTAATATGCTAACTTATTGAATTAGAAGTATTTGGTAGAATTAGCTGATAAATTTAAAATGACATAAAAGAACATAACTACATAAATTTTATTATATAAATTCTATTTGTGTTTTTTAGACAAAAATATATTATTATGCAATTATAATTTTAATTTTTTAAAAAATAATTAAATTCTTATTAAATCTTTTCATAATAAAATATTTAATTAAAAATTAAAATAAATAGTGAAATTGATAAAATAAATAATATATAATATAAAAACAATTTCATAAAATAGTGAAAAAAATAACAATTTAATTAATTCATAATTTTTAAAATTATTTATTATATAGGTAATAATAGGTAAAAAGAAATTGAAAGGTTTTTGTCATTAAAATTAAAAATAGATAATAATAGGTAAAAAGAAATTAAAAATAGTAAGGGAAATGTATTAAAATATAAGGGAAAGTGATGGAAGAAAATTAAATAAGCTACAAGTTACAAGCTATAAGCTAGAAGCTCTTAAAATAAGCTACTTTAAAGTACCTTACCAAACACTTTTGTGTTAGTCAAACTAGCTTATAAGCTAGTCAAATAAATTTGTAGCTAATTTATTGGCCTTGTCAAATACACTCATAGCCTCACAAGCGTTTCACAGTTAGGTTTGTCAAAGAAATAAACTGTTGCTCTAATGAAAGATACACTTGATGGATGGACATAAAAAAAGACAAACATACTAGTCATATAGCGTAGTCATGAATTTATCTTTCGGAGATGAAATAAAATATTAAATAATTTTAATTAAGAAAAGTAAATTTTATTTAAATCAAACTCTTTGTTCTTTCTGTTAGGAATATGCACTAGAGACTTATATATTTGTGAACATCCATCACTTGTATCATGTTATTTTATAAAGGCAAACTTATTCTTTTAGAATATAATTATTGTCCTTAGAATAGTAAGCTTAAACTTCATAAGGAATCAAGTAGATGACTTGATCGTGAGAGCTTATGAAGAACTATTCTTAAATAGTCCCTCGTCAATTATCATCTTGGGACAAAGATGCATTTAGACTAGCATGTGAGTTCATTGATGATCACATCTCGTAGATCATAGATATGAGATATCATGCGCTCACATAGGTACACATTAAGAGTAATGGTGTACTGGACAGACCCACCTTAAGAACGTTGCATGGATTGTTACATAAGTGTCATGAACGTTTCTTAAATTGATAAATGTTATATAAAGTCCTTTGACCTGAAATCACTACGATTCCTACATAAGGAATTATGTCTTTTGAATATCATCAAACGTTGCCTGTAACAGGGTGATCAGAAAGTTGGTATTTGGACATATAATAAATTATGTGGTGGAATGTGAGTGCCCTAGATGGGATTTGTCCCTCCTATGTAACAAGAGTTATATCTGTAGGCCTCTTGATAAAGTGAGACTGCAAAATGCATGGCCATGCTCAGGAGGATAAACATGAGATGTTTATTTTCTTCACAGTCTACTTGGGGATCAAGAAAATATATAAATTGAACTATACAAGGTTGACACAATTCATGCCCTTGTGTTCAATTAGATATTTGGACAAAGGGACAGAGCATATAAATTATTATAATAAAATAGGATTTATTATTTTATTAATAATCGTAATATTTGGATAGTGATGTGTTGCTAGATACCGCCCACTATTTATGATATTAAATATAAAAGAGTTTTATTTTAATATTATAACCAAATATTAAATTCCTATTTGGTCACACGCATACAACAAGCCACTAGGAAAAGGATAATAATTCTAATTTAATTAGAATTATTATAACATAATGGGCCAAACCCATAAGTGTGAAGGTTAAGTGAGTGGGGGGTAAAACCCTAGCCACCACTCTATAAATAGAGCATAAGATGCACTACCCCGATACACATGAGCAATCGCTTCTTACTTTCCAAGGCTACTAGCAGAGCTGAGGAGAGAATCCTAGTCCGGCTGTTGGCGTGGATACCAATAGAGACGTGGCTACAGTTGTCTTGTTTATAATCCTAATAAGGTACGACCTTTCATTTCAATACCTTTTTGCCTTGATTCGTGTTTTCGCAAAACGATTATAACAAGGGAGGGAATCCATTTATTTTCGCTGCACCCTGACCACATGCTTGATTCCCTTCAATTGGTATCAGAGCCAGGTTTGCAATTAACACGTTTTGGGCATTTAATCTTTTGAATATAGTGATATTTTGGTATTATTAATGTTTATATATCGCACGACGTTTTGGAACGTCGTTTCTGCGCCTCACTCGCGCTGAAGCGCAGGTAAAGCGCGTATGAAGCGGAGGTGAAGCGCAGGCAAAACGAAGCGCTGTTTTCTGCACTGCAAGCTGCGCTATAGCGTAGACTGAAGCACAGATCTGCGCTAAAGAGCAAGTAAAGCGCAGGTTACGAATTTGATTCTGACATCTGCGCTTCAACCTGCGTTGTAGCGCAGACTGGAGCGCAGGTTACGTATTTTGTTTCCTTATTGATTCTTTTATATGCGATGTATGTATATGTTTGTATGTTCTAATGTTGGAGGGTCCCATGGAACATGAAAGAGTTCATGTATTGGGAGTCAAAGGGTTCAATTGTTGAAACCTTGTCTCGACTCAAATATTGGCTGCGATAAACATGCCACTTATCAATTGGCTGCGATAAACCCCGTGCTGCTCTGCGTAGTGTGTTATTTCGTATACGCGTAATCAAACCTCGCTTAATATATACATCTTATTATGTCACGCATTTTACAATCAATGGATGCTGGTTTTGCATGATGATTGGTTATGGCCTTAGTTATTTTAAATTTAAATACGACCTGCGTGTCGTGCCTTACCTCTTGACATTCCTCTTGTAATTCTCTTCTCATCTCTATCCCCTCGTATGTTAAACGAGGTTTCTTCTTGTTATGTAATGTAACCGAAAGGAGCATGGAGTCAAAGGAGCATGTGGAGACATGTGGATGGAGACTTCAAGATTATATGTGATTTAATTTTGTAATTGTTTTAGGAGGCCATAACCATATCATGTGTTTTTATGAGATGCATGCTTATATGTTAAATGGTTTAACAACGAATAAAATTAAAGCGATCAAATCCCTCAATGCTCATTATGCCTTCCAATGAATGACACACGTCAAGACTAGAATCGATTAAATGTGGATCTGCCAAAGCAGGGTACATTTATCTGTTCTAGTGAGACACGATAGGATAAAAGTAATATCCGATTGTCAACCATTGGTCTTTGATTGGGTATATTCAATATGATTGAAAAAGCCTAAAGGCACTAATATTAAGTCATGTTTTGCCTTCCAATGTATGGCACTCGTCAAGGCTTGAATCGATTAAATGTGGGTCTGCTAAAGCAGGGTACATTTATCTATTTTAGTGAGGTGCGATGAAATAAATGTGGGTCTGCCAAAGCAGGGTACATTTATCTATTGTCAACCATTGGGTTTTGACTTAACTAGGTATGTTCAATAGGATTGAAGAACCTAGAGGCACTAAGTTAGGCATTAATTCATAAGATGAATTAGAATAAGAGTTCTTCACCTAACTACCCAAGAGTTGTATGAGATGCAATTGGAAAGCGTGTTCCTACCTAAATAACCTTTTCTTAAGCGATCAACCAAAGCTGACTTAAAATAAGGTGAAATATGGATCTTGGCCCACTAGAAAATCTAGTGATGGGATTTTTTTTATTCTTTATATTGAGGGTACTTGTTTTGAATCAAAATAGTGGGAGACATATTTATTTAAAGACCTTATTAAATATGTTTATTATATGATACTTACGTGCATAGCAACAAGCACAACAAGTAACTTTTATTGCGATCTGTCCTTGAGAAGGACAAACTGTTTGGAATTAATTTTCTAGACTGGTATAGAGACCTAAGGATTGTCCTTAGGCATGAGAAAAGGCTGTATGTCCTGGAAAGGCCTATTCCTGAAACACCCGTTACAAAATGCTTCGAAAAACTGACAAGGATGTTTTTAGAAAGCATTTGGATGTTGTTCTCGATGAAGCTTGCCTTATGCTTATTACCATGAATGCTGAAAACAGCATGAGAACATGGAGACATACAATATGATTGTACACTTAAAGAGACTTTATCAATGACAAGCTAGGCTTGAAAGATTTGAAATCTCAAAAGCACTTTATCAATGTAGACTGGCAGAGGGAACCCCTGTTGGTACTCATGTACTCAAATCAATTGGGTACATTGAAAACCCAGAAAGTCTTGGATTCCCATTAGGCCAAGAGTTGGTCACTGATCTTGTCCTGCAATCATTGTTGGACAGCTATAGTCAACTCATCATGAACTATAACATGAATGAATTTGAAAAATCGCTGCTAGAATTGCTAAGCATGTTAAGAACAGCTAAGCAAAACATTAATAAAGGTAAAGGGAATGTCATATTGATGGTCCAACCGTGAAAAGGCAAGGGCAAGAAAGAAATTCTTGAAACCTATGGGTGGGATAGCTAAGGAAGGAAAATGTTTCCACTGTGGCCAATCAGGACATTGGAAACTGTGTAAAGTATCTGGAGGAGATCAAGAAGAAGGGAAGTGAGACTTCCACTTCAGGAATATATATGTTATAGAAGTCAATTTACCTATTTCTGCATCTTGGGTATTGGCTAACGGATGTGAATCTCATATTAGTGTGAATGTGAAGGATCTAAATGAAGTAGGTCATTGACTAAAGGAGAAGTCGACCTACGTGTGAAAATGGAGCAAGAGTTGCTGCCTCAGTCGTAGGAACCTATTATTTAACTTTGCCAACTGGATGATTATTATTTTGTGAATATTAATTTCGTTTCTTGTTTAGACAAGAGTGTTTTTTTTTATGGTTGTGCAAAGTTAAGACGCCTATCTATAACATAAATGCTAAGAGGATCAAAACAAATGGTTTGAACCCGACTTATCTTTGGCATTGTTGCTTAGGCCACATAAATGAGAAAATTTATATCCAAACTCCACCAAGATGGTTATTTGGACTCATTTGATTTTGAATTAATTGAGACATGTGAATCTTATTTATTTGGGAAGATGACCAAAACCCCATTCACCAGAAAAAGGTGAAAGGGTCGGTGATCTTCTTGGTCTCATACATAGAGATGTATGTATACCCATGGGAACAATGGCTAGAGGAGGTTTTCAATACTTCATCACTTTTACTGATGATTTCAGTACATATGGATTTGTGTATCTAATGGAACACAAATCTGAATCCTTTGAAGAGTTCAAGGAATTTAAGAATGAAGTATAAAACCA
This sequence comes from Sesbania bispinosa, assembly GCA_026901365.1. Classification (NCBI taxonomy): domain Eukaryota; kingdom Viridiplantae; phylum Streptophyta; class Magnoliopsida; order Fabales; family Fabaceae; genus Sesbania; species Sesbania bispinosa. Next base: position 501,147 of record QLOH01000547.1, on the reverse strand, counting down.
TCTTGGCAAGACTATTAAAACACTTCAATGAGATCGAGGTGGGGAATACTCAAGCCAACAATTTGATGACTATCTAAGAGAGTGTGGGATAACATCTCAACTCACTCCTCCTGGAACACCTCAATGGAATGGAGTTTCAGAAAGGAGAAATCGAACTCTATTAGATATGGTTCGATCTATGATGAGTCAAACTGATCTCCCCAACTCCTTTTGGAGTCATGCTTTGTTAACAGTAGCCTTCACACTAAACCGTGTTCCATCTGAGGCTATCATAAAGACACCATATGAGATATGGACTGGGAAACGACCTAGTATGTCTTTTGTGAAGATTTGGGGTTGTGAAGCTTATGTGAAACGCCAAGTTTCAGATAAGCTAGGACCTAAATCAGATAAGTGCTTATTTGTGGGATACCCAAAGGAAACTGAAGGTTACTACTTCCATAATCCTAGCAAAAGCAGAGTAGTTGTCGCTAGGACTACTATATTCTTAGAGAAGGAATCTGTCTCTAAGAAAATGGGTGGGAGGAAAGTAGAACTTGAAGAAATTCAAGTACCACAAAGTAGTAATGAGCCGGTAATGGAGCAAGAGCAGATATCACAAGTGTTGTGGAGCCACCTGCTCAAGTAGCGCAAGACTTGCGTAGATCAGAAAGAGTACGTCACCAACCTGAGAGATATGGTTTCCTTGTGTCTCAGGAATGGGATGTATTGCTAATGGATCAAGGTGAACCAGTGATCTACCAAGAAGCTCTTTTGAGTCCAGAATCTGAGAAATGGCTTTATGCCATGAGATCTGAAATGGATTCCATGTACACTAACAAGGTATGGACCTTGATTGAGCCACCCGAAGGGATAAAACCCATAGGGTGCAAGTGGGTTTTCAAAGAGGAAAACTGACATGGATGGTAATGTAAGTACCTTTGAAGCACGGTTGGTGGATAAAGGGTTTGACGCAAATTCATAGTATAGACTATGATGAAACGCTTTTTCCCAGTTGCCATGCTTAAATCTGTTCGGATTTTGCTTGCTATTGCAACTTGCCATGATTATGAAATCTGGAAAGTGGAGGTCAAGACATCCTTCCTAAATGGAAGCCTTCTTGAATATGTGTATGTGATACAACCTGAAGGTTTTGTTATACCTAAAGGTGTATAAGTTGCAACGATCCATTATGGATTAAAGCAAGCTTCTAGAAGCTGGAATCTTCATTTTTGATGAAGCTGTAAAGCAGTTTGGTTTCATTAAAATGAAGATGAACCTTGTGTCTACAAAATGGTTAGTGACAACATAGTGGTTTTTCTGGTTTTGGATTAAAGCAAGCTTCTAGAAGCTGGAATCTTCATTTTTGATGAAGCTGTAAAGCAGTTTGGTTTCATTAAAATGAAGATGAACCTTGTGTCTACAAAATGGTTAGTGACAACATAGTGGTTTTTCTGGTTTTGTATGTAGATGGCATACTCCTCATAGGAAATGACGTTCCTACCCTTCAGTCTGTAAAGACTTGGTTAGGAAATTGTTTTTCTATGAAAGATTTGGGCGAAACAACCTATGTGTTAGATATAAGGATCGATAGAGATGGATCTCGAAGATTACTTGGCCTAAGTCAAAGTACCTACATAAGCAAAATGTTAAAACGGTTTAACAAGATTCTAAGAGGAGATCTTTGCCTATGTCACATGGTATAAGCCTATCTGAGGCTCATACTCCTTCCAGTGAAGAAGAGAGAGGTCACATGAGTAAGATTCCTTATGCATCCGCTATAGGGTCTATCATGTTTGCCATGTTATGTACTTAACCAGAAATGCCATATGCTTTAAGCATTACTAGCAGATACCAGTCTGATCTTGGTGAAGGTCACTAAACAACAGTCAAGAACATCCTTAAGTACTTAAGAAGAACTGGGGATTCATTCTTGATATGAGGAGGTGAGGAATAGCTACTTGTAAAGGTTTACACTGATGCTAGCTTCCAAACCGACAATGATGATTGAAGATCGCAATCAGGTTATGTGTTTTGTTTGAATGGTGGCGCTGTGAGCTAGAAGAGTTCGAAGCAAGAAACATTCGTTGTTACCAACCCATTAAACCCTTTGTGCAGCAGAAGCATGAAGGGCACACTAGATCATTAGGCATAATAGTTATGTCTGAATGTCTCTAGTGCAAGTGGGAGATTGTTAGAAATATGCACTAGAGACTTATATATTTGTGAACATCCATCACTTGTATCATGTTATTTTATAAAGGCAAACTTATTCTTTTAGAATATAATTATTGTCCTTAGAATAGTAAGCTTAAAGTTCATAAGGAATCAAGTAGATGACTTGATCGTGAGAGCTTATGAAGAACTATTCTTAAATAGTCCCTAGTCAATTATCATCTTGGGACAAAGATGCATTTAGACTAGCATGTGAGTTCATTGATGATCACATCTCGCAGATCATGGATATGAGATATCATGTGCTCACATAGGTACACATTAAGAGTAATGGTGTACTGGACAGACCCACCTTAAGAACGTTGCATGGGTTGTTACATAAGTGTCATGAACGTTTCTTAAATTAATAAATGTTATATAAGTCCTTCGACCTGAAATCACTATGATTCCTACATAAGTAATTATATGTTTTAATTATCATCAAACGTTACCTGTAACAGGGTAATCATAAAGTTGATTTTTGGACATATAATAAATTATGTGGAGGAATGTGAGTGCCCTAGATGGGATTTGTCCCTCCTATGTAACAGGAGTTATATCTGTAGTCCTCTTGATAAAATGAGACTGCAAAATGCATGGCCATGCTCAGGAGAATAAATATGGGATATTTATTTTCTGTACAGTCTACTTGGGGATCAAGAAAATATAAATTGAACTATACAAGGTTGACACAATCCATGCCCTTGTGTTCAATTAGATATTTGGACAAAGGGACAGAGCATATAAATTATTATAATAAAATAGGATTTATTATTTTATTAATAATCGTAATATTTGGATAGTGATGTGTTGCTAGATACCGCTCACTATTTATGATATTAAATATAAAAGAGTTTTATTTTAATATTATAACCAAATATTAAAATCCTATTGGGTCACACGCATACAACAAGCCACTAGGAAAAGGATAATATATCTAATTTAATTTAATTAGAATTATTATAACATAATGGGCCAGGCCCATAAGTGTGAGGGTTAAGTGAGTGAGGGGGTAAAACCCTAGCCACCACTCTATAAATAGAGCATAAGATGCACTACCCCGATACACATGAGCAATCGCTTCTTACTTTCCAAGGCTATTAGCAGAGCTGAGGAAAGAATCCTAGTTCGGCTGTTGGCGTGGATACCAATAGAGACGTGGCTACACTTGCCTCGTTTATAATCCTAATAAGGTACGACCTTTCGTTTCAATACCTTTTTGCCTCGATTCGTGTTTTCGCAAAACGATTATAACATGGGAGGGAATCCATTTATTTCCGCTGCACCCTGACCACATGCTTGATTCCCTTCACTTTCATAATACTAAAATTTTCTATTAATGTATTAATACTGGATTTTTTAACTATTTCTCTAAATATCTATCAATAAATGGAAATATCATTACTTTTTCACTTTCAATCAACCCTTGATAAAGTTAAGATAGATTGGACATTTTCTCCTAAGTAAATTCCCGGTAAACATTGTAATGATAATGTTTTAGTTGAAATTATTATCCTTCTCTTACTTTGAACAGTCATCTACATGAAATTTCTCAATAAACTGACAAATATTTTCAATATCAAATGATTTGAAAGAGTCTTTGGGGTTTAAAGTTAAACCGAGTATAAGAAGTTCAACTGTCTTTTCGTTAAATCTTTTATTTAATTCAGATAATTTCAAATCAAATTTTTAGTTTTTCTTATCATGTAATTCTAAAAAAAAAATTCAAATAAGATAAAATCTTTTTTAATGTTATATTATGCTACCTAATGATATTTTCTCTCTTCTTTCCTATTATGTGTAATACTCATATGCTTTCACTTTTGATCCTTTTACTATTTATAGACTAATATTTCTAATCAAATTTTTTATAAGTAATATTTCTTATCAAATCTTATCTGTAATTTTGAATATTATCTTACCATTTGTAAATAAGAAAAAATAATTAATATAAAAAAATAAATAATAAAAAATTAAAACTTATTTTTTAAAAAAAATTAAGATAAATAGCAAAAGAGTCATAAAGAAGTACTTAGTACTACAAAATCTACAAAATATTTAAGGGGACAAAATAATAGTTCATGAAATATATTATATGGGGCCTGTATAGTTAATAAAAAAATTAAATTTTTTGGGGGAGTCGTGGTCCCTACCAGTCCCTCCTTTGTTGAGTCTCAAAAATATCATAAGAGATTTTATGATGTTTTAAGACAGAAATATTTCCAAGTTTTAATGATTAACAAATTTACAGTACTTATTTTCACAGATACTCTTAAGTGTTTAATTATTTATCTGTGATTTCAGCAAGCCACAATACGCCTTATAAGTCTTTAAGAAGTGCTTCAATTCTGAAGTGGTCAACCTGTCTGAAGAGCCAAGCCCGTCTGAAGGCTGGAACCCGTCTGAAGTTTGGAAGCCGTCTGAAGCTTTAGTAATGACGTGGCATCTTGGCTGAAACCTTGCATGAAGACTTTTCTGAGTCTCTGCTGCTCGTACGTTTTGGAACACATTTATGGCAACAAACACAGAGGCCTTTCCTGGTGCATTTGAATTTCATACACCACTGAGGAAATCTCTGCAAACGCAGCAACGCAGCAATTCCTGAAGCAGCCTTTTGGCAGATGCAACCTTGTACTGTGTCAGAAATGTCAGGATACTCAGAAGTATGTCTCACAACGGATTGAATAGCATTTAATGCCATCTCTAAACGGTGGTTTTTCAACGGATTAAAGTCTGGGTATAAATACCCCTCATGAAGACCATCATTGAGTCACAGAGAAGAAGATATAGAAAAAGAGAATCATCGCTGCAAAATTTCTTCAAGAAAATCACTATGATAAAATTCTTTGTACACTTTATATTTTCATATCCTGAGTATACCTCAGTTTTAAGCTGTACATTGTAATAGGTTTGAGCTTCAAACTGGTGTAGTTTTAAAGCTTAAACAATCCTTTCATTGAGAATTGTGTTTGAGCCTGGAGAGGCTTGTCTGAAAAAGAATACTTGTGTTGTTTGAGCCTAGTGAGGCTTGTCTGTGTTGTAGAGCCTGAAGAGGCTTGATAGAAAAGAATACTTGTAATCTTTGTGAAAGATTAAGAGAAAATCCAAGTGCTTGTTGGCATTGGGACTGGAGGTAGCTCACAGTGGTAGTGAGTGAACCAGGATAAATCCTTGGCTAAGTTTTCTATCCCTTATCTCTTGTCAATTCATTTATATTAATATCAAGGGTGTTGAAAAGCTATTCTAAATATTTTAAAAGCAAAGAAACCTTTTAAAACATATTTTCAGAAGTCATCCAAAAACTTCAAACAGCCCCCTTAAACCTGTTTGAAACTGTTTGTAACTTGTTGTTTTCAAAAAGCTTTCAAAAATATAAAGAAACACTATTCAACCCCCCTTTTAGTGTTTCCCTGTGATTCTACAGTTGGTACCAGAGCTTAACTCAGGGTTGAGCACCTAACAAGTGTTGAGGACTAAAAGATCCAGATGGAAGCTGCAAACAACAACAGGCAATACATCTCTGAGGGTGCATCTATCTCAAGACCCCCAGCATTCAATGGAGTAGACTATCACTACTGGAGAGATCGTATGAAGCTGTTCATTGAAAGCAACAACATTGATGTCTGGGATGTAGTTACTGATGGAGACTATGTGCCCATGCAAAACAATGTGCCTATACCTAAGGCTGATTGGACCTTGGAGCAGAAGGCTAGAGTTCAGATGAATGCCAAAGCCAAACTCTATCTGATATGCTCATTAAACAAATCAGAATATGAGAAGGTGCATGGTTGTACATCTGCCAAGGAAATCTGGGATACTCTTGCAGCAGCCCATGAAGGGACTGAAACTGTCAAGCAATCCAAGATTAGTATGCTCATACATCAATATGAGATGTTCAAAATGGAAGAAACAGAAACCATTGATCAGATGTTTGGGAGGTTTCAGACCATTACAAATGGACTCAGGTCCTTGGGCAGAACTTATGAATCTGGAGATAATAACAGAAAGATTCTAAGAAGTTTGCCTAAGACCTGGAGACCCAAAGTTACTGTCATTCAAGAGGCAAGAGACTTAAACTCTCTTAGAATGGAGGAACTTCTGGGATCTCTCAAGGTTCATGAGCTTGAGCTTGGAGAAGATGACAACAAGAAGAAATCTCTGGCTCTAAACTCCAATACCAGTCAGTCTAGGCATGGCAAAATGAAGGCTATGCAAGCTGAGGAAACTTCAGAAATAGATGAGGATTCTGAAGATAGCTCAGAAGATGATGATCTTGCTATTTTAAGTAGGAAGATCAAAAGAATGCTCCAAAACAGAGGAAAGTTCAGAAGGAATCAACCTTCAACTTCTAAAGGAGGTAAGACAAGTAAAGATTTTCAAAATGACAAAATTACTTGTTTTGAATGCAAACAACCAGGTCACATGAAGGTTGAGTGTCCTAAGTTGAAGAAAAACACATTCAAAAAGAAGAAGTTCTTCAAAAAGAAGAAGGGACTAATGGCAACATGGGAAGACCTTGATGAATCTACTTCTGAAGAAGAAGAAGATACTTCAGAAGAGGCCAACTTATGTCTTATGGCCAGTCTGCCATCATCAGACAGCTCTGAAGAAGAGGTATTTCCTTTAACCCTTCAAGAAATGTATGATGATCTGATGGAAAGCTCCAAAGAACTATTTCAAGAGTATAAGAATCTATCCAAGGCTCACACAGAAATGTGTAATAAATATGAAGCCCTTGAAATAGAAAATATTATGCTCAAGGAAAAGATCCTTGTGTCTGACATCAGTAGTTCTCAACATGTGTCTGAAGAAAATATAAAACTTCCGAAGCAAGTTGAGCAACTGACAAAAGACTTAGCTAAGTTTGTCAAAGGAACTGATAATTTGAACAGATTACTTGGTGATCAAAGACATTTCATTGACAAAAGTGGCTTAGGCTTTTGGGATCATAACATGCCTGAACCTCATATTTTTAATGTTGAAAAAGGCAAGGGAAAGGTTACTGGGTGTTCTCACTGTGGAAAAGTTGGACACAATGTGATTCAGTGTAAACACAAAAAGAGACCAACACCCAGGTCTAACAAAAGAGGACCCAAAAGTATATGGGTACCTAAAAACTTTATTATTCCTGTTGCAGATGTGTTTAACAGGACAAAAGAGACACCACAAATGGTACCTGGACAGTGGATGCTCGCGACATATGACAGGAGAAAGGTCTTTGTTCCAAAACCTTAGACCAAGAGATGGAGATGTGGTCACCTTTGGTGGAAACCAGCAAGGGAAGATCACAGGAATAGGGACTGTAGGTATGTCACCTTTATCCCTTATTAAAAATGTTCTCCTAGTGGAAGGACTTCAACACAACCTACTGAGCATAAGTCAATTGTGTGACAGTGGATATGTGGTCTCTTTCACTAAGGAAGGTTGTATAGTCAAAGACTCTTCTGATCAAATCCTTTTTACTGCTAAAAGGCACAGCAATGTGTACAAAATTGATCTAGAGGAACTAGCAAGTCAAAATGTTAAATGTTTTATTTCTATTGAAGATGAAAAACAGATTTGGCATCAAAGACTTGGGCATGCCAGCTTGAGATTAATCTCAAGATTAGCAAAATACAATCTGGTTAAAGGCTTACCCAAGCTTTCATACAAATCTGACATTTTATGTGAAAGCTGTCTGAAAGGGAAACAAACAAGACACTCATTTAAGAGTAAAGATGTTGTTTCTACTAGCAGACCTCTAGAACTATTGCATATTGACTTGTTTGGTCCTATTAGAACAGAAAGCATTAGTGGTAAGAAATATGGTTTGGTCATTTTTGATGACTATTCTAGATACACATGGGTTATATTCCTTAGAAGCAAGGATGAAACTTTTAAGAATTTCACAATATTTTGTAAGAAGGTACAGAATGAAAAAGGATTCTGTATATCTGTCATCAGAAGTGATCATGGCGGAGAGTTTGAAAATGCAAACTTTGAAATGTTCTGTGATGAGAATGGGATCTCACACAATTTCTCTGTGGCTAGAACACCTCAACAAAATGGGCTTGTTGAGAGAAAGAACAGAAGTCTGCAAGAGATGGGAAGAACCATGCTCAACTCATGCAATCTACCAAGATCCTTCTGGGCAGAAGCTATTAACACAGCTTGCTACCTTCAAAACAGAATATTGGTAAGACCAATTCTTAAAAGAACTCCTTATGAATTGTGGAAAGGAAGAAAACCCAACACATCTTACTTTCATCCCTTTGGCTGTGAGTGTTTTATACTTAACACAAAGGATGATCTTGGAAAGTTTGATGCAAAATCTGACAAAGGATTTTTCATAGGTTATTCTGAAACATCTAAGGCTTACAGAGTTTATAACTCTAGAACTCTAGTTGTAGAAGAATCAATCCATGTTAAATTCAATGACAAGAAAGAGACTGATAGGGAACTATCAGATCTAGAGGATGATTTTGCAGGAATGGAGCTAAATGACGACAGCAACCTGAAAGATGAACAGTTGTCTGAAGTGCCTACTATTACTGATCCTCTTCAGACAGATGTTGAGTCTCAGACAGATGTTGTACCCATTCACAGAACTGATTGGAGATACAAGTCACATCACCCTAAAGAGCAAATTATTGGAAGCACTTCAGAAGGAGTGAAGACAAGATCAAAGTTCAGGAATCTGAATTCACTGGCTCTCCTGTCTGAAGTTGAACCCAAAGATATTGATGAAGCTCTTCATGATGAAGGGTGGATCCTAGCCATGCAAGAAGAGTTAAATCAATTTGCTAGGAGTGATGTCTGGACCCTTGTTCCTAAACCCCATGGGAAAACTATTATTGGAACCAAATGGGTGTTCAGAAACAAGCTGTCTGAAGAAGGCAAGGTAGTCAGAAACAAGGCAAGGCTTGTGGCTCAAGGATACAATCAGCAAGAAGGAATTGATTTCACAGAAACCTTTGCCCCAATGGCCAGGTTAGAAGCAATTAGAATTTTATTGTCTTATGCTATAAATAATGGCATCAAGCTATATCAAATGGACGTTAAAAGTGCTTTTCTCAATGGTTTCATTGAAGAAGAAGTCTTTGTTAGACAACCCCCTGGTTTTGAGGATGTCACTTTCCCAGATTATGTTTTCAAATTGAAAAAGGCTCTCTATGGTCTAAAACAAGCCCCAAGAGCTTGGTATGACAGATTGGGCAATTTTCTTATCAAAAATGGTTTTGAAAGAGAAAAAGTTGACACAACTCTTTTTAGAAAATATTCTAACAAAGGTCTCATGCTAGTCCAGATATATGTTGATGACATTATATTTGGTTCCACTGATTCTTCTCTTTGCAAGGAGTTTTCTGAGTTAATGCAATCTGAATTTGAAATGAGCCTAATGGGTGAATTAAAATTTTTCTTAGGACTTCAAATTAAGCAAGATTCTAATTGTATATGGATTCATCAAGAGAAATACACAAAAGAAATGCTTAAGAAGTTTAATTTAAACGATTGCAAACCCATGTCAACTCCTATGAATCCTTCTGCATATTTAAGCAAAGATGAGAATGAAGAACCAGTGAATCAGACTTTGTATAGAGGAATGATTGGCTCTTTATTGTATCTAACAGCAAGCAGACCTGATATTATGTTCAGTGTGTGTCTTTGTGCTAGATTTCAATCAGATCCAAGAATTACTCATTACAAAGCTGTTAAGAGGATTTTTAGATATCTTAAAGGTACTACTAATCTTGGTCTTTGCTATAAGAAAGACAAAGAATACAGGATAATAGGATACTGTGATGCTGACTTTGCTGGAGACAGAATTGAAAGAAAAAAGCACCAGTGGAGGTTGTCACTTCTTTGGAGGCAACATGATCAGCTGGTCAAGTAAAAGGCAAAGCACCATTGCATTATCAACAGCTGAAGCTGAATATATCTCAGCAGCAAGTTGTTGTTCACAACTCCTTTGGGTGAAGTATCAACTTGAGGATTTTAATATTCCTATATCTGTTATACCTGTTTTGTGTGATAATACAAGTGCCATTAATCTGTCTAAAAACCCCATTCAACATTCTAGAGCAAAGCATATAGAAATCAAGCATCATTTCATTAGTGACTATGTTCAGAGAGGTGTTTTCGATATAAAGTTCATTGAAACAGAGCTTCAATGGGCAGATATATTCACAAAACCTCTGACTGAAGTCAGATTTAAGTTCATACGTAATAATCTGAACATACATGCATTTTCAAACTGACTTTGTATGTTGTCTGAAATGAACATCTGAAATCTCAGTATGTCTGAAATTGTGACATGTCTGAAATTTTAGGGTTTCTGAAATTTCATTAGTTGTCTGAAATTATTCACTTGTCTGAAATAAAATGATGACGTGGCTATCTGAGACGGTTGAATGCCATTTATTTTGTCTCTTTCACTCTGCACGTTACCCAACGTCTGCGCAGCCAGTACATGCCATCATTGCATCGTGGGTTTCTATATAATAAAGGAGGTTACATATTGAAGAAGGCTCACATTTTCTCTCTGATCACTCTTCAACTTCATCTTCTCTCTCACAACAGTTTTCTGCTCTAAGCTTTGGTCTGCAACTGCAATGGAACCAAAGAAGACAAGCACGGGAGGAAAGATTGTCAAGTCCAAAGGTGTTGATCTTCAGGGTCTCAGTGATTTAGGCATGGACCTTTTTGAGGAATTTGATGCTGCTGGTTGGACTTCATTCTTTGAGAAAACTGATTGCTCTTGGAATGAACAGAGCATCATTGATTTCTGGTTTTCCGCAAGAGGAATTCCAAACAACAAAGGTGAATATGAAAGCATCCGAGCTGAAGTTCTTGGAGAGTCCATCTTCATAGATGTTGATATTCTTTCCAAGGTGACTGGTGTACAAGCTGAAGGAGAGGTCTTCACTCCAGGATGGGAAGGAAGAAATGGTGGTTCTGAGAAGTTCACCAAGATGCTGTATGGAACAATGAAGCCTCAGAGCGCTGACTCAAAGAACATGCTGGATAAAGTCAGAGTTCTTCATGCCATTCTAGGGCAATGCATTTTTCCTAAGAGTGGAAGCAGAAACCATGTCTCTGAACTTGAGAGATTCTGCTTGATCAACCTATTGCTGAAGAAGAAGATGAATCTCCCAAAGATGCTTATGTTCCACATTTAGAAGAAGATTAGGGATTCTGCTGGAAGCCTTACTCACAATCTACTTATCACCAAGGTACTGATGCATTTCAGAGTACCTCTTAAATTTGATCACAAAGCGCCTGCTCTTTTTGGTGAGACCAATATTACCAGTATGAAGCTGAAGAACCCTCTCATTTCAAGACATTCTTCTCCTACTATGAAGGAGAGTTTACTGTTAGAAAATGCATCTAGAAGTGGAGCTGCTTTTGAAGCTCTGGAGCGTGACTTCAAGGGGACATAAGGAAGGATGAGTTTGTTGCATCCAAGCCCTCCCCTCAACCTAAGCTGCTGAAGCTACCGGTTAGGAGTGCTGCAAAGGTGGCACCAGCAAACCCTAGGTTGCACCTTAAGACTGCTGAACTTGTTCAGAAGACTTTGACAAAGTCGTCTGAAATTGTGGGTCAAAAGTCTGAAGAAGCAAAACCTCTTGAGCCTACTTCTAATCTAGAAGGAAAGGCACATGAGGAACCTATTGCCGATGCTGATGCTATTGCTGCACAACCTGTTGTTGCCTGTCCCTCTGATCCTGAATTGATCAAGGTAGCTGCAATTGCTACTATGATTGAAAATCAAGAGTTGGAGAAGAAGTTAGAACAAGAGAAGGATGATCATGCTTATGCAGTATCTACACAGATTGCCTTAGCTGAAAAAGAAAGGCTAGCTGCCTTGGCTGAAGGAACCAAGAAAAGAAAGAGATCCAGTGCTGCCATGAAGAAGAAAAGAACAAGCAAGTTCCTTACTAGTGCTCCTGAAGTTACCACAAGAATCACTAGGAGTATTTCTAGTAAACAAGATGCTATAGACATGGCAGATAAATATCAGAAGTTTGTCAAAGCCAATCTTTACTTCAAAAGAAGAAGAGAAGAAAAGCAAGATGAAAGTGAGGAGGCAGAAAGGGAAGTCAAGAAACTCAAAATTCAGAAAGAGGAACCTCCAAAGGAACCCTACAAACCAATAAGGGTGAGGTTTGACAATGTTACACCTTCACCACCTTCATCACCAGAAAAGGGGTTTCCAGAAGAGAAGGAAGAAGAAGAAATGCTTGAACAAGCTCATAGTGAAGCTGTTTCAGAAGAGGGAGTTTCAGACAAAGTTGATGAACAACCTATCTTGTCTGAAGAAAAGGAAGCTCCATCACCATCACCATCTTCGTCATCATCATCAGGATCATACAGATCCGAAAACTCTGCTGAGGAGACCCAGCAATGTGTGTGGAAAGGAAGCATGCTACCTGCACATCTTAGGCTTGGACCCAAAAGTAGGGATTTCTTCACAGAACCCACTTTTGATCCTTATGCCTATCCTTTTACTGACTCTCAGTATGCAGAAGAAGCTGAAGTGCCCCACAAAAAGTATGAGGGACCCTTCTTTGAAAGGGAAAGAGTGCCAAAATTCCCTAACCTTTATGAAGAGCTGATGTTTTTCAAGGATACACCCCCCATCTACATGCATCAAGGACTTATCTTGCACACTGCTGAAGCTGAACGGAGCAAGTATACTGGAAGCTTTGATGGTCAATACTCTGGACAGCTTGAGAAGATCAGAAAGGGAGTGGTAGTTCCTGAACACAAGTGGGCTCCACTTGATCCCTGTTCTGAAGATGATTGTCTGAAGATGAGTACTGATGAGTGGTGTTTTGTCAGAAAGCTGTGCACAGAAGGAGAATTGTTTCAAAGAGATCATCTGAACTTGGTTGGCATGAGAGGTTATAGGCCACCTACAAATGTTTCTATCAGGCCAAGCACTAAAATTCTGGTGCAACCTGACAGGATCATTCCTAGGTATCCTCTGAAGGAAGGTTCTGCTGATAAGTTTAAAGAACCCAAGGTTTACACAGCCCCCTTCAAACCTTTGTCACCAAGCGAATGGAAGCATCTACCAGCCAATGTCAGAAAGCAAGGTGGAGGCATGGATCACAGTCTCAGGGACAGAGTTTGGAACTCTTACTGGAAAATCAGAGAGGATGCTGGATCCTCATCTGGGTCAACTGGACCTGATGAAGACACTCTCATTGGCTATGGGAGATCCATGAATGTGCAGTATATGTTTATCAGACAACACTTCCCACTTTTGACTGCACCTTTTCATGAAGAATGGGAGATGATCAACCCCATTGGAACATTCTTTCATCCAGTCTATCATCCTCACAAATATGGACTACTTCCAGGATTTGATGCGCTGAGTTTGTGTGCAGATACATTAAAATTATTTTTTATGAATCAACACCTGACTATGAAGAAGAGAATAGAAGACTGAGGTTCAAGATACAGAAGCTAGAGAAAGCCAATGCTGAGCTTCTTGCCAAACAAGAACAGACTCTGGCTTTGCACAAGACTGAACTCATAGCTAAGCAAGATTAGATTCTTCATGAACAGCAAGAGATCAAGAATGCTCAAGAAGATATAAAGTCTGCCCTTCTTTCTCAATTGGACAAGACAAGGGATGATCTCATGTCCTTGCTGAAGGATGCTTTGTTGAAGAAATTTGGCTAGTCTGTGATGTAGCCATGTTTGTTTTTATCTCTGGCAATTCCTACGCTTATCTGAAAATTTTTATGATGAATATATCAGTTGTTCCCTGCATGATTTATTTCTGAGTTTATACTTCATGATTATCCTTTTGATTTCTGTTGTTGTTATGCTCTGGCTTCCCTTTTGATTGATGACAAAAGGGGGAGTACTAAAACTAACAAAAATCTGATTCAAATGTGAAGTGCTACAGGACTCAGGGGGAGCAAAGAAGAACTATTAAGTTCATTATCTGAGGGGGAGTTATTATTAAAAGCTATTTTATTCTCACATACTCCTTTCAGATTTTACAGTTTTAAAATAAACTTGTCATCATTAAAAAGGGGGAGAATGTTGAGTCTCAAAAATATCATAAGAGATTTTATGATGTTTTAAGATAGCAATATTTCCAAGTTTTAATGATTAACAAATTTACAGTACTTATTTTCACAGATACTCTTAAGTGTTTAATTATTTATCTGTGATTTCAGCAAGCCACAATACGCCTTATAAGTCTTTAAGAAGTGCTTCAATTCTGAAGTGGTCAACCTGTCTGAAGAGCCAAGCCCGTCTGAAGGCTGGAACCCGTCTGAAGTTTGGAAGCCGTCTGAAGCTTTAGTAATGACGTGGCATCTTGGCTGAAACCTTGCGTGAAGACTTTTCTGAGTCTCTGCTGCTCGTACGTTTTGGAACACATTTATGGCAACAAACACAGAGGACTTTCCTGGTGCATTTGAATTTCATACACCACTGAGGAAATCTCTGCAAACGCAGCAACGCAGCAATTCCTGAAGCAGCCTTTTGGCAGATGAAACCTTGTACTGTGTCAGAAATGTCAGGATGCTCAGAAGTATGTCTCACAACGGATTGAATAGCATTTAATGCCATCTCTAAACAGTGGTTTTTCAACGGATTAAAGTCTGGGTATAAATACCCCTCATGAAGACCATCATTGAGTCACAGAGAAGAAGATATAGAAAAAGAGAATCATCGCTGCAAAATTTCTTCAAGAAAATCACTCTGATAAAATTCTTTGTACACTTTATATTTTCATATCCTGAGTATACCTCAGTTTTAAGCTGTACATTGTAATAGGTTTGAGCTTCAAACTGGTGTAGTTTTAAAGCTTAAACAATCCTTTCATTGAGAATTGTGTTTAAGCCTGGAGAGGCTTGTCTGAAAAAGAATACTTGTGTTGTTTGAGCCTAGTGAGGCTTGTCTGTGTTGTAGAGCCTGAAGAGGCTTGATAGAAAAGAATACTTGTAATCTTTGTGAAAGATTAAGAGAAAATCCAAGTGCTTGTTGGCATTGGGACTGGAGGTAGCTCACAGTGGTAGTGAGTAAACCAGGATAAATCCTTGGCTAAGTTTTCTATCCCTTATCTCTTGTCAATTCGTTTATATTAATATCAAGGGTGTTGAAAAGCTATTCTAAATATTTTAAAAGCAAAGAAACCTTTTAAAACATATTTTCAGAAGTCATCCAAAAACTTCAGACAGCCCCCTTAAACCTGTTTGAAACTGTTTGTAACTTGTTGTTTTCAAAAAGCTTTCAAAAATATAAAGAAACACTATTCAACCCCCCTTTTAGTGTTTCCCTGTGATTCTACATCCTTGGCTAGCCCGTGACTCTAATAATGTGATTTTGTAACCAATGTTATAAAACCCGGATCGATGATTGACACAAACAAGGTATTGGGTCACTAGGTCGATGGTCAAACCGGTGAGTTACTGGTTGAACCGGTTAAACCGGTATATATCAAAACCTATAAATTTAAAGTTTATGAAAAAATCTAAAGTTTATGAAAAAAAATAAAAAACACAAATTAAACTAGTAAGATTAAATAATATGCGGATTTATTTATGTTTAATAATATATATTATACATTTAAGTATATTATATATATATATATATTTCATTATATTACAAAACGATTGAAAAAAATTATAAAAAAACAAAAACGATTGGAAATATTAACTTGTCAAAAAGCAATTTTTCATAATAGTATATATAAAAATTACGCACATATTATAATAAAGGGTCTTTTGGTCCAAGGATCGCGTGCATTTTGCTTTTTCCTACAGGGTTCCGTGTTCAACACTCAAGTTGGTAGCTTGTAAGACTTGTTTTATCGTGGTTTACTCATGTCATTCCCAAGTTGACTATATATAGGTCTATTCTATGTTTGGTCCATATAGGTTCTAAACCCTAAATATGATATATCATTAAAAAATAGAACACTTTGGTTTTATAAAAAAAAGTGGAACTAAAGAGGATAGAACATAATATTTCATGGTGCTTTTTACGGTACATGGTTTTAAAATCCATGTACCATACATAGAAAAATCATCGGTCAATGAAGGTAAAAGATAATATTTAGGAACCTTTCAAGTAGGGTCTTTGACCAAATTTAATTGCCAAACACTGCCTGGGAGGATAATTTCCAAAGGACCCCTGGAGTGGTCATCTGCTAAAAGAAAGCATTGGGCTCTTTGGGAGAGGAAAATAGGGGACTGCCACAGTTGCTAGGTTTATACATGTCTTGCCTTCCGATGTAGGAGTGAAAGAAGCTTCAGTAATCGGAGGAAGTAACCGCGCCGAAGAAGGGGGTCTGGTCGATTCCGTTAGCTGGACGGGTAGAAAGAAGAGAAACAGTGGAGTAGATCGGTTTGTGTGATAGAAATCCATTGGCAGCGGCTGAGGTCGACTACGATAGCTGGGCGGGCGCGTCTGTGGAAGCATAAATCGCATATCAAGGAGGTGAGTAATGGTTTTTTCGTTGTTATTGTTTGAATTAGTGATGGAATAGGGTAAGGTGGGGTGGTTGCCATTGCGATTTTTTTTCCTCATTGAATTAGAACGTTAAACCGTTGTTGCTTTACATGGATCTTGATAAATAATAATTTGTAGAGCAGGATGACAAAGATCCGTGTGGTTGTTAGTTGCGATGGAGCTACGTATTACACTTTGTGTTTTAGTTAGTTTGATGATGATGATTAAAAACATTAGTTACGGTTAGGATAGTTAGTCTGCTGGTGATTATTGAACTGAAAATGTATTGGTAGTGTAGAAGCAGGTTTTTTTGAAGGTGTGGAAGCACTTTCGAATGGAAAACAGTGGGATGAATGACTCAATGGGTGATCGAGACAATGTGATTGGGAAGAACAATGGAACAGAGGTAATGATTTAAAATGAAATCATTGTATTTAGAAATTTTAAAGAAATTCTAGGAAAAAATTTTGATGATTAGTATGAAAGTAACGTTATAGGAAAATGAAATTGATTAATTTTGTTTTTGTAACTATGTTAGGGATCCCATGGAATTTCTAGCTTTAATGGTCTGAATGGTAATCGCGGAGATGATGATGAAGGTCGTGTGGATGGTGAAGGTGAAGACATGGTTGAAGGTACTGATGAAGATGAAATAGTAGATGAATATAGAATTGACAATGTTGGACAAATTAAAGGGGTTGACTTTGTTGGCTTAAGCATTGAACAGTTTAAAAAGTACCACTTTAGGAGTCTTTTGGTGGCTTTTCAATTCTATAATTCATATGCTCGAAAAAGGGGATTTGCTGGTCATAGATGGAATGTTTTGAAGAACAAAAGATGAGAAGTTACGCAGCAGGAATTTGTGTGTTTCAAGGAGGGATTTCGAGACAAGAAACACTTAAAAAGGGAAGGTCGAAAGCGAGAGCCTAGAGCAATGAGAAGGTGCGGGTGTTTGGATAAGTGTTGTGTGCGTGTTGATCGAGAAAGTAGTCGATGGAGGGTGAAATGTATGGAAGATGTTCATAATCATGAGTTGTTATCTGAGGAATATGTTGGTATATTGGCTGCACATAGGAAAATGAACGAGTCAGAGATAATGCAAATGAATAGAATGATGGAAGCTGGAATTGGAGTGACACAGGTATATGGGTTAGCTGCAAATCAGTACGAGGGATACAATAGGGTTGGATATAGGAAGAGAGACATGTATAATGAAATTGTGAAACAAAGGCATATTGAAGGGAGTGATGCGAGATCTGTTTTATTGTACTTGAGACAATTGCGTCGCTCTGATCCAGACCTATATTGGAGACACACCGCTGATGAAGAAGGGAGACTTCAACACCTTTTTTGGTGTGACGGAAGAAGTCAATCTGATTACAAGGTTTTTGGTGATGTGTTAGCATTCCATGCAACTTATCGCCGAAAAAAATAGATGTGTCCATTTGTTGTGCTTACAGGAGTCAACAATCATAACCAAACAATAGTATTTGGTAGTGGTCTGGTGGCCAATGAGACTGAGGAGACGTATGTGTGGCTGCTGAAACAATTCTTGGATGCCATGAAAGGAAAAAGTCCAACCTCAGTGATAACAGATGGTGATTTAGCAATGAGAAATTCCATTAAAAATGTTTTTCCAAGCGCACACCACAGACTTTGTGCATGACATTTGTTACGGAATGCAAACAGTAATGTAAAGCATCCAAGTTTCAAATCAAAGTTCAAATGATGTATGCTAGGTGATTACGAAGTTGGCACTTTCAGGCGAAAGTGGGAAGAAATGGTTGCTGAATTTGGAGTGGAGGGAAATCAATGGGTGCGAGAGATGTATGAAAAGAGGAAGACATGGGCGACAGCTCATATTCGTTGTATTTTCTTTGCTGGTTTTAGGACTACCTCAAGATGTGAAGGGCTTAATTCTCAAATTGGTAGGTATGTCTATGTTAGAAACAATTTGACGGAGTTTTTGAAACAATTTAACAGGTATATGTCCTATACTAGGCAAAGAGAGCTTGAGGCGGACTTTGAGTCAATTGTTGGCGATCCGATGCGTTTGACCCCTCTAGAAGAGATAGAGCGGTTTGCAGCAAAGGTATATACTCGGAAGGTGTTCTTTATGTTTAGAATGGTGCTTCACAGAGCGTCGAAGTTAAAGGTGTTGTCGTTTATGGAAACACCTGCATCTATGGTATATATAATTGGAAAAGGAGTATGTAATGTTCATGTTTGGCATGTGTCATGGGTTTCATCGAATTCTCAAGTGAAGTGTACCTGTCATAGGATGGAGTCAATGGGAATACCTTGTGAACACATAATATGCATGTTGCACTATTTAGAGATACCTGAGTTTCCCGAGTGTGTTGTGTTGACAAGTTGGACAAAATATGCCAAGCAATGTGTTGAAGGAACTACTGTGGACGGTGCAAGAATGAGTGATGCAATTTAGAGGAATCGTATGGTTGGGTTACTGTTTGATTGTTATGAGATGATTAAAGTTGCAGGTAAAAGTGAGGAGAAGTTAAATGCAACACAAGAAGTTGTTAGAAATCATATAAATACGTTAAAGGACGCTTCAGATGAAGAAAGGTCGGAGGATAGGAATGATAGTGATGATGACAATGTGGCTATTGGTGATCCTGTCCGGGTTAGGACAAAAGGGTGTGGATCGAGACAAGCATCAACTAGTACGTGTCCGTCAAGATTACACTTATGTGAAGCTTCGACTAGTGGACAACATAAGGACAACGAAAATACAGGTATGGATAAGAAAACCATATTAATTTGATGCCTTTACTCATGACTTGCACGCTCTTAATAGTGGCTATTATAATTTTGTTTTGTAGATGTTCCAATGACGGGTGTGTGATACTTTTAACGGAGTGCAGATTGTCCACTAATGGCTGTGTAACACTTAAACGTTTGAGTACTTAGGGACCTTTGCAAAACTTATGTGATGCTTGTTTGTAAGATGTTAGACTATCATTTTAATTCACGAAAACTGATATCCATTCAAATGGTTTTTTAGATGACTGTGGTTGTATGGCTGGAAAAAAGAATTATTGCCAATATGTTTGCAGGTGGGGATTGGGTTGAAGTTACCTGATTTTGCACACCGGGTGCGAACATAATTTTGATAGGGAAAGCCAATTTCTCATGACAAGGAACATGTTGGGGTTTAGGGTAAATAATTTCATTTGCTAAATGTCATCCATGTCGACGGTGGTTCATATAATATATTGTGGATTGAATATGGCCACAACATCATGTAATGTGAGGCTGTGAAAGGGTGATTGAATTTGAGTAGGACCCTTGTGTCATTATGTATGAGCAGCTCGCGAAGCCCATAGGGCTTGGAGGCGGGCATAGCAAACAACGGGGTGTGAAAAAGCAAGGACGTTTGGACAGTTAGACGCAATGCTGACTAGATACGACGACGTAGAGTATTTAGTGTACTGGGTTTAACGTGTGATTGTCCGTGGGCCAATTAAGGTTAGGCCTACTGCTGGCCCATAATGAACATGAAACATATGGGTTGATGGGTGACATACGATTTGTTTTTCTTCTATTGTTTTGTTGATAATGACATACATGTTATGCTCCTTGGGCCAATTGACATTAGGTGTTGTGTTGGCCCAAAATAATTGTGATACTTATGCCTTAATGGGGCACACATTTGTTTGGGTCGCACATACACTCATGTGCATAAGGATTTTTGTTTTGAGTGAGAACAAAGGTGTTTTCTTTGTGTTGGACAGTGTTTACACGTTGTCTTTGCAAGAAACGTAGCTGTCTATCAATGTAAGGTATTTTAGTGTTTAATATGTCAAGACTTGAATAAGTAATATGTGTGCTCTTGCAATGTCGTGGGTTAGTTGGGTGCGTGAAGCAGTGAGAGTTTGATTTTGTTAAAAATAAATTGATTACTACTGTCAATAGTGACGAGGAAGACGCGCAACACGTATAGTGGGCACATGTTGGCAGTGAAATGTCCATTCATTTGTCATGTAAGTGGGACTTGCATATAGAGTGTCATTCTCATAAAGTAGCTTGGATACCTACATGTATGGCTAAATATCACCAGAGCTAGTATGAAGGGTGAATCTGGTTGCAGACCCTATGCTATTAATAAGTGAGCCTTGTGGGTAATGACGTGACCACTCCGTGCAAGAAATATTTTTAATGTTAAAATAAAATAATAAGCAGGAAATAGGCCGATAATTCATGTACGTACATCTCAGAAAACCAACATTTGCGCCATTTATGCATCAAGTAGCTCTTGGTTTTTATTTATATGCATTTTGTCACCGAATAATGTCCCTGAAATTGACAATTAGAGGTATCTGGACTTTAGTAATTGAACGCTTTGAAATTAATATTTTTCATGGTTCAATAACTTTTATTATATATTTTACAATTTATAAGAAAATTCTAAAAGTATTTTTTGTATAGTTGGAAACATTAAATATATAATTTCCATTTAAACATTTATAATCAGGGCAATTATAGTTTTTTTGAATTATGTGTTCATTTAATTCCTATGTAATTCCTCTTAGCAAACGACAATATTCTTTTTAATTTTGAACAAGAGTGTCATCATGTGAGTGGTAGTTTCATTTAGCCAGTGAATGAATTCCTTGTATAACTTCTGGTTACGCCGAAATATTGTTTAAGTGAATTACTTGAAAAAAGAAATTGTTGTCTGTAAACTGTAAATTTGAACAACAAGAAGAAAGGAAAACACCGTTCACGAAAATGAAACTAATCTAAAAATCGGTCTTGACCCCCACACACTTAATCATTGCCACAGAACACACCACCACTGTAAACATAACAAAGCAACACATAATAAGAACTGCAAGGTACACTTTTTTTCTTCTCAGTTGATATCTTCATTTGAAGCATGTTTATTTTTCTCTTCATATCTTCATTTTCATGGACCATAGCCTGCCAAGCGCTCGGTGAAACCCCTTCCTTTGACTCATAGTCATCCGCCCAACGAAAATAATTACAGGTAATTTCTTTCTGCAAAACGGGGTAAGCACGAATTAATTGGTGAGGAACCTATGCATGCAAAGGCACTATAAGTGCTGAAAGTAATTACTTACATTCCAGTTCCTACACCTCTAAAACAATCGTCCGCGGTTTCTTGTCGAGTTGGACCTTAAAAGGATTACATCTTCCCCACATGAACACGAGACCCTTCGAGAAATCGATGAGGAAGAGGATGTCTTTGATCCGGAAGGCCTTTTCATCGGTGGGTCA
Source organism: Sesbania bispinosa (assembly GCA_026901365.1). NCBI lineage: Eukaryota > Viridiplantae > Streptophyta > Magnoliopsida > Fabales > Fabaceae > Sesbania > Sesbania bispinosa. The sequence goes on along the minus strand of QLOH01000547.1, from coordinate 479,235 downwards.
CGGGAAAAAACCCAACCCTAAGTAACCCTTTCCTTGTTTTAACAGAAAAAGGGAAATGGAAGTTTGTCTCCTCAGTGGTGGAGAGACTGAGGGGGAGATGGTGCAGTGTTATAAGTTGAATTTACCAAAGTTGGGCGTCTTTCATTTCCAAATTTAGAAGGGTATTTAAGTCTTTTTTGTTGAGTCTAAAAAATATCATAAAGAGGTTTATGATGTTTTAAAGACAGAAATATTCCCAAGTTTTAATGGTTAACAAATTTAACTTAAATTATTTATCATAGATACATATTTAACTCAATCTCTTATCTATGATTTCAGCAAGAGCCATCAAAAGCTTAATTAAAAAGACTAAGTGTTGAAATTGTCTGAAGAAGCAGAAGCTGTCTGAAGAAGTTCAACTCGTCTGATACATCAAGGCTGTCTGAAGTCTCTTGATGACATTGAATCTCTTGTCTGAAGTTGTGAAGACTCATCTGTACCTTTTTGTTTCACGCACGTTCTCTGCTACAACAGCTGGCACCTTGTATTGCATTTTAAACACGTTCTCTGCCACAACACGTCCTCTGCTACGCAGCAATTGCAACAGCAACAAAAAGCACGTTTTTGGCAGGAGCAAACCTTGTAACGTGTCAGAGAATGTCAGGATTGTCAGGGAATATCAGAATATGTCAGAGAATATTCTGTACTGCAGCAGGCTATCTCACAATGTCTATCATGGTTTTCACAAGCAATGATTTTCTTCAAGGGGCCAATCATTTGGGTATAAATACCCCCAACCTTGAAGACCTCACAAAGAGAAGAATTTGAAAAAGAACAAAAACTCTGCAAGTTTTTAGCTGCAACACTCTGATAGAATTTATCATCTTTGTACACACATATTGTATTATCCTGAGCATACCTCAGTAATCTTTGTACATCTGTAATTGTTTAAGTCTCAAAACTGATATAGTTTGTGAGCTTAAGCATTTCCCTTTCTCTGTATTTGTTGTTGAGCCTGGAGAGGCTTGTCTGAAAAAGAATACTTGGTTGTTGAGCCGGGAGAGGCTTGTCTGAAAAAGAATACTTGGTTGTAGTGCCTGAAGAGGCTTGACTATAAAAGAATACTTGTAATCTTGAGAGATTAAGAGAAAATCCAATTGCTAGTTGGCATTGGGACTGGACGTAGCTCACAAGTGGTAGTGAGTGAACCAGGATAAAGTCTGTGACTATGTCTTCTTACCCTTATCTCTTGTAAATTCAGTTTTAAACTAATCAAGGGGTCTGAGTAATTTATCTAATATTTTAAAAGGCAAAACATCTTTTAAAATCATTTTTACAAGCCGTCTGAAAAGCTTCAGACAGCCCTCCAATAGCCTGTCTGAAACTTTGCTTTGAGAACCTGTTTGCGAAAAGCTTTCTAAAATATTCAGAAACACTATTCAACCTCCCTTCTAGTGTTTCCCTGTGTTCCTACAATTGGTACCAGAGCTAAACTCAGGGTTGAAGCACCTAACAAGTGTTTGAGGACTGAAAGATCCATATGGAAGCTTCTAACAGCAACAGGCAATACATCACAGAAAGAGCCTCTATCACAAGACCCCCAGTATTCAATGGAGAGGATTACCACTACTGGAGAGATAGAATGAAGCTGTTCAATGAGAGCACCAACATTGATGTTTGGGATGTGGTCACTGATGGAGACTATGTGCCTATGCAAAATGGTGTGCCTATACCTAAGACTGAATGGACCTTGGAGCAGAAGGCTAGAGTCTAGATGAATGCTAAAGCCAAACTCTATCTGATATGTTCCTTGAATAAATCAGAATATGAGAAGGTTCATGGATGTACCTCTGCTAAGGAGATTTGGGATACTCTTGCAGCAGCCCATGAAGGAACTGAGACTGTCAAGCAATCTAAAATAAGTATGCTCATACATCAGTATGAGATGTTCAAGATGGAAGAATCTGAAACCATTGACCAGATGTTTGGAAGGTTTCAGACCATAACCAATAGACTCAGGTCCTTAGGCAGAACTTATAATTCTGGAGATAACAACAGAAAAATTCTAAGGAGTTTGCCCAAGTCCTGGAGACCCAAAGTAACTGCCATTCAAGAGGCAAGAGATTTGAACTCTCTTAGAGTGGAAGAACTGTTGGGATCTCTCAAAGTCCATGAGCTTGAGCTTGGAGAAGATGACAACAAGAAGAAGTCTCTAGCTCTAAACTCTAAGGCCAAACAGTCTAGGCATGGCAACATCAAGGCTATGCAAGCTGAGGAAGTTTCAGAGGCAGATGAAGACTCTGAAGATAGCTCAGAAGATGATAATGATCTTGCTCTCCTAAGCAGAAAGATCAAAAGAATGTTGCAGAATAGAGGAAAGTTCAGAAAGAATCAGCCCTCATCATCTAAACACGGTAAGACAGGTAAAGAGTCTAACTCTGATGAAATAATTTGCTTTGAATGTAAGCAACCAGGGCATATGAAGGCTGATTGCCCAAGACTGAAGAAAAACAACTTCAAGAAGAAGAAATTTTTCAAAAAGAAGAAAGGTCTCATGGCAACATAGGAAGACCTTGATGAGACAACCTCAGAAGAGGAGGAAGATACTTCAGAAGAGGCAAATCTATGTCTCATGGCCAGTCTACCATCTTCAGACAGCTCTGAAGCTGAGGTATTCCCTTTTACCTTACAAGAAATGTATGATGATCTGGTGGAAAGTTCCAAGGAACTTTTCCAAGAGTATAAGAATCTATCCAAAGCCCACACAGAAATGTGTAATAAGTATGAGGCACTTGAGATAGAACATATTATGCTCAAGGAAAAGGCTCTTGAAGCTGAAAACTGCAGTTCACAAGCTGTGTCTGAAGAAAATAAGAAACTTCAGAAGCAGGTTGAAGAACTGACAAAAGATCTAGCCAAATTTGTCAAAGGAACAAAAAACTTGAACATAATGCTTGGAAATCAAAGGCATTCTCTTGACAAAAGTGGACTAGGCTTTTGGGATTATAACATGTCTGAACCTCCTACTGTCTTAAATTTTTCTAAAGGCAAAAAGAAGGTTATTGGGTGTTCTCACTGTGATAAGCCTGGACATAATGTGACTCAGTGCAAACACAAGAGAAAAGCAAGACCCAAAGCTAACAAAACAGGACCCAAAAGAACATGGGTACCTAAGAACTTAATTTTTCCTGTTGCAGATGTGTTTAACAGGACAAAGGATACCCCAAAAATGGTACCTGGACAGTGGGTGCTCGCGACACATGATAGGAGAAAGGTCTTTGTTCCAAAACCTTAGACCTAAAAAGGGAGGAGTGGTCACCTTTGGTGGAAATCAACAAGGGAAGATCACTGGTATAGGGACTGTAGGTATAATTCCTTCATCCCTTATTAAGAATGTACTTCTCGTGGAAGGACTTCAACATAATTTACTGAGCATAAATCAATTATGTGACAATGGTTATGTAGTATCCTTTACTAAGGAAGGATGCATAGTCAAAGACTCCTCTGATCAAACCCTTTTTACTGCTAAGAGACAGAGCAATGTGTACAAAATTGATCTAGAGGATCTAGCAAGTCAAAATGTAAAATGCTTCATTTCTGTTGAAGATGAAAAACAGATTTGGCATCAAAGACTTGGGCATGCCAGCTTGAGATTAATCTCAAGGTTAGCAAAACACAACCTTGTTAAGGGCCTGCCCAAGCTTTCATACAAATCTGACACTTTATGTGAAAGCTGTCTGAAAAGGAAACAAACAAGATACTCTTTCAAGTGTAAGGATGTTGTTTCAACCAGCAGACCACTAGAACTTTTACACATTGACTTGTTTGGTCCTATTAGAACAGAAAGTATTAGTGGGAAAAAAATATGGGTTGGTCATTTTTATGACTATTCTAGATTTACATGGGTAATATTCCTTAGAAACAAGGATGAGACTTTTAAGAATTTCACAGTATTCTGTAAGAAGGTACAAAATGAAAAAGGATTCTATATTTCTGTCATAAGAAGTGATCATGGTGGAGAGTTTGAGAATGCAAACTTTCAAATGTTCTGTGATGAGAATGGGATCTCACACAATTTCTCTGTGGCTAGAACACCTCAACAAAATGGGGTTGTTGAGAGAAAGAACAGAAGTTTGCAAGAGATGGCAAGAACCATGCTCAACTCAAGCAGTTTACCAAGAACCTTCTGGGAAGAAGCTGTTAGCACAGCTTGTTACCTTCAAAACAGAATATTGGTAAGACCAATTCTGAAAAAGACTCCCTATGAATTGTGGAAAGGAAGGAAACCCAACATATCATATTTCCACACCTTTGGATGTGAGTGTTTTATACTTAACACCAAGGATGATCTTGGAAAGTTTGATGCAAAATCAGACAATGGATTTTTCATTGGATACTCTGAAACATCTAAAGCCTATAGAGTGTATAACTCTAGAACTTTAATTGTTGAAGAAACTATTCATGTAAAATTCAATGATAACAAAGAGACTGATAAAGAACTATCAGATCTAGAGGATGATTTTGCAGGAATGGAGCTAAATGATCACAGCAGTTTGAAGGATGAACAGCTGTCTGAAGTACCTACTGTTACTGAACCTCTTCAGACAAATGTTGAGTCTCAGACAGATTTGATACCTCCTCAAAGACAAGATTGGAGATACAAATCACATCATCCTAAAGAGCAAATCATTGGGAACACTTCAGAAGGAGTTAAGACAAGATCAAAATTCAAGAACCTGAATTCACTTGCTCTCCTATCTGAAATTGAGCCAAAGAACATTGATGAAGCTCTGCATGATGAAGGGTGGATCCTAGCCATGCAAGAAGAGCTGAATCAATTTGCTAGGAGTGATGTCTGGACCCTTGTTCCTAAACCCCATGGGAAAACAATTATTGGAACCAAATGGGTGTTCAGAAACAAGTTGTCTGAAGAAGGCAAAGTAGTCAGAAACAAGGCAAGATTAGTGGCTCAAGGATACAACCAGCAAGAAGGTATTGACTTCACTGAAACCTTTGCTCCAGTGGCCAGGTTAGAAGCAATCAGAATTCTTTTATCTTATGCTGTAAATAATGGCATCAAGCTATATCAAATGGATGTTAAAAGTGCCTTTCTCAATGGTCTCATTGAAGAAGAAGTTTTTGTTAGACAACCCCCTGGTTTTGAAGATGTAGCTTTTCCTGAACATGTTTTTAAACTTAAGAAAGCTCTCTATGGTCTAAAACAAGCCCCAAGAGCTTGGTATGACAGATTGAGTAGTTTTCTTATAACCAATGGTTTTGAAAGAGGAAAAGTAGACACAACCCTTTTTAGAAAATAGTCTAACAAAGATCTTATACTTGTCCAGATATATGTTGATGACATTATCTTTGGTTCAACTTGATTCTTCCTTGTGCAAAGAGTTTTCTAAGTTAATGCAATCTGAGTTTGAAATGAGTTTAATGGGTGAACTAAAATTTTTCTTAGGACTTCAGATTAAGCAAGATTTTGATTGTATATGGATCCATCAAGAAAAATATACAAAAGAAATGCTTAAGAAGTTCAACTTAAGTGATTGTAAACCCATGACAACTCCAATGCACCCTTCTGCATCTTTAAATAAAGATGAGAATGAAGAACTAGTGAATCAAACTTTGTATAGAGGAATGATTGGTTCATTATTGTATCTAACAACAAGCAGGCCTGACATTATGTTCAGTGTATGCCTCTGTGCTAGATTCCAATCTGATCCAAGAATTACTCACTACAAAGCTGTAAAAAGAATTTTCAGATATCTTAAAGGTACTACTAATCTTGGTCTATGCTATAAGAAAAGTAAGGATTGTAGGCTAGTAGGATACTGTGATGCTGATTTTGCTGGAGACAAAGTTGAAAGAAAAAGCACCAGTGGTGGATGTCATTTCTTTGGAGAAAATATGATTAGCTGGTCAAGCAAAAGGCAAAGCACAATTGCATTATCTACAGCAGAAGCAGAATACATCTCAGCAGCCAGTTGTTGTTCACAACTGCTATGGGTGAAGTATCAGCTTGAAGATTTTAATATTTCAATATTGTTATACCTGTGTTGTGTGATAATACTAGTGCTATTAATCTGTCTAAGAATCCCATTCAACATTCTAGGGCTAAGCATATAGAAATCAAACATCATTTTATTAGAGACTATGTTCAGAAAGGTGTTTTTGATATTCAGTTTATTGATACAGAGCATCAATGGGCTGATATATTCACAAAACCTCTAACTGAAGATAGATTTAAGTTCATCAGAGATAAATTGAACATTCATGCATTTTGATTGTGTATGAAAATTGATGTGTCTTAAATTTCAGCTTGTCTGAAACAAGTGACTTGTCTGAAATTTTGGGTCGTCTGAAATTTATATGGATGTCTGAAATCTATCACTTGTCTGAAATGAACAAATGACGTGGCAATAAGGGACGGTTTAGTTTCATTTATTTTGTCTCTTCCACTTCACACGTTTCCCTATGACTGCGCAGCCAGTACGTGCCATAATTGCTTCAGAGGTCTATATATACAGAAGGTAGTGAGTCAGAATAGCTTTACCATCTTCTCTGCTCACAGAACCCTTGATTCTCTTCGTCTTCAAGCAACCTTTCTCTCAAGTTTCTTCAAACCTTCAACAATGGCACCAAAGAAATCTGCTGGGGACAACATTGTGAAGACCAAGGGTGTTCATCTTGAGGATCTTGAAGCTCTGGGAATGGATTTATATCCAGAGTTCAATGCAGCTGGATGGACTCAGTATTTTAACAACAACAGAACAAAATGGCATGAACAGAGTGTGCTGGATTTCTGGGCTACAGCTAGAGGTATCCCTAATATGGAAGGTTCCTACTCCAGCATCAAGGGCTACGGTACGTGGTGTCCCTGTCTTTGTTGATGAAGCTATACTTGCTCACATTCTTGATGTTAAAGCTGAAGGAGTTGTGTTCTCACCGGGCTGGGAAGCTAGAAATGGTGGTCAGAAGCGTTTCACTGAGTTCCTCTATGGAACTTCAACACCTTGCAAGTCCGGATGCAAAACACATGTCAGACAAAGCTAGGGTTTTGCATGCTATTCTAGGGAACTCTGTATCCCTAAGAAAAGTAGTAGAAATCATGTGTCTGAATTAGAAATGTTCTGCCTCATTCATCTTTTGCAGAAGAAAAAGGTCAACCTTCCCAACATCATCATGTACCATTTGCAGAAGCGTCTTAGAGACTCTGCTGGGAGCTTCCCTCACAACACCATCATCACTAAGGTGTTGCTGCACTTCAAAGTCCCCATTGAGAGACTTTTTGATCATCATTCACTACCTGTGTTTGGTGAATCAAACCTCAAGAGCATGAAAGTGAAGCTAACTCCAAAACCTCCTTCACCTACCATGAAGGAAAGCTTGTTGATGGAAAAAGCTCAGAGAAGAGATACAACCATGCAGATTTTGGAGAAGGAGCTCATGGGTGATATTAGAAGACATGAGTTCAAGCCCTCCAAGCCCTCTCCTCAATCCAAGTTGAAAAAGCTTCCTGTAAGGAGTTCTGCTAAGGTAGCCTCTGCATCTGTGCAGACTCAGGTGTCTGAACCTGTTCAGAAAGCTTCACAAAGGCCTTCTGAAATTGTGGGTCAGCTGTCTGAACCTGTACAGTCTCCACAGCCTACTTCGGAAATGGAAGGACAGGCTGGTGAAGCAGTTGCAACTGATGTTGTTATAGCAGAGCCATTGGCTGCTTGCTCATCTGATCCTAAACTCATTCAAGTGGCAGCTTTGGCTACTGCCTTAGAAAAGGAAGAGCTGAAGGCAGAGTTGAAAAAGAAAGCAGAGCAAGAGAAGACTGATAGAGCTTTGCTATTGCATCTCAATTGGCCTATGCTGAAGATGATAGGCAAGAGACCTTGGCTGAAGCAACAAGAAAAAGAAAGAGGTCAAGTGGATCTCAGAGAAGGAGGACAAAGAGCAAACTCCTTTAGACAGCACCTGAACCTAAGGTGACAAGGAGTATTGCTTCTCAGCTGGAAGAAGAAGATGAAGCAGGAAAGTACCAAAACTACATCAAGGCCCAAGAATATTTCAAAAGAAGAAGGGCAGAGAAACAAGCACAAAGGGAGAAGGAAGAGAAGGAAGCAAAAGCAAAGTTATCTGAGTTAACCAAGCCTCCCTACAAAAGGATCAAAGTGATATTTGACAATGTTACACCCTCACCACCTTCCTCACCAGAAAAACAAACACCTCAGCAACTCTCTCAACCATTCCTTCAACCAACATCTCAACCTTTACCACAACCTTCACCTAAACCTCTTTCACCAGAAAAACAACCATCTCCACCTCCCTCAGAACCATCACCACCTTTACAAACAGAAATCATAGCATCTGAACCATCCATCTCTTCTGAACCCTCTGCACCATCACCAGTCATACCATCAGACAATCTGTGGTCCGATCCCCCCTCACCTCAAGAAAACCAACCTCTTGAACCATCACCATCACCATCAGTTCCCTCATCACCTAAAACTATCCAATCATCTGTACTCCCACTCCCTCAACCTCAACCATCAACTCCATCCCTTATACCCTTACCTTTATCATCCCCCCCTCACACACCTTTACCTCCTTCATCTCCTCCACCTTCTTTTCAAGAAGAGCTTTCCCATGAAGAAGAGCAAAACCTTACAAATGTTCTTCAGTTATCTTTTATTTCCATTGATCCTTGTCCATTGCCCAAGTTTGGAAACTTGTCTGAAGAATTACAACACTTCAGATCAGCACCTGCTATTTCTCTACACCATGGTCTCATCAGAACAACTGTGGCTGAAGAGAGATCAAAGTTTAATTCTGAATCTGGTGGCCTAGAGAAGATCAGGAAGGGTGTTGTCCCTCCTTCACATATATGGGAATCTATCAACCCATTTTCTGAAGAGTCATGGAGGCTGAGTAATGAAGAATGGTATCTTGTGAGACAGCTCAACACAGAGTCTGAACTGTTTCAGAGAGATCTGGAAAGGGGAGTTGGGATGATGGGCTATAGGCCCCCTAGTACATGTTCCATCAGGCCCTCAACCAAAATCTTGGTGAAGCCTGATAGAATTGTTCCTAGGTATCCCTTGAAGGAAGGCAAGGATGAAAAGTACAAAGGAGCTAAAGTCTACTCAGTATCAGCACCCCTGTCTGAAGCTATGACTTACATCAGAGTGGGATGCTTTACCAGATTTTATCAACTCTCAGGAGGAGGCCTGAACCACTTGTGCAAGATTGGATGTGGGCTTCTTACTGGAAGATCAGAGAAGATGTTGGATCTTCTTCTGGATCATCTGGTTCAGATGCTGAATCAGAAGTGGGACTTGGCAAATCTACAAATGTCCAGTACCATTATCTGAAGGATTACTTTCCCCCACCTGCTGACTCCTTCAATAAAGACTGGGTTTTGGTGAAATTTGTTGGCACTTTCTTTTGGCCAGTTTTTCAACCTTCTGTATATGGTTTGAGACTAGGCTTTGGAGTTCTAAGATTCGTTTTCCCTTACATTCAAATCATTCTATTTGAATCTGAGCAAGACTTGACTGAAGAGAACTTCAAGCTGAAGACCAAGGTCAAGGATCTTGAGAAAAAGTTTGCTGCACAAGAGGAAAAGTCCAAGCATCTGATTGCCACTCAAGAGCAGATTCTTCATGAACAGCAGCTTATCAGATCTGGGCAACAAGAGCTAAAGTTATCAGTGGAAGCAGCCATAAACAAGGCCAAGGAAGAATTGATTTCTATTCTGTCTGAAGCCTTGCTGAAAAAAAAGGATTAAGCTGCCTTGCCATTGTCTGATGTTTATTTTCATCTCTTTTGGCAAGTGACTGATTGTCAGTTTTATATATATATATATTTATATCCATGAAATACAATCAGTGTTTTATATCATATTTTGAGTGCATTCTCTTTGATTTTTTATTATGTCTGATATATGTATTGCACTGTTACTGTTTTTTCTCTGATTTTCCCTTTTGATTGATGACAAAAGGGGGAGTATTAAAACTAACAAAATCTGGAGTAATTACAGGACTCAGGGGGAGTATAGTCCACAAGCGCTAAGCTTTTTAAGTAACATATACCTTGAACAGAATTTGTTAAGGGATATGTGTATCTCAGGGGGAGTTGTTTCTATCTCTTAATCTTATTACAGATTTGTATATTTTAAGAAAATTTGTCATCATTAAAAAGGGGGAGAATGTTGAGTCTAAAAAATATCATAAAGAGGTTTATGATGTTTTAAAGACAGAAATATTCCCAAGTTTTAATGGTTAACAAATTTAACTTAAATTATTTATCATAGATACATATTTAACTCAATCTATTATCTATGATTTCAGCAAGAGCCATCAAAAGCTTAATTAAAAAGACTAAGTGTTGAAACTGTCTGAAGAAGCAGAAGTTGTCTGAAGAAGTTCAACCCGTCTGATACATCAAGGCTGTCTGAAGTCTCTTGATGACATGGCATCTCTTGTCTGAAGTTGTGAAGACTCATCTGTACCTTTTTGTTTCACGCACGTTCTCTGCTACAACAGCTGGCACCTTGTATTGCATTTTAAACACGCTCTCTGCCACAACATGTCCTCTGCTACGCAGCAATTGCAACAACAACAAAAAGCACCTTTTTGGCAGGAGCAAATCTTGTAACGTGTCAGAGAATGTCATGATTGTCAGGGAATATCAGAATATGTTAGAGAATATTCCGTACTGCAGCAGGCAGTCTCACAACAGCTATCATGGTTTTCACAAGCAATGATTTTCTTCAAGGGGCCAATCATTTGGGTATAAATACCCCCAACCTTGAAGACCTCACAGAGAGAAGAATTTGAAAAAGAACAAAAACTCTGCAAGTTTTTAGCTGCAACACTCTGATAGAATTTATCATCTTTGTACACACATATTGTATTATCCTGAGCATACCTCAGTAATCTTTGCACATCTGTAATTGTTTAAGTCTCAAAACTCATATAGTTTGTGAGCTTAAGCATTTTCCTTTCTCTGTATTTGTTGTTGAGCCTGGAGAGGCTTGTCTGAAAAAGAATACTTGGTTGTTGAGCCTGGAGAGGCTTGTCTGAAAAAGAATACTTGGTTGTAGAGCCTGAAGAGGCTTGACTGTAAAAGAATACTTGTAATCTTGAGAGATTAAGAGAAAATCCAATTGCTAGTTGGCATTGGGACTAGACGTAGCTCACAAGTGGTAGTGAGTGAACCAGGATAAAGTCTGTGACTATGTCTTCTTACCCTTATCTCTTGTAAATTCAGTTTTAAACTAATCAAGGGGTCTGAGTAATTTATCTAATATTTTAAAAGGCAAAACATCTTTTAAAATCATTTTTACAAGCCGTCTGAAAAGCTTCAGACAGCCCTCCAAGAGCCTGTCTGAAACTTTGCTTTGAGAACCTGTTTGCGAAAAGCTTTCTAAAATATTCATAAACACTATTCAACCCCCCTTCTAGTGTTTCCCTGTGTTCCTACATTTTTGTCCTTAGTAAAAATAACTTTTATTCCATCCCAATCAGTTAACCACCATTATTAAATTATCTTCAAGTAATTATGTATTTCTTTAATTTCAAAAAAGCATTACTTGTATTAAATTCTCTATTGTTAATGGGCGCGGTTCACAAAGTGATTCTTTGTGTTATTTTGACTAAGTTCATACAAGTCCACATCATTGTAGTGACTAGTCTTCCTTGATGGATATGATAGGAAAGGCACGTGACTTTGTATAGATCGGCATGGGCATATATGATAAAGAATAATTCATTAGAATTGTTATATAGTTGAGAGCATTTGTTATACTCATCTGGTTCTCTGTGAGTGCAAATTGAACGGTGAAGGAGTGTTAAAATGTCAAGGAAGGCTTATGTTGTTTTCGTGGGAAGAATCCCCGGTGTGTATGAGTCGTGGGTGGAGTGTAAAGAGCAGGTGAATGGCTATCGTGGATGCTCATATAGTTCTTTCCCAAATCGGGCGGAGGCGGAAAGAGCATGGCTGGATTGGATAAATAGAGGTGGTGGGGTGGCACGTGAGGTTGTGCTCGCACTTCCTGCACCGAATATGGGCGCTGGTGGCCAAGGCTTTAATGTTATGGATGTTGGTAGAGGACAACCCATCCAGAATGATGAAGATGGAAACCATGGGCCTCTTTTCGTTGGGGACGGCTACGAAAACGAATATGAGCCAAACGGCACTATGAATGGCTTCAATGGGTTGGGCTTCCCTCTTGTATGTTGTGTGGTGCTAAAAGTACTCCTTCTTTTTTATTTCAACTTAGTGTGAGATTTCCTTGTACCCAGGGTAATGTGCGTGGGGGTGTGCTCGTTCATGGAGTCCAGTTGTTGGTGTCTGTAGTTATTTTATAAGTTTGTTTAAGTGTTGGGTTAGGTTTAATTAGATACCTTAATGGGTCTCGGATTAGTTGTTTCCCAGGTGGCGGGTGTGATTATGTCTGTGCGTGTGTGACTTTTATTTTTAATGACGTGTGTTTCTGTTGTGTCCCCATTTTTCGTGACAATTGCATACTCCAGTATAGGGGCAGGTGGGAAAAAAGTGCCTGTATTAAACAACTCTGTAAGGGGGTTCATAGCCTCCAAGACAGCACCAATGGGATAAAAAGCCCCCAATTTAATTTCTTGTTAACCCTAACTATGAAAAAAAAATAGCATACACATAATACAGGGAATGACCCCTAAGAGCACCCGAATTATGAACATAACACTCATAGTTAATAGATTAATTTCCAACGAACATAGCGATGATCATTTCTATCAATAACCACCATTACGAAACTAAGTAAACATCATACTTAACCCAACCTAATGGAAACAACAACTAACATAATGTTCAGTAAGTAACCTAATAGAGGCAACACTTGAAATATAATCGCACGTCATTCCCTACCTAATCCAGCAACCTTCGATAATAAAGTGAACTAAAACCTAACATTTAGTTAATAACACATCACGATCACCCTACATAATTTGCTAATGAACCTTAAACCACATCAATGGTGAGTGGATAAGGGGGATAATAACACCGGTTACTTTTTCAGAGGACCCTCATTTAGGGTTATCATAATAGGACTTTAAGTAAATTTCAGCACGGGACTCCAGTGTCTTCCGCAACTCATTATTCCCTTCCAGCAGTATCATCATAGAGGTCTTCATTCTAACTCTATCCTGGTTCAAGTATTGTTGAACATTTGGTTGGAATGCCCAATCCATGGCCATCCATTCCAAGACCCACAACGTAGTGTGAATGCTGTGCGAAATAAAAAATTAATTAGCCAGTACCCACGAATCATAATACTCAACAAGTGATGAAGAAAAAATTTATGAAATAAACTAGTAGTGCTCCATGGAAACCTGTTGATGTTATCTTGGCTAGGGTTAACAGTCTTAATCTCCCACGTCTCCATGTCATTAGGAGGATTAAGAAAGTCCATTCCCAACCAATCTGAAGTCATGAAATGCACCAGTTTCTCGCACTGCATCAGTGATCAAATTAATGGGGTTAGGCCAAATAATGAAATAAATGAACTTAAGCCTATTAAATGTATGTAGTAACATTAATGTAAATGCTTACCAATTTCAAAATATCCTCCCTTCGTTCTTTAACTTGTCCACTAAGCGGATAAGGATCAAGGTGGTAGACCATCTCATTTTCCATGGAAACTACCATTAAATACCAACTGTCAACTTCTTCTCTTATAGGAACATAGATATGCATTTTTTGGAAAATATTTGTCAATTAACAATGTAACAAACATACACACTAAGGCTAAATGAAGTAAGGATATTATGTATTTACATATTTCACGCAACAGTAGGGAGGCATCCAATCTTTGACATAGTTGTGACCAACCTCGTTTGTGGGAACACCATTTAAAACATCAGTCTGCAAGGGATGATATGAAAGTTAGAACAAGTGAAATATTTAATAAATGTTTAATGCACTACATTGGCGTTAGAAATTGCGCTCACAGCAAAGCCGGGCGGCAACGCCCACACGGTTTAAACGTTAACATGTTTTTGCCTCCAAGTAATTTTAATTGGCATTAGCTTCAAAATCTGCACACCATAATTAAACGAAATTGCTTCACCATGAAGAACAATTCTATAATACAACATATAAAATATACATAGCAGCTCTTTGAGAACAACCTCCTCATCAACGTTCCTTCTTGGAAAGAGACAATCAAATAGTCTTATTGTGGCACTTGTGTCTTTATGCTTGAAGATTACCTCACTTTTTATAAATAAAAAAAATATTAGGATTTCTAAGCCAAAAAATTTATTTTAATATATCATAAAGTAAACATTTTTCATATACTTAAAGTCAGCGTCCGTTGCGAAAACGTAAATGGCAACAGGGGTTTCATCACTTGTCAAACCAAGATCGATGTTGGGAAAAAACCTTGTCTTCAAATCCTGCACATCAATATCTCGTTATGAGTGATCTGAATAAAATGACAATTAAATACACATAACAAGTAAAGAGTAAGGAGGTCACCTTGGGAATCTTTCTTCCAAAGTTCAAGGTCCATGGACATGGCTACTCTGTCTGCCCAAAAGCCTTGGAACCGTCCACTGGACAACCAATAATTTTCGTAGGACTGCGGGAACTGCCTGGGAAGGTTTGAAACAGCTTTTTTCCACAGCCTAGGAGTGCTCGACCACCTTTGGAGGTCGTAGGTTGTTCAACCCCAATAGATGTAGACTTCGAATGCTTCTTTTTGTTGGTTGTACGTTTACTAAATTGTGAACCCCGTTGTTGGGTCTTTTCAGCCTCCTTTTTTGGCTGCCTTTCCGAAACCTTCATCTTTCTCCTGGTTGTTTTCTTCCGAACTTCCTCATCGTCGGAGGAAATGTCAAGAATGATATTGGCATCGTCTTCCCTGAAATCATCCCCATCACTACTTTGGTCGTTGTGAACGGTGATTCACGTAGGGCAGCTCAAGGGTTGCGTGGAAGAACGTGCCTTCTTCATAGACGCCCAAATGAGTGATGTGTTAGCCTCCACGTTAGCCAACCGATTGAAGAGGCGTTGAAAGGTGGCAAAGAAATTTTAGTTTTTATTTAGGAAGCAAAAAATAAATCACTTGTCTTGCCATTCCAAAAAATGAGAGCTAATGAAAATCACCTTTGCCCACGAAGGCATTCCTTCATCATCGCGCACATCGCATGTCACGTTACCGAAGGGGGTCTCAGACGGATTCATGGCATTTCCATGTTCCATTGGAAAACGTAGGTTTTTAGCCTTTGTACAGCACACAACAATGAGAGGCACGTACTATGCAAAGCCCGTAGAAACGTTTATATAATCTCTGTGACCCATGTTGACTTGGTAACATAGTAATTTATGTATATTTTTTTTGTGCACAATAATGACCTGGATCTTCAACAATTTCACCACGTTATGGATTTAAACGATTTGAAAAAAATAATAAAGGTACAAAGCGTTGACTTGGTCAAACATTTATATATTACCACCTTCGTTAATCTCCATTATGATGGACCTACCACAAGTTGACCACTTTATACATATTAATTTTAATCACTTCAATTTGGAGTAGTATGCTATATTGCAGCCAAATTGGTTAAACACGATATGACGTGTGTGTAACAGTTAATCGAAATACAAAATTAACTACACAAATCACATTAAACATTTAATACGTAACTATGTTATTGAAAAAATCTTTAAATCTTACTCAAGGGATAGAGTCGCAGTGATATAATTGGGACGTCAATAATTTGAAATAAATATAATGTATTTGAAAAACAATAACGTTATTTAAAATTCATCTAAGTTTATCATCTTCTACAACCGCTCGTTGCGTATGCTATTGATGGGGCTCTTAGGGTGGCTTACTAAACTTTGTCAACATTCAAAGGTTCCCCGTCAGTAAAAAGCTAGCATCGTTAACATGTCACATACATGCATGCACTAGAAGGACGTAGTTTACGATAATTATCATTGACTAGTGGAGAAACAACATACAGGCATACAATTTTAAACCATAAAACCCCACCCAAAATCTAATAACTAGTTCAGCACTCTGTTTTAAAAGAAACACTTAACCTACAATTACATTTTTACTTAGATGCCCTAAGCTTAACGAAGAACACATAAATTATAACACCATACATAGCGTATTACAACGATATTAATTACCCACTACTATCCACAAAATTCAAGAGCCTTATTTCCTCATGCAGACAACCATTTTCCAACCTCAGGTCATTGTTCTCTCCTCTTAGCTTGTCCATTTCTTCTTTCATCTTTTTCAATTTCTTTTCAACCTCAGCCATTTTATAATAATTATAATCACCTATGTTTTTGCCAGTAACAAACAGGAGCTTACTAACCACCTTTGCAGCCACATCTTCGCGCGCGTTTTCTTGATAAGGAGAATAATTTTCCCACCAATAACGACTTCCAAGCAAACGAGTCTTTATAGCGAGACTATATTGGTAATAAACAACATTATCTTTCACCCTCACATATCGACGCTTGTAAACAGGTTGAGGGATTTTTAGCTGTGCACATACATCTCTAAAATGCCCATGCATGTTGTACTCCACCAAAAACAGGTGGTTGTGCTGGTCCTTAATTATAGGGAAATCCGAGTGCTCTGCATGCTTTAAAAACAAATATATATCTATGAGATACATTGTAAATAAATATAAACCTCATAAACATCAAGTTGTTAGTTAATGATGGATATCGGGGGTCACTCACTGGACCGACGTCGTTGGATGAGTGTATCTATCAAAAACCCTATGTTCGATCAACTGTGTGACATCCTCGGCATTCCTTGACTGTTGTCCAAAAAGAACGCATGAGGGACCTTCATTTCCAGACTGGTATGATACATAGAAATTATTCGAGGAACCAAACGAGTTATGGTTTTCTATGACAGGAGGCCCTACACGGCCAACGAAAGCAGCTGGTGGCCTCACCATCATATAATACTCTTTGTATGGACTATTTCTTTTACAAGCAATTTTATTTCGTTAGTAACATTCAACACAATTGTATCACCATATATATCAGGGGTGCAAACTCGTTAGGTATGGTCCATTTATTGTGTTCTTAAAGAGCCTTCATTAACCTTCAACGGTGCACCGCTGGGCGAGCTAAAGGAAGTAAACACGTCCAGCTATCCATATCTAACTTATTCTCTTCATTAATTCCATGCAATTGTAATGTGATTTGCTTTTTATATCAATGCTCTCTTTTTTTCCCCTTCCTCATTAATGACGTGCAAGTCCAACGCATACGTTGACCTATATGGTTATTTTTAAAGTTCAAGCACTGACCTTTTTCATTACATTAAGCCCTTGTCAAAATGGAAGCTTCCACCTACGACACCTACACACGAAGAAATGATGTCCGCCTATTAGCTATTAACGTGAGGAAATATACAAGTTAATCAGCCATGTCAGTTGAAGTCTTCTCACTTTGTACACAGAAGCACGCAAACAGCTTCCATTCTGCCTCTGCGTGCCTTTGGGTGCTGCCCGAGACTTCCTCTTAGCAGTAAACATACCTGCCCCCTTGGAAAAGTAAAGGTTCTCATTATTCACAATGCATAAAAATCTCCCAGTAGCGGATTCTCATAGCTAGACAGTACAACTAAATGAACGAGAAGTTAGCATATTTAATATGAGAAAAAATATTTATTTTTGTTGCCACCATTACAGATGGGAACATCACTCCTATTTAAATCTCCCAATACCAATTCTGCGTACGGACTGATTGAGAGAGGCAAGCATGGCATTGCTCCCTTACTCACTACATTTCAGTATTTATTAATGGGCTAAATATGTTTTTGGTTCCTAAACTTTCACCCGAATTTGGTTTTGGTCCCTAATCTTTTTTTCGTTGGTTTTGGTCCCTAACATTTTCAAATCATTGAAATTAGTCCCTGTCGTCACCCTTATATTTAACAGAGTTGACGGTAGGGACTAATTTCAATTATTTGAAAATGTTAGGGACAAAAAAAACGAAAAATAAAGATTAGGGACCAAACCCAGATTCGGGTTTGGTCCCTAAACTTTCATCCGAATTTGGTCTTGGTCCCTAAAGTTTTCAAATCATTGAAATTAGTCCATGACGTCACCCCTATATTTAACAGAGTTGACGACAGGGACTAATTTCAATGATTTGAAAACTTAGGGACCAAAACCAATGAAAAAAAAGATTAGGGACCAAAACCAAATTTGGGTGAAAGTTTAGGGACCAAAAACATATTTAACTCTTTATTAATTAACAAAGATAACAAATTAATGGTTGTTGGATAGTAACAAAATAAAACAGATAGTATGACACATTTGAGTAGTTACATGTGTACAAAAATATAAAAAATCTCAATAAACATGATACACATCCATGATAAATAATTCTAATTAACATTCTAACCCACTTCTTTAATCCATGCGAGGGTACTTATTACGTACTTATTAATAGGTTCACGGGAATTCCATATTTTATATAAATTATGTAAAATCAATTTAAAAAAATGTGTTGTAATTGCAAAACATTAAATATTATGAGTGTAACACTTTTAATCTTTATAATATCAATTTTTACTGCAGAGAGCTAATTGAAACTAATTTATGTTTAACTTATTACTATCACAAATTTATAATTACCAATTATTTTGCTAATTTTTGTTCTCAAATTCAAAATGTTTATTATCAAACATTCTTTTCACTTATTCATTTCCTTATTATTTTTTGTGCAACAATAAATTATATAAATTGGGAGTCACCACAAAAGTTATTAAACAAGGGAAAATTTGAGACACTGAAAATATAATGTTCGATGTTTATAAAAAAAAGTTTTACACTCTCAATATTTTAACTTTATTATTTTGTTTACAATAACATCCCACTAACCATCCCCGACCTCCGACTAAGCCACCATGTCAAAACCAAACCACCATAACAACAACACCCACCTGCCGAGCGCAAAATAGGGACTTAGGGTTTTAGGTTACCTCCTCGTCCACAGTCCATCGTGGCAATGGGTTGCGCGCTCTCGCCGGAACCCCACGAAACATCCACCATGCAAATGGAAATCCCTGTAATTTTCTCACAATTAATCGGCGGACCGTGCTGTTTTCCGTGAATTAATCACTACTTAACTGAAATTAATTCACTATAATTAGCCTAAATTACAAAAAATAATCGAAACTTGGCATCATGTCCCCCTCACCATCCCCGACCTCCAACTAAGCCACCATGTCAAAATCAAACCACCAAAACAATAACACCCACCGGCCGGGCAAAAAAGTGACTTATGGTTTTAGGTTACCCCCTCTTACACGCGAATACAAAATATAAAAGACGACCTCATTGTTTGTTATTAATTTTTTTATTATGTATGCTAAAATATTTTAGAAATAGGCGCTTAAATTTAATAAAAGAGATCTATCTTATTAATCAATTTATGAATAAGTTAATCACAAGTTTAAGAGAATGAAGAAAAGGTTGTAAAATCCAAAGCCCATTCATTACGTCCACAGTAAACAGCACAACAGAACAGGTACCAACAATGTCGTTAAACAGGAAATCCTAAATCAAATAAAGTACTAAGCTAACAATTTTAACAGAACAACAATCCCTAAGCATGAACTGATATCAACTACTGATCGTGGGATTCCTCCATTAAACCCAACGAAGGAAATCAAACCATGTAACAAAGTAATAGGACAACCAAAATTCCCAAAAGGAATCCACATACAGCAACTAATAAAAGCCTCTCCCAACCGTCACCATGTTCATTGACCACGCCTGGAACCCCTTCCGCAAATGATGCACCAACTCGACGACGTTGTCCTGCCCTCTGGGCACCTTGCCTCGCCCAGTAACGGAGCCAATCACTGTGAGCCTCTTCTCTAGTTGGAAATGAACGATATACAACCCCAGAGAAGCCAATAACTTGCTCTTGACATTCTTCCCAAGTTGCATAAAACCGAGGACGCCTACCGCGATACACCACATAAGTTTTCTGCCTCTGCATGTTTAGACTTGAAGCTTGTAATTTCTCTCCAAGCAATTATGATACCCACTCCTTGCAGTTATTCTAACATATAGCCAACAGCAAGCTTGTCCCTGCCCATTCCTCAACTGTACACTTTAATTTTTTTACATTCCAATTGAATATATGGACCCACTTTTTACCAAAACACAGTAAACGCACACAAATATTCAATTTTGGATGCATATGGTCATCACTTTTATCAAATCAATTGCTAGTGTTCAGTCTTAAACCGGTAATGGACTACTAGTCAAGTGTCATAGTACCCTTGTGATGGAGTGTGATGCATTTCGAATTATTTTTATAAAAAAATCATACTATGGGCACATCAACATCCTCCTAATTTGTGACCAAATAAAAAGAACACCCTTCTAGTTACGGAGATTTACATTCCATTTTGAAATTAATTTACTTTGGCACTGAAGAAAAATATAAATACCGCTAGGAAAATATTAATTCATAAAATTTCATAACAAAATTTAATAATTTTTAATTAAAAAATTCTCATGAAATCACTTAATAGGACATAACCAGTTACTTTAACATTACTAGTAAATTTTAATTCATTACTCATAACAAAAACAATAGCACTTGCAATTATATGTATTATGACGTCCCAAAGTTCTTCATTATAAACACAGAATATCATACTAAATAAGTTCCCAACCATGATATTTAACTAGAATTCGCAAGATTTAATTCAAACGACACAGTCGGTGAGCAGTCCTAACCACAACATTTCTTTAAGTTTACCCCTTCCGAGCATTATAAAGAAACATAACCACAAACACACCCACCAGAAAGCCTATCATGGTAGAAATACAAATGTGGTCCACACGTTTTTCCAATGTTTTGGCCGATCCTGAATTTATTCCAACGACCACACCTTCGACTAGTGGAACGTCATTAACCGGTGTCATCCCAAATGGTTGTTCATCGGGTTCAGCTTGGTCTTCGTCCACAGGTACAGGTGCATGATTTGCATGGAGTTGAGCTCTATATAAAGCAACTCTGCCCAAGTAACGCATCCAATCTATCTTTGCCTCCTCACTTGTGAAAAATGATCGAAACGAAGCACGAGAATACTCGTTGACCTACTCCTGACATTCCTTCCATGTAAAGTAAATTCCCGGTTGCCTCCCCCTATACACCACGTAGGTCTTGCTTATGGGACGGGTCTGCATTTTTTACTTCTGATAAATAAGGAAAAAAGAAAGCTCCCCCACGACTGGTTGGACGAACTTGTCCCCTTGGATTTGGTAAGTTAATGAAATATATAGGAAGCGCGTGATGGCTGGGAGCGAGATAAAGTACATTCCTCCTCATTGGTCGAGAGAAGGCTTTTCTTATAAATCCATAAATTAAAATTTTTTCAAGCCGCAAAAACACAGTTAAAGTTTAGAAAATTAACATTAAATATTTACATGTTTTTGGCCCATTTAAGCGTAGTTTATGAAGTTGTTATTTGTGCTAAAAAAAATGGAACCCCAATTAAACAATTGTCTGAAAGTTGAAAAAAAAACAAATTATTGTGGTTAACCTAGTTATATGTGATTAGAATGGGTTAATATTTTTTTAATATGAAAAAAATACTATTGAACTGATGTAGAGGTATTTTAATTATTTTTTAACAATGCTGATCTATTTTTTTTGGTTACCACATGTTATTTGTTTTTAATGATTTAAATTAATTTGTATTTTATTTTAACATAATGTAAACATAACACATAACACATAACACATACTCCCTCCGTCCCTATTTATTAGACCCCTTCTAGAAGAATTGAGTGTGCCTTAATATAAGACCCTTTGCAAATTTTTAGGTCAAACAATAATTTTTTCCATACTTGCCCTTAATTAATATTCAACTCTTTTTATTTCCCATATATTGATAAGTGAGAAAATTAAATGAAGTTAATTTTACCTAAATGACAACTACACCATTGGAAAGTGACTTTTGGAGTCTTCCACCATGTCACAAAGCCACCCAACGCATAAACCAATAATACCCATCCCAAGAAAGATTTGCCATATCTATTGTCACCACACTTTTGAACTATTAAATTAGGAAGGAGTCTTCCACAAGGAACAAGTCATTCACCTGACCACTTATCCTACCATCAGAGCCCCTTCTTGTCTGCAAAGCGTTCCCTTTCACTTCAATATGGCCCATAAAATGAGTACAACCTAGATAATTGTTGTGTGTGTATACAAATAACGAGGGTTTGTGTGAAAAGAATTATTGTACGCAAATAATGAGGCTTAAGGTAAAAAAATCCTTTAACCAAATATTTATTTTACAATTTACTAAATTCAAAAATTAAACGTTTAAGCACATAAATGGTTATTTCTTCCAGTAAATTAACTTACACATTAAGTAATAAATATATTCTTATAAATTAATTAATAAGCAAATAATAAAATATATTGATCCAAGCTTGTTGGTGATACCCATTGGAAGCAGCTAGAGACTGTTGCTCCATTGCAGTGATAAGATTGTTGGAGTTGCTTATATCGGATTGATACAAATAAGTTACGTGTCGAGCTGGACCACATTAAAAAGGGACTCAATTGAGATGCTCCATTATGGGTGATCTGTCGAGTTTTGTCCAAAGGTGTATATAAGTTAATTCATAATAAATCCCTTTATTTGCAGAATATCACCAAATTTATCAAACAACAACAATATTTAAATTTCGTAAATTACATTTTTAAATATTGTTGAAACGAATATATATTTACGTTACCAATATAATGTTGATCAGAAACAAATTACCAATCTGGTGTGGGAGGATGTGCAATCCCAGTATGCGCAACAAGAAACTCAAATTGAGTTTGCACATATCAATGGGAAGCATAAACTCAAATTGAGTTTGCACATATCAATGTGAAAACGCAAAGTCAATTTTCGCATTAGGTGGAGAATCAGATTCGCGTACGAGAGAATCACGCAGAGTAATCAGACCAAGTACGAGAGGAATCAGAATAACCAAGTACGACAAGAATTAGAATAATCAAGTACGAGAATCACGCAGAGGAATCAGAATAATCAAGATGCGCAAACTGGGATTGCGCATCCTCCCACACCAGATTGGTAATTTGTTTCTGATCAACATCATATTGGTAATTTTTTTTAAAATTTGACCCACTTTGGTCAAAAAGCCCGTTAACTTTATCCTAAAAAAATTAGGGGAATAGTTTCGCAAAATATAAACTACATAATAAACACACTAAGCAGTCCATGGTCCTGATAGAATACCTTGAGCAATAACGTGAAGGACAACGGCAATAAAAAATGGAGGTAATTATAATAATAATAATTACAATAACAATAATATACATTAAAAAATAATAATAATTTGGGTAACAATATTATTAATAATTAAAATAATACTAATGACATCCAAATTTTTAATACTATTTTCATGTTATTACTAACATTAAAAAAAATTGATCCGTAGAAGCAAATCATAAAGACCCTTGTCCCTTTGTTATTCTATTCACATATGATTTTAATAATCAAATTTTTTGAATTCAAGAAAGTAAATTTAATAATACCAAATCTCATGGCACTAGTCACGGTCCTCACTTCTCAGTGTGGGGTCTATTAAGATATCAAGTCATGCCTATATGACTATCAAGAAATGCCTACATGGGGTGGTGTTGTGACGTGATGTGAGGGTTCTGTGCGCGCATGGGTCTTTGTCTTTTCCAATAAGGTGCGGAAAGGTGATAGAGTAGGTACTAGATGAAGAATCTTTAATATAAAGGTGGTTCTGTGGTTGCTATGGTGCATTTAATAAATATGGGGTACCGGTACATTGAAGTCCACCATTTATAATATTATGTCACCTGTAAATACTAATCCATGCTTTTTTTTCTTCCAAAACTTATTTTTATTATAAAATTTTCCTATTAATTTCCCAAAATTGACTCTTGATGTTCATCTTCTCGATTCCATTGTTTTGAAGTCCATGATGCTATATTGCCAACCATTAGACTCTGTGAGCTTGGAAACATGTCATGCTATATCAAACAATTAAATTAAAAACTTGGTACATGGTCGTGTTTCTTCCAAGCGGATGATTGATAAAAAGAATTGAGTTACGGTTTATGATTTAATTTGTACAAATCGTTAAAGTAGAGTTAATGCTTATTGTGTCATCGGTAATTCAGTTGGACCTTAAAAGGTTTCCTTCTTCCTTCCAAGCTCATAGACCATGGACGTCAAAGCAACGGAGTCTTGAAGAAAAAGTGTGAAGTTTTGGGAAATTATAGAAGGGAACATGACAAATTTTATAATAAAAATAAATTCTAGGAGAAAAAAATAAAGATTCACATGGATTAATATTTATATGTGGCATGATATTATAGGTGATTGGCTCCAATGCACCAGTACCCCAGATTTGTTAAATACACTGTAGCAAGCACCTAATATAAAATGGTGGTTAGGAAAAGAGCCTTAGGGTTTTAAATAACCCCCTCGTACACAGTCCAAACCGCCAACTGGTATCACACTCTCCATGAAACCCCACGAAACTCAACACCAAAGATCCTCCACGCAAGCGGACGACCCAGTAATTTTATCACAATTGATCGGCGTGTCTACCTATTTTTCATTAATTAATCACTAATTATCTGTTATTAATTCACAATAATTAGCCTATTTTAAAAAAATTCACAGAAAATTGTCAACACGTCGCCCACACCATCCCTTACCTCCGGCTAAGAAACCATGTCAAAATCAAACCACCACGACATCACCACCCACCCACCCCCGGGCGGAAAAGAGCCTTAGGGTTTTACGTAACCTCGTACACAGTCCAAACCGCCAACAGGTATCACGCTCTTGCCGAAACCCCACGAAACTCAACACCAAAGATCCTCCATGCAAGCGGACGACCTAGAAATTTTCACAGAATTAATCGGCGTGTCTACCTATTTTTCATTAATTAATCACTACTTAACTGTTATTAATTCACAATAATTAGCATATTTTTAAAAAATTCACATAAAATTGTCAACACGTCACCCACACCATCCCTTACCTCCGGCTTAGAAATCATGTCAAAATCAAACCACCATGACATCACCACCCACCCCCCGGACGGAGAAGAGCCTTAGGGTTTTAAATAACCTCCTCGTACACAGTCCAAACCGCCAACGGGTATCACCTCTTGCCGAAACCCCACGAAACTCAACACCAAAGATCCTCCACGCAAGTGGACGACCCAGTAATTTTCTCACAATTATCAGCGTGTCTACCTATTTTTCATTTATTAATCACTAATTAACTGTTATTAATTCACAATAATTAGCCTATTTTAAAAAAATTCACATAAAATTGTCAACACGTCGCCCACACCATCCCTTACCTCCGGCTAAGAAACCATGTCAAAATCAAACCACCACGACATCACCACCCACCCCTGGGCAGAAAAGAGCCTTAGGGTTTTACGTAACCTCCTCATACACATTCCAAACCGCCAACGGGTATCACGCTCTCGTCGAAACCCCACAAACTCAACACCAAAGATCCTCCATCCAAGCGGACGACCCAGTAATTTTCTCACAATTAATGGGCGTGTCTACCTATTTTTCATTAACTAATCACTAATTAACTCTTATTAATTCACAATAAATAGCCTATTTTAAAAAAATCACAGAAAATAGTCCACAGGTCCCCCACACCATCCCTTACCTCCGACTAAGAAACCATGTCAAAATCAAACCACCACGACATCACCACCCACCCCCCGGGCGGAAAAGAGCCTTAGGGTTTTACGTAACCTCCTCGTACACAGTCCAAACGGCCAACGGGTATCACGCTCACGTCGAAATCCCACAAAACTCAACACCAAAGATCCTCCATCCAAGCGGACGACCCTGTAATTTTCTCACAATTAATCGGCGTGTCTACCTAATTTTCATTAATTAATCACTAATTAACTGTAATTAATTCAGAATAATTAGCCTATTTTTAAAAAAATCACAGAAAATTGTCAACACGTCGCCCACACCATCCCTTACCTTCGACTAAGAAACCATGTAAAAATCAAACCACCACGATATCACCATCCACCCCCAGGGCGAAGAAGAGCCTTAGCGTTTTAAATAACCTCCTCGTACATAGTCCAAACCGCCAACGGGTATCACGCTCTGGCTGAAACCCCATGAAACTCGACACCAAAGATCCTCCACGCATGCATATGACCCAATAATTTTCTCACAATTAATCGGCGTGTCTACCTATTATTTTATTAATTAATCACTAATTAACTGTTATTAATTCACAATAATTAGCCTATTTTAAAAAAATTCACAGAAAATTATCAACACATCGCCCACACCATCCCTTACCTCCTACTAAGAAACCATGCCAAAATCAAACCACCACAACATCACCACCCACCCCCTGGGCGGAAAAGAGCCTTAGGGTTTTACGTAACCTCCTCGTACATAGTCCAAACTGCCAACGGGTATAACGCTCTGGCCGAAACCCGACGAAACTCAACACCAAATATTCTCCATGCAAGCGGATAACCCATAATTTTCTCACAATTAATCGGCGTGTCTACCTACTTTTCATTAATTAATCACTAATTAATTGTTATTAATTCACAATAATTAGCCTATTTTAAAAAAAAATCACAGAAAATAGTCCACATGTCCCCCACACCATCCCTTACCTCCGGCTAAGAAACCATGTCAAAATCAAACCACCACGACCTCACCACCCACCCCCCGGGCGGAAAAGAGCCTAAGGGTTTTACGTAACCTCCTTGTACACAGTCCAAACCGCCAATGGGTATCACGCTTTCGTCGAAACCCCACAAAACTTAACACCAAAGATCCTCCACGCAAGCGGATGGCCCAGTAATTTTCTCACAATTAATCGACGTGTCTACCTATTTGTCTTTAATTAATCACTAATTAACTGTTATTAATTCACAATATTTAGCCTATTTTCAAAAAAAATCACAGAAAATAGTCCACACATCCCCCACACCATCCCTTACCTCCGGCTAAGAAACCATGTCAAAATCAAACCACCACGATATCACCACCCACCACCCGGGCGGAAAAGAGCCTTAGGGTTTTACGTAACCTCCTCGTACACAGTCCAAACCGCCAACGGGTATCGCTCTCTGGCCGAAACCCCACGAAACTCAACACCAAAGATCCTCCATGCAACCGGACGACCCAGTAACTTTCTCACAATTAATTGTTATTAATTCACAATAATTAGCCTATTTTCTGTTTACATTTTTTTTCCATTGGATTTTCTGTTTTCACTGTCTCCTACTATTTGGAATGTATCCTTGTTTGTTGGAAAGTATTTATTACAAGGCCTGTTGCAGCTCCGTGCGCACTAAGCCCAACATGGTTTTTTTTAAAGGTATCACCAAGTCAATATTCTTTTTTTTGTCACACACCCTTCCTTTAGATGATAATCTCCAAAAAAAACCAATGTACAACGACCCAATATCACATTTTACACGGCTTTATATTTAACTCTTCACGAAGCAACAATCAACGTCTGTTGCACGACCGCTAAAATTTAGCCCAATTTCACGTCATCAGTTAACAAGGCCCACCTACCCATTTTTTACTCATACATCATTGAATTTATTTTTCTACATAACGCCATAGATAGCTCTTCAGGATGCTACAATCCCTCTAAACATCACGCGTGGCTAAATAAATGGTCTTCCACTATTGCCCACTTTAATAAACACTCTCAATTAACAATCTAAGTCTTTTTTTTTGGACCAAAAAAACAATTTTAGAAGCCCTTTTGGGCTTACCATTTTCGATTTTCATTCTGATGCAATTCTTGAAAAAGAAAAACATTTATTTTATCCAAACCACTCAACTTCATCCGATAAAATTAAATAAAAATACAGAAATCCTTCTTCCACTTCCGACCGAACAACAAACGGCGGAGACCACCGTACCCATAGATGCCGCTCGCCGATCCTGTCTCCACCGCGCACGAAGAAATTACAACGTTGTATACCGCACCAAAGAACTACCCATTGCTATACAAAAATCACAGAATATGGCTACCGGTGCAAACAACTTTCACCATAACCATTCCCATGCTCTTCACAAAGTCTTCAGTGACCCCAAACCGCCCCACAATTATAATTAGAGCAGTGGAGTTAAGAAAACCACAGTGACCCAAACAATAAATATTTCCTTTGACAGGGACCTCATCATGAAATACCATAAAACTTTGCTTCAACGGGTAGCCTTTCTACAATCACAACCAGCCAATAAATTTAATAATTAACCAACGACTGAGATTTCCCTTGTACCGGTGCATGCTTTTTTATCCTAGGCACCATAAATTTTACCAATATTTCATTATTAATTTTTTATTGATAAAATTATCATCGTCTCTCCTAACCTTCCTCCTAAAATTGTAATTCCCCCATTGTCATCTAACACATTTTACAACCATCATTTTCGCTTGGCACCTTACATTGTCACCGTTGTCGCCACCGCCACCACCACCTTTGCCGCCACCGCCACCACCTAACACCTTTTACCACACCATATTGTTGCCGGTGTAGAAACACAGGGAAACACTAGAAGGGGGGTTGAATAGTGTTTCTTAATATTTTGTGGAAGCTTTTCACAAACAGTGAGTTTTAAAACAGTTTCAGACAGGTTTAAGGGGTTGTCTGAAGTTTCTTAAGACGACTTCTGAAAATATCTTTTAAAAGGTTTCTTGCTTTTAAAATATCAGAACAGTTTTTCAACACCCTTTGATTAGAATAAATAAATTGACAAGAGATAAGGGTAAGAAAACTTAGCCAAGAAATTTATCCTGGTTCACTCACTACCACTGTGAGCTACGTCCAGTCCCAATGCCAACTAGCACTTGGATTTTCTCTTAATCTTTACCAAGATTACAAGTATTCTTTTGCAGTCAAGCCTCTTCAGGCTCTACAACCAAGTATTCTTTTACAGACAAGCCTCTTCAGGCTCAAAGACAGTTTTTACAAAGAAAATAAGTCTAAGCT
Source organism: Sesbania bispinosa (assembly GCA_026901365.1). NCBI lineage: Eukaryota > Viridiplantae > Streptophyta > Magnoliopsida > Fabales > Fabaceae > Sesbania > Sesbania bispinosa. The sequence goes on along the minus strand of QLOH01000547.1, from coordinate 450,169 downwards.
TTTAAACTATACCAGTTTGAAGCTTAAACAGAGACAATGTACAATATAACTGAGGTATGCTCAGGATATACAAATTGTGTACAAAGATAATTATTTTGGTATCTAATAAGTTCTAGCTATACCTTTTCAGTTATCAAAGTGTTTTTAAAGAATAAAAACTTGCAGCGTGATATTCTCTTAGACTTTCTTGTATAATGAATCACTAACTTTTGATGGTCTTCATGAAGAGGTATTTATACCCAAACTTCAATTCGTTGAAACTTCAATCCGTTGAAAAACCACCGTTTACAGATAGCATTAAATGCTATTTAATCCGTTGTGAGACATGCTTCTGAGAGCACTGATATCTCTGACACTGTGCAAGGTTGGTGCTGCCATAAAGCTGCTACTATTGTTGCTGCAGAGGCTGCGTTGCAGAGATTTCCTCAGTGGTGTATGAAATTCAAATATACCAGGAAAGGTCTTTGTGTTCCTTGCCATAAATAACGTTGAAAAGGTACGTGCAGCAGAGAACGCTTGACTCAGAAGAACTTCAGAGATGTCTTCACAAACTTTAGTAAAGGGTGCCACGTCATTAAAGACTTCAGACGGCTTCAACACTTCAGACGGGTTGAACCTTCAGACGGCTTCAACTCTTCAGATAGGTTGATGCACTTCAGACGGCTTCAACACTTCAGACAGGTTGATGCACTTCAAACAGTCTTTATATAAGTTCATAGTGGCTTGCTGAAATCATAGATAAATCATTAAACATATATGTATCTATGATAAATATTTTAACCCAAATTTGTTAAGCATTAAAACTTGGGAAGTGAGTTATCTAAAACATCATAATTTTCCTTATGATATTTTTGAGACTCAACAGCCGGCACCGTTATCACCACCGCCACCACCACTGTTATTGTCATCGCCATTGCCGCCACCACCACCTAACACATTTTACCATCACCATTGTCGCTTAGCACCCTACACCACCACCGTCGTCGCCACCACTGCCATCACCGTCGCTGACACCGCCACCATCGTCACTGCCATTGCCACCACCTCTACCATCGCCGCCCTACATGCCCTATTGCCACCGTCCAACACCACATATTCAATTTTTCAATACTTCATTAAATAATAAATAGGATAAAGATATATATGTAATTGAACACATATCATCATGTTATGTAGTTATCAAACACAACACATAAAACATTTTTTTTTACCTCGTTGCATTTTATTATGTTATGTTTCATTCTATTTTGTACCATTTTGTTCATCTACCAAATGCTACCATAGAATTTTGTTAATTAAAATATGTTTTTGGTTCCTATAAATTTAATGACTTTTGGTTTTGGTCCTTATAAAATTTTCTTTTTCATATGTATCATCCTAAATTTTAAAAATTTAAAAATAATATTATTCTTGATGTGATAAACTAAAAAATTTCCATGTAAGCATGAGTCTATATTATATGGCAATTTTTGGCTTTCCACAATACCAATAAGGATGTTATTGAAAAGTTCAAATTTTGGAAGGACATAAATGAAAAGAAAAATTTATGAAAAAATTAAAATTCGCTTATTTTTCAAAGACCAAAAACATATTGTATCCTACCTATTATTTAGTTTCTAGGATACAAAGTGTTTCTTAAGATAATTTTGTTAGTTATGTTTTTATATTCAGTGTGCTTGGTAAAAGTAGCTAAAAATTAAAAAATTAGATAAAAGTTGACTTAGGGAAAAAATTGAAAAATTAGCTTAAAGTTGAAAAAGCTAGTTGTTTTGATTGAAAGTGTTTGATAAAACTAAATGTTAAACTAGCTAAAAATTTTAAAATAACATATAAGTACATAATTAATTATTAAATAATAATGAGTGAGAGTTGCTGAGAGATAAAGTTGTAAAAAAAATTGGCTAGTAGCTAAAAAAGAAGTTTATTTTAAAAGTTATCTCAGGTAGCTTCTCAAAAGAAGCTAGTAATTATCTAAAAAGTTATCTTGTCAAACACTGATGAAATGATTTCAACTACCAATTTTCAGTTTCAATTTAGCTGAAAAGTCTTACCAAACACACTCGATTATCTACCCTTCAAAAATAAGGTTATTTAATTTTTTATCATTTAATTTTTAGGGAAACATTGTTATTAGCTATATCTAAGAATAATTGATATCACAGTTGTGAAATCAAGAGTGGACCGATCCAGTCGGTCCCGACCAAGAATCAGTTTAGTGTCCGGTTCACTCAACTAAAAAAATCAGTTGATTTCAGAATTGGTAAAACCGAATTGAGCTGAATAGTGTCAAAATTTTCAATTTCTTTTATTTTATTTTTTAAAATATTTTATAGCTAAATAAAGATAAATTTTTAAACATTACATATAAATATCTATTATTTAGATAATTTTTATTAATTTTTATCTTTTAACACATATAATAAGATCGTTTATACTAATTTATAGTTTTATATATCTTAATTTTTTTATTTTATATAATTTTATTACTAATAAATATTTTATAATATTAAAAATATATATTTAATTATTACCAGTCCAACCACAATTAAATCAATGAATCATAAGTCTTTCACTTATTCAATTATCAATACAATTTATGGCTTAAATATGTTTTTAGTCCCTATAAATAAAGATCATTTTGATTTTAGTGCATGTAATTTTTTTTTTTTTGGTTTTTGGTGCGAGTCACACGATTGGGCCATGCATTGGTGTTTGATGCATCCCCTCTCATCCACAGCATCATGAATATGGCCCTTGCAACAAGAAGTAAATATGCAATTTTTTCCCATCCCACCTACGCGCGCTTTGCATATTTTAAATTAGTTACATTTGAAGGCTTGAATTTGAAGCCCTTTTTGGTGTGATGTGAAGATGGGGCGATGTTTGCTGCTTCACCTTTCACCACGAAATCATGCATCATGAATATGTCCCTCGCCAAAATTTTATAGGTTATACGGAATTCTTTGGTATAAAGATTATGGTGAATTATATATTTTTTTTAGTAAGCAAAGAAACTATATTAAAATAGAGTACAAGGGGTATTCTAACCCGTTACAAATAGTATCAAAACTCCTGAAACCCAAACAAATTAAATGGCAAAATACAAACCAACACCTAATAAAAGAAAAGGAACTACGTGCATGCCAAAAGTAAGACCAATTGTAAAATTAAATATACATGATGAGCACCAGAACTAGGAAGTAAAGTAACCAAAGCCAACAAATCCAAAAAGTCTAGACTTGGCCAAGAATATATACAAAAAGCGCATCAGACCAAAATCATGAATAAAAATTTAGGCAGGAATTTGGAGAGATGTCCCAGGAAGAAAAAGGATAGTGGAAGGTAGAGTCCCTAGCCGTTAGCCAATTCCACGAACAAACCTTTATTAAATCTAACAAATCAGTTTTAACAGTCTATTTATGAGAGAACACAGTCTCATTTCTTGTAGTCCATATAGACCAAACAATTGCCATCCAAACCACCGACCAACGTAACCTATTCCCACCATCACAATTTGGTAGTCCCACAAAGCTTTCAAAAAATAGCCCCGTAACTTCGGGACAAGGGGTGCCTCCTCACAAAGGGGGTCGCAGTGACCAGGCCCGGGCGACTGTTTACCAAAAACACAGGTCTCCGCAAAGTCGTAAGCCCATGTATGGGGGCTGACGCCTGCCCAGTGCCGGAAGGTCAAGGAAGTTGGTGACCTGATGACAGGGGAGCCGGCGACCGAAGCCCCGGTGAACGGTGGCCGCTGGAAACGCCTCATTTCGTTTCGTTCCCGTTCTTCATTTCCTTCTTCTCGAATCCAAGGAGGACTTAAAATGAAGTATTTTTCTTTCCATTGAAATTTTGAAAATGAACATTTAAATATCCTTCAAAAACAAGTAAATAGATCCAAAACATATAAAATGCAGTTAATCCTGTTGTGGATAACGGATTTGAAATTGTAACCAAGCATCGCCCATTGGTTCTATTCCCGATTCATAACTAGAAAGTTTCTCTGGCCCTTTGCTAATTGGGGCTACTATTTCTTTATTTTCCGATCGCCTGGAAAGAACAAAAGAAACATCTTGTTCTTTCTTCAACAATTTCTGATCTCTAGTGGACCTCTCAGTAGGATTCGAACCCAGATGAAGTTCTGACCATCTGTCAGAGAAAAAAGAACGAAGTGATGCATGAGTTTGGAAAAACAGAATACAATCCAAACCAATCCAAGCAGAGCATCCAAATGCTATATGCAAATGGACATTCAAAGAATAAATGTGATAATGTCTCCAACTCCTGTTCACACCAAACACAACCACCCCGAGTAGAAGCCAAAATCTGCCTCTTAATAAGATTCCATTTGGTAGGGATTCTATTCAACATTGCTCTCCAAACAAAGCCTGAGATCTTGGAAGATACTATTTTTTACCATAGAAATCTGTGATTCAGAAAATCAGCATAAATTTGATCATTTACAATGACAATATAGCCAGAAGACACCGAATAGATTCCATTATTTGAAGCTTTCCAACTCCAAGAATCTGGCTTTCTAGGCTGCAGAATCACCCTATCAACTTCATCTATCAGCTTTAATAGTAAATCACCCTCCCATTGAAATAAATTTCTCCTCTAACTCCAGTTCCACACACAACACCCATCCCTCCAATAAGCCATATCAACAACTGTTACATTTTTATTTGATGCAACAAAAAATAATCTATTATATTAAACACAGAAAGGTGTTGTTCCACACCACTGGTCCAACAAAAAATAAGTATCCCTCCCATCCCCCACAGCCTTACTACAATTGTTAGAAAACCACCCCTCCATGACCATCAACTCATTCTCTACACTCCACAAGTCTAGCCACCACCTAGAGCCCCTCCCCACACTATAATTAGCCTCCGCAGATTCTTTCCCATATATAGAAACTAACACCTTATTCCACAACTTTCCTTTGTCCACTAAAAACCTCCACCTCCACTTACCTAATAAAGCAAGATTAAAAGCCCTCAGGTCCCTAATACCCAACCCCCCATGTTTCTTTTCTTTACACACATCCTCCAAGGCAACCCAAGCAATCTTTTTATGATCCTCATTCCCACCCCAAAGAAAATTTGTAAATAAGGAATTAAGTTTAGAGATGATACCTTTGGGAGCCTTGAAAAAGGAAAGATAGTAGACCGAGATAGAATGGAGGACAGACTTCAAAAGGACATTTCTACCACCAAAGGAGAGAGATTTACTTTTCCAATTAGACAACCGTTTCTTCACCTTCAAAATTACCGGATCCCAAGTCTTCAAGCGTCTCGGATTAGCACCAATCGGTAAACCCATGTAGTTAAAAGGTAAAGAGCCTACTTTGCAGTTTAAAAATAATGCCATCCCCTCCAACAGATCATTCTCAACATTAACACCAAAGAGCTCACTCTTAAAGAAATTGACCTTAAGACCAAATACTAACTCAAATAATTGAAGAGTGGCCTTAATAGCCCAAACATTACACATAGTTGCTTCACCTACAAAGATAGTGTCATCAGCATATTGTAGGTGAGGTATTACTACTGAATCTCTTCCAACCTTGTAACCTTGGAACACATGGGAGTCAGTTGCTTTACACATCATAGCATTAAATCCCTCAGCTACGATAATAAACAGAAAAGGTGCTAAAGGGTCACCTTGCCTTAATCCCCTACCAACCCCGAACTCACCAGAGGGGCTACCATTTACTAAAATAGATACTCTCGCAGTGCTTAAGCATTCAGTAATCCACCCCCTCCACTTATGTGGGAAACCCATCCGGTCCATTACATACAGTAAAAAATCCCAATTAACTGAGTCATAAGCCTTTTCAAAATCAACTTTGAATAAAAGGCCACTGTGATGCTCTCTCTTTAACTCATCGACTATTTCATTTGCAACGACAATACCATCAAGGATATATCTTCCACAAACAAAAGTCGATTGGCAATCAGAGATGACATTGCCAATCACTTTCCGCAACCTATTTGCCAACACCTTAGCCACCACCTTATAGATACATCCAATTAAGGAAATTGGTCTATACTCCTCCACTCTCTGCGGGTTATCTGTTTTTGGCACCAACACAATAAATGAGATGTTTGATCCCTTAACAAACTTGCCATTTCTTTGAAATTCAAACAAAACAGCCATAAAGTCCTCTTTCAATACCTCTTAAAAGTCTTTGATAAAATTCAAGTTATACCCATCTGGTCCAGCACTCTTCGAACCTTCACAACTCCACACTGCTTCCTTAACTTCCAACTCAGAAAAAGGCTTAATTAGCATATTTGCATTTGCATTAGACAAATATTGAAATTAAGTCCCATCAAAACCAGGTCTGCATTTCTTTTACTCCTTAAAATGCTGCTGAAAGAAACACCTAACCCCTTCTTTCAAAGTAAGGGGTTCTGAATATCGAACATCATTAATCACCAAAGATCTAATCCCATTCCTCAATCTTCTTTTATTAATACACCCATGGAAGAATCTGGTATTCGCATCCCCCTCTCTCAACCATCTACTTCTTGACTTTTGGAAAAGCAGATTATCCTTCAATGTTGTATAATGACACAATTGGGCACGCCATTCATTCCTTTGCAACATATCCTCCTCTAGCAAACCAACAACTTCAGCTTTAAGGTCAAACATATTTGCTTTACTTTGTGTCTCTATTATTTTTTGATCCAAGTGACCAAAAGACTCAATATTCCAAGCTTGAAGTAGCTTCTTCATTTCCTTAAATTTTTCTTTCAGGATATAATAGGCTCGCCCTTCAGTCTGTAATTTCTTCCAATTTTGCTTGACAAACTCTACATAACTGGGCTCAAACCTCCAACAATCTAACACTTTAAATGGCTTTGGCCCCCAATTAACAACCTTGTTCCTCAGCACAATAGGACAATGATCTGACATACCCCTTTGAAGCCCCCAAAGTGATGTGTTACTCCACTGTTCCAACCAAGAGTAAGTGACAAGGAACCGGTCCAACCGACTCATACACACTCCATCTGCTTTATACCAAGTGTATTTTCTGCCAACAAGCGGAAGATCCAATAGCCCTGCCTCCTCAATAAACGCACCAAAAAAATGCATATCATCCCTTCTCCATAACGAATTAGAGCCTTTTCTTTCAAGTTCTGATTTTACTGCATTAAAGTCTCCACCAAAGCACCAAAGGTCACCCCTCACGCCTACACTTTACTTCCACCATTTCCAACCACAACTCCCCTTTTGCGGACAAGACATTAGGTGCATATACATTAACAATATTGCAAAAAATATCGCCTTCCCCCATCCAGCCGCACACACCTAAATAATGAGACCCATGGAAGGTCTGATATATCTGAAATTTTGATCGCCTCCACATCGAAAGAAGCCCCCCAGACAAACCATCAGCTGGTATGAAAGCCCACTCAAAATCATCATCTCCCCATAAAAATGCACATAATGTACTATCAATCACTTCCTTTTTTGTTTCCTGAATACAAATAAAGTCAACATGTTCTGTTTGAATTAGTTTCTTGACTTCAAGCTTTTTCAGCCTACCTCCAATTCACCTGATATTAATTGATGCAACTATCATAGAAAATTCTGACAACCCCCAAATTGATTCCCAACAAGATAATTAACCTGTACCTGCCTCTCTGCCAATAGCTTTCCGATCCCTAAGCTCCATGTCTAACAAAGATTTAATAAATTGACTACTGTTGGCATTGCAAGACACCCCCAACTCTGTACCCAAATTCCACACCCGCTCTGCTACTACAGAAGAGTCCTGATCTAATGCTAACATAGTCTGAACAAGTTCAAGATTAAAATTGCTAACCTCAGCAGCACTATTTACTTTTTTCTTTGGTCTCCCGCGACGCCTCTTTTTCCTGCTTTCTTGTCCATGAATCTGGCTTTGATTTATCTCTGATCGTAAAAATTCTAGCCCAATGGAATCAACAATAGGAACGTCACATAGGTTGGTTTCGTCCTCCGAACAAAGCCCTGTAATGAAACCTTCCCCATTTGTCACAAAGCAATCAATTGGTCCCAACTCTTGTATGTCGCCGTCCGTGTTCAGCTTGCATTTATCTCCAACCTCTTGCTCCAGATTAGTCTCGTGGACATTGCTTCTATCCAGACCCGCTTCCCCACATTTTTCACTCGGCCCGGCAGCTTGATTCAACCCCACACTGACTTGCTGTCCACAATTCCCATGCGCATAACCATATTGACATTTTACACTTTGGCCCAGAGCGGCCCAATCCTCAACGTGTCCCTTTTCATAATGAGTTTGATTAAATCCAGCTAGCCAAGGCAAATCATGATCATTTGGATTACCATGTGCGCCATCCACACGTTGGGCTTCATCAAGCGTTGGACAAATCACGTGCGACCCAAATGTACCACCCACGCCATTCACTTGCTGGGCTACATTAATCATTGGCCCACCAATACATGTATTTTCCCCACAATCATTATTAAGTCCATCACCCATTTGTAATTCACCAGAGGCACTTGGCATGCACTCTTTAAACACATCACGTGAATACATGGACTCATTACACCTTTGGCCACGCCGCATAATTTCGCTCAGTTCCTTCCTTAGCCATATGTAACTCCCCATGGAATGCGCCATTAATCACAGTTTCAGTTTTACCAAAATCGTTAGCATTATGATCCTTTAATTGCTTATCAATTTGAAATCCAAATTCAAGCTGACCATCCTGATCATCACTTCCATACGTCCCTCATCTTTCATCATCAAAAAAACTTGAGCTTGTGCTGCAAGAACTAAAGCTACGCTTCACCTTTTTATGTTTAGTAGGCAACATCATGCATGAATTGACAAATGGGTCTTCAATAACACTGACTGAAAAAAACAAATCATTGATCTTAATCTTAAACACCTTGTTAATAGGCTCCATAGAGGTGGTTTTGACTAACATACGAGCAATATCCAACCTCTCCTTCTTCATTGTAACACTATCCATACAAACATAACTCCCAAAATGAATTGCAATCATTTGAAAAAATTGCTCCGATCATGCATGTAAAGGAACACCATGACAACAGATCCACACATACAATGTTATAAAAATCGGACCGGTCATCGACTCGGTCTAAGTACTGGGTTAATGGGTCACTGGTCGAACCAGTGAGTCACTGGTTGAACCGGTTAAACCGGTAAATATTATAATAATATATAAATTTCATAATTCAAATAATTTTATATTGTTATTTTTTATTTAAAAGAATATATATAAAATTTAAGCATCAAATAACCAAGATAGGAAATCACTAAAAGTCCAACCCACAATCCATAAATAATTTTATTAAATCATAATTTCTTAGAATTTATTTAAAAAAAAAAACTAAAGAACATAACATAACTAATGCCAACCGTCCAACTCCAAGACTCCAATTCTAAATGAATAGGCTTTTGACCAAAAACAATGAATAGGTTGTACCACTTATGACATACCAACATGAAAAGGAGAGTCATTTACCTCGTGGACCGCAGAGTGCCAATTCGTGAAGTTTAATTTATTTTGAAATCCACACTCATAACATTCTCTCTTCCCACTTAGTTTTCTTCACAGCAAAAAAAATCACATTTAAAGTTCAACTTCATTCTCTGAGTCTCTTCGTCTTTCCTTTTCTTCTTCTTTTTCTCTGTGGTGCGCGAACACAAGGAATCGGTGCGGGACTGAGCAGACTATAGAGATGTTGCCGGAGCTACAGCTGTTGCGTCACGAACGGAAACATTGCCGGACCACGAGAGCTGCTGCGCCTGCGAGCGACCGGAGTCTGGAGCTGTTGCGACGTCGCCGGTGAAGGAGAGCGGAGAACGGAGTTTCAGTCATTTAAAAAAAAGGGAAAAATATGTTTTTCATCCCTATAGTTTCGGTTAACTTTGGTCTCCGTCCCTGTACTTTAAATTCTTTATTTTTTGTCCCTGAACTTTCTAAACCCTCAATCCTTGGTCCCTGGTCGTCAATGAGATCTGTTAACCTGATGAGATGGGTAACAAGAATTACATATTAGCCTCAATAGTGAGCCCCAAATAGCCGACTTATTTACTTAATCTTTTTTATCAATTTTTTTAATTATTAAAATAACTATAATTATGAAATTAAATTTTTTATCGGGTAAAATTGCTCAGGTGTAATCCCTAATTTAGTAATTTGGATTATTTTAATAATTAAAAATTAATAAAAAAGATAATTAGATGATTAGTTAGTTATTTGTGACTCACTATTGAGGCTGACATGTAACTTTTGTTAGTCAGTTCATCAGGTTAACAAATCTCATTGACGGACAGGGATCACAGTTTGGGGGTTTAGAAAATTTAGGGACAAAAAACACATGATTTAAAGTACAGGGACGAAGACTAAAGTTGACCAAAACTATAGGGACGAAAAACATATTTATCCCTAAAAAAAATATGGGTGACTCGTCCGGTTCAATTAAAACCGACCGAGTCACCGGTTTCATGACCAAATCGGCCGAGTCACACCAGTTCACACCGGTTCCAATACATGTCCGATCCATAAAGCGACTAGAACCGGTTATATGACCGGTTCTCGGTCCAACCAGTCCAACCGGCCGGTCCGAGCCGAGTTTCTCAACACTGCACACATACCTCTCACATGCTACCTCACCATAACTCCATGAACGAATATCAACGAACCAGCGCATGAAAGTATCTTTTAACTCATTCATCAATTCCATAAAATCCTCATCCTCAGCTGGACATATTAACACCAACGCACCACCCATTGGAATCACCGAAACTGTGCAAATTCCTTTCGTCAGAATTTTTTCTTGCAAAGATCGAGAAGACGTCATCTACATTATGCTGTTGGCCAACAAATTTATTAGTCAACTAAGCCACATCTTCCTCACTAGTATGAAACTCCAACCCATTCCATTGCTTATCATCGGATGATTTTGGCATCAGCTTTGGTTTCCACATTTGTTTACCACTACCCTTCACTGCCTCCACATATGACTTTCCAGCCTCCAAACCCCTAGAAATATGATCCTTGCGTTGATAGGCTTTTGCTTCCTCTTTCGTCTCTTCTTTAGATCTTCCCTCATTTCTTGAGCGCCTTCGAAATCTAGATATGTTAACTCGGAGTTTATACGACCCTATTAGGCACTCATGGTTCTTTCATAACTGATAGAAGTATGGGCATCATGGTCCTCCCCTTAAGATCTAAGTAGGAAAATTGCTCATTGTCACTGCTTATATATTAGGAAGTAGGAATTACAAATTATTATGCTTTTCAATGTATTGGTGCTAAAAGGAGAATTCTTCCAAAGAATATTACCCGGTGTTTGGATGAAAGATTTTAAAGAGGGAATGTAATTTTTTAAAGAATTTTGAATTCTTCTATCAAAATTCATTGTTTGGATATTTATTAAGTGAAATTTTAAAAATTCTGAGAAAATTTATCGGGTATTTTTAGTTCCCAAAATAAGGAAATTAGAATGCTCACCTAAAACACAAAATTTTCACAATTCTGCTTGTTCCGCGACTCGTTCTGCGACTCTAGCTCTCTCTCGACGAACCTCTCGAGCGTCTTTGATCAGTTCATTCTCTCTCGATCCTCTCTTTCTCGAGCTCTCTCAGTCTTCTCTATGTGAAGCTCTCCTTGTTCCATGCTTTCTCTCAATCTACTCTCTCTGTAAGTTTCTCTCTCATTATCTCGAATCTCTCCCTTCTATGGCTTCTTGGTTTTGAGTTTTTTATTTACTGATTCAGTTTTTTGCTCAAATATTTAGTAGTTGGATCTACATCTTCATCTTATTCTTTGCGCAATTTCTAGTTCAGTATTTTTCTGCACATTGATTGGATACTTCATCTTATGATTTTGGAGAGGGTTCCTTGTTTTAGGTTATGCTTATGATTTTTGGAAGGATTCCTTGATTATTTTGCTGTTAGGTGGTTTCCCATTTGTCATCAAGTTTTTTTAAGCTAAAATGAGCAAAATCTATTCTGCATAATTGGTTCACTTCACCATTCATGCATCACGGGTAGGAGATTTTTTTTTTCCCTTTTTCGTGAATAGTGTTTATTGATGGATGATTTAATGAGTTTGAAAGATTGGGTAGTACTTATTCTGGACTTCACAATTCAAGCATTCACGTGAATCTAGGCAAAACCATTTTCCTTTCTTATCATTTATCTATGCAAAACAAAACTATACCTTATACAAAATGTTTGTTTACACACTTTTTTTTTGTACTTAGTTATACATATATACTTGCTTACACAGATTGGTCATGAAGTTTCTGTTCTGCACAGCCCTTATAAACCAAGTCTGTTTATTCTGTGGTTATCTGGAAAATATTAAGCATCTTCTTTTGAGGTGCCACCTTCATTGTTGGCTTATATGTGCTTTGTTATGCAAATGTTAAATCACTTGTTTTCCACACACGGTACTGTTTTTGGAGACAGACTAAGAAGTCATGTGACCCTGAAGTTGATTTCCTGTACTGCAATAAAGTGTATTTTGTTCCTTGAAACTACTTATTTTCCTGAGTGACATTTCCTAAGTGTATTTTGTTCCTCCACAGTTTTCTTGTTAAATAATTTGTCTTCTTGTTTTGTATCGAAAATAAAATCACACTTGGTAGTATCATTGTCAGATGTTAAAGAGTCAAGAGTAATGTTATTTTCCTGTTCCTAAATAATAAATAGCATCCTGACTTTATATACCAAATAAGTATAATTCACGTTTCTGTGTCTGGTTTCAACCTTATTTAAGTTAGTATAATTCAGTGGTTGCTAAATATGCAGATAAAAGACATGCATGCTTTAATGTCATCATTGTATTTGATAAATTTGAAAAGCAGAGCTATTAAAAGGCATAAACCAATTAAACAATGACAATATTAGAATATGGTCATACAAGTCTTATAAGTATTACTTAAAAGATAATTCATTAGCCTGCATAATTGTCATTCTCTTTGTACAATGCAAATGTTATTAAATTTGAGATGATCAATTACTAGTCCTTTTTGTTATATATTTTTAAGTCTAACTCTGTTTTGAGAGGATACCTGAGACCTACTGTGACAGTTTTGCTAATATCAATCACCAGTCCTTTTTTCTCTGGTAGAAATCTCTTTATACTATTATGGTCAATGTTCAATTTGTGTCAATATTCTTATCCTAGTGGAAAATTATAACTTGCTGCAGCTGGACCATTTTTGAGATTTCAAAAGCTAGCTTGGTGAATGAAGCTTAATTTGATTTTAAACTCTATTCAATTCATGCATTATCAAACATGAATTAGATGTTATAAAATTTCTGCAAATAGGTAAATTTCAATGCATTTGTGTGTGTGTTAATTTTTTATGTGTTTCTTAATTCATTGATAAACTTTTTACAAGTTTTTATGCATAGGCACTGAACAGCATGATTGAGGGGTTAATTTTACCTCTGTTTCACACTACTAGGTGTTCAATCAGTGCATGTATTTTAATTAGATGAAACAATGGATATTAAAAAAATATCATTTGTTAATTGTATTAGTTTCTATTATATTGAACTTTTTTTCTTTTGTTAGACAGTTGCTTTCCGTTGTAATATTTACTTATTGGTTGAATTTTGACACCAATGTCAGGTCCTATTATCCAATCTTTGCTTTCCCGCGGTCTTAAATTTTCCTTCAATAAACTTTATTAAACTTTTTATAAGTTATAAACGGAAACTATATGTACTGCAATATTCTTTGCACGTTTGCTAAGTTTTTTATAACTTTGTTGCGTAGGTTGGTTTGGGTCAGAGGATATTGGAGGCGGAAGTCAAGTCAGCACTTAGTTGATTGAAGAATGAGAAAAAAAAACTTGGAAAAAAATCTAATTTACAATATTAATTGATTATGTTCTAATTTTTGTATGGAAGTCAAGTCAGCACTTAGTTGATTGAAGAATGAGAAAAAAAAACTTGGAAAAAAATCTAATTTACAATATTAATTGATTGTGTTCTAATTTTTGTATTTAAGTATTGACTTCAATTGCATGGTTACTTGTATAAAGTCATTGTATTCAAATTCCACTATTTATTTATATGTTTACTACTATAGGTTTTGGAGAAATAAGTTTACTTGTATAAAGTCGTCATTACATAAATGAGTATATTTTTAAGAGATATTATTAACTTCTTAATAGAAAGTTCAATTTTTTATTTACATTTTGCTTGAATGAAAAGGCATACTTGATTTTTATGATTTTAATATATTAGTTATTACTAATTCTTTAAGATATTAACCTATTTTTATATATTTTATAAGTATGTAAAAAATAATATTATGACATATAATGATGAATGTGTTAATAAATTTATCATTTGAGGAATTTAATTACTTTATTTAAATAATATAATTATTTATTTCGTTTACTTATATATACCCAAAAAAATTATAAATTTTTTCCATTAATGTATATAAAATAATAGAATTAAATTTGATTTAAAATAATAAAACAAAGAATTTTAGAATTGAAGGAATTTGATTTCTTCATCCAAACAAAGAATTTCAAAAATGAAGAAATTTGATTTCTTAATCCAAACAACAAATTTTTAAAATGAAGGAATTTCAATTGAATCAATTGAAATTCCTAGAAATTTAATTTCTTTAGAATTCTTAATTGCTCCATCCAATCGCAAGGCAAATGATTTTTCTGCTATAATTGGCTCTATTGAATGACACTACACCTCCGGTTCTCTTACCTCTACTCTGTCTCTCTTGAAGGTCCATTACAAGGAGAATCTTCCTTTGGTGATCATGGAGTATCATTCATATTTCCTGGTAAAAAAAAGTTAGGAATAGATAGGCGTATGGCAAATCTATTTTTGATTCAAGCCTTATTTCAATTGATTGAACTAACAAGTTGAAGTATCCTGTAAGAACTGAATCAAATGGGAATTGTATTGAATAGAAAACAGAGAGAATTTACAGATTCGTTAGGGATTCGAGAGCCTAACCTCTCCCAACTAGTTCCTACTATTTTCCTACCCATTCTCCTCTGATTTCCTCTATTTAAAACATCCCAACAGTTAACCATAATTGAATTAGTTATTCAGTTATTGTGCCTGACTTATTCCTTTATTGCGCCTAACATACCTCTTCTTTATTGGAGGTATGATCCTAACAATACTCCCCCCCAAAAGTTTCACCTTGTCCTCAAGGGGAAATTGTGGAAACTGTGTCTTGATGACTTCAAATGGTTCCCAAGTGGCTTCGAAATCTGGAAGGTCCTTCCATCTGATCAAAACTTCACTATTGCCAGAAGAATTGTTGCGAGCTTCTAATACTTCCAAGGGTTCAACTTGTAACTCCCATTCTTCTGATAACATAGGAGGCAAAGGTTGTGGAGAAGTAGTAGGGCCAATGGCTTTCTTGAGAAGAGAGACATGAAAAACAGGATATAACTTACTGCCATTAGGTAGTTGTAATTGGTAAGCTACATGTCCCACCTTTTTTATCACTTCATATGGTCCATAAAACCTTGGTCGCAGCTTCTCATTCATCTTCTTGGTTAGGGATCGAAGCCTATAAGGCTGTAACTTGAGATAAACCCAATCACCAATTTCAAAATGGACATCCTTTCTATGTTTATCTGAAAACTTTCTCATCTGATCTTGTGCCTTCACTAGATTAGTCTTCATATCATGCAGAATTGTATCTCTCTCTTGTGTCATTCTGTTGACCTCTTCTACTGCTGTGGGAATGGTTGTCCCTTTCAACAGAAGTGGTGGGTCGCGTCCATATAAGGCCTTGAATGGAGTGAGACGAGTAGAAGCATTATAATTGGTGTTAAACCTGAATTCTGCCCAGCTTAACCACTTAGGCCATTGCTTAGGTTTACTCCCAGATAAACATCTCAAATAAGTCTCCAAACATTTATTCACAACTTCTGTTTGACCATCTGACTGTGGGTGATATGCTGAACTGAATTTTAGTTTTGTTCCAACTAACCGAAAAATTTCAGTCCAAAAATGACTCAGAAAAATTTTATCTTGGTCAGATACAATGGTGGTAGGAAAACCATGTAATTTGACTATCTCCTTGAGGAAGACTTCAGCTACATCCTTTGCAGTATATGGATGACATAAGGCCAAAAAATGAGCATATTTGGTGAATCTATCCACTACTACCAAAATGTTGTCCTTACCTTGGGTCTTAGGGAGACCTTCAATGAAATCCATGGATATATCTGACAAACCTGTGTTGGGATGGGTAATGGTTGTAGAAGGCCAGCTGGAGTCAGAGCTTGATGCTTATTTTGCTGACAAATTGTACATGCAGCTACATACTGTTGCACATCCTTGCGCATCCCTTCCCAAAATACCAAAGCAACTATTCTCTTGTAGGTCCTGAAGAAACCTGAGTGACCTCCTACTGCTGAGTTGTGAAATTCAGCAAGTAGTGACTGAATCCTTGGAGACCCCTTAGGTAGAACAAATTTCCCCTTATACAGCAATTTCCCATTCTGCCACATGAATCCAGGATGAGAGTTTGGATTCTGTAGAAGGTCTTGAATTACCTTCTTCAACTTAAGGTCAGATTGAACTTCATCCATCCAATCTTCTAAGTCCTGAAACTGGACTACAGAAATAGCTGAAAACATCATCTTCCTTGATAAAGCATCTACTACTCCATTCTCACAACCAGGCTTATATTTGATTTCGAAATCAAATCATATCAGTTTAGAGGTCCATTTTAGTTGCTCATCATTTAGCAAACGCTGATCAATTAAAAACTTTAAGCTCCTTTGATCAGTATGAACCACAAAATGACGCCCCATCAAGTAATGTCTCCATTTTTGCACAGCCATAACTATGGCCATTAGTTCTCTCTCATAGACTGATTTTTTTTGGGCCTGGTCTGATAGTTTTTGACTCAAAAATGCTACAGGTCTGCCTTCCTGTAGCAAAACTGCTCCTAATCCCTTGCTGGATGCATCCGTCTCCACCGTGAAGGTTTTTGAAAAATCAGGAACTGTTAGGATTGGCAGCTTGGCCATCAAGGCTTTTAGATCATCAAAAGCCCTCTGAGCCTCTTCATCCCAATTAAACACATCCTTCTGTAGGAGCTGAGTTAGAGGCCTTGCAATGCTGCCATAATTTCTGACAAACCTTCTATAATATCCGGTGAGGCCTAGGAAGCCTCTAAGTGCCTTCACATCTTTGGGTATTGGCCAAGACATCATGACTTCCAGTTTCTTTGGATCAGCTGCTACTCCTTGAGCGGAAATTACATGGCCTAAATACTCAATCTGAAATTGGCCAAAACTACATTTCTTCTTGTTCGCAAACAGTACATGCTCCTCCAACGTTTTTAGAACCACCCTAAGGTGTTCTTCAGGATCCGCCTCACTCTTGCTGTAAATCAGGATGTCATCAAAGAAAACTAGCACAAACTTCCTCAAGAAAGGCCTTATAATGTCATTCATCAAAGATTGAAATGCGGAAGGAGCATTAGTTAAGCCAAATGGCATAACTACAAATTCATAATGGCCATCATGTGTTCGAAAAGCAGTCTTGGGAATGTCTTCTTCTTCTTTCATCTTGATTTGATGATATCCGGATTTGAGATCCAATTTGGAGAAGATAATGGCACCTCCCAACTCATCTAACAATTCATCAATCACCGGTATTGGGAATTTATTCGGGGTTGTAATCTTATTTAGTGCCCTATAATCAACACAAAACCTCCATCCTCCATCTTTCTTTTTAACCAGAATAATGGGACTAGAATAGGGACTCACACTTGGCCTTATAACTCCAGACAACAACATATCACTTACTAATTTTTCAATCTCATTCTTTTGGTAGTGAGGATACATGTAAGGGCGTAGATTAGGAATTTGGGATCCTTCCTTCAGCACTATGGCATGATCATGTCTCCTTGAAGGGGGTAACCCTTGGGGTTCTTGAAACACTACCTCAGCCTCCTCCAAAATCTTCTGAATTCCAGCTGGAATACTGGTGGTGTTGTCTGGTTCCTGAGTTAATTTTTTGCATTCCAGGAAAAATCCTTGGCCTTCATCCTGTAATGCTCGAATTATTGACTGAAATGATGCTTCAGTTCTGGACAAGGCTGTTTCTCCTTTCAAGACCATGGTTCCTTGGTTGGTAGGCAACTTTAATGTGAGATCCTTAAAGTTGGCTGTGATGTCTCCTAGTTCAGCCAGCCATTCCATCCCCAACACCACATCAACCCCTCCCAATTCAAAGACAAAGAAGTCTTGCTGAATCTTAAGACTCTGAATTTGTAATACCAGCTTTTGGCAAACACCACTACATCTTATTTTTCGCCCATTTCCAACTTCTACAGTATAGGTTGTTGTTTCCGTAACTGGAATTAATCTTTTTCGAACTAAGGCAGAAGAGATGAAATTATGGGAAGCCCCACAATCCACCAGAACAGTTACCTTCTCTCCCTCAATATCTCCCCACATCTTTATGGACTTTTTGGAGGTTAGTCCTGTTATGCTATACATGGACAGCTGCAATGTCCTTAGATCTATCTCTTCTTCTTGGCTTTCTCTTAATTGGCTCCCCCCTCCTTCTTCGTCCCCCTCTTCCTCCTCTTCTTCATTCAAGATTAGTACTTGAAGATGCTTGCTCCTGCATATATGCCCTGGTTCAAATTTTTCATCACATTTGAAACAGAGTCCCTTTCTTGATTTTTCTTGGAATTCTGCATCCGTTAACTTCTTGAAGCCTTTTCCTCTGAATGAGCCAGTAGATTTCAAACTATTGGATTCAGCAGCTGAGTTGCTACCTCCAACTGAACTAGCTCCTCCAACTGGGTGATTTCCTCCAGCTACGTTATTCCCCCCATTCCATGTTGCCGTTCTTGCTGGTTGATAACTTCTTGGGCGATTTCCTCCTTTATCATTCCACCCCTCTCCATTATTTATCACCTTGTTCTTCTCATCAATTCTCTGGGCATAGTCCATCAACTCCTGTAAGGACTCTACCTTATACAATTTCAGTTCCGCCTTAATCACATCCTTCAACCCATTCAAGAAAATGCCTTTCAAGTAATCTGGGTCGGTTCCCTTGAGAGGCCCAGCATATAGCTCAAATTTTTCTCGGTAATCTTCCACCGATGAGCTTTGTTTGAGACCCAACAGCAATTCATATGGGTTTTGGGTCATAGAAGGTTGAAACCTTCTTATAACAGCCGTGCGAAACTCCTCCCATGTGTGGCTGATCGCGCAAAACTCCCACCATTGGAACCAAGTCAAAGCTTTTCCCTCCATAGCCACCATCACAGCCTGTAAACGTTCTTGCTCCATAACTCCCTTCAAATTGAAGTATCTCTCCACCCGATTGACCCACCCATATGCGTCTTCCCCAGAAAAAAATTGGAATTTCCAGTCTCCTCCACCGGTCCTCCATCAATCCATTCCTTAGGTCGTTTCCTTCTCCAAGATTTCCTCCGTTGCCACTTTCTCCGGTAGGATTTGTTTTCTGTTGCAGTGTCCGGTTAACGTTCTGCATCATCTCCAAAAGGCTTTCAAACCCCTTCTCCAAGCTATCCAATCGAGCTTCCATCCTTGTTTGTACCATGAACAATTTTCCCAAGAAACGAGTGCTTTGATACCAGTTGTAAGAACTGAATCAAATGGGAATTGTATTGAATAGAAAACAGAGAGAATTTACATATTCGTTAGGGATTCGAGAGCCTAACCTCTCCCAACCAGTTCCTACTATTTTCGTACCCATTCTCCTCTGATTTCCTCTATTTAAAACATCCCAACAGTTAACCATAACTGAATTAGTTATTCAGTTATTATGCATGACTTATTCCTTTATTGCGCCTAACATATCTCTTTTTTATTGGAGGTCTGATCCTACCATATCCTTATAGAGACAAGTACAACATTAATACTTCGGAGATGGTCTTCATGACCTTAGAAGCTATCTCAGTCTCATACAAGATCCAACCAAGGAAATCTTGATACTCTTGAGGAGCACTCAAATAAAGAGATTTGGGAGGTTAGTAATTACTTGCATAACTTCTTTGTTCTATTACACCATTTGTGTGGTCTTTAAGACAAATGCCTATGAAGTTTACTTATATATGTATATGAGAAAGCAGAAAAGTAATATTATTATATCATATTCAAGTTTTGCACACTTATGTATTGTAACGGCCCAATTTCACTATTTCTTAGTTGAAATAGAAATAGAGCCTGTTTGGGTGCAACTTCTCCAGAAGTACTTCTACGTGAAAAAAATAGCATGAATCAAAGAGGTCAAATGGATTTAACTTCTCCATAAGTTAAAATTAGCCTTTGTAGACCACCTCCTCAAAAAGCTCTCCCATTTAGCTTCTCTAAAAGTAACTAATTTTAACTTATGGAGAAGTTGAATGCATTTGACCTCCTTGATTCATGCTATTTTTTTCACCTAGAAGTACTTCTGCAGAAGTTTTACCCAAACAGGCCCATATTGTCAATAAGGCAAAAACTGGTAAGAAGGGAGAGGGAAAGATATCAAATAGGGATAACAAACAAAAAATAGATTTTTAGAAAGGGTTTAGGCTTAAGCTCTATTGAAGCAATCAAGCAATAGAAAAATATTTATACTTAAAGCAATGACACCAGTTGGTAGTGCCACTAATATTCTTATCCAAAAGATTATTCGAAAGGAGTTTAAAGACCCTGTATCATTGCTCATCAAATTCCCACAATCCCACTATCATTAACAATGATCAAATTCATGTGCCCAGTGATGATGTGTATATTAATAATTGTGTTGTGCCTTATTTTTCTGTCATCATATATGTTGTTGAAGCAAACAGAACATTATATGGCTAGCAAGTTTAAATATTAACAACATGCTATATTTGATATGTTTTTGTAAATAAAAAATTCTTAACAGGTATATATTTAGTTTTAGAAAGAAAAATAAAATGGACAATACATTCCATATTAGATAACAAGTTTTAGTACTCTTTATATAGCATACAGTATAAATAACACAAATTTATTCTTGATTAGAAAACACAAATTTATCCTTGATTAGAAAACATAATATATTAGAAAACATAGCATTTCAGTTCCTTATGTCGAGGCAGAGTTCTCTGGTGGTGGCAAAGCCTGATTTTCAGCTAGTTCAAGCTCCAAAGAAAATTCTTCTACATCCTCTATATCAGCTGCATTTAGGGCTTGCATTTGATTAGTGTTTTCAGAATAGTATATGGAGTTCCCTAGAGTGAGCACCTTCTTCCAAACAGTCTCAATAGCTGAACAAGCATGATTGCCTTCAAATGACAGTGCCTTGGATATTGTCACACAAAAGGTAGAAGTGAAAACAGAAGCTGCAAAGAGAACCCAGAAGCTTTGAAGCTTCAAACTTCCGTTGGCATTGGTGGTTATATTGGTTGAACACTCATCTGCTTTGTCCAACCATTTATCTTCTAGTGATTTCATGTCCCCATTCTCTGAGAGCTGCAATATAGCTTTGGAAAAGTCTCTGGTAATTGGAGAGCCTTTCTGGAACATCTGCATAAAGAGAGAGCATAGGATATTTAACCCTAGTTTCACAACTATGGCTGAACCTGGTGGGATTAGAATTATAAAATGTAAAGGAAAAAGGTTGAATATAAGTAACATAACTGGATAAGTTAGAAGGTTTTATACATTGGCATTTTTCAGGAAATTCTAAAACTTGATATTTGAAATTCAAATACTTAAAGTAGGGTGCCTGCTTTGATATTTGGGATTGTACTATATATGTCAATAATCATACTGCATTTTTAGTTTCCATTGAGAAAAGAAGCTAAACAGAGTTCCATTTTCCATAACAAGTTTCTGTTACTACTTACAAAGCCTAGTCCTCCAAATCTGTTTGTAGGTCTGAAAGCAGAGTATCCCCGACAGTTCTTGCTGATAAATACCTTTTCATAGGGGATTTCAGTAAAAGCAGCTGCTATGAGCTTGCTTTTGAACTCCTCAATGTAGTTGAAGTTAACTTGACAATATTCTCTGATTTGAAAAGAAGCACATTTTCTAGATATTTTCTGACAAATGGATCACCTGAGAAACCGATTTTGGAATTGCTCCCTTTAAGTGAGTCAATGTTTTTAACATTTGGTTGCAATTGTTGAACTGTGAGCATTGAGGATAGATTAGCAGTGTAGTTTGAGGTTAGGATCGAACCAAGGATGAGCCACACAACAATCACCATTCGAGTGAAGTTGCTCTGGATCCTCTCCGCTGCAAGAGGTTATTGGATATTTTCATTCATAAGTAAGTGAATATATATTTCCATAATTAAGGTTTTCTGAGTTTGCAATATTACTTACTGTGGGCAAATAATAGAGACGAGACAGTAAACCATAGAGCAATGCTAATCTGATTCTTCCATGGACCATTGAATTCTGGATTGGAATCCCTCTCCAAGTACCAAACTGCCAACATGGTGTAAATGAGGATGGAAACTGTAACCATCCACATTTCCCAAGTAAAGGGCTTCATAAAAATCAGAGCTGTATCCTCAGATTTTGCTGGAACTATCATTGACAATCCTGACTCTGTATATGGCAGTGTGAAATCCACATATTGCATTCTATCAGCCACAATGGTAATGTCACCAACAACAGCATCAAAAGTCTACATCATATTTTTTCCATCCAAATGGCAGCCATGTAGAATCTTTGTCAGTAAGGGTATTGTAGTAACAATAATGAACAAATAATTAAGTGAGGGAGGGAGGTTAGGCCTTAAGGGCAATCATTCTAGTTATCTTAGCCATAGATGTACTGATGATATTCAGTTGGATTGGTTTGTCTCTTCCTTTCAAGTTAAATTTTTTAATATCCTAGAACGTTTAAACAAAAGCATTAAATTGAAGGATTAGAACTACTTACCTTGTTATAGACAAGATAGACCAGTGCAGTGTAGTTTCCTTTAAAAGGAACTATTTCATATGGCAGATCATACTGCAATAGATCTAGAATCTTTTCCAAAATTTCAATGCAGAATCCACTATACTTGGTTTGATTTGAGTTTTCATTATGCTCAACCTTCACAAACTTTTCAAACGGAGTCCTACTTGGAACACCAATTTTCAATGGTTTTGATCTTGTAGGCATTCTCCAACCCTTTGGAGTGCTCATTAAATTCCCAGGCCAAATTATTGGACCTGCCAAACCTTCTGTTGTACCGGTGACCTCATTATTTTTGACTGCCTGACCAGCTAATTCAAAGTGAAGGGTTTTGGAGAATCCATACTCTTCTTTCCAAAAGTCTATTTCTTTGTAACTCTTTCCAATCACATTTACAATCCTAAATATAGGAGAGGGCAAGGTCTGCTGATGTTCAAATTTTATTTCTCCACTTAAACCAAGGAAATTGGAAGACAGCATTTCATTTAGAAATATCTTAGGACTACTGTTATGATTGCTTAATGTCTCCATAGCAATTGTAACAACTCTAATGCTATCATATGCTTGCAATGCATAAAATCCAGGTCGGGGGTTTTCTTCTTCTGGATTTGCTTTTTGAAAACTTTTCCTGAACTGGACTTGGAAACTTTGAAAATCAGTAGTGTTCTGTGAGTAGTTAGTCTTGATTCCTAAAACACCTTCCATGGAGGAAATGACAGATTCACTAACAGAGTCAAGCATGTGAGTTATGCTTTCTGGAACTATCCAAGCTGTTTCCCTATCCAAGAGTTCCATCTTTTTAGCTTCTGCAAACAAACAAGTTACCATAGGTAGTGATGACTGTAGAACTATGAAGACACGAGATTGAGTGTTAAGCAGCTTCAGCAACTCTACTTGAACTACCCCACTTGGATGGGACAAAGAAGAATAAGGAGGGAGAGCCAAAGAGAGCTCAATCTGTGAACCAACAGTTTGGAGTGCCTCAGATAGAAGTGCTAACATCCCATAATCACTACCATATGCATCCTCTTCATAAATCACTATAACTCTTTGCCAATTGTATGCATGAACTATATCAGAAATGCATTTTACATATGCAATACTATTATGAGCCATTAGCATTAAGAAAGGCCAACGAATTGAAAACAATGAGGGGGTAGTGATTGGTGAAGCAAATGAAATAACAGGAACTTGAGCTTGACTCCCAACCTCAGCTACCAAAATTGCTTCCTGCCATGAGTGCATACCAATTATCACTTCCACTTTCTTTATTTTAATCATCTCTTCAGCTGCATACACAAATTCTTATACTAATTAGCCACATCATTAGTTTATTATCTAACAAGAAAGTTCACTGTGAAGAAAATATAAACGTTTCAACAAGAGCAACTGTTTTAAGTGAAAACTAACTAACCAATAGAAATTGCTCTTAGGGCCACCCCTCCAGAGTCATTGAAATGTAGAGACAGCTTGTGGTACTTTGAACCGTTGTTGTAATTTTGAGCTGCAAGTTCAATAGCTACTTTCTCTTCTTTCCCAACACGAGAGTTAAGGTCAATGATTACACCAATGGATACAGCTTTCTCATTGCTAGTGGCCTCAGCTCCAAAGGAAATGAAGGAAAACAATAATATTAGTGCAGGAATGAAGGTCCAAACATTTGAAACTTTGAACTTGGTACTGGAAAGGGGAGACATCTCTTGCAAAAGTGTTCCATCCACACACAATAACTAATGAAAGTGAGTCCAACAAAAGTCCTCCTTCTAAACCACTGTAGTAGGCACAGAAAGTTGTGTAGCAATTAACTTCCCAACCCAATAACTTGCTTACTTGACATAACATCTGTCATGAACATAACATATCTAGAAGGTTATGTGACTTGACTTCATTATCATTATATCATTAGGAAGTAGTCCGAGCCAAACTAGCTTTGTAAGTTACAAGTATGGTCTGCATTATATTTTTATGGCTCAAGTCTGATCTATTACTTATCATACCCAATTTTTTAGGTCTGGCCTGGCCTGTTTCAAAGTCTGGTTTGGCCTATCAGACTGTTTAAAAGTCTATTTCATATTATGACCTTTATATATGTCAATAAATCTATCTATAAATAGGTCAATGCGTTTACAAACTAATAAAATTACTTTTTTATAATGTAAATATGTCACTAATATATACGTTTAGATAGGACAATAAGCCTATCTCTAAATAGGTCAACAGGAAAAATTAAAAAATTATATATTATTATACTATTTATTATATATAATATATTTATATGTTTATTAAAATTAATATTATTTATAAATAGGCTAGCATGTCAAGCCTAATAAGCTTTTTAAGCCTAAGTCTAATCTATTTAACTATAGAGACTTTTTCAAAAGCTTAAATCTGACCTTTTTATTAAACGAGTCGGACCAAATTAGGCCTTGTAGGCTGAGCTGTAGGCTCTTGACGAGTCACCTGACTTATTTACACCCCTAATTATCATCACAAAAAAGAAAATGCAAACAAACAATTAACAAATGATCTGTTACTTGGGCGTAAGGACCGCGGAGGTTGACGAATTTGTGATGTTAAAGAAATCAAAGTTCATCCAAAAAAAAGAAATCAAAGAAACTTCCATTCACTACAGGTCACTATCTACATTTCCAACGCGTTTCAAAGTTAGGTTTTTGTAGAAGCAATAAATTCTTGCTCTAATGATAGATACACTTGATGGATGGACAACAAAAAAAGGCAAACACACTAATAGAATAATTTAAAATTACTAGATGTCAAACACACTAATAGAATAAATTTAATTTTAAATGATAAATAGGAAGAATTTTAAATGATACGTTTTGAGAGAAAATTTTAACATTTTTTCTTGTACTTATAATTCATTCAATATTTTTTATTATAATTTAAAAATTATAAAATTCTCCATTCGACCAAAACACACACTAATAATGTGTGTTTTTAGTTTTAAAATATTTAAATTTGGACAAAAGTTAATGTTAAAAATGTACCTTAGACCATCTTTAATGGAGAATCTCACCTAAATTGCTTAAAACTTTTTTAATTAATTTTTAGGTGGGTCTTAAATGTACACATCATCTTTTTTTAATTTTTAAGCAACTCTACACTCCAACACAACAACTCTACAAGGACTCAGTTCTGTTAACTTTTTCATTTTCCCTCATTTTTAATTCATAAGAACTCGGATTCTAAAAATGCTTGCACAAGCATCCGGTTCTTAAAAATAAGAACTTCATCTTCCACATTATCTCCCTCCAATGGTATCAGTGTGTTTCATGGGATTCTTATTTTTAAGAATTTGGCGTTGGAGATGCTTTAACAACATTAAGTTATAAAGGATAACATAATCCTTAGAGTTTTTGTTAATTCTATTAACTCGGATACTATTTACAATAAACATAGAATTAAATCATCAAGACCAAGAAAAAACATTAAAATTAGCTAGTTAATTATAATCAATAATATCATTATTTTAAATATCATTTCAGAAATACCCTTGACATTAAATAATTAAAATAGTGGTAAAATAACTTCTTATTAATGTCATCATTAAAGCAATAACTCATCTTCTAATAACTGGTCATAAAAAATAGCACACTATATCGATTATCATGGGAAATATGTGATTATAATTGACAATAAATTAAGAGTATAAAAAAAACTTCACAATTAATATAACTCAAAATATTACTTCTTATATTTGGGAAAAAACACATTTTTGTTTCTTATAAATATGACTGGAGGTTATTACATAAAATATATTTTATTCCTATAAAATTAGAGACTTTTGATTTTAGACCTTATAATTTTTTTTTTCATTTACATCCTCTCAAATCTAAAATTTTAAAAAATATCATTATTAGTGATGTGATAAACTAAAAAATTGTCATATAAACATGAGTCTTTATTATGTGCCCATTTTTTGGTTCGCCATGTCACCAACAATAACGTTTTGGAAAATTTTAAATTTTGGGAAAAGACACAAATGAAGAGAAAAAAAATGAAGACCAAAATTAAAATTCACTTATTTTATAATGATCGAAAACATATTTTATTAAGAGAGTACAACAAGCTTTTGATACAAATTGGATTAGTAAACAACTTGAAATTTGGTAGGAGTAATATGTAAATTTCTATTATGATAGTTTCCTAGAACTCATATTATGGAAACTACACAGAATCTTGAATTTCATGGTTCTCACATACCCATACAATAATGAGAATGGCAAAGAGACTTACTTGGATCCATAATTGCTCTTCTTATTTGAATTTTCTGTGAAAATTGATGACCAATTTTCTCTCCCATTTTCCTTCACTTTTCTAACTCCTTGATGGTTAGGAAGTTTCCTTGAATTAGTTAACCCATTTGGTAACTTCTCTTATTGCTTTTAAAAGGAAGAGGAGAGGGATTTTCAAAATAACCCCTTCTGACTTTATTTTCCATATTGGGTCAACAACCATCACATTGGGCCAACTTTTATTAAAGTCAGACTATTAAATTACATGGGCCACATTAATTGAATTAATCTAACAATCTCCAACTTAGCCCATGTGACGACTTGAAGATTCAATAATAAACTATAAGTGTGCACTATTCAATGAACAATCAAGTCATCATCCTTAAATGAATTGAAATGATTGAATCATGGCGGGTACAGGTCATGGACGACAATATTCCATCAATGTATCACATAATCAAAACAACTCAACATAACTTTAATCAACTTTTAACTTTCATGTCTTTAAAAGACATAACTCGTCATCACACTTAATATTACATGTATATAACATAATATGGATAACAATGAAATAAATAGAAACAAAACTTTAATTGAATTCACAAGTGTCATAATAGAACAAGAAAAATAACTATACATGTGTATACACATAGACAACACCAACACATTAACAATGACTAATCCATAACACCCATACTTTCAACATGACCAATAAAAATTTTTGGCAGTAGTCCCTTAGTTAACAGATCTTCTATCATCAAATCAATATCAATATGCTCAGTTGACACTTTGTTTCTACACTTCTTCTTTGACTGAAAAGTATTTCAAATCCATGTGTTTTACACCCTTTGAGTATTTGTCATTCTTAGAGCAGAAGACAACTGCGGAGTTATCATAATAAATCCTCAACAGCATAGTTATACTGTCTACCAAGCCCCGAGACTGATGAGGATTTGGAAAGTGTACCAATCGTATCAAGTAGACAAGTGATAAGTAGAGTATCGTCTCCGCAGGGATTGAGAATTCAAGTACCAAAATACTGAGAATTTGGCTAGTTGAAATAAAGAATCACAAACATACTAATGTAATAAAATATAATACAGAAAATAAAACCAGGAACTTTAAATCAAGATGTTTAGAATGCAAGGGAAAAGACAAAGATTGTGAAAAGCAATATAAAAAATAATTAGGGGTTGGTTCCTCTTAATTATCCCTCTATGGAATTCAATAGCATATTCAATCCAGTGGTTATGATTCAATTCGTTATCCAATTCACAAATATAGTTAAGTCCCAATTCCTTGGGGAATTAACCCTATATCATCAACTAAGAACCTTAATTCCTTAGATGAATTCAATGGAGACATGCATTACTATCAAGAATTGATAAAGATCACACAAGAATCAATTCATATCCCTATAGGTAATTAACTTCTTATGTTGTTTGCTTCAGATCCAAGTTTTTCCCTAATTTTCCAATTGTGAGAATCACTCTAAGTTCATGCGATTGAGTCGCCAAATCAATTGAAGCATTAAGGGTAGAAGAAAACAATGTAATTGGATCACAATACTTTGAATTAAAATAGAAAATAGAATTCACATAGAGTTCGAACTAAGATTCCTCAATCCCAAACCTAAAGGATTTAGAAATCCATTACAATTGAAAAGCAAAGAGAGAAAAGAAAGACAAATTCTAAAGAAGAACCCATTCTAAAGAGATTTGAAACCCTAATCTCCAAAAGAAAACTATGTTTTCCAATCCTAATATATGAGAAAGAATCCTAAAAGTCCCCTTTTAAAAGGATAAAAGAGCCTATTTATATATTGCCAGCGCGTGTGGTCGCTAATTTACTTTCTTGTCCCCACAAGCTCATCCAAAGGCATTGTCCTCTCATCATTTTGCTTTACTTAATCAAATACCTACAAAAACACAAAATTAATAATTAAAGCCTATTTATTCAAATTTAATTACTACCACCTAAATAACACAAATATGTATTCCTAAACATTTTTAATTGATTTTTCACCTACTTTAATAACCTAAATGACTGAAATTACCTAAAACTAACCTATAAATCCACTAATATTGTGGATTTATCACAACCCCAAACTTAAAACTTTGCTTGTCCTCAAGCAAATCGTTAGAGCTCATTCAAAATATTTACAAAATCACATCAAGGGGTTGGAATCCACAAATGACCTTTCACAATTTTCTTCCAAAATTAATCATTTCACTGTTAAATTCATTCATCAAACAAATACTCACAAGTGTTAGCTACAATTACACAACTGTAATACTTTTCACAATGTTTCTTAGTTCCACTCTTGAAACATCACAAAATAATGTGTTGTAGCTTCACAAAACAAAGAATGAATTGCATTCATTATCCTCACCGGTCTAGTGTTTCACTCACCACTCTTAAGTGTTTGAGGACAGTATTTACTCTCATAGATTGCTACTCAACTTAAGGAGGGAGAGCCAAAGAGAGCTCAATCTGTGAGCCAACATTTTGGAGTGCCTCATATAGAAGTGCTAACATCCCATAATCACTACCATATGCATCCTTTTCATCAGGATCGGCCCAACACATGTTGAGGCCTAAAGCAAATTTTTGAGATTATGCCCTTTTTAATTAACTAAAATAAATTATTATAATCATTATAATTTCATTGTTTTTTTTTTGATATAGAATTACTTATTAAATTATTATTATTATTATGTATAATTAACGTTTATATTAGTATTTTGATGATTTTGATATATTATAATATTTATTATATTACATAATAGAAAAATATGTATTATAACTAGGATTAACATGATAGAAAAATTCAACTAATAACATAAAAAAATAATTATTAATTATAAGAAAAAGTTATAGTAAGATGAAGCCTATTATTTTAATAAAAAAGAATTTATTAAGAATTTAATCACTATACATTAAATTTTACATTGACATTCAATGATGTTTTGCCACATCATTTAATGAGCATGACACCTAATAAATTATTAGCTCATTAATTGATGTGTCAACACATCATTTGGATGATAGTGTAAAATTTTTTTACACTGCCAATACATATACATAAAATCCTATATTTATATAAATTTTAAATATAAATATAATTAATATAAATATAAAATTATGAGGCCAATGTAATATTGGGGGCCTAAAGCCATTGCTTTAGTTTGGCCGGCCCTGGTCTTCATAAATCACTATAACTCTTTGCCAATTGTATGCATGAACTATATCAGAAATGCATTTTACATATGCAATACTATTATGAGCCATTAGCATTAAGAAAGGCCAACGAATTGAAAACAATGAGGGGGTAGTGATTGGTGAAGCAAATGAAATAACAGGAACTTGAGCTTGACTCCCAACCTCAGCTACCAAAATTGCTTCCTGCCATGAGTGCATACCAATTATCACTTCCACTTTCTTTATTTTAATCATCTCTTCAGCTGCATACACAAATTCTTATACTAATTAGCCACATCATTAGTTTATTATCTAACAAGAAAGTTCACTGTGAAGAAAATATAAACGTTTCAACAAGAGCAACTGTTTTAAGTGAAAACTAACTAACCAATAGAAATTGCTCTTAGGGCCACCCCTCCAGAGTCATTGAAATGTAGAGACAGCTTGTGGTACTTTGAACCGTTGTTGTAATTTTGAGCTGCAAGTTCAATAGCTACTTTCTCTTCTTTCCCAACACGAGAGTTAAGGTCAATGATTACACCAATGGAAACAGATTTCACAATGCTAGTGGCCTCAGCTCCAAATGAAATGAAGGAAAACAATAATATGAGTGCAGGAATGAATACTAAAAGGTTGTGTGACTTGACTTTATTATCATCACAAAAAGAAAAGTGCAAACAAACAATTAACAAACGATGTGTTACTTGGGCGTAAGGATTCCGGAGGTTGACGAATTTGTGATGTTAAAGAAATCAAAGACACCTTCCATTCACTACAGGTCACCATGTACATTTCCTCTGGGATACGAAAGTTGAAACTTACTGGAAAATTGACTCCACGTTGCAAGCCAAAGTAAGGGTGACATTCAGCTTACTAAGTGCATATTTGTATACTTGTTCACATAGCCTCACACGCGGTTCAAAGTTAAGTTTTTTGTAGAAGCTATAAATTCTTGCTCTAATGATAGATACACTTGATGGATGGACAACAAAAAGGCAAACACACTATGATAGAATAATTTGAAGATCAAATGATAAAAACTAGGAATTTCAAATGACAGTATTGAGATAATTTCAACATTTTTTCTCGTAATTATATATAATTCACTCAATATTTTTTTATTATAATTTAAAAATTCTAAAATTCTCCCTCCGAAACACACAATAATGTGTGATTTTACTTTTAAAATATTCAAATTTGGACAAATGTTAATGTTAAAAATGTACCTTAACAGCCTTAACTTATAAATGATAACATAATCCTTAGAGTTTTTGTTAATTCTATTACCTCAACTATTTACAATAAACTTAGGACTAAATCATCAAGAATGGGAAATATGTGAATATAGTTGACAATAAATTAAAGGTATAAAAAAATTCATAATTAATACAACTCAAAATATGTTTTTATTCCTATAAAATTAACGGTTTTTGATTTTAGTCCTTATAAAATTTTCTTTTTCATTTGGATCCTCTCAAAAACTAAAATTTTAAAATATCTCATTATTAGTGACATGTAATAAACTAAAAAATTGTCATAAAAGCATGAGTCTTTATTATGTGGTGATTTTTTGGCTCGCCACATTAGCAACAACAACGTTTATTAAATTTTAAAATTCTAGAAGGACACAAATGAAAAAAAAAATTATGAAGACCAAAATCAAAACTCACTTATTTTATAATTATAAAAAACATAATTTACCAAGAGAGTACAAGATGTTGATACAAATTGGATTGGTAAACAACTTGAAATTTAAGGAGTAATAAGCAAGCAAGCCAATTGTGTTTTGGTGATGATATGGAGCTTTTTGATTTGTATTATCAATTGTGTTTTTTATGCAATGATCAAGAGAGTACAAAAAGTCAGTGCATGAAAATTGTGAATCTTCTCTATGAAAAAGAGCAAACACCAGCTCTATATATAGATCTCCTCATCTCCTCCTTCGTGCAGCAACCTTAGATATATTTATTAGCTATTTCCAAATTTCAAGTAATATCTCATGTAAGTTTTTACTTAAGAAAAGCTGTAATATCGTAATATACTTTTTGCAGGTTAAGCCATATGTAATGATAGTCCCTAAATAAAATAAAAAAGAGTCTTGACTTTTGAGAGTTCCTAATTCTTGCATGGAGTAAGAAAGTGCATCCAAGTGGAAAAATAATATAGACAAAGTGATGGCAAAACAAAAATCCATCATCCCCACATGTTATATTATATACATAAATGTTCTAAACACATTTCTATTAGCTAAATTAAATTAAATCTCACAAATTAATTATCACATTTAATAATTTACTTTTAAATCTAATAAAATTACAAATTCTTTTCTTAATGGATACTAATCTCTTAGCCTGTCTATTAGCTGACTGAAACTTTGTTTCTATTGGAGGGCAAAATAGCATTTCAATTTCTTATGGAGAGGAAGAGCTTTCTGGCGGTGGCAAAGCCTGATTTCCAGCCACAGTATCAGGCGTGCTTCCTTGTTCAAGCTCCAAAGAAAATTCTATATGAGCTGCATTTGGGGTTAGCCTTTGATTAGTGTTATCAGAAAAGTATATGTAGTTCCCTAGAGTGAGCACCTTCTTCCAAACAGTCTCAATTGCTGAACTGGCAAGATTTTCTTCAAATGCCTCTTGATGTTGCTGTTGACTACTTTTCATTGACAGTGCCTTGGATATTGTCACACAAAAGGTAGAAGTGAAAACAGAAGCTGCAAAGAGAACCCAGAAGCTTTGAAGCTTCAAACTTCCGTTGGCATTGGTGGTTATATTGGTTGAACACTCATCTGCATTGTTCAACCATTTATCTTCTAGTGACTTCATGTCCCCATTCTCTAAGAGCTGCAATATAGCTTTTGAGAAGTCTCTGGTAATTGGAGAACCTTTTTGGAACATCTGCATATAGAGAGAGTGAGAGACCATGGAATGTTTAACCTCAGTTCCAAATGCATTGAAAGATTTAACTTCCAGGAAGGGGATACATTTTTCACTACTATGGATGAACCTGGGAGGATTAGAATTACAAAGTTTAAAGGAAAAAGGTTGAATATAAGTAACATAACTGAATAACTTAGAAGGTTCACTACATTGTGTTCAACTAAGACTATCATTGATATTCAGTTTCCATTGAGAAATGAAGCTAAATAGAGTTCCAATTTCCAAAATAAGTTTTTGTTATTACTTACAAAGCCTAGCCCTCCAAATCTGTGGGCAAGTTTGAAGGCAGAGTATCCCCCACAGTTCTTGCTGATGAATACCTTTTCATAGGGCGTTTCAATCAAGGCAGCTGCTACACGGTTCCTTTTGAAATTTTCATTGTAGCTGTTATTCATGTAAATTTTGATAGTGTTATTTGATTTGAAATGAAGCATGTTTTCAATATATTTTCTCACATATGGTTCATCACTTGAGTAACCGAGTTTGGAGTTGCTCCAAATAAGTGAGTCAATGTTTTTAACATTTGGTTGCAATTGTTGAACTGTGAGCATTGAGGATAGATTAGCAGTGTAGCTTGAGGTTAGGATCAAACCAAGGATGAGCCACACAACAATCACCATTCGAGTCAAGTTGCTCTGGATCCTCTCCCCTGCAAGAGGTTATTAGATATTTTTCATTCATACGTAAGTGAATATATACTTCCAAAATTAAGGTTTTCTGAGTTTGCAATATTACTTACTGTGGGCAAATAATAGAGAAAAGACAGTAAACCATAGAGCAATGCTAATCTGATTCTTCCATGGACAATTGAATTCTGGATTGGAATCCCTCTCCAAGTACCAAACTGCCAACATGGTGTAAATGAGAATGGAAACAGTAACCATCCACATTTCCCAAGTAAAGGGCTTCATAAAAATTAGAGCTGTATCCTCAGATTTTGCTGGAACTATTATTGACAATCCTGACTCTGTATATGGCAGTGTAAAATCCACGTATTGCATTCTGTCAGCCAAAATGGTTATGTCACCAACAACAGCATCGAAAGTCTACCATCAATCCATCATATTTTTTCCATCCAAATGACAAGCATGGAGAATCTTTGTCAGTAAGAGTGTTGTAACAACAACATTGAATAAATAATTAAGAGAGTGAGGTAGTTTAGTTTAGGCCTTAAGGGTAAATAAATAATTAATGTTATCATAGCTGTAGTTGTACAATTATTCAGTTTGATTGGTTTGTCTTTTTTTAGCAAGTAAAATTCAAGAATGGAGGGATAGAACTTAGAAGTACTTACCTTATTATAAACAAGAAAAACCAGATCCCGGTAGGTTGCATTAACGGGAACTATTTCATATGGTAGATCATACTGCAATAGATGTAGAACCTTTTCAAAAATTTCAATGCAGAAACCACTGTACATAGTTTGATTTGAGTTTTCATTGTACTCAACCTTCACAAACTTCTCAAATGGAGTCTTTCTTGGAACAGCAATTTTCAATGGTTTTGCTCTTGTAGGCATTCTCCAACCCTTTGGAGTGCTCATTACATTCCCAGGCCAAATTATTGGACCTGCCAAACCTTCTGTTGTACTGGTGACCTCATTATTTTTTACTGCCTGACCAGCTAATTCAAAGGAAAGGGTTTTGGAGAATCCATACTCTTCTGTCCAAAAGTCAATTTCTTTGTAACTCTTTCCAATCACATTTACAATCCTAAGTATAGGAGAGGGCAAGGTCTGCTGATGTTCAAATTTTATTTTTCCACTTAAACCAAGGAAATTGGAAGACAGCATTTCTTTTAGAAATATCTTAGGGCTGCTGGTATGATTTCTTAATGTCTCCATGGCACTTGTAACAACTCTAATGCTATCATATGCTTGAAGTGCATAAAATCCAGGTTTGGGGTTTTCTTCTTCTGGATTTTCCTTTTGAAAAGCTTTCCTGAACTGGACTTGGAAACTCTGAAAATCAGTACTATTTTGTGAGTAGTAAGTCTTTATTCCTAAAACACCTTCCATGGAGGAAATGACAGATTCACTAACAGAGTCAAGCATGTGAGTTATGCTTTCTGGAACTATCCAAGCTGTTTCCCTATCTAAGAGTTCCATCTTTTTAGCTTCTGCAAACAAACAAGTTACCATAGGTAGTGATGATTGTAGAACTATGAAGACACGAGATTGAGTATTAAGCAGCTTCAGCAACTCTACTTGAACTACCCCACTAGGATTAGACAGAGAAGAATAAGGAGGGAGAGCCAAAGAGAGCTCAATCTGAGAGCCAACATTATGGAGTGCCTCAGATAGAAGTGCAAACATCCCATAATCACTACCATATGCATCCTCTTCATAAATCACTATAACTCTTTTCCAATTGTATGCTTGAACTATATCAGAAATGCATTTGACATATGCAGTACTATTATGAGCCATTAGCATTAAGAAAGGCCAACGAAATGAAAACAATGAGGGGGTAGTGATTGGTGAAGCAAATGAAATAACAGGAACTTGAGCTTGACTCCCAACCTCAGCTACCAAAATTGCTTCCTGCCATGAGTGCATACCAATTATCACTTCCACTTTCTTTATTTTTATCATCTCTTCAGCTGCATACAAAAATTCTTATACTAATTAGACACATCATTGTTCACTATAGACCAGTCTATCAAGGGAAGTTCACTGTGAAGAAAATATAAACGTTTCAAGAGTTGACTGTTTAAAGAGCAAAGTGGAAAACTAACCAATAGAAATTGCTCTGAGGGCCACCCCTCCGGAGTCCTTGAAATGTAGAGTCAGCTTGTGGTACTTTGAATTGTTGTTGTAATTTTGAGCTGCAAGTTCAATAGCTACTTTCTCTTCTTTCCCAGCACGAGAGTTAAGGTCAATGATTGCACCTATAGAAATAACTTTGTTGTCTCCATTTGTAGGGTCAGCTTGGTAGCCAATAATGAGAAGAAAGGAGATGAATAAATATGAGAGCCAAAATCCTGCAAGAGGTTGAGGATTTGTGGATGTGAAATGCATTTTGCTTTAATTTCTTTTGCTCTTAACCTATAAGAATTTGTTGGAAAATCTGTATGGACAGGCTTCCTATCCTATGGCATAGTTTCATGGAATGCAATATATGAATATGAGTGACTTTTGAGGAAAGAGGATTGAAAAGATAAACTAATAAATAATAGTGGATGCTGAGGATTCTGGTGGGGCTAGGGATGTTGACTCTTGATTTGATTTGATTTGGTCAATTATACCGGTATTGACTTCAAGCTTAAAGACAAGGTTGTGTTTGAGAAGACTGAAGAGGGATAGAAAAGGCTTGTAACTACAAGCTAGCAACACACAAAGATTAGTCTTGGAACCCAAAAGGATGTTTGAACTTTGAACCGAATCATTCTAAATGATGCAGAAAGATGAGAAAATTGAGCACATAGTAGAAATGATTACAAAATTGTCCCGAATCTTCGGAAAATGGAGACTTTGAACGCTAACAGCAAATTGCTCTGAACCTTCAGAGATTGGAGACATTGGAAGCTACGTTGAACATGAGGTTGTGGAATGTCTAGTGTGTTTGTCAAAAACTAATTGAAAACGGGATATAACCCCTATAATCTTACTCACTCCGTTCTCAATTATAAGTAAAAAGTCGTGTTCTAAAATATAAGCAAAGTTAACTAATTTCACCATATTAAATGATATCATTTCAAATTATCTTTTATTTAATTTATATTATATTTTTTAAACACTCCATTTAATGAATCATGTGCCAATAAGAAGAGAGTATGTCCACTTGAAACAAGTTTCAATTTTGGTAATTTAGGCAATACAATTACTTTTTAGATGAAATCAAGAAAATTAAATGGGTTTAACTAACTTTCTTAATAAGTGTAAATATAATTATTTTTGCTTATAAATTAGACCAGAGGGAGTATAATTCAAGGGAAAAAGTACAAGAATTTAAGAATAAGAATAATTTTTAATTTCATATAATTTAGAGGTGATTTAAAGATTAATGGTGGTTTATTTCCTTCAATGAGTTGTACGTAAAGTAATAAATTGTCTTTATAACTTACATTGATGTAATGATGGATAATGATAAAATAATGATTATGAATGATAATTTTATAATATTAAGAATTGTAAGTGGGAATATTATATACTATAATAGATAATATATTGTAAGAAAAGTCAAAATGTAAATGTGTCACCTTACGTTAGTGTTGATGTGAAAAAATTAGACATTGGTGGTGATTTGAGAGTTAAAGTGGCAACTCCATGGCCCGCGGCTCAACTTTAATATATATATATATATATATATATATATATAATATATGTATATATATATATATAAATAGATAATAGTTGTGTGGATGAAGAAATGATTTTATTAACTTTTCAATTAAAATTTGAAATATTAAATATATTACATATATGCATATAATAGATTTTATCCGTAAAAATACTTCAAGTTTCCCTTATTATAACTAACAAAGGAAATTAAGTGGAAAGTAATGTAAATAATGGTTACTTGTAACTCGTAGTATTTATTCATTTCAATCAACCAAAGGTTACAACTCACAAACTAAGAGAAAATAAGAGATTGATCCACACAATGACAACTCAACCAAAATGTTAAGTTGGCAAAATGAGAAAATAAAACAGATTTAACGTGTCATGGCAAGAGTCCACGGTTCAGCTTTTATATATTATAATATAATAGTTGCAAGGACAAAGAAATGGTTTTACAAACTTTTTCAATTAAAATTTGAAATATATATATATATATAATAGAATTTATCCTTAAAAATACTTCAAGTTTCCCTTATTATAACGACAAAGGAAACATAGTGAAAAATAATATGAATAATGGTGACTTGTAACTCCTAGTATTCATTCATTTCAATCAGTCAAAGGTTACAACTTACCAACGGAGAGAAACTAAAAGATTGGTCCATACAATAACAACTCATCCAAAATGCTTAGTACAAAATGAGAAAATAGATTAGACTTGATGTGTTATTACAAGAGTTCGCAGTTTAGCTTTTATATATTATTATAGATTAAAAATTTAGATGAAAATTAAAAACCTAGTTGAAGACTAAGAGTTGAATTGAATGAAAGCTTGATGAGCCGACTAATAGATAACGGTGTGACAGTGTTATTGTGCGAGAAAATTATAAAAAAATTCATGTAGCATGAGCTTTTTTAAAAACAAAAATACCTAATTAACTTCTCAAAAAGAAAAATTATGGGCTAGTTTCGATAAAATTTCTGCATAAATACTTTTAGGAGAAAAAAATAAAATAAATAAAAAAGATAAAATGAATTTAATTTATTTCATAAGAAGAAATTAGTTATTTATGGAGGAGTTAAATAGGAAAGCTTACGAAGAAGTTAAGTTATAGAGACTTATAACATCCTTAAAAAGTTATCTTATCAAACACTAATGAAATTATTTCAGTTATTAATTTCAATTTTTATCTAGTTTAAATGTCTTATCAAACACACATTATATATATGTGTATGTGTGTATGTATATGTATGTCATACACAACTTTGTATTATAATAAATACAACTTTGTATTGATAATGAGCAGCATAGAGCATCTCAAAATTACGTTAATAAATGCAAAACAATAGAGAATAATATTTTAACATGATGGTTTTTTTTTGTGATTAAAAATTTAGGGTGAGGATATAGTGCTTGAGTCCAAAGGTCGTGGATGCTCAAAAAACACTTAAAGAAATACTTATATTTATCTCGCATCAAAGGGTCGAGTGGAAGTTTGAAAAAGATGTAATGATATCTTTTATGGTACAATATTAGAATTAAAAGTAAGATATACTACTATTTTATTCAACAGAGGAGTATAGGTGGCAATTCGGTCGGGCTACCTGGCCTAGCCCACCTTGATACAAGTAGCGGACTTTATCGGGTTGAGCTAAAAAGCCCAGAAGTTATTTGGGCTTCTACAATAGGTGCCCGAGCCCTACCCTTTTGCGGGTAGCCCGATTTTTCACTGGTTTTTGCGGGTACCGACCTTTATCGGGCTGGGCTAAAAAGCCCGAAAGTTATTCGGGCTTCTAAAATTAGTGCCTCAACCCTACGTTTTTGC
The DNA here is from genome assembly GCA_026901365.1 of Sesbania bispinosa. Lineage (NCBI taxonomy): Eukaryota > Viridiplantae > Streptophyta > Magnoliopsida > Fabales > Fabaceae > Sesbania > Sesbania bispinosa. The sequence continues at coordinate 410,749 of QLOH01000547.1, read as the reverse complement.
GGGCCAGCCCGGGGGAGATCATCCGTTACTTATAACTTGTGATATCTACAATTTTGTCCTTTACAGGGCATAAAGTTTCTGTTTCTGAATTCCTTCATTTTCCTTCTTTTACTTGCAGATTTTAATTGTTGACGTGCATTTGAAGTAGATGGGTTGAAGACATTTGTATCCTTGATCAAGATTTTCTTTGTGATTGACTTAAACATTTCCTCATAGTACCTGTTCCTAATTTTAGTGCCTTCCCCTTGGCAATGTCCAATTTTGTTACAAATCTGAATACCTTTCCTAATTTGTTCCATAGATTTGACATCACAAATATTGGGAACTCTAGGTATTGTGCGTGGTCCCTCACAAGGTCTAAATGCTTCTTGAAGAAGAAAGGCATGGATTAGGGACTTAGCTTACTGACCTGGTAAACTCAGGCAATCAGAGAAATGTTGGCAAGTTGGGAGCAAGTGCTTATCGAGCATGTACTTGATCAAAGCATCGTCATTGATTCGAAGCCATTTGAGGGATTCGACGTATTTGCCTTTATTCTTCAATATGTCGCCGATGACATTGGCTCACCGTGCCTCCTCTTGGTGGTTCCCCTGCCTTGAGTCTCTAAACCTTGCGATCGTTGGAGTGTATATGCAGTGAAAGCATGGACAATTGAACGTTGTTCTTGTTGCCGGCAAGTAGGGGTGGTAATAGGTCAGCCGGCCTGTCAGGGTCTACAGCCCGGCCTGTTTATTGCCTGGCTCATTTATTAAAAAGTTCAGGTTAAGGCTTGTTAAAAGACTTGTTTAGTTAAATAGGTCAGGCTTCATGCCTATGAAAAAGCCTATTAGGCTTAACAGGCCGGTCTGTTTAATATAATAATATATAATATATTAAAATAATTATATAAATATAATTAAAAAATTTATAATATAGTAAAAAATTAGAATATATAAAATTAATTATATAAAAAACTGCTTAAAAGGCCTGTTGGCCTGCATAGGCTTATAGGCATGTTGGCTTGTTTGTACGTCTTGTTATAAAACAGGCTTCTAAACAGGCTTACAGGTCAGGTCAGGCCTTTTCGCAGGTCAGGCCAAGGCCTTACAAAAAGGCCTGTAACAGGTAACAGGCCAGGCTCATGCTCAAGAATTAGAAGTCAGGCTAGGCTCAGACCTGCCAAAACCTGGTCTGGCCTGGCCTGTTTCCACCCCTACCGGCAAGAGAGGCTTGGGTCCGGTTTGGATGATAGAAGCTCCCATTGGCATTGCTTTTTATGAAGTTTAACTAGTAAGGTATGGCACGGGGCGCGTGGAGTTTTATTAATAAAAAATATTATTTGTTAACAGTATTTATGTTTAAACATGGAAAAAAATTCAATAATAGGAGAAAACATTTTTTTATAGTATATGAAGTTAATTAAATGTAACACAAAATGAGTAATAAAAAATGCAACTACTAAGTATTACTAAATACAATGAATAATTATATTTATTAACATATTAAATATATGTACATGTATAAATAGACTACGCAATTAAAAAAACTGAATCAATAAGTGAGTTACTCCATAGACCTGCAAAATAAAAGCCCATTAAAATTATTATTAATGAACACTTATGTAAAGATTTATTCCCTAGTAGAAAAAAATATTATAAGAAAATTTAAAAAAGAAACTTCTATCAATATAATCACAATTCAATTTAAATGGTCATTTTTTATTAATTATTTTTTATTATTTTTTCAACTATAAATAAAAACATTTAAGTAAAACATTTATAATCAACAAAAAATTTATATTACAAAATAAATAAAATGTAATTTTTACTCTCTTAATTTAGATATAAATGAACTTTTGACCGAGATGTTTACTTTGGTGTGATATGTTCTTACTTTATATTTTAAATATTAATAAATTTTTATTTGTATACAATCAACACAAAGTTTAATATTTGTATTTTAATTTAATATTAATATCATTCATCAACAATTTAAATAGAGTAAATTATATCCACCTCCATTGAGAAAAACTTAAATCACACTATTTTCGCCTCTTATCATAAAACCTATAGTTAATTACCTCCCCCTGAGAGATCACTATGCATTACATTTTAGTCCATTTTAATTTACATAAACCTTTTAGTGATGGTAAATAATTATGAATGAGTGACTTAATGACATTTTTCTATTCTTTGTAATTTTTTATGTTACTAATAATTAATTTTGAGAATTTATTATTTATTTTAGGATATTAGAACACAAAAAAATTAAATTCCAATTTTATTAGCTTTGAAATTTCACCAAAAATATTTATTTTACCTTTTAATGTCTTATAATTTATAGTAGAGGTTCAAAATTATATGCTAATGATGTTGAAAATTACCAATAAAAAAAAACTTATCCATAAAGAGCATGATTATAGATTTAATGCCTTTTTTATGTAAATTTACCCATTAAAATAATATATTTTTATGTAAATTTTCTTCATGTATGATTTATTTTTTTTATGTTATAATTCAAATATTAATAAGTTTTCTTATAAAACTTTCATTCCAATGTGATTTGATTTTATTACATAAATTAATTATTATTAAGAATTTTCTATATTTTAATTTGTAATTTAAATAATTGCCCCTTATTTTTAGTTATTGTCATTACAAATGAAATAACGGTTGAAAATAATTAATCTATATTAAAATTTATAAGGTCAATGATCATGACAATAATGTGTTTTCATGCAAAAAATTTATTCCTACTTATGATAAGCATTTACCCTATATATAAAATTTAAATATTAATACGTTTTATGTAAAATTTTAATCTTCAATGAATTATATTTACCTTTTGAAATATATATATATATATATATCAAATTAATATTTAAATACTAATGAATTTTTACTTAAAGATTTATTTCCCGTGTAAAAAAAAATTTATAAGAAAATTCAGAATAAAGTTTCTATCAATATAATCACAATTTAATTTAGAAAATTCATTCATTTTTATTAAAAGTAAAACATTAATAATCAATCCAAATTTATATTAAAAAATAATTAAAGTGAAAATTTTGCCTTGTGTTGATTTAATTTTATGTCACAAATTAATTATTATTAAGACTTTTCCTACATTTTAATTTTCAACCCATAAATTAAATAATTGCTTCTGATTTTTTTATCTATTGTTATTGCAAAGGAAAGAATAATAGAAAATAATTAATCTGAGTTAAAATTTAAAAGGTCAATAAAAAATATAAAATTATTAATCTACATTGAAATTTAAAAGGTAACCTTTTAACACATGAAATAGTGATAATATTGGAATTGTTCATATAGAATTACTCATTTATTATAACTAGATTATCATTGATTTTTTTATGTAGAACTGACATCCCAAAGTGATATATATTAACTATATTTAATTTAAACGTTTAAATTGTGTACCTTTCCAATTAATTATTGTATTAAATTGATTCTTATTTCCATGAAATAATAATATATTTATTTAATTTTATTGATAATTTTAATTACTTCTAGAATTCAATTTTATTGTTAATTTTAATTGCTTTTTTTTTCAAATATATGTCTGTGCGTGACATATTTATGTGTAATATAAATCTTGATTGATAAGTTTCAAATTTGTTACAATGAAAGATAAATGATTTGACCTATTCCCTTGATGCAATTTAAATAATTTTAAGTACTATTAAATTTTAGATTGATTGTTAGACTTGTAATTGCTGGAATCAATTTTATACTTAATCACTCTGTATTTACAAAGTAAATAAACAACAATTTTAACCATCACTTTGTAATTGCGGGATTTTTTAAGCTTTGTGTTGATACTTTTGACACTTGATAGTTCTGATACTTATACACGTTTATATCTATTTAATTATAACCACTGAGATATAAACACTTGCTTGAGTTTAAGTTTAGGCCTTCAATTATGACACAGCCTTATCAGCATATGATTTGTGAGATTATATATGCAAGAATATTTTTCTAATCAATTTAAATTTATATATATTTATGATAAACATTTGCATTTTTTAGTGACTGAAAGTAGTTTTTTAATGATACGGGTTTTTAGCAACCACTTTCAATCACTAATTTTTATCTCAATCTAATGTACTACTTTGAGAACCATTGAATCCTATATTAGTTAAGGATTTCGGCAATATCAACACGTTTAAAACTCAATATACCAATCTAGTATAATAAAATTTCCAAACTATCAATATGGTTCTTTTAGAAACTTGCTTGCCGCAATGAAATATATATATATAATACAAATATGCCTTCATGGTGGAGGGAATCATCATCAAAAGAAAGCAAGTAAAGAAAGTTTTATAGACTCATTACACTGACAATTTAAAATCCCACCTGAAGCTAAAAAAAGTAGATATGAAGGATCAGGAACACATTGCAATGATGCAACTTCAGAGAAAGGAGCTCAGTCTCCTTCGCAGTTGAGATTTCCTTCGACTTCCTAATTGGAAAGGTGTCAAAGTTTTGTTGAAAGGCCTAGTGCCCAGCCACTACTACATTTTCCTGGCCTGCACCAATCAAGTATAAGTCGAGCTGATTCTGAAATTAACATATCACCTAAATAAAGACTTGAAAAAAGCACCAAACCATCATTGTTTTTGCTGAATCGGTGAAGCCAGAACATGCATACATGCTCCATATCAGTAAAATCTTGATCAAATTAACTGTCAGCCAACAAATTACAATTTATTGTCTGAGCAGTCATCAAGAAATCCACACTTGTCAGTCCCATCAAAAGGGCTCCACACAACCTTTACAGAGCTATCAAACGTCGTTCACCCTCACCTCGAAATCTTAAAGTCTTTTACAAAAGAAAATTCAAAAGGATATGCAAGAAGCTTTAAACTACTACACTCTTCTCTAAGTATTTTGATATATCCCTGAACTCAACTATACAGTTATGGAATAATATAAAAACAATGCACTAACACTTGTGCATCCATTTATTGGCATATCTTGTTATTATATGTACATATTTGATAGAAAAATATACCTAGTAGTAAACATATGCAGGAGGAAGCAACTTAAGGTATTACAATGACCAAATAACCAACTGCTTTAGGGTTTAAAGAAAGTTACCTCAGAAATATGTTTGTTGATGTTGGTTCTTGAAAAATCCTTTCAGAGGTATCTGATTTACTAAGTAAAAAAACATGCGGTCAATATAGAACTCTCTACAAATGAGTTCAGAAATCAGACCATGTTTCAACGATGCATCTACTGTTGAAATTGTAACCACTCAATAAAAAGAACGACTTAATGCGGTCAAATCTGATTAGAAATTAAGTCTGCCTCATCCCATTATTTCCCATTTCAAATTGATTCTGTTTTCATAATCAATTGAACACTTTATACCTAAAAATATATTCAATACCTTTGAGTGAGACCTGTACAAAGTTGAAAAAAATATATATGCTTGAAATCCAAGAAAATTAGACAAAAAAAAAAGGAAAAACAAATACACTGTGTTATTCATAAACCTGTCAAATATCTTAATAATAAATTCAGTTTCATCAAAGTAATAAAGTTTCAACCAAGCACACCATATTGTAAACTACAGACATCCTTAAGCAAACCCTAACCATGAGTAAAAAAACATGCTACCCACAGATTTTTTTCACTGCATGGATTAAATAAATAAAGATATGTTCATCGAATGCGGAAATTTGGCAGGAGGAGGGAGGAAGATAGAGTAGAATGATGAAAACGAAAATAGAACATTAAATACAAAAGTTCCATGGGCATAGTGGAAATGCAACACTAACACACTTCCAGCCTAAGAACATGATCATGCATTCAATGCAATAGTTTATAAAGTAAAAGATGAAAAATGCTCTCAGTACAATCTAACTCCTAAAGCAGAATAATTTTAATGACAATTTATAAATCTTACAATACATTTGTTTTTCATTTCAATGCCAATTTAAATTCAAGTTGTAAAAGCACCAACCTTATATACAATACATATGAATATCTTTAGTATCTCATAACCTTCACTCGCTGTTTTTCCATGTTTTTCCTTCATCCAGATATGACCATCCTTTCAAAGTATCTCCACACCATTTGATCAAATAGAAAATGTGCACAACCTAATGTCAAGCAAAAACATGATAAAACAATGAAAAAGCAATAAGTCAGACATAAATTGATAAAAGCAGTAAGTCTCAATTTTGATAAAACAGTGAGAACCTCAAGTCTAATAGGACAAATAGTGGGAACTAAAGACTAAAAAGAAGTAGGATTCTAAATTTGATAAAACAATTTGAAGCAATGAATGGAAATTTATAATCATGTTAAAAAAAGATAAAGACGAAAAAGAAGTATGATTCTAATTAAAGAGTGACTAAATTCAAAATAATAATGAACAGTGAAAAATGGGAACTAATCCATAATGCTATAAAAATCTTTGGAGTTCTTGCAAAATTTAGAACCATATCATTCCTTAAATTTCACTATTCCAAAGATTAAATGTTTTATAATGACTACCTTTCAGAACAATTTATTTAAGCAACAGAACACACAAAATATCTTAATTTATCTTAATTAGAAGGCAATTTTAGAGTTTAATTTGCACTTATAATTCAAGAACACACCCTGATTCAATAATGTATACTTTTCAAGATAAAACCCATCAAACATGTTGCATTTCCAATACAAAAAAAAGGAATTGCTCACCAATCTAACACAGATAAGAATAACAGAAAGTACAGGATCAATCAAGAAACAAACATTCTTAAAAAGGTACAGGTCCCTTATCAAGTTCTATCAAACAGATAAAAGTTCACAATGTGTGTAAAAAAGGGTCAACAAATCTTTAAGCATAAGTCAACCATCAAACTTCTTAAATAGTAAAGGGTTATTCACCAGAAGTGTCAGGATTGAGTATATTCCATTAAAAACATGACAACAAATAGAAACAAAACATATGGAAGAAAAAATTGCATAAAATACAAAAAAATATAAGCACATGAAAATTAATCATTACACGGAATATAAGGACATCAAGCATAAGACACTCTAAACTCATAATGCAAGATCAAGTTGATACCAAAAACAAAGAGATAATATTGAGAACAAAAGACAGTGTAAGGCAATGTACATACCTGTTTCTCTTCACTGTATAGTTAAAAGTAAAAAAACATGCAAAAGAAAGAAAACAAATAAAACAGAGTCAAATTGTATAACCTAATGAACTGAAATGAGCTAAAGAACTGGCTTTTTATAAGCAAGAGGTAAAGAAATAAAGAATATATAAGGTGTAGTTCCAGTCCCCGTTTTCTCACCTTCATCAATTCTCAGTTCCTTTTATGCTTTTCACTATGGATAAGAACCACCACTTAGCTTCCTCTTTACCAAAGTTGACCTCCAAATCAATATCCCCAACAATATGAAACTGCTAGAAGGTAAAATAAGAGGAACTAAGTATCTATGAAGAAAAAAGAGGAGAAAAAATGGCACTGATAAAGATAGCCAAAGACAGAGATTCCAATACAACTAATTTTGACAAACAACATAAGAAGTAGGATGTGAAGCACACCAAGCAGCATTGGAGTTAAGCTTGTAGCAAATATGAAGACTACAACATTAAAAAATAATATAAAATGATAAATTTCCAATTTTAAAATGGATGTAATGAACAGGGTCTGCAATGATATTTGTTGCTTCCTTTAAATTTATGACTAAGACTACGGCTAGATGGGGATGAACATAAATAAAATAAGAAACGAAAAGAAGAGAAGAAGAAGGGAACTTACTGACAGTAAAGGAGAAAGGGAACTTTCCTTCTCGTTCTCACAACTTCGTTTAGCATGCACAAAGATTCGCCTCTAAATCACTGCAACATATGAAACAAAAATTCAATACTCACAGTCTCATAAGTAGAAGGCAGCAGTGCCTCCAAAAATTTGTGCAGAACCATCATGTGAGGTGGGTGCGTGCAATTTTTTTGAAACCTTACAAAGAAGGTGTTAAATGGCAAACAAATCCCTAAATCAAATGCTCAGAAAAATCATCAAAATGTGTCAAATAAATCAAACAGAAACTCTAAAAATTACCTGCAGAGTAGCCGATCTTGATTTTCAACAGCTTAAATATTGACCACTAATACCTTTCTTCTTGGTAGCTGAGAAGCGTAGTGTAAGAGAAAACTGAAGAGGTAAGAAGAAGGAATACCTTTCTTCTTTGCCTTTTTTCCTTATGGTACTTGATGGCGGTGATAGCGAGGTTCGCAGCAATTGCAAGCACAGCAGTAGCTCCAGTGAAGGTGAGCAGCCCCCCACCTTTCTTCTGTCTGTCCATTTTCTCACACCACCTGCAAAAAAAGTTGAAAAAGGAAAGGGAATGGGAAGAAAAAGAAGTGAAAAGCAGGAGACGCAAAACGGTTATATATCACATGCAACAAAAAATATGAAAAGGAACAGGGGGAGAAGAAAATTAAAAACCCTAACATTACCACCTTCAAAAGATAGAAGAGCCACAACGCAGTGAAGAACAAAAACTCAGGCACAGGCGCGGTGAAGAGAAGCTTAAAAATAACAGCCACAGGCGCGACCAACAAAGAGGTCAAGCTCAGCCACAGGCGCAGGGAAGGGAACGATGCGTTTTCTCGGATTTGAAAACTGAAAATATACCACCTTCTAAGATATGCCCTATAATGGTGAGATAATTAAGAAATTTCGAGCTTCTTAAAAAGGGAATTGAAGACACCGTGAATAAATTCCCACTATTTTGAAATATGAAATATTGGGAAACAATATTTGACATTTATTATAGGGTGTAGTTTCCAATCCCATTACACATTTTAAACTGAATAGTTTTGATGTGATCCGGATTTGAAATTTGAAATAAAGATGAAAATGTAATTGTTGTAACAAACACACTAATCGAAGTGAACTTTCAAAGTAATAACAAAATTGCCATTAAAAAGAGCCGGAAAATGGGAGTCCCAGACAACCTTCTTTTGATATATAAAGATATAGTTTGAGGGTTGAGGGTTAATAATATTAACTTTACATTTGTGATCCAAAACTTGCTATAACCGATTTTGCCAAAGTATTGTAACATGCACCATGTCATGTGTATTACACCTAGACTTATTTTTATCTTCTAAAAGTTTTTTTTCAGAAGTGTATCCAAACTGGGCTTTATTCTTAGGAGTTTGGATAGACTCCCTTTCAATGAAATTGAACCTGATTTTAATTATGGTTGAACTTGAACAATAGGTTTTCATTTTATTTGTTGATATTGATAACATGAGTACAAATATATTTGTTAAGATTGATACTAAAGTTTGGATGTGGTAATATAATAAAATGTATTGATTTACATCAAATTTATTATGTATTTTTCTAATATATTATTTAGGGTGTTCATTGGTTTGGTTCAATCCGATGAACCCGATAAATCCTAAATCCTACCGAACCAATCTGATTGGTTTGGATTTTTTTAGCTAAATCAGGTTGGATCAGAACCGAACCAATCAAACCCGTCAATGATTGGTTCTGGTACGTAACGGATTAAAGATACTGGATCTGTTACCCGAACCGAACCAAACCACCCTAAATAAAAAAACTGTACTAAAATAAAAAAAAAATTGGAAGAGATGAGAGATTAATCATCAACATATACATGAGTACAAATTTATTTGTTGAGATATTATTTAGGGTTTAGGGTTTGCTACATGGAACAATGATTATTAATATGGTAGAGTGTTCTCATACTTTATCTTTATATATCAATATATAAAGCAAAATGAAATAATAAAACAATACATAGAGTCAGTAACTCGGATTCCTGCATTTTGCCTTATAATGTGATATAATGATGATATGCTTTTAAAGCAAACCCAAGTGGATATACACAATTTTACTACAAAACATTCACTAGATCCTATACATTACCACATGAGTTCCCTATAACCTATATCATTTACCAGATTATGTTTCTACTATCACACCATCTGCATATACACAAAATTCAATTTAAAAAAACCAATATTCTCCTCATTCTATCGAAATCAATTTCTTAAGTAATCCCCGTGCATTACACGGGTTATACACTAGTTAAAAACAAAATGATTGTCAACTTTTATAGTTTCTCTTATCAAATAGATGAACAGATTTCATTACTTTTATTTTGATAGACTTTGTTGAAGGAACTTGAAGTTCATTGGTATTTTTGGTCTTTGATGGAAATTCTTCACCATCGTAATTGTGAGTTTACCGACCACCGAATCAGGGTGGTGGGAGTGGCGATTAAGTTTACTGGTATTTAAACTTGTTAATCTAAAATTAATGTAAGAATAATGACAGGCGTACATAATAAGTGCCTCCCACGTTTGTACACCGGGAGCCACTGTTCGTTGTTTTTTTTTAATCTATGTTTCTTGTTTTTCTGTTTTTTTATTCTTTTTTAAAATAGTTTTATTTTTTTTAATTTATTAATATATTTATTATTATTTATTTATTTCACTAAATAAAAATATAGATAAAGAAATACAATAAATGTGTTTTTTTAAGGGTTGATATAAGTTTCTTATCATTATTATTCTATTTTGATGCTATTAACCAAATGTACTATTTCATTCACCGTTTCTGTGCACACAATTAACCGCATAAATTCAATTAACCAAATGCCCCACTCTGTTAACCACCAATGTACACACTATTAACCTCATTTAAAAATATGTTCACCATTTCTGGACACATAATTAATCTCGTGTTAACGGGAGTTGCAATTAACTTCACAAGTTCAATTAACCAAAAATTTAACTCTGTTAACCGCCAATGAATACACCATTAACCTCATTTTTAAATATGTTCACTGTTTCTGGTCACATAATTAACATCGTGTTAACATGGGTTGTAGTTCACCTCACAAAATCAATTAACCAAAAATCTTTTTCTATTAACCAAAAATGGAAACACCGTTAACCTCATTTTTAAATATGTTCATCGTTTCTGGTCACATAATTAACCCTGTGTTAACAGGGGTTGCAGTTCACTTCACAAAATTAATTAACCAAAAATCATTTTCTATTAACCAGAAACGAAAACACCATTAACCTCATTTTTTAATATGTTCATCGTTTCGGGACACATAATTAACTCTGTGTTAACATGAATGATTAACACAAATTTTATGTGATCATTTATTGTATTTCTTGATCTATATCTTTATTTGATGAGATAAATAAATAAAAATGAATATAATGAAAAAATAAAAAAAAATATAAAACTATTTTTTAAAAGAAAAAGGTAAAAAAAGGGTGGTTTAAAAAAACTTAAAAAAAGGGGCCAGTTTAAAAAAATCTTAAAAAAAGGGAATGGGGCCGGGGATGAAAAAAAACGTGGTATAAACGTGGGACGTACTGTATTATGTACGTCCCACATTTCTCTAAAGTTTAAGCAATCCCGATTCTCATACCATTAATCGTGTCTACCACACCGGTACACTGGTTCCAATTCCCCTTGAATATCTAAGTCAACATCATACATATCACGCTTCCCGGGAAAAAATGCCCTTACTCAACTTTAGTGTAAAATTATGGTAGCACTGTATTATGTAGGTCCCACATTTCTCTAAAGTTTAAGTGGCTAAATGATATGTCAAAATCGTGGTGGTTCAATTTTTTATATATCATAAACTATAAATAGATATAACTTTGATATGTTCACGAAATTTTAACTGCAAAATAATCCTAACAAACAGTATAAAAATTAAATCTATAATCATATATGCAAACAGGGGCATTGTAACATCCTAAATTTTATTAAATAAAATTTAATTAATAAAAGTAGAGAGATAAATAAATAATAATATTAGTAATATTAGTATTTCTATTAATAGTGTTATTTCTAATTAAAAAGAGGATAAGTAGGTTGAGAATGGGCCCAGCCCAATTAAGTATTTATTTAAAGAGGGGTTCTCAGTTCACCCTAATCCTTATTCGTAAAATCGTCAGAGAGCGAAACGCTAAGGAGGGGAGAAACGAAATCTCAAGAGGAGGTTGTTGCAGAGTAACCATCAATAACCAAGACAGAATCTTCCTTGCTGTTCAATCTTCACATGGTGGGGGAGAGGGTGATGCTTGTATGTGCATGTGGGGGTGCTTGGGTAGTGATTTAAGACTTTGAATTCGAATTGATAAATGTTTATATTGAGTATGGATTATGAAAACCTGTGATTGTTGATTAATTCTATGAATATGAATCTTTAATGGAACTGAATGAGAATAATGAGAATAGTGAAAAGGGATTAATAAGGGTTTGAGGATTTGGGGATTATGATAAATAACTGTTAAATTGTTGTAAAGATTGTGTTTTTGATTGATTCTATGCGATATAATCGTGTAAGATGGATATATTGATGATGAGGAATGGTTAGGGGGTTGAATAAGAGGGTTTAAAAAGGGGTCAAAAATCGCAAAGAACTGTCATCTCGTGTCGCGGGGTAATCGATTACAGAGGTCTGTAATCGATTACAGAGTGTTCTGGGCAGTAGGGGAGTGAGTTTGGGTTGCGGGTAATCGATTACAAGGGGAATGTAATCGATTACCAGAGAGTTGAGTTGCTGGTAATCGATTACCAGGCTTGACAGCTTTCTCGTCTGAGCAAGAATGTGTCTGTTAAGGGTGCAAATGAGCTCGGAACCCTATAATATAGCATATCAAACTGAAGCCCCGGATCTTAACTTTCTAATAGAAGTGGAATCATATTAATTGGACACCTAAAACTCTAGATATTTCCAAATTAGTGCACCAAGGTCATTAAGATTAAAACTTGAAGACTCCAAAATTGAGGAAACGCCTCGGGTAATCAATTACAGCTATGTGGTAATCGATTCTCAGGTAAAATTGAGTATGAGAATGTTGTTTATGTGATGAATGTGACCCTTGTGTTTGTTGATGATTGTTATACATTGATTGTGATGTGAGTATGATGATATGACATATCCTTGATGATAAATGTTTATACTATTGCGATGTATGATGATAATGATGAGGTATTGATGTATTGAGTGTATGATGATGCTTATGATGATTTATGATGATGATGCTTGATGATGCTTATGATGATTGATGAGGATTTTGTAATGATGATAACGATGATTGACGATGTGTGATGATGTTAACGATGACGATGAGTATAACCTTACGATGTTGATGATGCCTTGAGCATATGAGGTGATACCTGATGATGTTAACGATGACGATGAGTATAACCTTACCTGATTGACGATGTTGAAATTGAATTATATGATGATGATATGAGTCTTAATGATTAAATGAGTATTATGCGTTGAGAATAGAGTATGTGTTTTCTTGGTGAATGATGATGTGAGATTTATATAAGGATATCGATGATTTATTATATGAGGATATAGATGATTATTATATGATGAATTACTTGAGGTTTGCGTATGAGGTGTGATTAATAATGATGTTGTTTATAGAAGGGTGAGGATAGGGTAGCCTCCTATGTGTATGTATGAGTTGGTATTCTCTTCCTCACCGTTACACTGTGGTTAATTTTACAGGTGATGAGGATGACACGACTGGTGTCGAGTATTGATTGAAGGGAGAATCGCTCTGATACTTGTGACATCAGGGCATATTATTGGGGTTTTATTTTATGTTTCTATTTTAGCAAGAGATTTTGTAAACTGTTTTAAGTGCCTTACATGGCCGGTAGGATATTTTGTTGTTGATACTTGAGATTCCGCTGCTTTAAGTATTTTGAAAACCGTTGACTTCTATTTCTATTTTAAATTAGTTGACTTTGAAATAAATGACGTTTTATACGATGAGAAATGTGAACCTTTTACCCGTTGTGGGACAATGTTTTTCCTATATTTCGATTTATTAATTGTATAAGAGTTTGAGGTAGAAGGGTGTCACAAGTATCCTTATGCAAGCCTTGTTTTCCCGCTGAGATTATCCCTATGTAAACTTGGCATGTATAGTTGTATACTAGTATAAACTAAAACCAATAATTTTTCATGGAAAAACTTACATTATTTATACACTGTTTTAGCTTTTAAAAAAAATTGTGTTAAAATGTGTATACTTTTATTATTTGAAAAGGTAAAATAAGAATAAGAGTCATGTACATACATCAATAGTTACGGCTTCTCTACATCTTCTATTGAAACAGACTCATCAAAGCTCTGATCTTTTCTCGACCTTTCCCTGCTAATAACCATCCTAGGAAAAGAAGCAATTCTCAAGCCTGAACAACCCACCATTTCCACTTCATGATTTGCATCCTGCAACGACACACCATCATCCTCAACTAATATTGGCGCAGTGGGTTGGACTTGGACCTGTGTGTCCAAAACCATGGGTTCAAGTTCAACCACGGCACGACAAACAGGGCAAGTGCTATTGGAACTGAACCACATATCAACACAATCAACATGGAACACATGCTTACAATTCGGAAGCACCCTAATCATTGCATCTTCCTCAATAGTGGTTAAACAAACAGAGCACTCCATCACTTCACCTTGCCTGAACTGATCCGTTTGCTTGTACAAAATTCTAGGGAGTGAGGCTATGATGACAGGGTCAAGCCCAGAATTTGGTGAGTCTACATTTGTGGGTGCAATTTGAGGTCTTATACGGTAGAGAAATTCGTTTTGGCGTCTTCTCTGTTGGCGTCTTAGGAGATGTTTTGCATAGAAACAGAGGAAGGTAGTGAGCAATAATATACCAACTAAAAACAGAGTTGCGGCGAGAATGACCGTAAGGGCTGTTCCATGAGTGACACGCTCATCATGATCTTCATCTTCATATCCCATCTTTGATTTCACTGCAATTAAGCAAGGAGACTAGTTAATTTGGTTCATTAATTTATGTTTCATGGAAATGCAATTTCAGGGCTTGAAATGAAATGGGAATGAAAGTGTCTTTTGTCTTCGTCAACGAAATCGACTTCTATAGAATATTTAAAGGATTGTTGGGGAAAATATAAGTAGAATAGTTTGCTTCTAGAAGGCTACACTCTTGACTTTATTTCAGAAATGTCATTTTTGTGTTGAGTAAATATCGTTTTTAAAATCATTAGATATATACTTACAAATTTGGGCCATTTAAAATTCTCACGTGTATATATAATAATAAATTAAATCCTCATTCGCAAAAGTAATGTTTATGTATATTCTCCTTTTCACGTTACACATTTTTCAAAATTGTATGTTATATTAAATTATTTTTTTTAATTAGTTATTTGATGAAAAGTTTTTATTTTTCAATTATTTAAATCAATATTAGACCATATGAGATATAAATAAATTGTTATTAACATTATTTTATTTTTTAAATTATTTTTTTCGAAATTAAAAGTTTTAAATGTTTGTATTTTTTATTTATACTTTTGTTACAAGTAAAATCATATTTGTCGATCCCGCTAATCAATGGCGGAGCTTGAACAAAAATATTGGTGGAGCCAAAATAATAGTTTAATGCATATATAAATTAACGATTTTTTAATATGTGCAATATTGCATATGATAATAAATTAAATGTGGAACAATTTTATTGGAAAATGTAACTTTCACAACATTCAATCCAATGGTAATATCAAATGTTACATTTTCCAATAAAATCTTTTCATTTTTGATTTATTATCTGGTGCAATATTGCACAAGTTAGAAAAATCGATAAATTAAATATTTAATATTATTATAATTAGACTTAATAGTTGTATATTGTCGGTGTAAAATTTTACATTGTCATTCAATGATGTTTTGTCTTATTCTCTTAATTCCAAAACTCTTATTATTTAAGATTATGCATACAAATTAATAAAATTTTAAATGTGTCTAATTTTATACATTTTTTTTACTAAAAATGCCCTATTTATACTTCATCTATTTCATTGTAGAGCATTTAAAATATAAAGAGAGATGGTGTATAATAAAGACTGAATGCATTGTTCCTATTTAACTATCTATTTTTAAAGAAAAAATTTATTCATATTTAATTATCCACTTACAAAATTAATGCAATAATAGTTACACTTTTCCCCCATCTTACCCTTATACTAATTATGATGTAATAATAAATTACCCACTATTGAACACTAATGAGACCCAATAAATGTTAAGAGAGATAAAAAGAAAATAGAAAGTTTAAAATTTATTTTTTATGAAAATAAGAGTAATGATTAAATCTTTTAATCGGTGTATTGTTTATCTTAGTGGCTAGTTAAATAGGAACAAAGGTGGTACTATTTTAAGAGAGAGAAAATGAAACATTAGTTGTTAGCTGGAGTAATATTAAATAAAAGTATAATTAAAAAAATTAGTTAGTTTTAGACTTTTAAAACAACAAAAGTTTTGAAACATAATATGTAATAATAACAAGAATTTTAGAATGAAAAGAGTGTTATTATTGAGTTTAATAACATATGAGTGTTATACTCATTAAACAATGTGATAAAATATCTTTAGATGATAGTATAAAGTTTTAAAATATTATAAAAAATCTAATTATAATAAGGAAAATATAGATTATTTTAATAATTATATATATAATTGTTTTTGAAAAAGTTTGGGGGACGTCCATGGCTCCCCTCGGCTACTAAGAAGCCCTGCCACTGCCGCTAATGAGTGTCTCGATGCATGGGTTAAGAATGTATATGTAAAAAGTTTTATTGGAATTCATGATTAATTGCATCGATAATATTAAATGTTACACATTCTAATAAAAATTTTCTATTTTTGATTTCTTAACCAGTGTTCTGGTACACTCGTTAGCTTTTCCTAATTAATTTTTACGTGTATATATATATATATACTCATACAATATCAGAATACTTGTTAGTGTCCATAAAATCAATCTTTCTTTAGCTGTGAGGACATGGGAGTTATGTGATTTACAATAAGTTAATAAGAATATTGTCATTAATGAATGTCTTAAAAATATTGATAAAAAATAAAAAAAAATATTGAAAAAAATATTATTTAATATATTAATGACTTAAAAATTATGTTGTTTTAATAAATGTTTTTTAATTGTGTTTTTTAAGACATTGTTTATATGTGCTTTGGAATAATTCCACCATGATTATAAATTAAAGTAGTATCTTATATATCCCCACACAATGCCTAATATTAAAAAGAATTTAATAACTGTACATTATCAGTGTAAAATTATTTTATACAGTCATCCAATGATGTATTGACACATCATTTAATGAGTTTAAAATGCATGAGGTGTTATATTTATTAAATGATATGACAATACATCATTGGATGTCTGTGTAAAATTATTTTACATTGACAGTGTATACTAATTAAACTCTATTGAAAAACCATTAAGTATGAAATATGATATATGTTTAGATTTAAATAAAAAATAATTTAAAGATAATAAGAAAATTTTCAATTTATTAATTAATAACTTTATTATAATTTGTAATTTAATAAAAATCACATAAATTAATATAGAAATTAAAAATTCTATTAGTTTAAAAGAATATCACATTTACAAATAAGGAATTAAATTGGACACATAGGAGTGGATATCTATATATTTATTTATGTACAAGTAATAAAAAACTTCATATCACAAGAGCAGCTTTTCTGAATTCAAACTTGGGTTCTTCCAGATTATTCATTTATTACCTCAATCGATGGTCTTGTTATTATACATACATGCTTACGTCGGTCAGGGGCTTTAGCTGGCCAAATTTTCTCAAAAATAAAGGAGAATTTTACATTTTTTTCAAGATCAGAATGCATCTTCCTTTGCTTCTAGTGACATATGCTACTTACATATGAGTTCTAAACTTCACTATGTTACGGAAAATAGGAAAGAGAGAATTAAATAAATAAAAAATAATTAATCAAAACAAAAGAGACGTAAAAAGTAAAGAAAAGCTTAAATATGTTTATGGTCTCTTAAAATATCATGATTTTTTTAATTTGATCTCCTAATTTTTTTTTCTCAAGTGGTCCCCAAAAATTATAATGCATTCTCATTTTGTCCCTCTGTTAGTGCACCGTTTATTATCTTCGTTAAATGCTTGCGTGACAGCTTAGGTGGACAAAATAAGCATACATGACATGCATATGTGTCATCTTATGTGTCCTACATGACATATATATTTTTTAAAATGTATATGATTATTTTAGTATATTAATATGATTTATAATATAATTATTTATTATTTTTTAATGAAATATTATCTATCAATAAAAAATTCTGTAACCTAAAACATATAGAGAAAATAAATATGATAAGAAAGGACTTAATTTTATTTATGGTGATGAGTACAAATATATATAGGTACAAGAGATGAATTTCAAAAAATAAAACTATAACAGAATTTTGAATTTAAAAGATAACAAGAACAGATGATACCAATTTGGTTGTTACAAGAAGATAAAATAAACTATAACAGAATTTTGAATTTAAAAGGTAACAAGAACAGATGATACAAGATTTGGTTGTTATAAGAAGATAAAATATCTCAACCGCTTACACGCCCCCGCAAGATGGTGGAGGGGTAACGACACCGATCTTGGATAAGAGAAATGAGTGTCGAGGCCCGGAGAGCGGCTTTGTCGAAAGATCAGCTAGTTGGTGACTGGATGGACCATGAGATACCTGGACTTCCTTTTTGGCCACCAATTCTCGAACAAAGTGATAATCAATGGATAAATGCTTCATGCGGGAGTGAAAAATGGGATTGGAACATAGGTAGGTGGCACCAATAATGTTGTCAGAGAGAATGGTGGGTTGGCTGGATAAGGAGACTCCAAATTCCTTGAGAAGTTGTTGTAACCAAAGGACCTCTGCAGTAGTGGAGCCGATTGTGCGATATTCAGCTTCAGTGGAAGATTGAGCAACAATCTTTTGCTTTTTACAGGACCAGGATATGGCGTTTGGGCCAAGATAGATGATGTAAGCAGCGGTAGATCTGCGATATTCAGTGTCACCAGCCCAGTCAGAGTCACAAAAGGCATTTAGATGAAGAGAGGAATTCTTGACAAGGTGAAGCCCGTGATTGATGTTGCCTTTGAGGTAGCGTAAGACACGCTTTAATGCTTGCATATGGATTTCCTGTGGAGCCTGCATATGTTGAGCCAATTTGTTGACTGGGTATGCTAAATCTGGACGAGTGATGGCTAGATAATGAAGAGAGTCAATCAGTCGTCGAAAAAGTGTTACATCACAGGTAGAAGCATCGGGCAATGGTGTGAGACAACATGAAGTTGACATTGGTGTGGCAACCGGCTTTGCATCAACCATGTTTGCAAGCTGTAGGATGTCTCTAATGTAGTGGTGTTGTGACAAGAAGAGACCAGAGCTTGTGGGAATGATTTCAACTCCAAGAAAATGAGATGGTTGACCAAGATCTTTAAGAGAAAATTTCTCGACAAGAGATGATTGGAAGTGACGAAGAAATTTGTCATTGTTCCCAGTCAGCAACAGATCATCTACATACACTAAAAAGTAGGCCAAAACATTATTGGAGTTATAAATAAAAAGAGATGTATCAGACCTGGAGTTTTTGAATCCATATGATTGTAGAAAATCCTTCAATGCATGATACCAGGCCCGTGGTGCCTGTTTGAGGCCATACAAAGCCTTGTTAAGCTTGCAAACATGAGAAGGAAGAGAAGGATGAATGAATCCTGGAGGTTGAGTCATGTAGACATCTTCAGTGATAGATCCATGAAGAAAGGTATTGTTGACATCCATTTGACTCACTGGCCATCCATGAGATAGAGCAATGCACAAGATTAGCTTTATAGTCTGAGGCTTGATTACTGGACTGAAAGTCTCATGAAAGTCAATTCCCGGGCGTTGATGAAATCCTTTTGCTACTAAGCGGGCTTTGTATCTGGCAATGGAGCCATCTGGATTGCGCTTGAGGCGGAAGACCCATTTGTTTCCAATGACATTATAGTGTGGCTGATGTGGGACAAGATCCCAAGTGCCATTGCACATTAACGCATTGAATTCCTCTGACATGACATCTTTCCATTTGTGATGTTTTATGGCTTGAGAGACACATGTAGGTACCAAAGGCTCTGTGAGACGATATTTGGTGGCTAGGTTCAACTGTTTGGGTTTGAATATTCCAGCTTTACCTCGAGTGACCATGGGGTGACAAGGTGTAAGAACACTTGTAACAGAGGGAGATGCATGTGACGCAGATGATGAGGAAGTGCACAAGTCTTCTGTGGTTATGGTTATTGGGTTTGGTGGTGGGGAATTGGGGGTGAGGGGAGCATGGTATGTGGGTTAGGATCAGTGGGGGATATATGGGTTTGATTTGTTGGTGTGTGTGATTGGGTTGTTGGGATAAGAGGTGATGTGGTTTGTGGGATAAGGGAATTGGTTGTTGGTGGAGAGATATTTGGGATATTGGGGTTGGTTTGTGGGATAAGGGAATTGTTTGTTGGGTTAGAGGTGATAGGTCGTGGAAGAGGAGAGAGAAGGGTGGGGTTTGTTGGGAGTTGGTTGGGATGCGGGAGAGATGAGGGAGGGATTTGGTTGGTTAAGGAAGAGGGAGAGAGAATATTGAGATTTGTTGTGGGTAGGTTAGGTTGTGTGTGTGTTGGCTGGGTGGGTGGCGAGAAAAAAAGGGAGGAGAGAGAATTTTAAGGGTGAGTGATTTGTGTGTTGGCATGGGAAGAGAGAGAGAGTAGGGAAATATATTTTCAACAAATTGGACATGACGAGAGACAACTAATTTTTGACTTTTTAGATTGAAGCACAAAAATGCACTTTGAGAATTACTGTAGCCAACAAAAACACATGGTTGAGATCGTGTTTCAAATTTATTTTGAGTGTAAGGTGTAAGCCAGGGGAAACACAAACAACCAAAGATTTTGAGCTTGGATTAATTTGGCTCTCGGTTAAAGAGTATAGAGAATGGAGTTTTCATTTTTAAAGTTGGGGTAGGAAAGTGATTTATGAGGTAGGCAACAGTTTGTAATGCATAACTCCAGAAAGCAATTGGGAGGGAGGCATGGTGGATAAGACAGCGAGCTGTTTCAACCAAATGACGGTGTTTTCTTTCATATAAACCATTATGTTCTGGCGTATGTGGTGGGCTAGTGAGATGAGAGATTCCATGGGATTGGAAATAAGCACGTAGCTTAATAAATTCACCACCATTATCCGAATAAAAATTTTTAATTTTTGTATTAAATTGATTCTTCACTAAAGATTTGAAAGTGGGAAAAATGTTAGAGACATCAGATTTAAGTTTAATCGGATATAGCCAGACATATTTTGAAAAATGATCAACAAAAATCACATAATAAGAATAACCGTCAATTGATTGAATACGGGAGGGGCCCCCAAACATCAGAGTACACAAATTCCAAAGGATGACTACTAGAGAATGGAATTTTATGACTTTTATTGGATAGACAATCACTACATTTATTCATAGAGGAAGGAAAGGAGATATTATTTGAGCTAAGGGTATGGAGAAGAGCTGGACGGGCTGGGTGGCCAAGTCGAGGTGCCAAAGGTCAAGAGATGGGTTGGTGGCGGCGGCATATGCGGTGTTGGCTGGATGGTTGGTGATTGGTAGTTTGTACACATTGTCCTCATTATATCCGTGTAACATCATCACCCTCGTGTCCAGTGCCTTTACCTCGAAATGAAAGGGGAAAAATTCAATGGAAACATTGTTAGTTTGGCAAAGTGAGAAACAAAGGTTAGGTTTTTAGTGACTGAAGGAACACATAAAACATTGGTAAGATGAAGTGGGCAAGAGGGTGTGGGAAGTTTAGTGGAGCCCATGTGAGTGATGGGTAAAGTCTTACCATTGGCCACAGTGAGTGTGTCTTGTCCAGGGTAGTCTGATTTGATGGAAAGATTGTTGAGGTCATTGGTCACATGATGGGAGGCACCAGGGTCAAGCAGCCATGTGAGGTCATTTCCTTCAGATTTGTGCGCCACGTGTGCAGAGGGTGGAGTCTGCTTTGGTGGATAGCCATGTATTTTGTAGCATGTCTTGGAAGTATGGCCCTTCTTGTCACAAAACTGGCAGACAAGAGTAGAGGAGGATGAAGACTTCTTTGAGGAGTTATGAGGACGCCCGCGGTTGGAACCAGAGGAGTTCCGATTGACAAAATTAGCAGTGAGAGGAGCAGGTGAGGCAAGTCGGTCATCCCGTTGCATGAAGATCTCAAAGTCAATCAATTTGTCATAAAGTTCATCAAAGGCAATAGGAGAGTCACGAGTGCGAATAGAAGCAGTGAACTCGCGAAAGGATAGACCAAGGTCGTTAAGGGCGTGAATGAGAAGATCCAGATCATCAATAGGGTGGCCAATAAGGGCCAGTTCCTCACCAATATTGCGAATGGATCGCAAATAATCACTTACAGAAGAGGAGCCTTTGGTGATGGAATTTAAGCGCTCCTTCAAAGACATGATACGAGACCGAGAGTGACTGGCATAAGATTGCTGTAGTTTACGCCAGGCTTGAGCAGAGGTGCCAGCAGACGACATAACAATGCAGGCTTCAGCATCACAGGAGCCAAGAAGCGCAAGGTAGAGAAACTGATCTTGACGTACCCAATAAGAGTACGCAGGATTTGAAACATCAGCACCATTTTGTTTAGTGGTGATGGGAGGGCATGGGGTGTCACCAATTACGTAGCCTTCAAGATTACGGGCCACAAGGAGTGATCGAAATTGTCTGTACTAGGCTGGATAGTTTGTGCCATTTAGTTTGATGGGTAGATTGATAGTGGTGTTGAACTCGATGAGATCTTTGGGATCAGAGGTTGAAGAGGCCATAAGGATCGAGATGCTGGTGAAGCAGAAAGACTTCTGATACCATATAGAGAAAATAAATATGATAAGAAAGGACTTAATTTTATTTATGGTGATGAGTACAAATATATATAGGTACAAGAGATGAATTTCAAAAAATAAAACTATAACAGAATTTTGAATTTAAAAGATAACAAGAACGGATGATACTGATTTGGTTGTTACAAGAAGATAAAATAAACTATAACAGAATTTTAAATTTAAAAGGTAACAAGAACAAATGATACAAGATTTGGTTGTTACAAGAAGATAAAATATCTCAACCGCTTACAAAACACTGACATTTAGGGATGGCAATGAGTAGGGTCAAGATGGGGTGTTATAGTACTCGACCTCACACCTGCGTTTTTAAAAAAATACTCGTATCTCATACCCGTGTGAATAGTGATTCTAATACATGTACTCTTACTTGCTAGGTACTTAAGTACTCGTACCCATTACATGCATTTTTATTAACTATAAAATAATAAATAATAAGAAAATGAAAAATTAATTAAAAAAACTCTGGCACAAATGAAAAATATTTCATAGAGCATCCAAGTTTAACTATAAAACAACTCTGGTATGTTGAAGTGGATCATAGACGAGAATAATGAGAGGAAAAATGGAAATTGGTTCAAATTTTGCTACTTTAGTATTTAAGAATATAAAATTATAACATTTAAATTAATTAAATTAGTATTATATATTAATGTTTTTTACGACTATTATATATATTAATATTAATTATTTATTGAAAATTATTAATTAATAATATAAAAATATATATAAATTAAATTAATTATATATATTATATAAATGCGATTATATATGGATAGAGTAGGATATCATGTATCCGTACTCGCACCTATATCCATTAAAAATGTGAGTAATTATCCGGACTCAGAACCAAAGTCATTTGATGGGTAAGTATCCTACCCATTACGATTAATTTTTACATTAAGTTTGAATCCAATTGTCATTACTGGCTTTCATTTGCTTTAACGTTAGACCGACTCTAATTACATTTGGGTTGGACATTTCCTATTTTTATTTGTTTAAAATGAAAAAAAAAACTATTTAAAATATGTGTGTTACATTTTAGAAATTATTTTTCAATAAAATAGTCTGTAAAATAAGCCAACATTTGAAAACCTAGAAACGTGTGGTTTTTTGGAATTTTCTTTGTAAAATTTTGAGGATAAAAACGATTAAAACAAAGTGACATACTTGTGAATAAATCAAAACTCATTTTAAACATGCTTTCCTTCTCTTCATCCAGCTTGAGTAAGAAGGAGGTATTTGTTTTAAATTATGTAAATATATTGTCAACAACATATAAAGAGGGGAATGAGTATTCCAATATTTGTTATAAAGTTAAATAAATTTGGGTTAAATATGTGTTTATCTCTTAAAATACAGTGAAATTTGATTTTGGTACCTCATTTATTTTTTATTGGTTTTGGTCCTTTATTTTTAAAATCACATAATTTTAGTCTGCATCGTTAATTATATTCCGCTAAGTGATAACGTAGCAATATTTCTTGTAGATTTTTTTTATGGATTTTCCTTCGAATTTTCCTACAAATTTCAAAATTCAAAGGAAATTTTATTTAGATTCTAAAACTTGCGGGGAAATTTATTATAGACTTTTCTACATCAAAACAAAGAAATTTTATAACAACATTTTTTTGTAAAAAATTTGTAGTGTTTTTGGAAATTTACTACAGATGGCTTTTCTAGAGAAAAAATCATAAGGAATTCCATGTGAATTATTTTATTCAGAAAGATCACAGTGGAACTGCGAAAGTGACTTAACGTAATATAGTTAATAAAGATGACTAAAAACATTTGATTTTAAAAAATGGAAGACCAAAACCAATAAAAAATAAACTAGGGACCAAAATCAAATTTCGCTATATTTCCAGGGACCAAAAACATATTTAACCCAATAAATTTATACTTGAGCATAAAATATTTTCCAAAAAAAAAAAGTTTTACATTCCCATGATAACTTCTACTTTTCCATAGCTTAAATTTCCAAAAGAAGAAAAGGGAATAATACATGGCTCTATCTAGGGCGTTTCATTCGGTGTGACACCATTTTGTAACCATTAGATTTATTCACTTACCAATAAACGACTATGATCCAACGATGTTATCGGATTAACTAAAGTTTGTTATATTTGCTTAGATGCTCTTCATTATTTTATATTTTTCTTACAAAATTAACTTGCATGGGTGATAAAAAATGATAATAATGGAGGGGTGATGGTTTCAATATTGTTGCGGAGAGTTGTGCAATGATGACTAGCACAAAGGAATCATCCCTTGGCAGTGGATACTTAATGTCTTCTCAGCTGTGTAAAATCCTAACTTTTACTGTCTTTTCCTCAATTAATAAAGGAATAAAGGTTTTTATTTAAAATATAAATAAGAAGGAAGGGATGGAAAGTCTTAAATAGAGTTCAATCTATCTTATTTTTGCTCAAGCGAAGGATTTCTCGCTTCAACAAAATATCAATCATTTTGGTAAATATTGGTCTGAGAAATTCGCTCTAGCGAAGGAAATTTCGCTCCAGCGAATTTCAAGTAGACTTGCTATCTGATTTTCACTTAAGCGAAAAATATTTCGCTTTGAGCGAAAATCCGCGCGATTTGTTTTTAAAATTTCATATCTTTAAACGTAAAGAAGCGTGAAGGATCTTTTAAACACTTTTGACCTAAACCGTCATACTCACTCAACCTTCAGTTGCCTTACAAAGGGAAAGAAAAGAAAGGAGCCTCGAGACGTTGATTCTCCGAGAGGAAGAACGAAAGGTGGAAGCTTTGCACACCCGACATTTCGGGGTCGCTATAGAGGTGAGTGTAATCAACACACTGATAAGTGCCAAATATCAGTAAATTTGCATATGGAATTATGGCACTTATGGTTTTAATTGCATTTATTTGATATTAATTTTCCCCAATTTAAGAACTATTGAATCCAATTAGATGATTTCCGAGTCTTAATTTAATTGAAGTCATTTGATCCTAATTTGTGCTTAAATTTCAGGTATTCAAGGATTGAAGAGGGAAAAGAACTAGAAGAATTATGAAGAAAGCAAGGAATTAAGAAAAAGAAGAGCTTCTGCCTTATTCTCACGCAAGCAAGAATAATCTCGCTTGAGCGAGATTTGTCCAGAGAGAGAGTGGTTTTTTAGTGCTATTCTCGCTGAAGCGAGAATATACTCGCTTGAGCGAGATTACATTTCTTCACCATGAAGTACTCTTCTCGCTTGAGCGAGAATTGACTCGCTCAAGCGAGAATCAACTTATCCAGGGACAAAATAGAGTTCGTAGAGGGAGTTCAACACAGAACTTACACTTTCTAAATATGGGAACTCTCTGAAGCGTACAAAGACGATGGAAGGCTGCGGAAGCGGATTTCTTCATTTCTTCTCCATTACTGTGATTGTAATGGCTACTATGAGTAGCTAAACTTTTTTCTTGGGATTGAATGTAGTCGATTCAAACTCGGATGTATTCTGGTGATATTTATATATAGTAATCTCGTTTTTATTCAATATTGGTATTCTCGTTCTGTTCTTTATGCTTGATTCTATCTGATCAATAGATTCTTGATTTCGATTTTAGATCTAACTGGAAAGTATTTCTGAAAATCCGATCTGAACGAAAATACTCGGTGTATTGTAATACTAGGAATAGATTTCAATATATTGATTGCGTATAACACTTGAACGTAATGTTGGATAATCTGTTGAACATTTGAGGAGTCAATATTCAAGGGATTAATCTTATGAATTTTATATCTGAGGAATCGGTATAGATGATTTTTGTGTGTTGCATCAGTATTGTTAGTTTCGGATGCTATGTATATTTATTTAATCAGAATACAGAAGAGTGAGATAGATGAAATTCAATCCCAGTTTCTCCACTTGAATCTTTTCTTAAAATTTGCATGCTCTATGTTCCTTTTATTGAAACTTAGTTATAGTTGTATTAAAATTAATCATGAACCAATCCATTTCTGATGTATATATACTTAGTAAGCTAGACTTTGAATTTTGATTGAATCCTTTTCTCGTGGGTTCGACACTCCTACTTAAAAATCATTATACTATAGTTGACAATTAGTACGCTTGCCAAGAGTCTAACACCTACTCACTGGCATTTGGTTTGAAATCCATTTCATGATCCCCTTTCTTGAACCCCCTTTCATGATTGATGAATGTGATTGGTCATGTTTGATGTAGGATTCATGGTTTATGTTGTTATTAGGATGCCAAATCAATAGGGTTTGGTTAATGTGATGTTATGTGAATATGATTTTGAATCTGGTTTAATGTGATGTGATGGAATGACCTTAAGATGTCATAATAGGTTTACCATTATTAATTGAACTTCATGTAAAATTTTATTTAATAATTCCAATGTCATTCCTTTAGTAAATGTCATTGGGGAAGAATTAACACCGAATGAGGCAACTAGAGAGAAAGAAGAAAACGTCTGCACACAACACTTTACTTGAGGTATACCTTCAATGTTCAATTTTGAGGACAAAATTCTTTTAGTGGGTAGAATTGTAACATCTCGAATTTTCCCATCTTTTTATTAATTAAGAAAACGATAAAGAAGGTTTTTATTTAAAAATAAAAATAGGAAGGGAGGAACGAAAAGTCATAAAAGGAATTCAATTGCCTTATTTTTTGGTCAAGCGAGAAAATCCTCAAGCAAAGGATTTCTCGCTCGAGCGAAAATATCAATCATTTTGGGAAATATTGGTCTGAGAAATTCGCTCAAGCATGGAAATTTCACTTAAGCGAATTTCAGACAGACTTGCTATATGATTTTCGTTCAAATGAAAATTCTTCGCTTTAGTGAAAATTTGCACGATTTATTTTTAAATTTCTCATCTTTAAATGTAAGGGGCGCGAGGGACCTTTTTAAAAACACTTTTGACCTAAACCGTCATACTCACTCAACCCTCGGTCGCTCTAAAGAGGGAAAGAGAAGAAATGAGCCTCGAGACGCTGATTCTCCAAGAGGAATGGCAAAAGGTGGAAGCTTTGCACACCATGAAGGCATTGCATAGACACTTTAAAGGTGAGTGTAATCCACATACTCACTAGCATTCGATTTGAAATCTATTTCATGATCCCCTTTCTTGAACCCCTTCATGATTGATGAATGTGGATTGACCATGTTTGATGTAGGAGTAGTGATTTATGTTGTTATTGGGATTCCAAATCAATAAGGTTTGGTTAATGGGGATGTTAAGTGAATATGATTTGAATTTGGTTGGTTAACAGTGTGATAATATGTTTACGATTATTCATTGAACTTCATGTAAAATTTTATTAAATAATTCCAATGTCATTCTCATGTTTCATGTCATTGATATAACTCATGATCATGTTCGCTTCGGCCTAACGGGTCTTGGACCATCACGTGAAAGATAAAAGTAATATCATGTCATTTGTTTGATAATAAGATGTCATGTTAAGTGGAGAGGTCTATATGACCACAAGGGGGACGCTCTTGTTTGTGACTCTGAGATCAAGGTTTGCCTCATGTCAAGCGATAAGACTGGTGTTGTATTTCATGTCCCATGTTATTGTTATGATCATCATGTGAATTGTCTTTGAATTTGTCTTATGGTGTTGCATGTCATTTGTATGTTTATCCTACACATGTATGTTTGATTATACTTACTGGGACATTAGTCTAATTACACGATTACTATTTTAGATGTGCAGGATGTTTAATATGATTCATGGCTTGGAAGACTTGGTTGACCAAGAGATTATTAGTTTATTTTAATATCACTAGGTTCTTAATTACTAGATTTTATGACATTCTTGATCATTTGGTCAAGTTTTTGTTTTAGCCAATTGTTTGGGTTTGATTTCCGATGTTTGAATTTAGAGATTTCATTGGTTAATTTGTTTACTGATGTTGCTTATGTAAAATGTTGGTTTATGTAAGCTCTAGTTTTGGGGTATTTATTATAATTATGTTCTAAGATGATATTATAATGTCATGATTTACTTTCAATATTAAAGAAAAGTGCTTCCAACAGGCATTCTTCTTTGATTAAGAAATTAAAACGTTACATGGGGCCAATGGGAGCTCTTCTGATTGCGAAAAGTGCATAGCTGGACGACAAACACAACATGCCCATGTTCTCTATTTGCTTCACCATATTCGAAGTAGTATTTTTTAATTCTACACTTTAATCAATCACTAATATTGTATTTGTAAAAGATACAAGTTAATAATGAATCAATTACGAATGTAATAAGTGCCAAGTTTTCGACTAGTAAATTGGTTGGAAAAATCAATGTCATATGGTGGTTAATTTATACTGAAAGGCGTCTTTATATAGTTGTTCCCGACGTCTGTTGTGGAGTCTCCAAGCACATAAAAGCAAGAGACCTTTTTGTCTAAAGCTTCAACTTTGTCATAGAGTCTAAAGCCATAGAAATTTTTTTAAAAGAAAATTTACGTACTCTTTTTTAGGTTAAATATGTTTTTAGTCCCTTAAGTTTGACTCAAATTTGGTTTTAGTCTCTAAACTTTAAAACCGTTGGTTTGGGTCCCTTATGTTCTGAAATCACATAACTTTAGTCCTCCCCTTAATACCGTTAACTTTGACATTGACGGACAAATGAATTTATGTTTCAGTTTGTCCAGTTATTTTCAATGACCATTATGTGGCAATTGAATTATAACTCAGCTCATCCAGACAGTTTGTGGCCTTCCCTGTTCATGAAAAATGTGAAGTTAAATTTAATAAAATTCTAATAAAATCTAAGATATGAGTTGGGTTGTAATTCAATTTCCACAACAAGGTTATTGTAACTGGCTGGACAAACTGAGACAGAAATTTGTTTGTCACATCAATGTCAAAGTTGATGGTGTTAAGGGGAAATACTAAAATTACTTGATTACAGAACATGAGGGACTAAAGTTACGTGATTTCAAAATAGGAGGGACCTAAACTAACAGTTTTAAAGTCGATTTCCTACTGTTAATCCTTTTACATTTGTACACTTTTCCTCTCCTCATCAATTTCAATTCCTGCATTTTTTCACTTACCCATTTGGCTTTTGTTTCCTTTTCCTTCTGATACAAATAAAAGGCTGCATAAGAAGCATCCTTTTGCAGGAAAGTCTGTCTTTGAATTGACATGAAAATATTTTTTATTCAATATTATCTTTTTCCAAGGAAAAAGCTACTAAAATCTCTACAGAAGCGAAATGGGTATACGCCTCAAAGCTGATTATGCGTGATAGAGTGTCCAAGACTTTTTTAAATTAGTTGTTTTCTCTCTAATACTTGTCACTTCACCCAAAGTAACATACCTTCTCTCTTCTTTGAGACTGAGTAAGTCTCCAAAGTGTGAAGAAAAAATCTCAATTTTCTCTCTAATACTTTTCACTTCACCCAAAGTATCTTGCCTTCTCTCTTCTTTAAGACTGGGTAAGTCTCCAAAGTGTGAAGAAAAAATCCCAATTTTCTCTCTAATACTTTTCACTTCACCCAAAGTATCTTGCCTTCTCTCTTCTTTGAGTCTGGGTAAGTCTCCAAAGTGTAAAGAAAAAAATCCCAAGCACCGCACCGCCAAAGTCTGTTCACAACATTTTAGCTGGGAGATTTTAAGCACCATTTTTTCTCATTGATTTAGTTTCGCATGTCTTTTGTTTACACATTCTGGATTTTGGCTTTTTTCTCCTACTCAACCTTCACTTTATTGCTTCTTTGTTGACTCAACAGGTGTGATCATCAGTTGTTGGAAAAGAGGATTAAAAGAACCTTAACGACATGTTTGTCTCATACTCATGTGCTTTAGTATCTATGCAAATGTCTTCATTTCTTAGTGTAGTAGAGTAGATCAGAGGCACTTAATCAGACCTCTCTATGACAAAAATATTGTCTATGCTCAATTATTATGATAAAATATAGTCATTGTTCTTCCTGCTGTACAAATATTTGGCTTCCACATGATTATTAGATATTTAAATCCATAAGTAAACAATTGATTCATGTATAAGATTTTTACTCTAAAAGGTGTGTTTTTTTTTTATAATAATCAGCCAATCCGCACAAACAATAGGAACTAAGTTGCATCTATTATATTAGAAAATCCTTAAAATCTGCACATGATGTTCATTATTATACAAGTATACCTCTTTCATTTATTGACTTGGTTAGACAAAATTTATTTATCGCTATAGCGCGGGGGAAGCGCAGCTACGTTTGCAGCTTCAACTTTCCTCTTTTAATTTGTTGATCTCTCCCCGAGACTGGTTTTCGCTTGTTTGCCTTTCCTTGTTTCCCTTTATTTTCTGATATCTTTGTATTTATTGTGCAATCCTTTTTTTGGGAAGCTTGTCTGCAATATCTTTGATTGATTGGCTCTGATCTCCTCATTAATGATTCAAATCTTCTTCACATCTTTAATTAATTGTCCTCAATCAATCTACAATCTTGCATAAATCCTCCTCATTTAATGCCATTTAATTTCTGAATTGAATCTTTGCAAGAATCCTGCAAAATCAGCAATAAATCTATTAAAATAGCATCAAATTCAAAACTAGGATTAATAATATAAATTATTAAATATTAAATAAAAGGGATAAATATGGGGTGAAATTACCATTTTGTCCTTGATAAGTGAAATAAAATATACTAATTTATCAACTATTTTTCACTTATCAGTACTCTGGAGCTGCTGGAAGACGAGCTGGAAGGAGACACTCATAGAGAAAAGTTTGTTTCTGCTCAGACTCCCACAGAAGTCTTCAAGTCTACCTGAGGCTGATATAAAGCAGGTAGTTGAAGAAATTGAAGAAGATGAAAGAAGAGAGAAAGAAGAACAAGTAAAGCAAGATTATGCTATTGCTGTTGCTGCTCAGCAAGCAGTACTGGAGGAAGAAAGGCTTGAACAGGTGAACAAACTGAAGAGAAGGAGAGCCAGTGCTCAACATAGAAGAAATCAAAGAAGAAGGTTGTTGATTATCCCCAAAACCTCTAAAGCTCCTCAGATGATGACTAGGAGCAAAAGCATACATCAGGAAGATGCTGTAGAGTTTCAGAGAATAGCAAAAGAGCAAAGGAAGAAGAAACTGGAGGAATTAAAGAAGAAAAAGGAGGAAGCTGGAGGTTCTAAGGCTCCTACTAAGAGGATCAAAGTGTTATTCCAAAATGTTACCTTTTCAGAGGATGAAGCACCTCCTCGACCCAAGATTATTGCTGATGCTACTACTGATGTACCCCCATCCTCACCTCAGTCACCTAACTCATCATCACCTCTATCTGATTATTCAGAGTTGGAGTCAGATCATGAGCTGAGGCAAGTCTGGTTTGGAGGAAACATCATCCCTAGGGCTGTGTTGCTGCAAGATAAGCCAAGGGATCTGACAACCACATTATCATATGATCTTCTTTTACCTTTCACAACAGATAAACAGATGTTATGGGCTGCTGAAGTTCCCCACAAATTTTACAATGTGCCAGTAAGGGAAAGAGTTAGGGTTCCCATATTTCCTAATCTCTCTGAAGAGCTGAAGTATTTTAGGGATGCCCCACCTCTTAGACCTCACTGCATGACAAGGTTTCAGCTAGAAACCTCTTCAGAAGCTAGGAGGAAAGGCCAGCTGACTGGAGCTCTTGAGAAGCTAAGAAGTGCAGGAGATTCAAGCAAGAATACACTAGTTCAACCTGAGCATAAGTGGAGACTGCATGATCCATTCTTTGAAGATAGAAAATTTATGACCTATGACGAGTGGGCTGCTGTCGGATCACTTTGTTTAGAGTCTGAACTTGTGGACATGTGTTGTCAGAGATCTTTTGGTCTCAGTGGTTTTGTGCCACCATACAGAATTCATACGAGGCTCCCAACAGATATCAAAGTTTATCCAGATAGAATTGTTCCCAAATTTCCTTATGGTGACTCATACACCAACAAGGGTAAATGTCACATCTAGAAACATGAAGGATCAAAGGTTTCGTACATGGCTTTTATTTGTCGTCATTATTTATTTCCGTTTGTACACCACTAATTAATGCTTATAACTCAATCATCATATTTATGGTTTAGTGGCCACACTATAAGCTGGACTTTGTGGGAGGAGTATGCAAGCCATGTTTTTGAAGTAAAATGGTTTGATCACAAGAAGGGGGTTGAATTGTGATCTCTTTAAAATTCTGCAAGTTTATCTTTTAATAAAAGTTTGCTCAAGATTAGTTCTTGGCTCTTTATTAGAAGATGTATCTTCAAAACTATACTTGTTAGAATAATGCTTATTATGCAGAAAGTAGGATTCCTTTGATGGAACCAATTTAGTTAACACTTACTTAGGTATTAGGTAGTTTTAAAAACTTTGTATGCTCATGCAGTAATTAAGAGTTGAGAGAAAGAAGATGACACAAAGGATTTATACTGGTTCACCTTTTCCAACCAAAGGCTACCTCCAGTCCCTACCTCCAGTAGGATTTTCTCACTAACAATCTCAATTACAACCTTGGGTACACACTACCACTAGTATTCTTTTCCCACAGCCTCTTCAGGCTTCACACAAACACAACCACACTGCAATAACAGTTCCTGTCTTACTGCAGAACCTTCTGCAGAAGCACAGGATCAGAAATCGGCAGAACTTGCTTCTGCAGACTTCACACTAACAAAGGCTTGCACTCAAGCCTTTTCAAACTCACACAGGCTCACTCCAGAGCCTTGACAACCTCTCAAACACTTTACAGAACCTGTCCCAAGAGATTTCACAACACAACAATCTCTTGGACCTTGCAGAAGCACAATACAGCAAAGGTAAAGTGTAAAATGAACAAAGCTCACTAGATTACAATCAGAACAGTATTAGCAGCTTCTAGTGAGCAGAACTCCCCCTCAATGAGATATTCAAGCTGATGAAAGAAAATCTGAGGAGAGAGAAAATGTGTTCCAGAAGTAGGAAGTATTGAGTCAGAATTCTATTATGCTTCTGGAGGGAGAGGTTGTCTCATTGTGAAGAGAACACCTCCTTTTATAGGTGAGGAGCCTTGTAGCCGTTGGGGATCAGTCCAAATGGTCCAGCTGTGCCTTTTGACAAGTCCCTTTCAGGTACAGCTGTTAAAGCTGCCAAGTGCAGCTGGCTGTTTGACCAGCTTCATGCTTCTGCAGAACCATGCTTCTGCAGACAGCATACTGGTTCTTCTCTTCACCTATGCTTCTGATCAATGTTGAGGAGGATCTCTGGATGAATTCAAGTGTAAATAGACTTGTTTAACTTAGCTGATTCATCAGATGAAGTAATTACAGATCCTGCCATTGATCTATGCTTCTGCAGAATTCTGCTGCAACTGTTGCTTCTGCAGAATTCTGCTTCTGATGAGCTGTGAATGCTTCTGATGGGCTGCAGCTGTAATGCTATGCTTCTGTGATATATTTGAAGCCTTTTTTCTGAGTTGTACTTGCAGCTAATGATTTCTCTTCTTTTAAGTGAATCTCCCTTCTAATATGCTTTCATTTGAAGTTCTTCTTAGAAGCTTCTTTCATGCTTCTGGAGATTCAGAGAAGTGCTTGACAGCTTCTGATTTTTATGATTCATCATTCCTTTAAATTGTATTACTCCTTATTAGTCCAGAAGTAATGAATCATGCTTCTCAACCTTTTCTTTATATGGTTCCTGCTTCTTCAAAGTAAGACCTGTTGCTTCTGAATACACACTCAAATGAAATGATTAGTCTCCTTTGAAATCAGAATTGTTCTAAGTTCCATTTGATTTAGTTGTCATAATTAAAACCACTTTGAGGGGATATTTGAACCTTACAGTTTTCTCTTTCTAGGAACTCATAAAGGTGGCCCAATCATCATGCTACTTAGTCTTGCCAAGATAAAGGAAGCTAAGGGTTAGAAGTCTTACTGCATCTTTACAAATTAAGTTTCTTAAATTAGTTTATTTATTTGAATGCATCAATTTCGACCGTTAGTAAGACCATTATCATCTCATTAGGAAATTTCCCAGTTACTGTTCAAAATACAAAGGTTCACTCAAGGCTATACATCAATGAAGACATTGATGAGATCAATAAATTCAAAAGCAGGTTTGTTGGTTGTTTGATGCTATTTTTGTTTCCATTTATCTATTTAAGGTAAAGACTTTACCTGAATAGATAGCTACCAAGTTATAACGATAGTGATATATTTATGTTTTTGCTTTCAACACAACTTAGACTCAACTCATGTGTATGAGTCATACAGTCAAAAATTGAGTCAATTATCTTCGTCAAGTCATGTTACCCAGGGAGAAATATTTGTTCAAGATGCAAATGTCATGAGTTTAGCTAAAATCAATGAGATACAAGAGGTGTATTATCTACTTGTAGCTTTATATGCTTATTTTGTAATGTTTGAATTATGCTACTTAAGACATTTTATGATTATTTTACATGTCATGTAGGAAATATTTTGCCTCACTGTTGGGAAAATAGAGATGATATATGTTAGCAATAGTTGGCAGTATGATGCATGTGTTAAGTATAGCAAGAAACTGGAGTCTGAAATTGATCCATTTATATGTGGCAAGGTGTGGAAAGCTAAACTCTGACCGAGTTCCTAGGTGATTACTTGGTTCATACCTATTGAAAATACTTTTATGGTTAAAACATAGTAATGTCGTATAAATTTGTTAAATGAAAATACTAATTCTTTGGTCTTCTAAACCTGAGCAGATTCAGATTAGAGGTAAAAGTTTCTGACAAGAATGTGCATTCAAAGTTCATTTTATGGGATAAGCATTGTGTCCAACTGTTGCAACCAGAGTGCTCTGGATCTTAAGAAACAAATGATCCAGGAGGTATGCACAGAATTAGTCCATGTTTGGTTGTATTTTCTCTTGGATTTTTACATTCTGATATTATTATTAAGATTTGAGTTGTCATTTTGCAGGAAGGAGTCTTTGATCCAATGGAACTCCCTGAACCCCATAGATTCTATTCTAGGCAAGGTCTAGCTTTCAAGATTAAGATCCAACAAAAGTACAAGGTTATTCAGTTCACCAAATCTTTGAAGATCCGCAATTATTGAATCAATCATTGGGTCAATTAAAAACTTTGAGGGATTTATCCTGCTAAGATGATGTTATATGACTTTTTTTGTAGATTGGATTAAGCATGTTTTTACAATTAATACCATTTTCAAATTTGTTTAAAGGGTGCTGGAAGAATGAGAAAGGAGAAGCAATCTGCTCAGGTGTTAATGAAGTTGATTACATAGACAGTGTAACTAATTTTCATGTAAATTCACCAAAGTTGTGAGTTATACAAAACCTTGCTACTTGTAATTGTCATTAACCTCTTTGTTGTCAACATTTTCAGCAATCTTTGTCTGCAACTTCTGAGTTCGACCCTGCATCTTTGGAATGTTTAACTCCTGCCAAGCGTATTTCCCTTGAGGATCTATCATCTCAAGCTCTGAATGAGGGACAATTTTCTACCACCAAGATGATGAAGCATATTAAATTTGAGTGATGGATGCCTTGCTAAACCAGAAAATTTGTCTTTTAACTATGTATTATTTCATCATGTATTGACTTAGACACTATTTCCCTTCCCACTTATAGTTTCAGTTGATGGTGCGATATAAGCAGCCTTTTTTTTTTTGCTTGAGGGGGGAAGTATGCTATTCACTAAGTGCTCTTTTGATCTATTTTCCTTTTTTGGAAGTACTTCTAACCCAAGCATGACATGATCTTTTGCTAGACTGGAAAATATATTAGAAGCATCCTTATTATTATGGGTATTTGAGTAAATGTGTAGTCCTGGGATTAAATTTGTAAATCTATTGAATTGGCAGTGACGTTTTACCCTCTTCAGTAAAGAGGTATTATCCTGTTTCTACTTTACATGGTGAATTTGAACATAAATATTGGTGTTATTCTTGCAGCATGACAATCTTCAATGACTTAAATATCTATGTTGACCCTATTTCCACTTAAGAGTTGCGTCATAGCTCAAACAAATGGAGAATGTGTAAAGTATTCCTCTTGAAACACCATGGCTGCCAACTTGATCCGGACAGTTGCTAGAAAAGCAAGAATCATATCAATTCCTAAATCTGTTGCCAGATTTTTCTCAATTAAATAAACAAAAACATTGGCAGCCCTGGATAGTTAAATAAATAACTCTGCTGCCAGATCCTTCTATAACTACTCATTCTCAAAATTTCTTTTTCCAAATTGTGAAATCACATCAATATGCTCCTCCCAACTGGTTTGCTAGAAGAATCCTGATTTTCAGTCTGCAGCAAATTACTGGTTGTGTCTTCCAGAGATCTTATGTAATCTGCTGTTACTTTAGTGTTGATTTTAGCAGCATTAGCACATCGTGACAGTTTGTTGACTTGTGTTAAAATATAAACAACAATTCTATATATATATATACCAACTTAGTGTTAATTGCAATTATGAATTAGGAAATTAAAGGTATACACGGAAAAAATGAGACAGGAATGAAGAGCTTGCCATGTGTAGATACTGAAGGAAATTTTCAATAAATCATTGACATAATTATTAAAACATTAAACATAAAATAACATATCAAAGGATTTACTGTGCAAGAGGAAGAGATTGGCATACTATCCATTGAGTAGCATGACAACCATCCAGGAATGAGAACCCGTAAAACATAAATGATGAATGCCCACACATGCTTACCAACTTCAGGCTCATTTTTCTATTTTATTTGCTTTGTTAAAAAGTAACTAGCACATCAAAAGAAGATTGCTCCCGCTTAACATCCCCTGACACAGAAGACCCGTTTTTCTGACCAAAACTTCTGTGGAAGCAACCTAAAAAACGAACCAGCCAGGCCAAAACAGAAAATGAAGAAAGGAGCTGGACACCGCCTAAGGTTGAAGCTGTTGTAGAACCGAGTAGAATACAAGGAGGTGGGTGAGTACGTTGTGTGTGTAGTAGCACTGTTTCGTATTGATAAATAGATGAGTATATAATCACCAACCCAAATATCTGAAGATTTTTTCTGCATTTCATTTAGAAGGAGTTGGCAGGCTTGATGATTCTGGAAGAATACCCGTAGAGATAAAAAAGGAGTGGCTGAACGGGAATCGAGAACTTCTGCCCAAAGATGTTCTTCCTTTCCTGGACTGCTTAGATAAGAGACGGTGAAAGGCAGGAAATATAAACACACACACACTCATGAAATATTACTCATGTATATAATGGATGCTCATAAAGTTAAAGAAATATTTAAATGGTTGCCTGGTTGGTAACTTTTTGTTCTATTATTAATATGTGAATGGGTGAAAATTTTAGGTTCAAATCTGTTGCCATAGAGATGGACTCCTATGTTGTTTTGAAGTTTGATACTAATGCATGGAGGAATGGTGCTTAAACTAATGATAGTATAGAGTAAGAATCTTTGATATTCTGACATTTCCTTTGAACCTTATTCAACTTCCTCACCTCTAGAGTAATTTCAAATTCTCAAGTACTTGCATAACACTTGTGACATGTTTGCATTGTTTGGTATCTGTGATTATCACCAATAGGAATTTTTAGTTTTTTAAATTGAATTTGTCATGGGTCATCATTTTACCTGGTTAAATTCTACAAACTAGGTGAGATTGTTGCATTTCACTATTTTTTATTTTTTTTACCACAAAATAGTTTTATCCATTGTTTGATGTAAGTTCTGAGCACCCCCATCACTTAAATGATTCATTTGCAATTTTTGGTGTATAATAATGTGTATGCATTATAAACAGTTCATTCATTTTGCAAAGTGCCTGATGGAGAAGTAATCTTAGAAAAGCAAGGTGAGAAATGAATTTATTGAGTCACCTTACTTGATACTCCTTTTTCAGTTTGGCGGTGGTTATCTATTTGGGCTCCCAATTGGCTTTGTTGCCGACTCTATTGGTGCAACCATTGGTGTTGTAGCTGCATTTCTTCTTGGTAGAACAATAAGTTTATTTGTCATATATAAAAAGTAAAAAAATTGTCATGTAGTTGCTATTGAACAAATCATTAATTACATTTTTCTTCATTAGTACAAGATGCTCTTTCTCTGTTGCTCTTTCTTCCTGAACATGATTATTGAAACTTCAACAGCCTTCCAGTTTGCCTGCATATTGGTCTACTATTTTCGTTTTATGATATAGTTCATTGTTCCTTTGAGGTTATTTATTTTTATATTTGTCTATGTGTGCTCTGTAGTTGTGAGTAACATACTTCTCTAAAGTGTAAAAGAGTGTGTGTAAAGTGCCCAAAAGTATCTAATATTTGTAATGACTTCACATTTCATATTTGTCTTCGGTTAATGACATATTACCAATCTTTTGGATTTAATGGTATTGAATTTTAGCTTTATTCATGTGCATTATTATTACTTCATATATTAGTATTGTTAGGCCTCTCACATTTTGTCCCTGTTTAAGGTGCTCTTATCAATAACTTAACTGTCATTTTGTAAAGTTGAGGCTCTTTACAAATTCAAAGTAGTTTAGAAGGTAAGATCCATTTTTGTAAGCACTTTAATAATTTGTTGGATTTCTTGGGAAATTCATCCTATAAAATATTCTTCAATTATTTATGATTATATATACCAGTTAATTGTTGTTAAATATTAATATTATTTCTATTACCTATTCATCACAACAATCCATTGGGTGGTCCTTGCAAATATGTTCTGGTTCCAAGTTTCACAAGTGGTTTTGGCTTTGAATGCAAACTAAACTGTAGTTTGACACTTTCTGAATTAGTGCTACATGGCTCAATTTCCTCTCTAGAATTTTACAAGATAATAGGACTGAGATAGAGTTTGGTGGGAAGTAAGGTTGGTCACTTTTATGCTCACTGTGTTATTCCTGAAAGACAAACTAATTCATCGCCAGTACTGGGCTCTTAAATATGTACTTAGTCCAAGGTTGACCTTGAATCCTAAAAGAATGGCACCTAAGTTCTCTACAGATCTCAACATTGACATCCCCATCTTCTTCATTAACACGTACTGTCACACCCAAAGGCACCTTTCCTAAAGGATATAATGCCCACCTATCAAATGCAAGTGAAACATAACCTCTTAAGCATTATTTTGTTGGTTACTTTAGATGAGATGTCGCTGCAATTCTATATGAATTGAGTTTATTAAGGCTCCCTGAGTTTATCTTAATTCTTCTGTTTGAATATATGATCTATTGTCTAAATGTGTTTTATTTCACTTTAAAAGTTATACATTAAACACAGAAATGCCACTAAACATAACAGTGTCATTATGGGTTTATATCATATTCGATTTCAATATCTTGTTTGGGTTTGCTATTATGTGCTTATTTGTGTACAACTATCTTGGTGTGCACACACTAATTTGCATGTGACTGTTTAAAATTGATGTTTTCTCTACCTTGGTAAGGGATGTTGATAAATATTTATTTTTGCCACACCAGGGACTGAAAACACTAACCAGATAGTAGTGATAAATCTACTTCATGATTGGTATAGGGTATAATTGGTGAGTTGCTCCTTTTTCCATTGGAGAATGTCAATTTTGTAATGGTATAGTATTCATGACTGGTATCTATCCTTTTCTCTATTAAGACAATTCTAATTAATGTATGTTTGTCTTATTACATGCAATTATTCACAAGTAAAGCCTGTAGCTGTTATTGTGTAATTCTTTCAATGGAGGACAGTATTGTGGTCAATGTCAAGCTACACAAGCACGTTTGAAAAGGAAATTAATCTTGCAAGGAAAGAGAAATAGGCATGTTAATAGCACTAGAATGTTTCAACAGTCACCCCATCACTACAGTCAAGGTAATCCTAACAACTGCTACATGATCGTCAGCAATATCTTACTTATATGTAATGTTCTTTCATTTATTGACAGTGATTGGACATACCAACAATGAAAATGAATCTTCCATATCCCATACCTACATGTATGATACTAGGAAACAGTTTCGAAACACTTCTCAAGTCACACCTTATGTTATTGGTGATAATGGGAAACAAATGAAAGGCAGCTGCTACACCAACTTAACACAGAATTATTGTACTCAACCAACCAACCATCTTCATGAAAGACCAAGAACAATGAGTTTACTATCCATAAATTCTTTAGAAATCAATTTGATGGAGAAATTCTCTGAAAGAACAGACAATGTGACTAATGGGGCTGCTGATCAAGATTTTGACAAAGATAGAACTCTAGTAGCTCATCAAATAATAAATACTCCACGATTGTCTCAACCATTAAAGGCAGGAGTACTTGTCATAAGAGAAAGCAATGTTGTTTGCCACCAAGATCAAAGAGGTCATGACACTCAGCAAGTTAGTGATGATAAAGGTAATTATAACGGTATATAAAAGCAATTTTCGGATAGAGTTATATATGTATATTTTACAAGTGAAGTGCTTATATCTTTCTTGTTGAGTATTTAGAATTAATTTTTTTTAATTACTTTGATTAGATGATGTCAATCATTCAAGCTCGACTGAAGATGAGTTATCTGAAAATGACATTCATGTAGAGAGCACACAACACAATACATGTGCTATATTAATATTTGAAGAAATCCTCATAAATCCTATTATGTTTAAATTCAATGGACAAAATGGCATCCAAATGTGAATTTTTTTTAGGATATGTTGATGTTGGAGATCCGACACACTCATGCCAGTATTGTGGTGCATGTATGTGGTATGGAGAGAGGACTAACAAACACAAGAATTCATGAAGACCAAAATTTCATCTTTGTTGTGGTGGAGGAAAGATTCAACTCCCACTTTTGAATAATCCTCCGCACATTCTTGGTCATCTTCTATTTGAACATGAATCAACTGCAAGTAAAACTTTTCAGCAAAACATTCGTGCATACAACATGATGTTTACCTTCACTTCACCTGGAGCAAAACTTGATAGATCACTTAACAATGGAAGAGGTTCACCATCTATTAGAGTACAAGGGCAATCATGTCATCTAATTGAGAGTCTTTTACCTATGCATGGTCAGAGTCCTAAATTTGCACAACTTTATATATATGAAACAGAGCATGAAATAGAGGACAGGTTAGCAGGGTTAAGGTATGTAACCTTTGTCAGATATCTTTATTGTTGTATGTCACCCGTTTTACTTATGTTGTTAACATTTAGTTGAAGTGTTTATTAATTACTAAATGTTTACCTTTATTTTTTGGTTCCAGGTCTCAACAACATTTAGATCCTCACATTGTCAATTTGTTGAAGGGAATGCTTGATGAGTATAATGTTTATGCTAAATCTTTCAGAATGGCCAAAGAAAGGTTTAAAGATTCATTTGTACATGATCTAAAATGAAAACTAATTTCAGACAGGGCTATAGATGGAAGAATATATAATTTACCAACGGTTTCTAAAGTAGCTGCTCTTATTGTTGGGGATGTGGACACTGGATCTAATAGGGATATAATACTTGAAACACAAAGTGGTAACTTACAAAGGATCAATGAGCTCCATGCTGACTATTTGGGCTTGCAATACCCACTCCTGTTTCCATTTGGTGAAGATGGCTATAGACACAATGTGCAACATAGAAGTAGACATAACTCTCAAACAGTCAAACGTAACAGAGTTACTATAAGAGAGTTCCTTTACTTTAGATTACAGACACGAGGAAATGAAGCAAAAACATTGTTGAGATCTCGGAGACTATTTCAACAATTTGTTGTTGATGGATACATGATGGTGGAGTCTGAAAGATTATTCTATATCAGAACTCGTCAAAAGAACTTAAGAGTTGATAAATATAGCAATTTGCATCAAGCTTCATCTCAAAGTCAAACAGAAGCATCAAATAGAGGAAGAAGAGTAATATTGCCTTCATCTTTTGTTGGTGGACGCACGTATATGGATCAACTATACTTTGATGGGATGGCAATCTATTGCTATGTTGGCTTTCCTGATCTATTTTTAACATTCACATGTAACCCCAATTGGCCAAAAATCCAAAGGTTGCTTAGACCAATGCATTTAAAGCCACAAGATCGTCCAGACATAGTTTCTCGAATCTTCAAAATTAAGTTGGACCAGCTCATGACTGATTTGAAGAAAAATGAAATATTTGGGAAAATCCTCGCATGTTTGTCACATATCCTTAATTTGGTTCTTATTTTTTCTCCTTTCTCTATCATTATGCAATTTTTGCCTTAGCATAAACATTTTAGTATTCTTTCTTCACATGCAGATATATATACCATTGAATTTCAGAAGAGAGGGCTACCACA
Organism: Sesbania bispinosa; assembly: GCA_026901365.1. NCBI lineage: Eukaryota > Viridiplantae > Streptophyta > Magnoliopsida > Fabales > Fabaceae > Sesbania > Sesbania bispinosa. The sequence goes on along the minus strand of QLOH01000547.1, from coordinate 367,649 downwards.
TGCACATATACTAATCTTCTTACATCCGACATGCATATACCCAGATCTTGAAGACATTGACAAGATCATCTCAGCCGAAATCCCTAATCCACAGCAGGATAATGTGTTATATCAGTTACTGAAAGCTCACATGATTCATGGGTCGTGTGGCTTAGCAAGGAGGACTTCTCCATGCCTGAAATATGGGCGATGTTCAAGTTATTATCACAAAAAGTTTCAGTCTTCTACTATTTTTTATCAGGATGCTTTTCCAATTTACAAGAGAAGAGATAATGGTGTTGTAGTTGAGAAAAATAGTATCACTTTTGACAATCGTCATGTTGTCCATATAATCCAAAATTACTGATGAAGTACCAAGCACATCTTAATGTTTAATGGTTTAATCAAAGTACTTCGATCAAGTACTTATTTAAGTACATAAACAAAGGTTATGATCGAGTTACAGCTGTTATGGTGCCTACCTCTAGTCAATGTCAACCTAAAATGAGACCTTTGATGAGATCAAACAATATCTCGATTGTAGATACATATCACCATGTGAGGCATGTTGGAGAATTTTTTCTTTCCCAATTCATGGGAGATCACCAGTTGTTAAAAGATTGTACTTCCATCTTTCTAATGAGCAATCTGTTTACTTCAATGATGATCAAGATATTGAAGCATTGCTTGAGAAGGAAAGTGTTAAAAAATCAATGTTTACATCTTGGATGGAGACAAACAAGGTATACATAGAAGGTAAAAATCTAACCTATGCACAATTTGTCTCAAAATTTGTGTACACTTCTAAAGACAGATGTTGGAAACCAAGGAAGAAAGGTTACATTATTGGAAGATTGAATTGGGTTCCTCCAAGTACTGGTGAACTTTTCTATTTGAGAATGATTTTATGTGATATTAAAGGTCCATGATGCTACGAGGATATCAGAACTGTTGGTAATATCATATATCCAAATTACAGAGAAGCATGCTTTGCAATGGGGGTTTTTGGAAGATGACAAGGAATTCATTGAAGCTATCAAAGAAGCCAGAGATTGGGGTTCTGGTCATTTCTTACACAAACTTTTTGTTACAATGCTTATCTCAAATAGCATTAATAGATTTGAGCATGTGTGGGAGCAATCATGGCATTGGTTAGCATATGGTATTCTATTTGAACAAAGAAGATTAACTCACAATGAAAGTAAGTTCTCTTCCATTATTCAGTGTATTTAACCATAATTACCTTAAACCAAGTGTCTCATCTTATTTATCATACTATTATTTCTTCTGAAATGATCCTTTTGTTTCTAGACTTGCAACTCACTGATCAACAATTGCAAAATTTGACTCTTTTACAAATTGAGGAGCTTTTGCAATTAAATAGAGAAAGTCTCAAGGATTATCCATCAATGCCTTATCCAGAAGGCTTTATGAGCAGTCAAGTTTGGAATAAGCTAATTTATGAATAACTGGATTATGATAGAAACAAGTTGGATGATGACTTCCAACATTACTTCAATTCTCTTACTGGTAACCCACTAATTACATTCACCTTTTTTCAATTTAATGCTACATTACATGCTATCATTCTTGGACAACCTACTCATCACTAATCATAATGTTTTTTATCTCACAGATGAACAAAGAGAAATATTTGACACAATCATGAAAACTGTCAATCAGCAACGTGGTGGGATGTTCTTCCTATATGGTTATGGAGGAACCGGTAAAACATTTATGTGGAAGACATTAGCATCCTCCATACGGTCTAAAGGTGACATTGTACTGACAGTAGCTTCCAGTGGCATAGCATCTCTACTATTACCTGGAGGAAGAACAACACACTCAAAATTTTCTATTCCAGTTCCTACCATAGAGAACTCAACTTGCAATATTCACCGGGGAAGTGAGTTGGCAGAACTATTAACAGTAACAAAATAACTATATGGGATGAAGCTCCAATGGCACATAAGTATTGTTTTGAAGCATGATAAGTGTAAAATATGCGTTATTTTCCTATAGTTTTTATTACACTTATCAAGGTCAAAATATTAATGTATGCCCAAAATTATCCCTTTTGTTAATATTTACAATAATTGTAATTATTTGGTTTAAATTTGAATATGATGCTATTTTAAATAGAAATCTGTTATTTTATGCAGATTTACAGAGGATTTGAAATGAGAGAGAAAATAGCATCAGAAAGGAGGGTGTTTGCAGATTCAGAATATAAATAAAGACCGAATAAAGAGGAGATTAACAGTTAGTTAATAAGAGAATCTTGTGGATAACTTCTCCAATTCAAATCCAAGCCAATCAAATAAAAAATCAATCCAGAAAAAGGGAAATAGGAAAACCAGTCAAGCAAAGGCAAGATCAGAAAGAGATCAAGAAGTTAGATCAAGATCTAAAGAAAGTCTGCAACGCATGACACGCTTCACCTACGCTAAGCGCAGGTGGAGCGCAGCTACAGATTAATCAGGCTTCACCTGCGCTAAGTGCAGGTGGAGCGCAGCAACAGATCAGCCGCGCTTCATATGCGCTAAGCGCATATGAAGCGCAGGACGCGCAACAGCTTTTAAACTTAGATCCAGATTGACTTCTTGGAGGAGAATTAGGGTTTTCCGACTCTATAATAGGGCCTTTTGCATAGATCAGAAACAAAGAGAGAGAGTAGTTCTAGGATTGAAGAAGGTGACAGATTCTTCAGTGGTTTGTAATGGCTACCATGAGTAGCTAAGCTCTCCAGTAGGATTTGATGTAGTGGATTCACTCCCCAAGTGTATAAGAATTCTCTTGTTTTTAATTATGATTCTCTATTTGTAATTTATCGGTATCTTTATGGTGTTTGTAATGCATTGCCTCCGCGCATGCGCCGGGGTGGTAGGCTAGTGCTCTGGATACAAAAAGTGGAAGTCCGACTAGTATTAGAGTTAGGTGAGCATAGAGTTGTCTATGAAGCTTAATCTCCGATTGCTAAAGATACTCGTTTGGTTCATATCATACTATAGTTCTTCGCTGCGATTGAAGCGTTCGGTGAGTGACACACCCTTCATAGTTGTTTGATAGGAAGGTATGGATTAAATTGATAGTGCTGATTGCAAAATACGGGGAATGTTTGGGGTCGCCAAGCCACTTTGAATGCCTGTAGAGAATAGCTTTTGGCGTTTAATTATGGTGTTATAGGAGAATTTGCGGGTACGATAATTGCCAGACATGCCTTATAATTATTGTAGTTAGACAATGCTAAGGTAATTACAAGTATAATCATAATTAAAGGAAGGGATTCGCATACACGAGGGGGGAGATGAAACGAAGTCAAATCCTAATCCAAAGTATCCTTTTCTCTCATCCCAGTTATCTGTTGTTTATTATTCTGCATACAACCAATCTCATTGTTAAACTGTTTTCTTGAAAATTCGATCACTAATACTTTACAAATTAAAACCGCTCCCTGTGGATACGATATCTTACTTACTACTATTACTGCTGGACTTTTGGTACACTTGCTAGAAATCCATCAAGTTTTTGGCGCCGTTGCCGGGGAGCGGTGTCTCAATTTGTATAGCCTTAGGAGGTCAAATTTTCAAGATTATACTTTTATTTTTCATATTTTATTTCTTATTTTTTTTATTATTTTTGAAAGAAACAATATTTTTTTTAAAAAAAATATTTGAAATTTGAAATTTGAAATTTGAATTGGTCTTATCTTATCTTCAATGCTTATCTTGTTTGAGTTCTTTTAGGATTTCAGGATAAGTAAATATCATATTTCAAATTCAAACTTGGTTCAATCAAGTTCTATCTTAGAATTTTATGATTTTATTTTTTATTTTCGTTTTTTTAAAAAAAATTATTATTTTGTTCCACCTTCCTCAGCTAACATCTATTTGAGATTCTTGAATAATTGTGAAGACAGGTATCTCAAAATCAACTAATGGAAGAAACACAACCCAGAAGGAGGACTGTAGGAGACTATATCATGTGCCAAGGGACACATCGCTATTCCAGTATTACTCTCCCAAATTCTGCAAAAGCAATGAAGCTGAAAGATTCGCACATCAATCGCATCAGTGGTCATAAATTCACAAGATTAGAAAGCGAAAATCCACATCTTCATCTTTCAACTTTCTATGAATTAATTGACACCATGAGATTTGAGGAGACTGATTTAGAAGCTGCATACTTACGATTGTTTTCCTTCTCTCTTGCAGGAAAAGCTAAGGAATGGCTTATATCACACCCCAGTCATAGCCTAAACAACTGGAAGAAAGTAGAAGAAAAATTTCTCAGAAGGTTTTACTCAGTTTCACGTTTCTTGCAGGCACAAATGAAGATATCTACATTCAAGCAAGAAACTGATGAACCACTTCGAGAAGCCTGGGAAAGATACAGGTTATTGTTGTGATTGTCCAAACCATGGTTATGATGACCTAAACCAAGTGAACATCTTTTGCAATGGACTTAGACTAGACTCCAAGTCCTTCATAGATGCAGCAGCAGGAGGGACCATTTTAACAGTAAGCGTGGAAAGAGCAATTGAGATAATTGAGAATTCTACACAAAGCTGTCAATCAACTCAGCTATGGGAATAACCAGAACCAAAGAAAGAGTCAACCGAGTTAGTGGACATGTTGCTAGGAGAAATCAAGCTCCTCATGCAAAACCAAATGGCAACATCAGAGCCAAGCATCACATTGAATTGTGATTTCTGCAAAGGTAATCATTTAAATGGCCATTGTTCTATCCCTACACTGCAAATAGAGCAAGTAAACTTTTTGGAAGGATTACAAAAGAAGGACGAGCCATCTCAAGATCAAGCCAATGATTTAGCAGTACTAGATATCTATCTCAGGATTGAGGATGAACTCAGGGCAGAAAATAAGAGTCTGACACAGAGGTTTGAAGCACTCAATAAGAAGATAGACAACCTTTCTCAGCCACTGCAAACAGTTCACTCTTATCCTGTCCAGTCACCACAATTAATTTGTGACTTTTGTGGAGGTAATAATCTCAACGGTTACTGCTCTTTTCCAGGCATTCAAGAAGAAGTTGATGAAGAAGAGGAAGAAGAAGAATGTGAAGCAGAAGAAGAAAAAGAAGAGTGCACTCATTCAGAAAGGGACTATTTTCAACTGTATTGTGAAAGAGAAGGACTATCCGTTGACATCGTACTAGAGGAGATAGAAAATATATATTGGAACAAGAAATTTTCAGCAAATGCACTACTCAACTCTGAAGAGCAGTGCGATAATATTGTTCAGCTAATAAAGGAGGAAATCAATGACAATCTGGCTGAAGAAAAGGAAGAAAAAGAAGGTGCAGTAGAAGTAGAAGAAGAAAAAGGAGAGGATGAAACAGAAAAGATGGTGCTTGAAGAAGAATCTAACTATGAAAGGGAGAAAGAGAACAACACATATGAGGGTGTACCTGATGAAAAAGATCAAGAAAAAGAGAAAAAGAGTGAACAGAGAGATAGTGAATCAAAGCCCAAAAAAGGAAGGGAAGTGGTATCAAGACCAAAGACCATGCCTTATCCAACCAGTCCTGCAAAGGAAGATCAAGAAAGGCATGGTGCAAGTGATAATCCTTCCAGACCTCACAAAAAAAAGGCTTGCAATCACACTGACCAGAACAGGGCAAACAGAAGAAAGGTCAAGATAGAATCAAATTCAGAGCCCAGAGCCAGATTAAAGATCAAGTGGTCAGGTGTGTTTCATATCAAAGACCCCTGTAAGGCAAAGAAATTGAGAGCAATCAATTGTGAATCATCAAAGCTTCAAGAGAAGAAGACTCATGCACATGAGAGCAAGAAAATAAAGAAAAGAAGAGTCAAGCCAAGGGAGTCAGAGGCATGGTCTAATTCCAGAAAGAAGTCCAAATGGATAAAGTCATTTCACATAACAGATTGCTCCAAGGCTAGATTATGGGGAGGATTATGGGTCAGAGAAAGAAAGGGTGCAACACACAAGCTCACCAAAAGATTCCAGTTTCAACCACCTTAACAGAGCAGGCGTCGAGCTATCAGACGTTAAACAAGCGCTTTCTGGGAGGCAACCCGGAGATTTTTAAAGTTTTTAATTATTTTTAGTTTTGTTATTTTCTTGTTTGTTAATTAGGATTTTTCATTTTTTTTAGGATTTAGGAAATTTTAAAAATTGATTGGAATAAGTTTATGGAAAATAATTTTTTTAAAAATAGGACGTAGTAGAAAAACGTAACTAAAAATTGAAAAATCTCATTTTCTACGCTTCACCTGCGCTAAGCACAGGTAAAGCGCAAAATTTCAATTTTAGTTACTGTTTTTCTGCGCTTTACTTGCGCTGAGCGCAGGTAAAGCGCAATAGTACGGAATTTTAAAAATCTTCTGTTTTCTCATGTACTATTTTTCTACTTCCTAAGCTTTTCTTTTCACTTTTTCCACTCACAAATTTCAATCAATTTTGAAACTTTCAAAATTCATGCATATTTTCTTTTATTTTTACCAATTGAAATCTTCATCTATTATGTTTTCATGATTTGCACTTTAGGATAGTGAATATTGTTGATTACTGCTATCTTGAATGTGTTTTTGGCTGTGTGGAACATGAAGAACAATTTGCTTGATTGGAATGCTCTTTGTTTTGTAAGTTATTGAATTTGAAAGTGTTATGCTCTGTTTCTTTCAAAAAAATTTAAACTTTCACTTTCCATGGATTGATTGAATGCTTGCAAAATAAATGAGTATATTCTATTTTTAGGAAGGCATTACCAAGTGCAGTGAAATTCTGTTGTGAAGAGAGTAATTATTTATGCATGCAAATTGGTTAATGATAGGCTTCTATGTTCTTCATGAATTGGTATTTGCAATAAGGCATCATTAAAATAAATGTGTTTTTAGCAACTAATTGTTGTTATTTGACTTTTCAGATGCCAAAGATTAAATTGTAGTCTTTCCTGTGGCTTTAGCTCACGATGAAAAGACATGAGGAAAAGGATCAGAAAATATGATCCCATGTGATTCAAGAGTGCACAGGCTGCTACAAAGTATAAAGGTCTTAAATCATGCAAAAGACCAGTTGACCCCAAATCAATCAAGAGTTACCAGACCCATACCCAGGCATGCTGTTTGAAGAGTTCCGGATATTCTTGCAGTGGCCTGGGGACAAGCCTATTCTTCCAGGGGGAGGCGAAGCAGCAGCAGTTGGACATATGACCTACAGGATACAGAGGATGAAGATTGATACTGGTGTTTTCTTTCTTTTTTTTTCTTATTTTATAGATTTTTTTAGTTAATTAGGAATTTTCGTTTTGCATTTAAATTTTTAGGATATTTAGGATTTTTAAAATTTTTAGGAAATAGAAATTAGGAAAATAAAGGAAAATTTTTCAAAATTTCTGAAATTTGGCAGTTTAACTAACCAGATTAGGAAAGAAGAAAGAGTCTTGTGATTAATTCCATAATCAATTAAGATTAGGATGCTTCACATGAGAATCTATCAGGGTAGTTAATTAAAATCAATAAATGTTTTATCAAGGAATTTAGCCAAGTAACCGGTGAGTTGATAGCCCAAACGCTGAATTGAGAGTTTTTCACCGCTGTTTGTCAACCTTTATTGCTTGAGTTTTTGGATCTTATGCTGTTTATGGAAAATATGGAAGTGACAAAGGCAATTTTTGTTTTTCAATATATTTGCTCAGTGCCAAAAAGCCAACCTTTGATATAATTTTTCCAATTTTTGATAACCCATTTTGAGCCTTATTTAATTATTCTTGTTCACCCAAGCCAAAATGAATATCTATATCCTGTCCCTTACACATTTGGGATAGAGAGCAAGGTGGCAAGCAAAAAGAATGGGAAGAAAATGTTGAAAAAGAACAGGTACATGAAAACAAAAAGAAAAAGAAGATCACTCCCCCTAAAATCAAAAAGAAAAAAAATGAATAAATTGAATAAGTTGGGGGGAGTGCATCTTCAAACAAGGAAAGAGGCCTGCAAAGAAGTGAAATAAATCAAGAAAGAGATGGTGGAAGGAGAGAAATCCAAGAAAAGCAACATCCAAAGATGCTCTCTATTCTAGATGTTCCAGTAAAACCATAAATTCTTGATAACCCAGCCTCATTACAACCTTGAAAAGACCTTTTGATCCATATTAACCATGAACATGCTCAGGAACTAGAAACGACTATCAATCTTATTTGTTCAACTGTGGTGAAAACATTGAGGGAAACAGTACCCGTGAGCATGAGTGAAATTCCTTGGTTTATTGTTTATTGCTTTAATTGCTACTCTTGAGAAAGTTCAACTTGTTGATTGTGTTCTAGTTTTGGTTGAGTAATGGTAATATCTCTTGACTCTAATTTTTTCTGATATTTGGAAAGTGACTTCTGTCTAATAAAGGGATAATGAAAATTTTTTCTTGTAAATGTTTTGAGAATTGTACACAAGGGTGATTTGAAATTTGATTGCAAAAGGTGTCTTGCTTGAGGACAAGCAAGAAATTAAGTCGGGGGGTATTTGATAAATGTAAAATATGCGTTATTTTCCTATAGTTTTTATTACACTTATCAAGGTCAAAATATTAATTTATGCCCAAAATTATCCCTTTTTGTTAATATTTACAATAATTGTAATTATTTGGTTTAAATTTGAATATGATGCTATTTTAAATAGAAATCTGTTATTTTATGCAAATTTACAGAGGATTTGAAATTAGAGATAAAATAGCATCAGAAAGGAGGGTGTTTACAGATTCAGAATTTAAATAAAGACCAAATAAAGAGGAGATTAACAATTAGTTAATCAGAGAATCTTGTAGATAACTTCTCCAATTCAAATCCAAGCCTATCAAAGACAAAATCAATCTAGAAAAAGGGAAATAGGAAAATCAGTCAAGCAAAGGCAAGATCAGAAAGAGATTAAGAAGTTAGATCAAGATCTGAAGAAAGTCTGCAACGCATGACACGCTTCACCTGCGCTAAGCGCAGGTGGAGCGCAGCTACAGATTAATCAGGCTTCACCTGCGCTAAGCGCAGGTGGAGCGCAGCAACAGATCAGCCGTGCTTCATACGCGCTAAGCGCATATGAAGCGCAGGACACGCAGCAGCTTTTAAACTTAGATCCAGATTGACTTCTTGGAGGAGAATTAGGGTTTTCCCACTCTATAATAGGGCCTTTTGCATAGATCAGAAACACACAGAAACAGAGAGAGAGTAGTTCTAGGATTGAAGAAGGTGACAGATTCTTCAGTGGTTTGTAATGGTGATAAGTGAAAATTAGTTGATAAATTAGAGTACTTTTTAGTTCACTTATCAAGGATAAAATGATAATTTTGCCCCAGTTTAATCCCTTTTTATTAAATAATAGAGAAATTGTATTTATTAATCTGAGATTTGAATTTGATGCTATTTTGATAGAAATATTGCTGATTTTTGCAGGATATTGCAAAGATTTGATTTGAAGGATAGATAGCATCAAATGAGGGAGATATCTGCAAAATTTGAGATTGATTGAAGACATTTAATAAAGATTTGAAGAAGATTTGAGGCAATAAATGAGGTGATTACTGCCAATCAATCAAGGATTCTGCAGACAAGCTTCCCAAATAAATCAAAGATTGCTCAATAAATGCAAGGATTTTATCAAGAAAAGGGAAACAAGGAAAGACAAATCTGCCAAAACAAGTCTCGAGGAGACATCAAGATTAAAAAGAGAAAGCTGGAGCTGCAGGACGCTACCTGCGCTTCACCTGTGCTACAGCGCAGGGTGAAGCGCAGACTCTCTGGATCTTGCGCTCCATCCTGCGCTGCAGCCTGGAGCGCAGGTCACGCTGATTTGCTCCCTGTTTCCGTTTTTAGATAGATTTCTCCCCAAATTTCTTTGTCTTTCCTTAGTCTATAAATAGGAACCTCTTGTGCCAAATCCAGTGTGCACGATTATTGTAATTCAGTGATATTTTAGTGATGATGCACCAAAGCTAAGTTTAGAGTAAGAAAGGAGGAGCGTTTCATAAAGGATTGAAGATGGTGACAACATCTTCGGTGGTTTGTATGGCTACCTCGTGTAGTTAACTCTCCATTAGGATTGGATGTAATTGATTCTATCCCCAAGTGTATGTAAACTCTATATTATTATTTGTTGAGCTCTCTATCTATAATATTGGTAATCTTATTCTGTACTTAATCCCTGATTTCCGCGCTTGCGCCGGAGTTATAGGCTAGTTTCGACTAGGATTGAGGATGAGGGAGCCTAGACATAGGAAACTCAAACTCTGATTGAATTAGAGGACTCAGTACTCTGTGACCGACACAAGAGCGTTACTAATGAGCGATGGGTAGTGACAGTACTCTAGCGAAGGGCTTTTACAGGATTAGGCCTTAGTATCGATAGCAAAGGATTAGTTGGTTGTCAATCCAGGACCGACACATGGATGTATCCTGAAGAGTGATGGGTATTGTGAGTACTCTAATGAAGGTGCGTCTACAGGATTAGGCCTCGTTTATCAATTAATCTTTTACAAATGGAATAAAGAGAGCAAAATAAGCCGATGGTAAGTCAATCGCTTGGGAGAGCCCGCATGGATTATCTTTGAGTTTGAGTGGTGATAAGTGTAAAATTAGCGTTATTTTCATATAGTTTTTATTACACTTATCAAGGTTAAAATAGTAATTTATGCCCCAAAATATCCCTTTTTATTAATATTTACAATATTTGTATTTATTTGGTTCAAATTTGAATATGATGCTATTTTGAATAGAAATCTGTTATTTTATGCAGATTTACAGGAGATTTGAAAAGAAAGAGAAAATAACATCAGAAAGGAGGTTATTGCAGATTCAAATTCAGATAAAGAGGAGATAATCAGAGAATCTTGTGGATAACCTCTTCAATTCAATTTCAAATTAAATAAATACAAAAATAATTCGGATAAAGGGATAAAGGAAAACCAGATAAGATCAGAAAGAGATCTAGAGGTTAGATCCAGATTTGAAGGAAAGTTGCAGCGTGTAACACGCTCCATACGCTCTAAGCGCATGTGGAGCACAGATCCAGATTAATCAGGCTCCATTTGCGCTAAGCGCACGTGGAGCGCAACAGCCGATTAACTAGGCTTCACATACGCTAAGCGCGCCTGAAGCGCAGCTCCTGATTGATAGGCTTCGCGCAAGTGACGTCAATTTATGGAAAGGCAGCTCCTGATTGGATAGGCTTCGCGCAAGTGACGTCAATTTATGAAAAGGCAGCTCCTAATTGGATAAGCTTCACGCAAGTGACATCACATCCTGATCTCTTCCAATTTGAATAGGGTTTTCCAACTCTATAAATAGAGCCCTTTGCATAGGGACCCAAGACAGATACAGGGAGAGAGAGTAGTTCTAGGATTGAGAAAGGTGACAGATTTCTCAGTGGTTTGTAATGGCTACTATGAGTAGCTATGCTCTCCAGTAGGATTTGATGTAGTGGATTCAATCTCCTTGTGTATATAGAATTCTCTTTCTTTTCAATTATGATTCTTTATTTGTAATTTATCGGTATCTTTATGCTGTTTGTAATGCATCACCTCCGCGCATGCACCGGGGTGGTAGGCTAGTGCTCTGGATACAAAAAGTGGAACTCCGGCTAGTAGCAGAGTTAGGTGAGCATGGAGTTGTCTATGAAGCTTAATCTCGCATTGCTAAAGATACTCGGTTTAGTCATATCGTAGTATAAGGATTGTATTCTAACGATTGAAGGTTCAGTGAGTGACACACCCCTTCATAGGTGCCTTATATGAAAGTATGACTAAATCGATAGCACTGATTGCAAAATACGGGGATTGTTCGGGGTCACCAAGCCACTTTGAATGCCTGTAGAGAATAGCTTTTGGTGTTTAATTATGATGTTATAGGGGAATTTGCGGGTACGATAATTACCAGGCATGCCTTATAATTATTGTAATTAAACAATGCTAAGGTGATTACGAGTATGATCATAATTAAGGGAAGGGATTCGCATACATAAGAGGGGAGATGAAACGAAGTCAAATCCTAGTCTGAAATATTACTCTCCTCGTATTTATCTGTTTGCTTTTATTTTATTTTATTTTATTTATTATTTTGAAAACAACCAAACCATTTTACAAACCGTTTTTATTGAAAATACAATCGCTACTATTTTACAAATTAAAACTGCTCCCTATGGATACGATATCTTACTTACTCTATAACTGCTGGACTTTTGGTACACCTTCCAGGATTCCATCAAGTTTTTGGCGCCGTTGCCGGGGAGCAGTGTCTCAATTTGTATAATTTTAGTAGATTGAATTTTCAATTGTTTCAAAATTTTCAAAAATTGTATTTTTAATTTTAAATTTTCATATTTTTTTATTTTCGTATTTTATTTTTATTTTATTTTCATATTTTATTTTTTATATATAAAAAAAATTATATAAATTATTTATTTATCTGTTATCTCATCCAATCTCTAGATTCTTTGTTTATGATTTTAAGAAGCCAGGTGTCTCCAAAGCAACTGATTTTCGATCCAGAAATCGAGAGGACGACCAGGAAGAGAAGAAGTCAAAGAAGAAGGAGGAGGATAATAACAGACGAACCTCAAGACATGGCAGGAGTACAACACAGAAGGACTTTAGGGGATTATGTCAGAAATCAAGGCCCTCGCTATCATTCTAGCATTGTGCTACCCACAACTGCAAGGACCTTGGAGTTGAAAGCTGCTTATTTCAACCTCATAAATGCAAATCAATTCGCAGGATTGGATCATGAGGATCCACATAATCATCTTTCTAATTTTTATGAATTGATAGGCACTATGGGATTTGAAGAAGGAGACTTAGAATCTGTATATTTACGTCTTTTTCCTTTTTCCTTGATAGGTAAAGCAAAAGAATGGTTGAAGTCTCATCCTAATCAAAGTTTGCATACTTGGGATATCGTGGAAGAAAAGTTCTTGGATAGATTCTTTCCAGCAGGAAAGCACATCCAAGCAAAAGCAGAAATATCCTCTTTCATGCAAGGAACAAATGAGTCACTCTATGAGGCCTGGGAAAGATACAAGACCCTGTTGAGGAAATGCCTGAATCATGGTTACGAAGATATTGCTCAACTGAATATGTTTTGCAAAGGACACAGACCAGATTCCAAATCCTTCATTGACGCTTCAGCAGGACGGATTATCTTGTCCGTGGGACCAGAAAAAGTTGTGATGATCATTGAAAACATGGCCCATAATGACCAACAGGCTCAACATAGAAGGCAACCAGTACAGATGCAAGCAAAGGGAATGCTAGAGCTCAATTCCAATGATGCCATCCTAGCTGAACAGAAATTGCTCAAGAAGCAACTAGAGGTACTTACAAAATCTTTGGAAGCACTCCCTCAGCAACTAAAGGCCATCTATACTCAACCAATTCAGACCCAACCAATGAACTGTGACTTCTGTGGAGGAGACCATGCAAATGGTCAATGTTCTTTTCTAGAGACACAAACAGAACAAATCAATTTCATGGGAAATTAGAGGGGTTAAGGAAGTTTCTCCAACAACAACAATAACTACTATTCTCAAGGATGGAGGAACAACCAAGCCAATTCTGGATGGGGTCAGAATGGTGGGAATAGGCAGACTCCTTATCAGCAGCAACAACCTTCAGTGAATGACAGGATTTCAAGGTTGGAGGAAAATATTGATGCATTCATATCAGGATTTGAGGGGTACAAAAAGAACAATGATGCATCACTCAAGGCGTTGGAACATCAAGTGGGTCAGTTAGCACAAGACATGGGAGAATTCAAGAAGAGCCAATTTTTAGCGCATACTCTTACCAACCCCAAGGAACAATGTCATTTGATTGCTACTGATGGCAATCAGTTAGAAGATAGTGAGGTGGATGAGGAAATTGTCCTCGAGGAACAGTCATCCCCAGAAGAAAAAGTCCATGAACCATGTGAGATAGAAGAAAGTCAAGAGACAGTGATAGATGTTGAAGAAAAAGAGAAGGTACCCAATGAGGATGTTATCAAAAGAAAGGCGCTTGACCCAGGTAAGTTCACTATCCCATTAAATATTAAGAATTTACCTACCACTCATGCTTTACTAGATCTTGGAGCGAGCATCAATTTGATGCCGCTTACGTATTTTAACAAGTTGAGTGATGTGAAGGTCAAGCCTGCTGATGTAGAACTACGGTTTGCAAATAAGTCTATTCAAAGCCCTTATGGGATAATAGAAGATTTACCTGTTCGAGTGGACAAGTTTGTGTATTCAGTAGATTTCATCATTGCAAAGACAGAAGAAGTGGACGCTGATGTCCCCCTCTTATTGGGAAGACCTTTCATGAAGTCTGCCAAGCTGATTGTTGATATTGATAAAGGGGAGTACCAGGTAAGTTCTAAGGATGAAAGTATTACCTTTCACATTGATGAAGGGAGCCCCAAGATCCTACAACCTCCACAACAGATTGAAAAAGATCCTACTGATAGGATCTATCAATTCCAAGCAAAGCTGCAGAAGTACAAAAAGAAAGGAATCTTGATTGAAAATCAAGAAACAAAGAAGAAAAAGAAGGTTTCCAAAATTCTGAGGAAACCAAGAATGAGGGTAAAGCAGCCACACAATGTTTGGGGGTTCAAGAAGAGGAAAAGAACAATATCAACTATTGAAGAGGAAGGCAGAGAAGCAGAAACAAGTAACAAGGGGATTGGAGGATGGGAGTTCACAGGAAGGAGTGGCACAGAATCAACCATCATCCTCCAATTGAGGCCACCATGAAAACACAAAAAGAACCAGGCGTCTAGCTAAGAGACGTTAAACAAGCGCTTCCTGGGTGGCAACCCAGCATTTTTTTATTTTTAGTTATTTTATTTTATTTTGTTATTTTTTATTTTGTTGAGTCTGTACCTGTGTAGATTAGGAAAGGGTATAGTAAAGGTTAAAATGAATGAAAACAGCAAAAAGGAAGAAAACTGGGCATGTACGCTTTAAATGCGCTGAGCGCATAATAAAGCGCACGCACGCTTCATATGCGCTAAGCGCATAATGCAGCATGTGCGCAACGCTTCATCTTCGCTGGAAGACACGCGTTGCACCCACGCTAAGCGCAGGTGCAGCGCACATGCGCGCTCAGCCTATTTTTACGGGGGAGGTTGCGAAATTTTCAAATTTCAAAATCCTTCCCCGATTCTCTGAAATCTTAACTACCATTTTTGCTGTTTCTGCTCACATACCCCTACTTTTACCATTTCTGAGGCTATACCAGGTATGTTAATTGTATTTTAAATCTTTTGCACCGATCAGAATTTTGATTCGAGTTCTTATTTTTTTTAGAAATTTTATGGTAGAGATTTAGGCTTTTAGGACACTTTAGGATAGAAATATTTCTTTAGAAAAGCCTTAAGTTTAGTATGCATGCTGCTAGGACTTATTTAGGACATATTAGGTGGTAGTTTTTTTTTTTAAAAAAAAATGCTCAATGATTTATTGCAAATTATTTATTTTTGGGTGCATGTTTGCTTAAATGAAATATATAATATTTTTGCATGACCAAAATAAAAATAATTGTGCTTTCATGCATGTTTGCTAAATAACATGATTTTTGAGCATTCATATTTGTTACCTACTCTTTTTTGTTAAATAATTAATTAGGGCTTGCTTTAATTGATCATTTTGGCATGTTCTTAATAAATTAATTAATAAATGAAGAGGTAATTTAAAAAATAAAAAAATATTTGTGCAAGTACTTGATTTGATGATTATTTTAATTGTTGATTTAAAGTGGCCATTTATTTCAATAAATTTTAATCTATTACTATTGCATAAATAAATCTTTGGTAACAAATATTGCAGATGGCACGTACCAAGAATGTTAGCAAAGCTGGTACATCTAGGAGTGGTGCCCAAAGAGGCAAGAGATCCCGCCAGCCACCACAGGAGGATATTGATTTTGACCCTCGCAGGTTTCGGGACCCCAAGGCTGCAGAAGCTTACAGTGACATACAGGACTATAACTTCATCAAGGAGAGACCTGTCAGACTCCATCCAGGCGAGTTTGAGGAGTTCTGATCAGTGATTGATGGGTTTCTGGAAAGCGAACCAAAACTCCAGCAGTATAATAGTAAGTAAAAGTATCGTATCCACATGGAACGAGTAATTTATGCAGACTGTGATCTACTTATCAACAGAAAGCACGGTTTAGAGATTATAATTGCGGAATTGTAAAGAGAGTAAATAATCAACTGGAATTAGAAAGGTAGAGTTAGAGACACTTTACTTGGATCAGGATTGGACTTCATCTCATCACACCCATTGTGCATATAAAGACTATCTATTGTTTTAGGTTTACTCTATAATACTGTAGACAAACTTTATTGCTAAGGCCCCTCGCCAGCGGCCTTAAACACTCAAGGATAAACTATGCGGGCTCTCCCAGGCGACAGACTTACCCTCGACTTATTTCGCTCTCTTTTTTCAGTTTGTAAAGAATTAGTTGATAAACGAGGCCTAGTGCTGTAGACGTACCTTCGCTCCAGTACTGTCACTACCTTATACTCATTAGGACACGCCTATGTTCGGATCCTGGATTCACAACCCACTAACTCTTTGCTATCGATTACTAAGCCTAATGGTCGGATGCCCCTTCACTTAGAGTACTCACACTACCCCCTCGCTCATTAGCAAACACCCCTTTTCGGAGCAAAGTAGTAACTGAGTAATCTTATTCAATCAGAGAATGAGTTTCTTCAGAATCCGCTCCCCCACTCTCGTTCCTAATCAAAACTACTTTAGTTAAGACTAGCCTATAACTCCAGACGCAAGCGTGGGAATTAGGAATAAGCACAGAATAAGATTACCAATATTATAGACAGAGAGCTCAGAAATAATAATATAAAATTTACATACACTCAGGGATAGAATCGATTACATCCAATCCTACTAGAAAGTTAACTACATGAAGTAGCCATACAAACCACCGAAGATGTTGTCACCATCTTCAATCCTCATGAAGCGTTCCTCCTCTCCTACTCTAAACTTAGCTTTGGTACATAATCACTGGACTAGAGACTAGATTTCAATGATCGTGCACTTCCAGCCCCCCTGGGTTGGTGCAAGAGGTTCCTATTTATAGACTAAGGAAAGACAACGCAAATTGGGAAGAGATCCAACTAAAAACGGCAACAAGGACAAAATCAGTGTATCCTGCGCTCCAGGCTGCGCTATAGCGTAGGAGTGAGCGAAACTTCCAGAGAGTCTACGCTTCACCCTGCGCTATAGCGCCGGTGAAGCGCAGCTAGCGTCCTGCTGCTCCAACTTTCTCTTTTAAATCTTGATCTCTCCCCGAGACTGGTTTACGCATAATTTCCCGTCCTTGTTTCCCTTTATTTGATGATATCCTTGCATTTATTAAGCAGTCCTTGATTTATTTGGGAAGCTTGTCTGCAGAATCCTTGATTGATTGGCAATGATCTCCTCATTAATGATCTCAAATCTTCTTCAAATCTTCATTAAATATCTTCAATCAATTTCAAATCTTGCAGATATCTTCCTCATTTGATGCTATCTATCCTCCAAATTAAATCTTTGCAATATCCTGCAAAAATCAGCAATATTTCTATCAAAATAGCATCAAATTCAAATCTAGGATTAATAAATACAGTTTATCTAATATTAAATAAAAAGGGATTAAATTGGGGCAAAATTATCATTTTATCCTTCATAAGTGAACTAAAAAGTACTCTAATTTATCAACTAATTTTCACTTATCAGTGATCCACAGGAGGAACTGGGTGCGCCTCATCAGCCCAGACAGTCATTTTGATCCTACTGTGGTGAGGGATTTCTATGCCAATGCCCATGGACCAGACAGAGTATCATTTGTGAGGGGCATTGAGATTAGATTTGATTGCGACGCAATCAATGCATTGCTGCAGTACCCAACACCCATAGACAGAGATCAGATGGAGTGCCAGTATCAGCTCCGGATGAGAGAGGTGGGGGTTGGTGGCTATGATCTTATGGATTTGGCCACTGCCCAGACTTTGTGCTTACCAGGATATTCCTTCGAAAGGAATTCTTCAGGACAGGCTGCTCGCATCTACAGGCGGCACATGACGGGCTTAGCAAGGATGTGGACTGTGTTGATTCTTGCTAATGTCACACCTACTGACCATGTCTCTGACATTCAGATGCCAGTGGCACACCTCATCCATACCATCCTCACAGGCGGTGATGTGGATATCTCCAAGGTTATCACCCATAAGATAGCTGATTTCATTTCCACCATCACACGCCGCACTCCCACTACCAGGATCAGCTTAGGTTTCCCGACACTCATCACTGCACTCTGCAGATCCAGGGGTGTGGATGTGAACCCTACGGTTCGCATCCAACGACCTATGACCAGCGGATACATTGAAACCTACTACACACCTTATGAGGAGGTTGAGGAGGAGCAGCAGGAACCACCACCAGCACTGGCACCAGCAGCAGACCTAGTACTCCATCAGCATTATCAGCATCTTTTTGCCCAGTTGACCTCCATTCATAGGGGCCAGGTTCATCTGCAGGAATATTTATACTCTATTAGGCCTGAGCCCTACCCAGGCATGACACCTGAGCAGTTCGGAGAGTATCTTCAGTGGCCTGGGGACAGACCTATTCCTCCAGAGGGGGGTGGAGCAGCAGCTGATGATGATCACATGGAGCAGGACCACCAGGACCAGGACCATTGATTTTTTTATTTGGTGTTTTTCTTTTCTTTTTTCTTTATTTTTCTTTTTCTTTATTTTATCTTTCTTTTCTTTTATTTTTTTTATTTTGGCATGTATTGTATATATTCACACTGACATATTTATGCAGCAGTACATTCCCGTATTTATTTTTTTTAGGACTTAGGATTTAGGAAATAAAAGGAAAAATTTTCAAAATTTCTGAAATTAGGCAGTTTAACTAACCAGATTAGGAAGGAAAAAGGTCTAGTGATTAATTCCATAATAAATTAGGATTAGGATGCTTCACATGAGAATTAATCAGGGTAGTTAATTAAAACCAATAAATATTTTATCAAGGAATTTAGCCAAGTAACCGGTGAGTTGAGAGCCCGAACACTAAATTGAGAGTTTTTCACTGCTGTCTGTCAATTTTTATTGATTGAGTTTTTAGAGCTTATACTGTTTATGGAAAATATGGAAATGACAAAGGCAAAAATTTTTGTTTTTCAATATATTTGCTCAGTGCCAAAAAGCCAACCTTTGATATAATTTTTCCAATTTTTTATAACCCATTTTGAGCCTTATTTGATTATTCTTGTTCACCCAAGCCAAATTAAATATCTATATCCTGTCCCTTACACATTTAGGATAGAGAGCAAGGTGGCAAGCGAAAAATAATGGGAAGAAAAGGTTGAAAATCTAAAGAGCAGGTACAGAGAAACAAAAAGAAAAGAAGATCACTCCCCCTAAAATCAAAAAGAAAAAGTGAATAAATTGAATAAGTTGGGGGGTGTGCATCTTCAAACAAGGAAAGAGGCCTGCAAAGAATTGAAATAAATCAAGAAAGAGATGGTGGAAGGAGAGAAATCCAAGAAAAGCAACATCCAAAGATGCTCTCTATTCTAGATGTTCATTGTTTATCCAGAAAAACCATAATTTCTTGATAACCCAGCCTCATTACATCCTTAAAAAGACCTTTTGATCCATATCAACCATAAACATGCTTAGGACCTAGAAACGACTATCAATCTTAGTTGTTCAGCTGTGGTGAAAATATTGAGGGAAACAGTACCCGTGAGCATGAGTGAAATTCCTTGGTATTTTGTTTGTTGCTTTAATTACTACTCATGAGAAAATTCAACTTGTTGATTGTATTTTAATTCTGATTGAGCAATGGTAATATCTCTTGATTTTGATTTTTCTTGGTTTGGAAAGTAACTTCTGCCTAATAAAGAGATAATGAAAATTTTTCCTTGTAGTTATTTTGAGAATTATAATCAAGGGTGTGTTGAAATTTTGAATGCAAAGGTGTCTTGCTTGAGGACAAGCAAGAAATTAAGTTGGGGGGGGGTATTTGATAAGTGTAAAATTAGCGTTATTTTCATATAGTTTTTATTACACTTATCAAGGTTAAAATAGTAATTTATGCCCCAAAATATCCCTTTTTATTAATATTTACAATATTTGTATTTATTTGGTTCAAGTTTGAATATGATGCTATTTTGAATAGAAATCTGTTATTTTATGCAGATTTACAGGAGATTTGGAAAGAGAGAGAAAATAGCATCAGAAAGGAGGTTGTTGCAGATTCAAATTCAGATAAAGAGGAGATAATCAGAGAATCTTGTGGATAACCTCTTCAATTCAATTTCAAATTAAATAAATACAAAAATAATTCGGAATAAAGGGAAAAAGGAAAACCAGATAAGATCAAAAAGAGATCAAGATGTTAGATCCAGATTTGAAGGAAAGTTGCAGCGTGTAACACACTCCATACTTGCTAAGCGCATGTGGAGCGCAGATCCAGGTTAATCAGGCTCCATTTGCGCTAAGCGCACGTGGAGCGCAGCAGCCGATTAACTAGGCTTCACATACGCTAAGCGCGCATGAAGCGCAACTCCTGATTGATAGGCTCCGCGCAAGTGACGTCAATTTATGAAAAGGCAGCTCCTGATTGGATAAGCTTCACGCAAGTGACATCACAGCCTGATCTCTTCCAATTTGAATAGGGTTTTCCAACTCTATAAATAGAGCCCTTTGCATAGGGACCCAACACAGATACAAGGAGAGAGAGTAGTTCTAGGATTGAGAAATGTGACAGATTTCTCAGTGGTTTGTAATGGCTACTATGAGTAGCTAAGCTCTCCAGTAGGATTTGATGTAGTGGATTCAATCCCCTTGTGTATATAGAATTCTCTTTCTTTTTAATTATGATTATTTATTTGTAATTTATCGGTATCTTTATGTTGTTTGTAATGCATCACCTCCGCGCGTGCGCCGGGTTGTAGGCTAGTGCTCTGGATACAAAAGTGGAACTCCGGCTAGTAGCAGAGTTAGGTGAGCATGGAGCTGTCTATGAAGCTTAATCTCGGATTGCTGAAGATACTCGATTTAGTCATATCGTAGTATAAGGATTGTATTCTAACGATTGAAGGTTCAGTGAGTGACACACCCCTTCATAGGTGCCTTATATGAAAGTATGACTAAATCGATAGCGCTGATTGCAAAATACGGGGAATGTTCGGGGTCACCAAGCCACTTTGAATGCATGTAGAGAATAGCTTTTGGAGTTTAATTATGATGTTATAGGGGAATTTGCAGGTACGATAATTACCAGGCATGCCTTATAATTATTGTAATTAAACAATGCTAAGGTGTTTACGAGTATGATCATAATTAAGGGAAGGGATTCACATACACAAGGGGGGAGATGAAACGAAGTCAAATCCTAGTCCGAAATATTACTCTCCTCGTATTTATTTGTTTGCTTTTATTTTATTTTATTTATTATTTTGAAAACAACCAAACCATTTTACAAACCGTTTTTATTGAAAATACAATCGCTACTATTTTACAAATTAAAACCGCTCCCTGTGGATACGATATCTTACTTACTCTATAAGTGCTGGACTTTTGGTACACTTGCCAGGATTCCATCAAGTGGCGCCTGGTAACTCGGGGTCATAAGCAATATAGTTTGTCTACAGTATTATAGAGTAAACCTAAAATAATAGATAGTTTTTACATGCACAAAGGGTGTGATGATATGAAGTCCAATCCTAATCCAAGTAAAGTGTCTCTAACTCTTCCTATCTAATTCCATTAATTATTAATTTGCTATTTACAATTTCCGCAACAACACCTTCAAAACCATTGTTCTCCTTGATAATTAGATTACAAGTTTACGTGAATTAACCGTTCCCTGTGGATACGATACTTTTCTTACTATTATACTACTAGATTTTTGGTTCACTTGCCAGAAACCCATCAAGTATTTTTGGCGCCGTTGCCGGGGAACGATTTCCAATTCGTGTAGACCTTGGCGGTCTAATTATCAAGTCATATCTATCTTAGGATTTTGTTTATTTATTTTTCTTATCTATCTTAGGATCTCTTTATTTATTCTTCTTATTATTTAGGAAATTTATAGTTTTTCTATTTTTATTAATTTTTCTTCCACACTTACCTTTTTCAAGTTTTCTTGTTTTTGTTTTTGAGAAGCCCGGTGTCTCACATCAACTACAAATTGATCCAGAAACAGAAAGGACATGAGGGAAGAACAGAAGTAGAAACAAGAGAAGGAGACGAGGGAGAAGTCAAGAAGAAAACAAAAATATTTTATTTTTTAATTATTTATTTTTTAAAAAAAATATTTATTATTATTATTTATTATTATTATTATTATTTATAAAAATTAATTATTTTCATTTTTTTAAAAAAAATAAAATTATTTTGTTCCTGTTTCCTGAGCTAACATTTGTTTGAGCTTCTTGAATAGTGCTCTTGTGAAAGACAGGTGTCTCAAAATCAATTGAGAGAAGGGACCAAATAGAGAGAGAGAGAAAAAGGGGCAGAGCTCAAGGAGACAATCTCAACACTCTCTGTTTAACCACCCCAAGTGAAGTAAATGAAAAATATGGAGGACACTCAACCAAAAAGAGTCTTGGGAGACTACATGAGGGCTACGTATTGTCCTCCCAACTTACCCAAATTCCTTGGAATTAAAAGCATCGCATATTCAGCGTGTTCAAGCTCACCAGTTTGCAGGATTAGAACACGAAGATCCAAATGACCACCTGTCTACATTTTTTGATTTAGCTGAAACTATGGGTTTCGAGGAAAAAGACAAAGAGGTTGCTCACTTACGTTTATTTTCCTTTTCTATTACAGGGAAAGCTAAGGAGTAGTTGAAGTCACAACCTAGTCAAGGTCTGAATAATTGGAACATGGTAGAAGAGAAATTCTTGGGAAAATTCTTTCCCCTACCACGTTACTTTCAAGCCCAAACCAACATCTCCTCATTCAAGCAAGAAGCAAACGAACCCTTATATGAAGCTTGGGAGAGAAACAAATCCTTGCTGCATAAGTGCCCTAATCATGGCTTTGATGATTGATGGGTTTCTGGCAAGCGAACAAAAAATCCAGTAGTATAATAGTAAGAAGAGTTATCGTATCCATAGGGAACAGTCAATTTACGTAGACAATGATCTAATTATCAAGGGAAAACAACAGTTTAGAGATATTGTTGCGGAATTGTAAATAACAGATAAAATATTAATGGAATTAGAAAGGAAGAGTTAGAGACACTTTACTTGGATTAGGATTGGACTTCATCTCATCGCACCCTTTGTGCATGTAAAAACTATCTATTATTTTAGGTTTACTCTATAATACTGTAGACAAACTTTATTGCGAAGACCCCGAGTTACCAGCAGCCTCACACACTCAAAGGTAATCCATGCGGGCTCTCCCAAGCGACAGACTTACCCTCATCTTATTTTGCTCTTTTTTTTTCAGTTTGTAAAGGACTAATTGAAATACGGGGCCTACCAAATAAAGTATACCTTCGCTAGAGTACTGTCACTACCCATCGCTCATTAGATATACCCACATCTCGCTTCCGGGATTCACAATCAACTAATCATTTGCTATCGGTAATTCAAAAACCATGCCTAACATATTGGAACGCCCTTCATTAGAGTACTCACACTACCCATCAATCATAAGCAACGCCCCCATAAAGGAACCCTGGCTACCGAGTCCTCTTATCCAATTAGAGAGTGAGTTTCTTCAGAATCCGCTCCCCCACTCTCAATCCTAGTCAAAACTAACTAAGTCAAGACTAGCCTATAACTCCAAACGCAAGCGTGGGAATTAGGAATTAAGTACAAAATAAGATTACCAATATTATAGACAGAGAGCACAAAATAATAATATAGAATTTACATACACTTGGGGATAGAATCAATTACATCCAATCCTAATGGAGAGTTAACTACACAGAGTAGCCATACAAACCACCGAAGATGCTGTCACCATCTTCAATCCTTGTGAAGCGCTCCTCCTCTCCTACTCTAAACTTAGCTTTGGTACATTATCACTGAAATATAGACTGGATTACAATGATTGTGCACTCTGGATTTGGCACAAGAGGTTCCTATTTATAGACTAAGGAAAGACACAACAATTTGGGAAGGGATCTATCTAAAAACGGCAACAGGGACCAAATCAGCGTAACCTGCGCTCCAGGCTGCGCTACAGCGCAGGATGAGGCGCAACTTCCAGAGAGTCTGTGCTTCACCTGCGCTATAGCGCGGGGTGAAGCGCGGGTAGCGTCCTGCAGCTCCAACTTTCTTTTTTTAATCTTGATCTCTCCCCGAGACTGGTTTTAGCATATTTTTCTTTCCTTATTTCCCTTTTCTTGATGATATCTTTGTATTTATTGAGCAATCTTTGATTTAATTGGGAAACTTGTCTGCAGAATCCTTGATTGATTGGCAGTGATCTCCTCATTAATGGCTTCAAATCTTCTTTAAATCTTCATTAAATATCTTCAATCAATCTCAAATCTTGCAGACATCTCCCTCATTTAATGCTATCTATCCTTCATATCAAATCTTTGAAATATCCTGCAAAAATCAGCAATATTTCCATCAAAATAGCATCAAATTCAAATCTTAGATTAATAAATACAATTTATCTATTATTTAATAAAAAGGGATTAAATTGGGGTAAAATTATCATTTTATCCTTGATAAGTGAAATAAAAAGTGCTCTAATTTATCAACTAATTTTCACTTATCAATGATGCTATACAAATCAACATTTTTTACAATGGACTCAAGCCAAAGTACAAATCCTTCATAGATGCCGCAACAGGAGGAACAATTCTATCAGTAAATGTAGAAAAGGCACTTACAGTCATTGACAACTGTG
The DNA here is from genome assembly GCA_026901365.1 of Sesbania bispinosa. Taxonomy (NCBI): domain Eukaryota; kingdom Viridiplantae; phylum Streptophyta; class Magnoliopsida; order Fabales; family Fabaceae; genus Sesbania; species Sesbania bispinosa. Next base: position 342,773 of record QLOH01000547.1, on the reverse strand, counting down.
CTCTACGCAGTCAACAAGATCTATGTTGGGGACAGGATATTAAAAAAGAAAAGCTTCTTCAAGATAATGTCAAATTCCTTGAGCAACAAGTGAAGAAGTTAAACCAATAAGTGCAAATGATCCTCCAACAACAGCAAGTGACGCAAACTGCCGCAAAAATGACTTCAAGCTTGGTATGCCACTTTTGTAAAGAAAATGACTCCAATGGGAATTGTGCTTACCCCGAATTCCGGATGGAACAAGTTTGTTTCTTAGATAGCATAAGGAGCCATGACCAAAATCAGAATCAAGGGAGCAGCACCACAGTGCCTGATATCACTTCCAGGATTGAAGAAAAGCTCAATAGGCTCACACAAGATATGATAGCCAATCAGAAAGCAATACAAGAACCATTCATGCATCTAGCAAAGCAAGTGGAGAAGATCAGAAGGGAGTTCGTTGAACAACAAGCAGTCTTCAAATCAATATCTACTAGAAGCGGCAAAGAAATAGGAAAGGGTATTGGTGATAACTTGACAACAGAAAAGGAGGTCCTAGGAAGAAAGGAACAAGAGGTTGAAAAAGAGAGAGACGAACCAGAGCACCAGGTTAAATCAAGAAATAAAGAAAAAGAACCTTCACCAGAGCCTCATCACCGAGAGCTACCTTACCCTAAGATCCCCACCAAAAGAGTGAAGATAGGGAATTTTTCAGCTTTCTGGATGCTATGAAGAAACTGGAGATTAAGATTCCTTTATTGGAAGCCATGAATCAAATGCCAACTTATGCAAAATTCATGAAAGAAGTGCTGACCAAGAAGAGGAAGATCCCTGAAGAGACTGTAGAACTGGAAGCAGGATGTAGTGCAATCATCTATGAAGAACAATCGCCCCAAGACAACACATCCAAGGAGATTGTTCAGCAAAATGAAGAAAAAGCAGCACAAGAGGAAGAATATCATGAAGAAAAGGTCTATATCACAAGTAAGTCACTTGACCCAGGTAAGTTTACTATACTTATCTCTATTAGTAATCTACCTCCTACTCAAGCTTTATTGGATCTTGGAGCGAGCATCAATTTGATGCCGCTATCGTATTTTAACAAGTTGAGTAATGTGAAGGTCAAGCCTGCAAGGGTGAAGTTGCTTCTTGCAGATAAATCCGCTCAATGCCCTTATGGGATAATAGAAGATATTCAAATCAAAGTGGATGAATTTGCATATGTTGTAGACTTCTACATTGCAGAGACAGAGGAGGAGGATACTGATGTCCCCCTAATTTTAGGAAGACCTTTCATGAAAGCTTCTAAGATGATTATTGATGTTGATCGAGGAAAATATGAACTGAGCTCAAAAGATGAAAGTATTGTGTTTCATATTGATAGAGGTATTCCCAAATTACAACAAACTGATGCCATTTTCAAAAATCAAACAAAGCTGCCAGGCTCCGAATTTCTGAGGAAGCCTAGGATGAGGGTAAGTAAGCCAGAGTCAATATGGGAATTCAAATTCAAGAGAAGGAAAGGATCAACATCTGATACTGAAGAATACAGTGACAGTGATGGAAGAATCAAGAATTGGCATGGGGGATGGGATCTTAAAGGAAGAACTGGAATGGAGCCAGACATCATCCTCCACTTGAGGCCACCATAAAAGGTTGATTAACCAGGCGTCGAGCTAAAAGACGTTAAACAAGCGCTTTCTGGGAGGCAACCTAGAGATTTTTAAAGTCTTTAATTAATTTCAGTTTTGTTTTAATTAGGATTTTTCAATGCTTTTTAGGATTTAGGAAATTTTCAAAATTGATGGGAATACGTTTGTGGAAAAAAAAATTTGAAAAAATAGGAAGTAGCAGAAAACGTGACTAAAAATTGCAAAATTGCATTCTGTTTTCTGCGCTTCAACCTGCGCTGTAGCGCAGGTAAAGCGCAGAAATGCAATTTTAGTCACTGTATTTTGCACTTCACTTGCGCTGTAGCGCAGGGTGAAGCGCAGGATACGAAATTAAAAAAAAATCTTCTATTTTCTCATGTACTGTTTCTCTACTTCCTAAGCTCTTCTTTTCAATCTTTCCACTCACAAACCTCCATCAATTTTGAAAAATTCAGTTATGTTTTCTTTAATTGTTACCAATTGAAATCTTCATTACTCTATTTGCACTTTAGGGTAGCAACTTTAGGATTGTGAATATTATTGACTATTGCTATCTTGAATGTAATTTTGGCTGTGTGGAACGTGAAGAATAATTTGCTTGAATTGAAATGCTCTTTGTTTTGTGAGTTATTAAAGTTGAAAGCGTTATGCTCTGTTTCTTTCAAAAATCTTGAACTTTCACTTTCCATGGATTGATTGAATACTTGCAAAACAAATGAGTATGATTGTTTTTAGGAAGTCATTACCAAGTGCACTGAACTTTTATTGTGAAAATATTAATTCTTTGAATTATGCATGTAAATTGGTTAATGATGGCTTCCATGTTCTTCATGAATTGCACAGACTGCTGCAAAGTATAAAGACCAGTTGACCTCAAACCAATCAGGAGTACTAGACCCATACCCAAGCATGTTGCTGGAAGAGTTCCGGATATTCTTGCAGTGGCCTGGGGACATGCCTATTTTCCAGGGGGGTGGAGCAGCAGCAGGACAAGGACTTACAGGATACAGAGGATGGAGATTGATACTGATGTTTTCTTTCTTTTAGTTTTTCTTTTATTTTCTAATAATTTTTCTATTAATTAGGATTTTTTGTTTTGTATTTCATATTTTTTAAAATTTTTAGAATTTTTAAAATTTTTAGGACCTTGGGAAATTAGGAATCAAGGTAACTTTTTCAAAATTCTCTATAATTAAGTAGTTTAACTAACCAAATTAGGAAAGATGATAAGATTTTGTGATTAATTCCATAATCGGTTAGGATTAGGATACTTCTCAGGAGAACCTATCAGGATAGTTAATTAAAACCATTAAGTGCTTTATCAAGGAATTTTAGCCAATAACCAGTGAGCTGAGAGCCCAAACACTGAAATTGAGAGCTTTTCACCGTTACTTGTCAACTGTTATTGCTTGAGTTTCTGAATTTTGTCTTACTAGTGGAAGATATGGAAGTGATAAAGGCATATTTTGTGATTACAATATTTTGTTCAGTGCCAAATAGCCAACCTTGATTAAATGTTTCCGTTTATTGCTTGTCCATTTGAGCCTTTAATATTCTTTTGATGCACCCTGGCCATATTCAATGATTATATCCTGTCCCTTAACACTTGGGATAGAGAGCAAGGTGCACCACAACAAGATGGGACAAGAGGTTGGTAAATTGAAAGGTCAAAGAGATTCAAAGAGCAGGCACAAGGAATCGAAGAGAAGAGTATTCCTCCATAAATTAGTTCTCTATGTTGTTGCTTATTATATATCAAAAGAAAAAGAAAAAGAAAAAAAAAGAAAAAAAAAATTCTGCACAAAAGTGTGGAAATTGAATAAGTTGGGGGGAGTACTTCTTCAAACAAAGAGGCCAAGCTGAAAAGGGGTGATAATTCAAGAATGACCAGGTGAATTGAGAGAAGTCCCAAGCACAATCACAAGATGCTCTCTATTCAAAGTGTTCCTTGAATATCCAGAAAAACCATGATTTCTTGATAGCCCAGCCACATTACAACCTAAGAAAGACCTTTTGATCCATATTAACTGCTTGCAGGTTCAGATCTTGGAAACGATTATCAATTCTAGTTGTTCAACAGTGGTGAATAAGATTGAGGGAAACACTTACCCGTGAGAATGAGAGATTTCCTTGGTTTATCACTTACTGCTTTAATTGCTATTATTGAGAAGTTTGATTGATGTTTGTATTTCTATTCTGATTAATGATTGGTAACATCCCTTGATCCTGAGTTTTTCTTATGTTTGGAAAGTGACTGCTACTTAGGAAGGAGTTGAGGATTAGTTCCTTGAATTTGTTTTAATTGTTTGAAATACATTGGGAATAGAATTGATTTTTAATTGCAAAGAGGTCTCTTGCTTGAGGACAAGCAAGAAGTTAAGTTGGGGGGATTTTGATAAGTGAAAATTAGTTGATAAATTAGAGTACTTTTAGTTCACTTATCAAGGATAAAATGGTAATTTTGCCCCAGTTTAATCCACTTTTATTAAATATTAGAGAAATTGTATTTATTAATCTGAGATTTGAATTTGATGCTATTTTGATAAAAATATTGCTGATTTTTGCAGGATATTGCAAAGATTTGATTTGAAGGATAGATAGCAATAAATGAGGGAGATATCTGGAAGATTTGAGATTGATTGAAGACACTTAATAAAGATTTGAAGAAGATTTGAGGCAATAAATGAGGTGATCACTGCCAATCAATCAAGGATTCTGCAGACAAGCTTCCCAAATAAATCAAAGATTGCTCAATAAATGCAAGGATTTTATCAAGAAAGGGAAACAAGGAAAGACAAATCTGCCAAAACCAGTCTCGGGGAGATATCAAGATTAAAAGAGAAAGTTGGAGCTGCAGGACACTACCTGCGCTTCACCTACGCTACAGCGCAGGGTGTGAAGCGCAGACTCTTTGGATCTTGCGCTCCATCCTGGGCTGTAGCGCAGCCTGGAGCGCAGGTCACGCTGATTTGTTCCTTGTGCCGTTTTTAGATAGATTTCTCCCCAAATTTCTTTGTCTTTCCTTAGTCTATAAATAGGAACCTCTTCTGCCAAATCCAGTGTTCACGATTATTGTAATTCAGTGATACTTTAGTGATGATGCACCAGAGCTAAGTTTAGAGTAGGAGAGGAGGAGCGCTTCACAAAGGATTGAAGATGGTGACAACATCTTCGGTGGTTTGTATGGCTACCTCGTGTAGTTAACTCTCCATTAGGATTGGATGTAATTGATTCTATCCCCAAGTGTATGTAAACTCTATATTATTATTACTGAGCTCTCTGTCTATAATATTGGTAATCTTATTTTGTACTTAATCCCTGACTTCCGCGCTTACGCCAGAGTTATAGGCTAGTTTCGACTAGGATTGAGGATGGGGGAGCCTAGACATAGGAAACTGAAACTCTGATTGAATAAGAGGACTCGGTACTCTGTGACCGACACATGAGCGTTACTAATGAGCGATGGGTAGTGACGGTACTCTAGCGAAGGGCGTTTACAGGATTAGGCCTTAGTATCGATAGCAAAGGATTAGTTCGTTGTCAATCCAGGACCAACACATGGATGTATCCTGATGAGTGATGGGTAATGTGAGTACTCTAATGAAGGTGCGTCTACAGGATTAGGCCTCGTTATCAATTAGTCTTTTACAAACGAAATAAAGAGAGCAAAATAAGTCGAGGGTAAGTCTGTCGCTTGGGAGAGCCCGCATGGATTATCTTTGAGTGTGAGTGGCGCCTGGTAACTCGGGGGTCATAAGCAATATAGTTTGTCTACAGTATTATAGAGTAAACCTAAAATAATAGACAATTTTTACATGCACAAAGGGTGTGATGATATGAAGTCCAATCCTTAATCCTAGTCCAATCCCCAAGTGTATAAGAATTCTCTTGTTTTAATTATTGATTCTCTATTTGTAATTTATCGGTATCTTTATGCTATTTGTAATGCATTGCCTCCGCGCGTGCGCCGGGGGTGGTAGGCTTAGTGCTCTGGATACAAAAGTGGACACTCCAGGCTAGTATTAGAGTTACGTGAGCATAGAGCTGTCTATGAAGCTTAATCTCCGATTGCTAAGATACTCGTTTGGTTCATATCGTACTATAGTTCTTCGCGCGATTGAAGCGTTCGGTGAGTGGACACACCCCTTCATAGTTGTTCGATAGGAAGGTATGGGAATTAAAGTGATAGCTGCTGATTGCAAAATTACGAGAAATGTTCGGGGTCGGCCAAGCCACTTGAATGCTTGTAGAGAATATCTTTTGGCGTTTAATTATGGTGTTATAGGGGAATTTACGGGGTACGATAATTGCCAGGCATGCCTTATATTATTGTAGTTAGACAATGCTAAGGTAATTACAAGTATAATCATAATTAAAGGAAGGGATTCGCATACACGAGGGGGAGATGAAACGAAGTCAAATCCTAATCCAAAGTATCCTTTTTCTCTCATCTCAGTTATCTGTTGTTATTATTCTGCAAACAACCAATCTCATTGATAAACTGTTTTCTTTGAAAATTCGATCACTAATACTTTACAAATTAAAACTGCTCCCTGTGGATACGATATCTTACTTACTACTATTATTGTTGGACTATTGGTACACTTGCCAGGAATCCATCAAAGCACTTGGTGAAACTCTGAGAGACATCATGAGGTCATTTAGAAGTGCACATTTACCTTTTGGAGGAAGGTGTTAGTTTTTGGAGGGATTCAGACAAACTCTACCTGTCATACCAAGAGGAAGTCGTTCTGACATAGTCAATGCAACAATAAATGCATCTTATCTTTAGGATCATTGTCAAATTTTATCTTTGACAAAAAATATGCATCTTCATAATGATGTCAACAATCCCAATACAGATGAACTCAGACAAATCTCCAAGTGGATCTTAGATGTTGGAGAGGATGAAAAATTGGTGAGTCTAATGATGGTTATGCAACAACAGAAATTCCTCATTCATTTCTCATAACCGATTTTGACAATCCATTAGAACTATAGTTCAAAGTACATATCCTGGAATTAGTGGATCAATACATGAATGATGACTTCCTACAGTCAAGAGCTATTCTCACATCAACTATTGAGGTTTGTTGACAAGTTAAATGATTATGTTCTTTTCATTATTCCTAGGTTGAGTAAGCCAATACATAAACTTTTTTTGGGTGCAGATTATTGACATTGTAGATTATATTAATGTTTACATCCCTTTAATTTACCTCAGGTGACGAAAGAGAGTATCTCAGCTCTGATTCGGTAGACAAATCTGAATCACTTGATAATGCATCATTTGATGCATTTGACTCCTGAGTTTCTAAACAATATTCGAACATCGGTCTTTCCTAATCATAGCATTAAATTAAAGGTTGGTACTCCCAATTATGCTATGAGGATTTGGACCAATCTGAAGGACTTTGTAATGGCACTAGATTGGTGTGACAAGGCTGGCAAATCATGTTATTGAAGCAAGGATTTCATATCAAAGAAGTACATTGGGAGTCTAACATATATTCCTGGATGTCTATGTCTCCGTCTCAACACCATGGCCTTTTAGACTTATAAGAAGACAATTCCCCTTGATTGTCTCATATGTTATGACTATCAATAAGTCTCCAGGTCCCTAGTCCCTATCTGTAAACATCCCAAAATTTAGAAAATTGATTAAATATAATTCAAATACGTATAATATATTTAGATGACGTTAGCTGTTAAAGTAATAAATAGAAGTTACATAATAATAATAGTAAATATTAATATAATTGTATTTATGAGATAATAATAATAATAAAATATTATAAATATTAGGAGAGACGTCAGATTATTAGGATCTTAATCAAATATGTTTATATTGAATATAATAATAATATTATTAAGAGATAAATTATAAGATTACAACTAACATTAATTGTTATAAATATAGTAATTTTTTATACTAATAAAATAATATCAGGATTATAATGATAATCTTATCAGAGAGATATGGATAGTATTTTAGAGAAGGATCAGATTTTAAAATAGTAATAATGAGATCACGAGGATTAGGGATAAGAATCAATACGAATTGAGGATAAGATTTAATTATAAGATTGGAATTTAAATTTGAATGTAGGATGGTTTAAGGACTCCGTAATATATTAATAATTCCTAATATAATGAATAAATAAAATAAAAGAAATGAAGAAAAAATAGTATTATTATTTTTAATAATATTAATGATTAATAAGAGGAATAAATAATAGTATTAGTAATATTAATATTTTTATGAATAATGATATTTAATAAAATAAGGATGAGTGGGTTGAGGGTGGGTCCAACCCAGTTAAGTATTTAAGTAAGGAGGGGTTACCAATTCACCCTAATCCTTATTTTTCAAAAACGTTAGAGAGTGAAACCTTAAGGAGGGGAGAAACGATTCCACAAGGAGAAGGTGCTGTAGAGTAGATCAGTAAGAGGGAGCCACCATTCGCTTTTGGGATTGTCATCTCTAAGGTACGATGGGGGAGAGGGTGTTGTTTATTATATGGCATATGGGGGGTGCTTGGGTAGTAACCTAAGACTGTAAATTCGTATTAATAATTGATATATTGAGTAATGAATGATGAAAACTGTAGATTGATGATCGATTGTATGATTCTTGATGAATCTTGAGTGGATTGAATGAAATAATATGAATAGAGAAAAAGGGATTAATAAGGGTTTGATGATTTGGGGTTTTGATGGGAAAACCTTGTAAAACCTGTTAAAGACTGATACTTTGGTGGAAGTTTGATGAATATAAACGCATATAAATGATGTGTTGATGAAAAGGATTGATTAGAGATTGAATAGAGAGGTTTAGAATTGGAAGAGATCGCGAGAACTGCGATTTGCGTCGCGGGTAATCGATTACCATGGTTGGTAATCGATTACCTGCGCTTTCTAGGCAACCAGGAGGGCTGTTTGGCTCGCAGGTAATCGATTACAGAGATGCTGTAATCGATTACCAGAGAGGTTGTGTGTTGGTAATCGATTACAGAGGTTTGGTAATCGATTACCAGGGTGATTGTTTGCAGGTAATCGATTACCAAGGGTTGGTAATCGATTCCAGAGACTTTGTTTTGCGGGTAATCAATTACAGGAGGCTTGTAATCGATTTACCAGTGTGGATTGGTGATTTCTTGTGATGAATGATTGCTCATATTGAGTTTGATGCATATATAAGATGACGATTGCTGATATTTGGTTGATGCTAATGATGATTTATGATGATGATATTTAATGATGAAAATGATGATGTATAAAATGATACTTGACGATGTATGATGATGAGTACGATGTTGATGATGATGATGTATATATATTTATGATGATGATAATTATGATGACTGGTGATATTTATGATGATGATGATTGGTGATATTTATGATGAGAATTATTGATGATGATGAGGTTGTACCTGAGGCTAACTCAGGGAGGTGAATAGTGTACCCGAGTCTAACTCAGGGAGGTGATGATGATGATGATGATGATGATGATATAACTAATCTTATGATGTTTATGATGTCTTGAGCATACATGATGTTGTACTTGAGATACACAAGCCGAGTGAGGGGTGGAGTGTAGCTCAGGGAGGTGAGTATTGTACCTGAGTCTAACTCGGGGAGGTGAGTATTGTACCTGGGTCTAACTCGGGGAGGTGATTATGGTACCTGAGTATAATTCAGGGAGGCGAGCGATGATTATAATAATATGGATTATGGTACCTGAGTATAACTCAGGGAGGTGAGCAATGAGTATGATAATAGTGATTATGGTACCTGAGTATAATTCAGGGAGGCGAGCGATGATTATAATAATATGGATTATGGTACCTGAGTATAACTCAGGGAGGTGAGGAATGAGTATGATAATATTGATTATGGTACCTGAGTGTAACTCAGGGAGGTGAACGATGATTATGATGATATTGAATATGGTACCTGAGGTGTACAAGCCTAGAGTGGGTGAAGTACAACTCAGGGAGGTGAATGATGATTATGATGATATTGATGAGTATGATGATTATGGTGATAATGATGATTATGATGGTTATGGTGATATTGATGATGTTGTTGGTGTATATGATGAGGGATGAATATGTCTTATATATGATGATATAAAAAAATGAGTTATATGATGATGCTATGATTTTGTAATGATGAAATGAGTAATAGGTGTTGAGAATAGAGTAGGCGAATTATTTGGTGAATGAGGATAGGAGAATTATATGATGATTTATAGATGATTATTATTTGATGAATTATATGATGTTTGGGTATGTGGTGTGATTAATGATGATGTTGTTTATATGAGGGTGTGGATAGGGTAGCCTTCTATGTGTATGTATGAGTAGTATCCTTTTCCTCACCGTTACACTGTGGTTATTTTACAGGTGATGATGATGACACTACTGGTGTCGAGTTTTGATTAAAGGGAGTGTTGCTCTGGTACATGTGACATCAGGGACATTATTGGGGGTTCTTTTCTTCATGTTACTAGATAGGAAGGATTTTATAAACACTTTTAAATGCCTTGCATGGCGAGTATGATGTTTTAATTATTGATAATTTGGAGATTCCGCTGCTTGTGTATTTTGAAAACATTTGAGTTCTATTTCCGTTTTAATTAAGTTGTTTTACAATGAACGAAGTTTTAAATGAAGAGATATGTGAACCTTTTTACCCGTTGAGGGATGCTGTTTTTGAAAAATATTTCGACTTATTAATTGTATAAGAGCTTGGGTAGAAGGGTGTCATGTTAGTGTATGTACTAGAGACCTATATATACATCCATCACTTGTATCATATTATTTTATAAAGGCATTTCATTTTATTAATTTTTTAGAATATAATTATTGTCCTTAGAATAGTAAGCTTACTTTAACAAATCAAGTAGATGACTTGATCGTGAGATCTTATGAAGAACTATTCTTAAAATAGTCCCTAGTCAAATATCATCTTAGGACAAAGATGCATTTAGACTAGTATGTGAGTTCATTGATGATCACATCTCACAGATCATGGATATGAGATATCATGTGCTCACATAGGTACGCATTAAGAGTAATGGTGTACTAGACAGACCCACCTTAAGAACGTTGCATGGGTTGTTACATAAGTGTCATGAACGTTTCTTAAATTAATAAATGTTATATGAAGTCCTTCGACCTGAAATCACTACGATTCCTACATAAGGAATTATATGTTTTAATTATCATCAAACGTTATCTGTAACAGGGTAATCATAAAGTTGATTTTTGGACATATAATAAATTATGTGGAGGAATGTGAGTGCCCTAGATGGGATTTGTCCCTCCTATGTAACAGGAGTTATATCTGTAGGCCTCTTGATAAAGTGAGACTGCAAAATGCATGGTCATGGTCAGGAGGATAAATATGAGATATTTATTTTCTGTACAGTCTACTTGGGGATCAAGAAAATATAAATTGAACTATACAAGGTTGACACAATTCATGCCCTTGTGTTCAATTAGATATTTGGACAAAGGGACAGAGCATATAAATTATTATAATAAAATAGGATTTATTATTTTATTAATAATCGTAATTTGCATAGTGATGTGTTGCTAGATACCGCTCACTATTTATGATATTAAATATAAAAAGGGTTTTATTTTAATATCATAACCAAATATTAAAATCCTATTGGGTCACACGCATACAACAAGCCACTAGGAAAAGGATAATAATTCTAATTTAATTTAATTAGAATTATTATAACATAATGGGCCAGGCCCATAAGTGTGAGGGTTAAGTGAGTGGGGGGTAAAACTCTAGCCACCACTCTATAAATAGAGCATAAGCTGCTCTACCCCAAAACACATGAGCAATCGCTTCTTACTTTCTAAGGCTACTAGCAGAGCTGAGGAGAGAATCCTAGTCCGGCTGTTGGCGTGGATACCAATAGAGACGTGGCTACACTTGCCTCGTTAATAATCCTAATAAGGTACGGCCTTTCGTTTCAATACCTTTTATGCCTTAATTCGTGTTTTCGCAAAACGATTATAACAAGGGAGGAAATCCATTTATTTCCGCTTCACCCTGACCACATGCTTGATTCCCTTCAATTGGTATCAGAGCTTTGGTTTGTGATAAACACGTTTTGGGCTTTTAATCTTTTGAATATAGAGATATCCTGTTGTTTATTTTATATCGCACAACGTTTTTGAAACGTCGTTTCTGCGCTTCATATGCGCTGGGCACATGTGAAGCGCAGGATACTGGAATTTTGAATCTGAAATCTGGGCTTCAATCTCGCTGAGCGCAAGTGAAGCGCAGATGAAGCCCAGATGAAGCGCAGAACACAAAAATTTCGATTCTGATGCGTGCGCTTCACCCACGCTAAGCGCAGGTGAAGCGCAGGTGCGCATTTGAATTATTTTGAATTATTTACTCCTTTTATTGATTGTTTTGTGTATGATATATATATGTTCTAATGTTCAAGGGTCCCATGGAACATGAAAAGTTCATGTTTTGGGAGTCAAATGGTTCAATTGTTGAAACCTTGTCTCACTCAAATGTTGGCTGCGATAAACATGCCACTTATCAATTTGTTGACAAGAACGTATTCAAATGATACGAGGGACTCACTCGTTTATCGGTTTATGAAGTATTCGTTTGATGCGAGACACTTATTGATGATTGGTTGACTGTTATCAAATCTAATATTTATGTTGGGACGCTGCCCTGCACCCCGCGAGGGGCGGCCTCCCCTTGAACCCCGTGATACACTACGCGCGCGTGCCTTAGATTGTTTTATTTAAATACGACCTGCGAGTCGTGCCTTACCTCCTATATTCCTTTTGTAATTCTTTTCTCATCTCTATCCCCTCGTATGTTAAACGAGGTTTCTTCTTGTTATGTAATGTAACCGAAAGGAGCATGGAGTCAAAGGAGCATGTGGAGACATGTGGATGGAGACTTCAAGATTATATGTGATGTAATTTTGTAATTATTTTAGGAGGCCATAACCATATCATGTGTTTGTATGAGATGCATGCTTGTATGTTAAATGGTTTAACAACGAATAAAATTAAAGCGATCAAATCCCTCAATGCTCATTATGCCTTCCAATGAATGACACACGTCAAGACTAGAATCGATTAAATGTGGGTCTGCCAAAGCAGGGTACGTTTATCTATTCTAGTAAGACACGATAGGATAAAAGTAATATCCGATTGTCAACCATTGGTCTTTGATTGGGTATATTCAATATGATTGAAAAAGCCTAAAGGCACTAATATTAAGTCATGTTTCGCCTTCCAATGTATGGCACTCGTCTAGGCTTGAATCGATTAAATGTGGGTCTGCCAAAGCAGGGTACATTTATCTATTTTAGTGAGGCGCGATGAAATAAATGTGGGTCTGCCAAAGCAGGGTACATTTATTTATTGTCAACCATTGGGTTTTGACTTAACTAGGTATATTCAATAGGATTGAAGAACCTAGAGGCACTAAGTTGGGCATTAATTCATAAGATGAATTAGAATAAGAGTTATTCACCTAACTATCCAAGAGTTGTATAAAGATGCAATTGGAAAGCGTGTTCCTACCTAAATAACCTTTTCTTAAGCGATCAGCCAAAGCTGACTTAAAATAAGGTGAAATATGGATCTTGGCCCACTAGAAAATCTAGTGATGGGATTTTTTGATTCTTTATATTGAGGGTACTTGTTTTGAATCAAAATAGTGGGAGGCATATTTAATTAAGACCTTGTTGAATATGCTTATTATATGATACTTATTTGCATTATTTTCTGTTAATAGATTACCATGGCAACGAACACAACAAGTAACCTTTCACTGAGATCTGTCCTTGAGAAGGACAAACTGTCTGGAACTAACTTTCTAGACTGGTATAGAAACCTAAGGATTGTCCTTAGGCATGAAAAGAAGTTGTATGTTCTGGAAGAGCCCGTTCCTGAAACACCTGCTGCAACTGCTTCGAAAGCTGACAAAGATGCTTTTAAGAAGCATGTGGATGATGCTCTCGATGTAGGTTGTCTTATGCTTGCTACCATGAATGCTGAACTCCAAAAACAGCATGAGAACATGGAGGCGTACGATATGATCGTACATTTAAAGAGACTTTATCAAGGCCAAGCTAGGCATGAACGATTTGAAGTCTCGAAGGCACTTTATCAATGTAGACTGGTAGAGGGAAGCCCTGTTGGTGCTCATGTACTCAAAATGATTGGGTACATTGAAAACCTAGAAAGGCTTGGATTCCCATTAGGCCAAGAGTTGGCCACTGATCTTGTCTTGCAATCGTTGCCAGACAGCTATGGTCAATTCGTCATGAACTACAACATGAATGAATTCGACAAACCACTGCCAGAATTTGAGCATGTTGAGAACACTGAGCAAAACATTAATAAAGGAAAGGGGAAGGCCATACTGATGGTCCAACCTGGAAAAGGCAAGGGTAAGAAGAAATTCAAGAAGCCCTATTTCAAATCAAAGGACAAGGGCAAAGACAAGCCTAGTACCTCTGCTTTGAAGCCTACCGGCGGGATAGCTAAGGAAGGAAAATGTTTCCACTGTGGCCAATCAGGACATTGGAAGAGAAACTGTGCAAAGTACCTGGAGGAGATCAAGAAGAAAGGAAGTGAGACTTCCACCTCAGGTATTTATGTTATAGAAGTAAATTTATCTACTTCTGCATCTTGGGTATTAGATACTGGATGTGGATCTCACATTTGCATGAATGTGCAGGATCTAAAAGGGAGTAGACGACTGGCTAAAGGCGAAGTCGACCTGCGAGTCGGGAATGGAGCAAGAGTTGCTGCTTTAGCCATAGGAACTTATTATTTAACTTTGCCAACTGGGCTTGTTATTGAGTTAGATAATTGTTATTTTGTGCCAGCCATTAGTAGGAATATTATTTCTGTTTCTTGTTTGGACAAGAATGGTTTTTCATTTATAATAAAGAACAATAGTTGTTCTATTTATTTAAATGACATGTTTTATGGTTGTGCAAAATTAAACAATGGACTATATGTCCTTGACTTCGAAACACCTATCTATAACATAAATGCTAAGAGGTTCAAAGCAAATGATTTGAACCCAACTTATCTTTGGCATTGTCGCTTGGGCCACATAAATGAGAAACGCATATCCAAACTCCACCAAGATGGATATTTGGACTCATTTGATTTTGAATCAATTGAGACATGTGAATCTTGTTTATTGGGAAAGATGACCAAAACCCCATTCACCGGAAAAGGTGAAAGGGCCGGTGATCTTCTTGGTCTCATACATAGTGATGTATGTGGGCCCATGGGCACAATGGCTAGAGGAGGTTTTCAATACTTCATCACTTTTACTGATGATTTCAGTAGATATGGATTTGTGTATCTAATGAAACACAAATCTGAATCCTTTGAAAAGTTCAAGGAATTTAAGAATGAAGTACAAAACCAACTTGGCAAGACAATTAAAACACTTCGATCAGATCGAGGTGGAGAATACTTGAGCCAACAATTTGATGACTATCTAAAAGAGTGTGGGATAGTATCCCAACTCACTCCCCTGGAACACCTCAATGGAATGGAGTTTCAGAAAGGAGAAATCGAACCCTATTGGATATGGTTCGATCCATGATGAGTCATTCTGATCTCCCCGACTCCTTTTGGGGTCATGCTTTGTTAACCGGCCTTCACACTAAACCGTGTTCCATCTAAGGCTGTCATAAAGACACCATATGAGATATGGACTGGGAGACGACCTAGTATGTCTTTTATGAAGATTTGGGGTTGTGAAGCTTATGTGAAACGCCAAGTTTCAGATAAGCTAGGACCCAAATCAGATAAATGCTTATTTGTGGGATACCCAAAAGAAACTAAGGGTTACTACTTCTATAATCCTAGCGAAGGCAAAGTGTTTGTCGCTAGGACTGCTGTATTCTTAGAGAAGGAATTTGTCTCTAAGAAAATAAGTGGGAGGAAAGTAGAACTTGAAGAGATTCAAGTACCACAGAGTAGCAATGAGCCGGTAATGGAACAAGAGCAGATACCACAAAGTGTTGTGGAGCCACCTGCTCAAGTAGCGCAGGACTTGCGTAGGTCAGATAGGGTACGTCACCAACCTGAGAGATATGGTTTCCTTGTGTCTCAGGAAGGGGATGTATTGCTAATGGATCAAGATGAACCAGTGACTTACCAAGAAGCTCTTTTGAGTCCAGAGTCTGAGAAATGGCTAGATGCCATGAGATCTGAAATGGATTCCATGTACACTAACAAGGTATGGACCTTGATTGAGCCACCCGAAGGGATAAAACCCATAGGGTGCAAGTGGGTTTTCAAAAAGAAAACTGACATGGATGGTAATATAAGTACCTTTAAAGCACGATTGGTGGCCAAGGGTTTCAAGCAAATTCATGGTGTAGACTATGATGAAACCTTTTCCCCAGTTGCCATGCTTAAATCTGTTCGGATCTTGCTTGCAATTGCAGCTTACCATGATTATGAAATCTGGCAAATGGATGTCAAGACAGCCTTCCTAAATGGAAGTCTCCTTGAAGATGTGTATATGACACAACCTGAAGGTTTTGTTAAACCTGAAAATGTTGGAAAGGTATGTAAGTTGCAACGATCCATTTATGGATTAAAGCAAGCTTCTAGAAGCTGGAATCTTCGTTTTGATGAAGCTGTTAAACAGTTTGGTTTCATTAAAAATGAAGATGAACCTTGTGTCTACAAAATGGTTGGTGACAACAAAGTGGTTTTTCTGGTTTTGTATGTAGATGACATACTCCTCATAGGAAATGACGTTCCTACCCTTCAGTCTGTAAAGACTTGGTTAGGAAATTGTTTTTCTATGAAAGATTTGGGCGAAGCAACCTATGTATTAGGTATCAGGATCTATAGAGATAGATCTCGAAGATTGCTTGGCCTAAGTCAAAGTACATACATAGACAAAGTGTTAAAACGGTTTAGCATGCAAGATTCTAAGAAGGGATTTTTGCCTATGTCACATGGTATAAGCCTATCTAAGGCTCAATCTCCTTCCAGTAAGGAAGAAAGAGAACGCATGAGTAAGATTCCTTATGCATCCGCTATAGGGTCTATCATGTATGCCATGTTGTGTACTCGACCAGATATATCATATGCTTTGAGCATGACTAGCAGATACCAGTCTGATCCCGGTGAAGTCAAGAACATCCTTAAGTACTTGAGAAGAACTAAGGATTCATTCTTGATATATGGAGGTGAGGAAGAGCTACTTGTAAAAGGTTACACTGATGCTAGCTTCCAAACCGACAAAGATGATTCAAGATCGCAGTCAGGTTATGTGTTTTGTTTGAATGGTGGCGCTGTAAGCTGGAAAAGTTCGAAGCAGGAAACAGTCGCTGATTCTACCACAGAAGCTGAGTATATTGCAGCCTCAAATGCTGCGAAAGAGGCCGTTTGGATCAGGAAGTTCATTATTGAACTTGGGGTAGTTCCTACCATTGTGGATCCTATAAGTCTTTATTGTGATAACAATGGGGCTATTGCACAAGCCAAGGAACCCAGGTCTCATCAACGATCCAAACATATACTTAGACGTTTCCATCTCATCCGAGAAATCATTGATAGGGGAGATGTGAAGATATGCAAAGTGCATACTGATGACAATGTTGCAGACCCATTGACAAAACCCCTTGTGCAGCAGAAGCATGAAGGGCACACTAGATCATTAGGCATTAGAGTTATGTCTGAATGGCTCTAGTGCAAGTGGGAGATTGTTAGTGTATGCACTAGAGACCTATATACATCCATCACTTGTATCATATTATTATTTTATAAAGGCATTTCATTTTATTAATTCTTTTAGAATATAATTATTGTCCTTAGAATAGTAAGCTTAAACTTCATAACAAATCAAGTAGATGACTTGATCGTGAGATCTTATGAAGAACTATTCTTAAAATAGTCCCTAGTCAAATATCATCTTAGGACAAAGATGCATTTAGACTAGTATGTGAGTTCATTGATGATCACATCTCACAGATCATGGATATGAGATATCATGTGCTCACATAGGTACACATTAAGAGTAATGGTGTACTGGACAGACCCACCTTAAGAACGTTGCATGGGTTGTTACATAAGTGTCATGAACGTTTCTTAAATTAATAAATGTTATATGAAGTCCTTCGACCTGAAATCACTACGATTCCTACATAAGGAATTATATGTTTTAATTATCATCAAACGTTATCTGTAACAGGGTAATCATAAAGTTGATTTTTGGACATATAATAAATTATGTGGAGGAATGTGAGTGCCCTAGATGGGATTTGTCCCTCCTATGTAACAGGAGTTATATCTGTAGGCCTCTTGATAAAGTGAGACTGCAAAATGCATGGCCATGCTCAGGAGGATAAATATGAGATATTTATTTTCTGTACAGTCTACTTGGGGATCAAGAAAATATAAATTGAACTATACAAGGTTGACACAATTCATGCCCTTGTGTTCAATTAGATATTTGGACAAAGGGACAGAGCATATAAATTATTATAATAAAATAGGATTTTTATTTTATTAATAATCGTAATATTTGGATAGTGATGTGTTGCTAGATACCGCTCACTATTTATGATATTAAATAAAAAGGGTTTTATTTTAATATCATAACCAAATATTAAAATCCTATTGGGTCACACGCATACAACAAGCCACTAGGAAAAGGATAATAATTCTAATTTAATTTAATTAGAATTATTATAACATAATGGGCCAGGCCCATAAGTGTGAGGGTTAAGTGAGTGAGGGGGTAAAACCCTAGCCACCACTCTATAAATAGAGCATAAGATGCTCTACCCCAAACACATGAGCAATCGCTTCTTACTTTCTAAGGCTACTAGCAGAGCTGAGGAGAGAATCCTAGTCCGGCTGTTGGCGTGGATACCAATAGAGACGTGGCTACACTTGCCTCGTTAATAATCCTAATAAGGTACGCCTTTCGTTTCAATACCTTTTATGCCTTGATTCGTGTTTTCGCAAAACGATTATAACAAGGGAGGGAATCCATTTATTTCCGCTGCACCCTGACCACATGCTTGATTCCCCTTCATGTCACACTATCCAATGTTGGACTATATTTGCCTAAGCCAGTTTTTAGCCATGGCCAACTGTATGTGGCATTTTCAAGAGTTCAAAGCAAAAAAGAGTTGAATATTTTAATACATGACAAAGAAGGAAGACCATTAAATACCACTACCAATGTTGTATTCAAAGAGGTCTTCCAAAACCTTAAATGCGTAAGTTCCTTTGAACTTCTACCTTATCTTACAATATCATTTCATATACTAACTAAGTTACACTAAACTTAATTTCAGAGCTGACCTGATGATTTTGATGACACGTGCCAGACAATGTAAACAACCATTTAGATTCATGTAAGACTTCTATCCTTTCTTTTAAGTGTCATGTAAGACTTCTACTCTATTTCTTTTGACTCCAAGATTTTGGTTCTTTTTACCATGTTTGTATCATATTAGGGTTACCTTCTATTACAATTACAAATTATTTGTTTAATCACTTCAAGTTGCTAATATCTCTTTTCCAAACAATGAGAAATAAGATCATGCTTACTTCCTTTTTGTAGGTAATTAAACCCTTCTGAAACAACATTTGCTTGACAAAATATCATTCCAATCATAAAAAAACACATTATGCAACGGTGTATTTTGTTTATTCAGGTATTAATTTTGTTTGCATTCCTTGACAAGTGTTAACATATTTACACAATATTTTCAACCCTTAATACTGAAGTTCCCTTTTAACATGATCAGATGATTTTTCTATATGTGCAGGTTTTGGTAAAAAAAAAAAAAAACTAGCATTTACTCATCATGCAACCTTTATCCATGCAATGCATCCATTTCCTTATGGCAAACGACTAACTTTTTTGGGTTATGTTTTAAGCATGGATTAAAGGCACTTTGAATACATGTTTTGAGTTCCTACATGGTAAAGTTCACCAAACTATTAACAACTCTACAATTGAACAATGCATTATCTCCATGAGATGTAGATTGTATTAAGTATTTTTTTGGCTTTGGGCTATTCTTTAAAATAGGTCCTCTCAATCAGTGGAATGAGTACAAATATATAGAATGAGTGCTTTTTCATTCAGTGCTCTACCATTTATAAATTGTTTGACTACATAAATTGAAATCTATAAAGATATTACTGACTTACTTTAACCTTGAAGTATTTATCATAACTAATTTTTATCATGTGCGGAGCACAGGCAACATAAGTCGCACCATCAATTTACCCGTGCGAATGCACGAATCACTTACCAGTTTAGAGACTAAAATCAAATTCGAGTCAAACTTGAGGGACTGAAAACATATTTAATACATTTTTTTTACATTAGCACCATTTTTCGTAATTTTCAAAAATATTTTTAAAAAAAAAACCAGGTTCAACTCATGGGTTAAAACACCCTAGAACATCCCATAATACATTCCCATGTGAGTTTTGTGTGAAAAAACCCACTATAATCTTTTATTCTTCCATCCATCGTGTTTTATATAATAAGGATATTTTAATAATTAATTATAAATAAAATGAATAATTTAATTATTTTTAATAATTTCAAAAAAATTAAAAATATTGAATGGCATTGAGATCATATGGATGGGAATAATATCCCTTGAAATATTCTCGAAAATGAATTTATATAACATGAAACATATTACCATAGTTTTTGTGACCATTCATTCTCCTTTAACAATGTCACTTCTTTTTCTTTTTTTTCTTTAGATTCATATCCTCCTCTTTCTCCATGTGTCTATGTTTTCACTTATCGGTTATTTGTTTATGGTCGCAACTATGGAACATCAGTGCATCACCGATAGAGCTGGAAATTTAAGCTATTTGATAGACTTGATGTAGGTAGAGGATTTTTATAGGTTGGGTTAAAAAGTCTAAAAGTTGTTTAAATTTTTAAAATAAAGGTCTCAACCCTAAATTTAAATTCATAATTTTTTTATTATTCCTTATAAGGGTAGAAATGTCTTATAATAAAATCTCATTTTCTTTCTTTTTACTTTTCTTTCCTACTTTTCTTAATCCGAATAATCTAAAAATTTATTCTACTTCTGCTCACTTTTTTGTCTCTCTTACTTCTTTCTATCCTAGGTCTTTCCAATTTAACCAATGGTCTCGAGTTCAAACATTGGATATGCAGCCGTGTTAAATACTCGGAGGGAGAGCTTTGCCGCCCATAAAGATCATACCCGACTCGACTAGGATTCCCTCCCATGGAGGATAACTGTGGTCTTATACAAATTAGATAAAATTAATTTTAAAACTAATGATTGAAAATAAGTAATATACAAATTAGATGCATATTTAATAAAAAAAGTAAACCATCAATTTCGTTCCCAAATTATAGGGGTGTTCATATCCAATCTAATCCAATGCAAACCGCAAAAACCGAACCGAAAAACCGAAAACCGAATCAAATCGAAATCCAAAAAACCGCAAACCACAAAAAACCGAAATTTTTATTGGATTGGATTGGTTTTCGGATCCTATGTTGAAATCCAATCCAAACCCAACTTATATATACATATATTATTACTTATAAAATAATCATATATTTATACTTTTGTACGCATATATATTGATAAAAATACTTATACTAATATTTTTTATGATTTTATTATCTAATATCATGTTAATATTTTTAAAAATTATCGATATAAAACTAGTTTTAACTTAGTTTTCATGTCTCATGTAATTCTTTTTATATAATTTTATATTAATTTTAATAAATATAAGTTCCAATAAGAAAATGTTATTATTACTTTATTATTTTATCAATTTTATCAAATATTTATTGTCGATTTAAAAAACCAAAAACCGATCCAATCCAATCCAATTTGAATTGGATCGGATTGGATCAGATTTGAAAAAATATCAAAACTAATCGGATGATGAAATGATAAAACCGCAGTGATCGGATCAGATGGTTTTTTGCCTCAAAACCGAACCGCGAACACCCCTACCAAATTATTCCACCAACTTCAATTTTGTCCCTAATGTTACCATAACCCATCAATAGTCCCTAAGCTATAAAAAAACCATGAAATTAGTCCCTCTACTTTACATTAATTAAACAATTTAATCCCCGATAAAATATATTGAAGACAAAATTAGTAGTTTATCTAATAAAAATAATTTCATTTCAATTATTTAAAATCACATTATATGCATTGTAGAAACATGGTTATGTAAAACATCAGCCACGGTATTATCCTCGATTAAATACCTCGATAAATAATCCATGTAAAGAATTGATATTGCAACTAATACTAAGCACAATTAAGTCAGCAGAAAAAATGAAGCTTTAACCCGTCTTATTATCACTTGAAAGTCAAACATTGAGACTAGGAGGCATTTTTGTGTATTTTCCTTCGAGTCATTTCAAAGAACAGCTGTGCTAATTAACATCTTATAGGCAAATATTTGGACTAGACAATTTAATATTGCACAAAATGAACCTGAATAACTCTGGGGGGTTGGTTTAGCGGAGGGGACTGATCCAAGCTTAACCAAGGTCGGGGGTTCGAATCCCGCCTTGGGCATGCAGCTCCTTTAAAATAAATGACACCCCAATACAGGATTACACGTGCATCAAGTCCCTTCAAATATAACATGTTCTTCACATCTTGAAGGAAAAAAAATAAGAGAAAATGAATAATAAAAAAAAGAGGAAATGAAAGATGTAAATTTAGATATGATATAGGGTGTGTTTGGCAAAACTAGCTGTTAAGCTAGCTAATAGCTGATAAGCTAGTTAGTAAATGTAAATGACATAAAAGGGCATAACTACATAAATTTTATTATATAATTTCTATTTGTATTTTTTTTAAAAAATATATTATTATGTAATTATAATTTTATATTTTTAAAAAATAAATAAATTCTCATAAAATCTTTTTAGTGATAAAATATTTAATTAAAAATTAAAATAAATAATGAAATCAATAAAATAAATAGTATAATAAAAAATAATTTCATAAAATAATGAAAATAACAATTTAATTAATTCATAATTTTTTAAATTACTTATTATTATATGTAATAAAAAGAAATTGGAAAGTTTTTGTCACTAAAATTGAAATATATAATAATAGAAAAAAGAAATTAAGAATAATAAGGGAAATGTATTAAAATATAAGGGGTAGTGATGGAAGAAAATTAAATAAGCTACAAGCTAGAAGCTAGAAGCTAGGTGAACTAGCTTGTAGCTTATAAACTAGAAGCTCCTAAAATAAGCTATTTTGATGTACCTTACCAAACACTTTTATGTTGGTCAAATTAGCTTATAAGCTAGTCAAATAAGCTAGTAGCTAGCTTATTGACCTTACCAAACACACTCATGATGGTGACTGATTTTTTTTGGTAAAGTTCTAAACTATGGTGATTACTGATTAGTTTCAGAAACGAAATAAAGCTAAATAAAATAATGTGGTCCCGTAGCTCAGTTGGTTAGAGCGTTGGTCTTATGAGCCGAAGGTCGCGAGTTCGAGCCTCGCCGGGACCAATTAATTAAAAAATAAAATATAAAAAATAATGTTTTAGTTTGGATTTGGATGACAAAGCTAATGAATTTTCAATCCTAGTGATGGTACTGTGTTCGTCTTCATCCAATAAGATGAAAAAGTTTACTTTTTGCAAATGCATGTTCACGAATCAAAAATCAATGTCCATAGGCGCAAGAAAGCAATCCCGTCACCATCAAAATAGTGTTTATCACGGTTTGTTCTGCTGTCATTGTAACTGTAGCTGTAGCCTCCGATGTTGAATTCTAATAAAATCCAACCAAAATGTGTCATCTAATAAACTGCACACCAATATTCATTGCTTGATTTTTTTCTCAGTTGTGGGCCTTGTGGTGTTTATTTGCGTCGGTTGAGCCTTTGATTGAGTGAGTGACAGAGTAAATGAGTGAGTGAATGAGAGAGAGATTTTTTTTCCTCTTATTTTGTGTTTTGTTTTCTTTCTTCTCCTTGTACATCACAATGAGGAATCAAAGGTGGTATTGGGCCATGGCATTCCATATTCTACAACCACCTTTTTATTCTTTTTTCTGACTCTTTCTCTCTCTCTCTCTCTCTCTTTCTATTGAGTTTTCCTTTCTCTTTACTTCTTTATATTGATATTATTGTCCCCCACTTCCTTATTTCACTAGAAATCTTGGCTGTTCAAATGAGGAAAAACGGTCTTCTTTGGACACTTCACAACTTCTCTGGTATGCCATTCTCACCTTGATGCATTTTGTTTTTTCCTTGCATTATTTGGTTTCTATTCTGGGTTCACAAACGTGATTCTGAGATACCCATTGGTATGTTGGCTAATGGGGTGTCTTGAGAGAGAGGCCTAGATGGATTTTGACATATTTTAGTTTGCTTGCTAGGGAATCAAGCATATTTTGTGTTCGTTTGGTTAATCACAACATGAGTTTGGTGTGGAAGGCAATATAGAGTGATTGTTTTAATTTATGATTTAAATTTCTGCTGGCTGAATGGTTATTGTTGCAAATTATGATCCTGTCTGGTAGGTGTATGGTCTCTGATCTTAATGTATTGCTGATAGAATCTAGTTGTACAGTAACTGAGAAAAATCTGTAATTGTAAATTTGATTTCTATTCCAGTTATAAGACTACATATTCTGGTTAGCATAATCATTATAAGAGTGGTTATGTATGTGGTATAGAATTGTAGAGCAGGTAAGGGAAAAAGGACTTGGGGTACATGGAGACAGAAATTTGGAGAAATAGACAAGAAAAGGGAGAAAGATAGACTTTAAAATAATTTTAAGCCTCAATTTAAGTATAAGTCCCAAACTCAGTAAATAGCCAGCCTTAGATAAGCAAACCTAGCTTGCTTAATCCCCCACACCTAGTGATCCTAATATTTTTAAGCAAACCTGGCTGGATGGTTATTGTTGCAAATTATGATCCTGTCTGGTAGGTGTATGGTCTCTGATCTTAATGTATTGCTGATAGAATCTAGTTGTACAGTAACTGAGAAAAATCTGTAATTGTAAATTTGATTTCTATCCAGTTATAAGACTACATATTCTGGTTAGCATAATCATTATAAGAGTGGTTATGTATGTGGTATAGAATTGTAGAGCAGGTAAGGGAAAAAGGACTTGGGGTACATGGAGACAGAAATTTGGAGAAATAGACAAGAAAAGGGAGAAAGATAGACTTTAAAATAATTTTAAGCCTCAATTTAAGTATAAGTCCCAAACTCAGTAAATAGCCAGCCTTAGATAAGCAAACCTAGCTTGCTTAATCCCCCACACCTAGTGATCCTAATATTTTTAAAAATATGTTACAACTTCCAATTCCAACTACTAAAATTCCCAAACACTAGAAGAAGTCCCCAATATATTGCTCCATACACCTTAAAAAATCCTAATATTTATTTTCTACATCCCATTCCCAATCAATTTGATAAATGAATTACGTGTTGTTTCATGGAAGAAGAGCTGTGTAATCGCAAATGATATATACTGGATTTGATTACAGACAACATACACAAGATATTCGGTTAGCTCTAAGATTTTGAGTTAATTATTTGGACAAAGAAAAAGGCTAACAATAAGGACAAGAACTTTAACACAGTTTTCTTCGTTTATGAACAACATGCAAAATCTTTATTTGTAGATTGCTATGCTAATGTTTTATATATTTGTCAAAAATACTCCCAGGGTAATGTTGACCTGAAAGAAATTACTCCACATCAACAATGGGTTCAGGAGATTGGTTTAAGACAATAATTAGCTTAAGAAAATCAAAAGGAGGCAGATCAAAAAAAGCAAAGGTACAGTACAGTTTCTGTCACTTTTAGTTTCTTTAACTAATCCATTCAGGGATCAAGTTGCATGAGTTTGAAGCTGTTTATTATCTTATTTATTGTCATTATTTTCCTGAAAAATCAAATAAATCTTTTAAATGCTTTAAAGTCATTTTTCTTGATCATCTGGTGTCACTTATACTTTAGTTTAGCTGCTAATGTTTTGTGAATTGTGATCTGGAGGGAGAATTCTCATTTCCTATAAAGGATAACCTGTAAGTTGTCTTTAGACCAGACTTGGTCATTGTCCAGGGTTGAAATGGCTGACATTTTGTCAAAGAACAATACTGTTAGCTAACCCCTTAGTTGGTTATTAGGATAATTAGTTAGTTAGTTAGTTAGAGACTTGGTTAGTTAGTTGGGTTAGGATAGTTAGATGAAATAAGGCATGTTGCCTATAAAGAAGAGGAAAGGTTGAGAGGGAAAGCTATCTTGTCATTTGAGAGATTTAGGGTCTTTAGGCATTGGGAGGTGCAAACCCTCAAAGTTCTGTAAATTTGTAGTTGTATTCAGGGAATTCTTACCTATTTTCTAATAAAGACCAGTTTCTTACAAATACTTCTGTTATTGTTTATATGACCCCATAATTTACTTTGTTTTTAATTTAGGCATACGATGCCATTTATTATTACATACAATATATTGGATATATCATATATTCTTTGTCTGACGGCTGATGTAATCAGAAAGTTTCTATCTTCACATATCTCCTCACACTTTGAGACAGGGATCTTTAGCTACAGAGAAATTAAGTGCATTGAAGACTGATAATTATACAGGAAAAGAGTCCAGTGGTTTAGCAAATGGCATTAAAAGTGAAAATCTTGAGTCAGATGAGGTATTAGTTGAAACTATTGCTGCTACAAGAATACAAACAGCATTCCGGGCCTACAAGGTATGTGAGTTTAAAATTTTTCACAGAGAAGAGACATGCTAAATCCAACCTGACATCATTGATTTTAGCATGCCTTTAACAAGCAGGCTTCATATTTTTGGTATTTCATTATTTGACTGGGGATGCCTTTGTGATATAGTCTTGTATGCATATCATTTATGATATTATTTATAGGTGACATGTATGTATTAGTTATTTATATAGCTGTTAATGTCTTCTATTGATTTTGTTTTTATGATGCTAACTTCTGAATCTGCCAGGCCAGAAAATCTTTACATCGCTTGAAAGGATTCACAAAACTGAAGAACCTGACTGAAGGTTACTCTGTTTTAAAAACAAGCTAGTACAGCTATTACTTATCTTCATACATGGAGCAAGATACAGTCTGAGATTAGAGCTCGTCGGATATGTATGGTGATGGAAGACAGGATCAAGCAGAAGAAACTACATTCTCAACTAAAACTTGAGGCAAAGCTTCATGACCTAGAGGTAGCCTTCATGGCATTTCAGTGTGCCAACTTGTAATGCTAGAAAGTTTTCAGTGATGATATTCAGGAATTTTCCTTTCAAAACTAATGCCCGTTGTTGATCACACTTTGTACAACTGTGATTATATTAATAGTCAAAGGTATATGGGTGGTTTTCATTTGTTTCTATGTTTTAAATATGTGCTTCGGTCCCTATTATTATCTCTTTATGCATTTAGTTATTAAAACAGTATCATGAGTGGAGAGTCTACTCCTATGAGTCAGCTTGACTTCTGAGGTCTACTGCTCCATAGTTTAGAGATTGAAGACATGTGCAAAAATATCTCTCATTGTATATCTCTTCTGGCATATCAAATATACCATAACCAGTTTTACCATCTTTCTCTAAATTCCTCTCACTGAATCTGCACATGTAATTTGTTCATTTCATGAAAACCCAATTATTGTATTTCAGTTATCCAGACAACATTGATTTTGCTTGTAAAGTAGTAGCTCCTTTTTCATATTTCATTATAAATTATGAGATGCATTTCTAAAATGTGCACTTATTTGAAATCAAATTCCAGATATTAGTTTTTCCTTTTCATTTATGGATGAAATGTTTCAAACACATTACAGGTGGAATGGTGTGGTGGTTCTGAGACCATGGAGGAAATCCTCGCAAGGTTACATCATAGAGAAGAAGCAGCTGTCAAGAGGGAAAGAGCCATGGCATATGCCTTCTCACATCAGGTAGGTTAATCTTAGAAATGAGTCTCATTACATTGAAATCATGTTAGCATAGTGGAAGACCATCATGTTAGCATATGCTACTGTCAGTGTTAGACCAGATCCACGTTTGTAACGTGATTTTAATATAATCCAAACATGCTATACCTTGTTTCCCCTTATCCAACTGAAAATCAAATGCATATCTTATTAATCATAGTGGAGGGCCCAACTCTAGTCAAAGCCAAGGGCTAGGTAATTATGAACTCAACAAAACTGGTTGGGGTTGGAGCTGGAAGGAACGCTGGATTGCTGCACGTCCATGGGAAAGTCGAGTCCCTAGTATAACCATTAGCCCCAAGAAAGCTCAAAATATGCAATCAGGCAAAGTTCAGAAGGATAAGAACCCCATCAACACCAAAAGAATCAGCTTCAGTTAAACCTGATTCAGCTAATGCAAAAGGGACTACAAAAGCTAGGAGATTGTCTTACCCGGCACAAGAGAAAACAGTGGAGCATGAAGGAAAGCAAAGCAATGAGCACTCTTGTTGATGCTGAGAAAAATGCATGCATATTTTATTAACTCAGCAGAGTCAAATTGCTTTTCAAGTGGTTACAGTGCTTTATCTTGTTGTGCATGTGAACCTGAGTGAAATTCAATCACCTTAGTAATAGAAAATGAGCAACAAACCTGCATGTGTTTGTGGTTTGTTGATTGCTTCTGTTAAATTATCTTCAATCTTGTATATTCAGTGCAGAGACAAATTATAGATAGATCAATTATCCTTTTCCCCCTCTTTGTTTGTTGTAATATAAGGTTTTCTAAGTTGTGATATTCTTGTTGATTTCTTTTTAAGATTTTGTTATCGACATATCGAGGTCGCTTATGCAGGCTATGTTTGCACAGCAATAATTATATGCTAATTTTCAACTGTGTCATTTAAAAGGCCAGCATTATTGATGCTAGCATCCAATTTCGCCCCGACTTTTTTTTCTCAAATATGTAAATATCAAAACTAATAGAAAATAATTTATTGTTAATTTTTTATGATAAACTATTTTCATCACAGTGGTATGGTATGCATTTTGTTCCTTATGAGAGAGAGAAAAAAATGATAAAATATAAAAAATTAAAATGAATTAACATTAAAATATGTTTTTTCCATCACATGACTTGGTCCAATCGAAAGTGTTTTGCAAAGGGTTTATAAAGAAAACCAAAACAAATAAAGCTCTTATAAAAACGACCGGTAGTATTTTATTTTTTTCATTTCCCTCAAATATTAATATACTTCCCAATCTGTCATTAATTTCTTTTGTTTTCAATATTACTAGTAGAAATCCTCTCATTCGTGCTTTCTTTACTTCTTATCTCTCTTCACCATCTCTATTTACTCAAAAACTATTTAAATTATTACTCTTCTTTTACTATTATTTGAAATTATGTTTATATTATACTATTTATTTTAAGTATTTCACTGTTGATTTAATTTTTAATAAAATAGTTTATAACTTACTTTTTAGTAACCAAACTAATTTATGAGCTACTTTTACAAACATAACCATTTGTTAAATTCTATTTATATACACATGATATGAATATTAAAACAAAGCAATTGAGGCATGTATTGTGGAAGTTGTATGGAACTTGTGGTTGTGAACTTGTGATACTAAAGAATTGTTCATTGCTAAAGATTGAGGCACAGTGAGCACTATTAACTTTCACGCCTTTTCTTTTATAGTGAAATTGATAACTACTTATGCCCGCTTTCAATTGTCATAAGATTGTGCCTTTAAAATTGTAGGGCATTATCAGAGGACATAATCGGTTACAACAGTTTTTTCTTCCTTTTTAAAATATAGTTTAATATAGGAAATACTAAATTTAGGATATTAGTTAAAAATAAAAAATAAAATAACTACGTTAATGACGGTCATGAACACTAATTAAAAATCATGACATTAATTATATTTATAATATAAAATGTTATATATTTCATTAAAAACTTTCTTTTTTAAATTTCAATAGCACTTGTTAGCATTTTTCAAATAAACAAATTGTCTTTAGATAGATAGGAAGCATTTAAATACAATGAATTATGTAATTGATTTTTAAATAAAAATCTTGTATTGATTCGTTTACTAGTTAGATAGACAAGCCTTTTAATATTACACATGGTTTCCATTATGAGAACAATAACATCGTTATTACCCAGAAGTTCTGTCTCCAAACTCATGGATTCTTCTTCCAAAGCAAGCAATGGAGGAGGATCTCAGAGGCTCCTTGCCTTGGCACAACACCTTCGCCTGTACAAGCCACCACCTTTCCCTGAAGATATTGTTGAACAGAGCATTCAAGAAAATGCTGGCAAGGTTGTTTCCCAAGTGGGTTTTCCAGAATCAGCCACCCCAATTGCTCAAAACCCAGAAAAATTCAAACCCAATAAAGCTGCTGTTTTGATCTGTCTCTTCGAAGGTGATGCTGGGGATCTGCGTGTCATACTCACTAAGCGCTCTTCCAAGCTCTCTACTCACTCGGGTCAGTACTAGTTTCAAACGTAGAAGAATTTGTATCAACTAAGTTTCAATCCTCCTCTTTTTTTTTTCTCCCCCTTTTAAGATCTTAAAAAAATGTTTTTTTTTTTCTTTAATTATTGCAATTCTGGTTCTGTGAATTAAGAGGGAATGAATGAATGAACTGAGGGTTGTGTTTTGTTTGTTCGTACTTCATATTGATTTGTCGTTATTACAGGTGAAGTGGCCTTGCCTGGTGGGAAAGCAGAGGAGGGGGATAAGGATGATGGGGACACAGCAACAAGAGAGGCAAAGGAGGGAAATTGGGTTGGACCCGGAACTTGTCAATGTTGTCACTGTTCTTGAACCATTCTTGTCTAAGGTATGTGTATTATTTAATATTTCACTGGCTGAGGTAATTAGTATAACTGTCAGATGGACCTCTGTCCTGAATTGAGTATTCCCCAATTATGTGTAATTAAGAATTTTGCTGGAAATGAGTACATTTATGAAAATTATTTCCATGATGGTTGGTTCATGAAATACTACTGACTGTGCTTGAAGATGTTGATTTTGGGTGGTCAGTGAAACTCAGGTTGTCTAATTTATATTTTAAGCATCCTTCGGATCATTGTTTCCTGCACAATACTTTGCTCATGGAGATTGCATTCTAGGAGAGTAGTAAGTGGCCATTAGACAATGTGTTCTCTGAGAAGATGAGTTATAATGTATGAAATGATAAGTTGATATAAAATCCCTGAAATTTATTACCAGTGCATTTCTTGTAAATTTTGAATAAACTCAAATTCACTATCCAAAAATTGAAGTGCAGTTGAGGTATACTATTGATAAACCTTGTTGTGATTGTTGTCTTGGATGCTAATTGTTTCATAAACAGAACATGTCTGTATAACATAGTGTGGTTGAGAATGGATATGACCAGAAGAATTAGGCCCCTTGTTAATAATTTAAGGGGTATAATTCAGAGTTCTATCCTATTTCCTGTTTTTAGGGATTTGTATCTGATAAGAACAAACTGATTAAGTTTTCTCACTGTATAAATTATGGATGTATGAACTAAGATATGTTACATTCAGTGGTTCATTTTGGCCTTTGTAGGGGCTGAAGAAAATCACTGAAATGTCATTGTTGGTGCCACTAATTGGTAAAGTCATGTATCATTGCAGTTCATAGAACTGGGTATTTTTTTTAATGAGCCCAAAGCATCTAGTGAAATGCTAAAACAAAATGGTTAAGGACTCTTCATTGTCTTCTTATTTATCGCTCATAATAAACAGGAATAAAAGTGTATAGGTGCCTGTTAGAGTGCCTCTGTATACATTTATGACCATAACAGCAATATTGACTGTTCAAAAGTTTGAATAATATAACTATTTTCTTGGATTGATTTTCTTTGACAAACATTGTGCTAGGCCCATATCTCATCTCATGTTTATTATAGAAAGAGACTGAAGGGACTCAGGTGAATGGGTGGGGAGAGATAAACGGAAACAGAGTAGTGGGGGGAGGGGGGGGAATGTGGTGGGAGGTGGTTTTAGTGGGGTTGGCCATTCCTAAGGGGAGTTTCTTGGTTTATTTTTCAGTTACATTTCCTCTTTTGATTGGTGTTTTCCAATCCAAAATTTCCAGAATACTTTCTGGTTTCTAAGGAGCTTTGGCTCTATTATTCTTTTTATGGTAAAATAACTTTTAGTCCTATAAAATACTTAAGTTTTGATTTTCGTTCCTGGAAAATTTTTCTTTTTTATTTCATCCTTATAGAATATTTAAGTTATTTTTTTAGTCCATGCTGTTAATTCTTCGAATAATTACGGAATGGAAGTAAGTTCTTCAGCAATATTGGTACAGTGAATTAATTTGAGGAAACGATTGGAAATTTGTTTGTTGGATAGTTACCACAGATTCAAAACCGTGTGCACACCTGTATTAAAATAATGGTTTTTCTAACATGTGCAACTTTGCACATGATACCGTTAAAATAAATAATAAAAAAAATATGTATACATCATTCATCATTCGTTATATCTGGAAACTGTAAACTAGAAACGATATGCAAGAGTGTCCTTCTGAATTTCTCTGAATACAAGTATGATCATTCAGAAGTTGGTCTTCTGTCACTTGTTATAATTGTATTAATGGCATTGATATTCAAATTCCCAGGGGTTAGATTGATAGCTTGGACATCTTTTTATTAGTCTAATTCTCATCTGCTTCAGATTATAAGGGTTCAGTGGGGAGATTCTACCAGTACTTCTTACTTATCCTTGTTTCTTTTGTAGCACCTCCTAAGAGTAGTTCCTGTGATTGGCATACTTCATGACAAGAAAGCATTCAAACCTGTTCTAAATCCTGCAGAAGTGGATGCAGTATTTGATGCACCTCTGGAAATGTTTCTCAAGGTTCATGCTTATTTATTTATTTATTTTATCTTGTGTCATCTTCATTCGTTATATTCATCTAGAGGTTGTCTGATGTCACTACTTTAAACCAGGATGAAATCGGAGTCAAGAGGAGAGAGAATGGATGGGAGAGAGAAGTATTTGATACATTTCTTTGACTATGACACCGATCATAAAAAATACATCATCTGGGGTTTAACTGCTGGGATATTGATTAGGGCTGCATCAGTTGTGTACCAACGTCCACCAGCTTTCATAGAGCAAAATCCTAAATTCAAGGTTCCACAGGTTTGTAACAAAGGATAGTGTAATGACTTGAGTTCAATATTTATTGTATTTTGTCTTTCATATATGTTCTTCATCCTACAATAATATTCATCACAGTTCTAGAATCCTAAGCAGATGTTTATATTTACTGAAAGAAACGAATAGGGTACCCTCTCATCACTTGAAATTCTTATTCCTGTTTACCAAATACTATCTCAAAGTTGAGGGAGTTGCGAACATTGAATCACTTCAGAAGGAGTGTCAACGAATCATAGAAGCATTTGCTGGCTAGTAACTTGTTTTTACCAAATACTATCTAGTTTTTTTTGGTCAGTTTGATCTTTGTTATCTTCAAAATTACTTTTATGTTGTGTTTGGATATCTAATGATAGGTGAAATGAAATGGAAAGGGATGACATAGAATGGGGGAAAATTGTCACACTATTTTTTGGATCTTTTGAGTGGAATGAAATAAAGGTTTTATTTCATTATTTGGAACGTGGATGAATGATGCAAACATTATTTCATATTATTTCATTCGTTGAATACAGCAGTTATTTTGAGAGTTTTGAGTCGAAAGATTTGTCTTTTGCAACACTATTCATGTTGCACCTCAGCTGTTGGAGATTTTTTATATATGGTGAATGACTAATATCTAGTGCTTCTTTCATATGCACCATAAAGCAGTACAAGGGGAAACTTTGGTTGTCTGTACAAATCATTTATTCAAAAAGTTAACAGATGTGTGTTTGGTTTAATGTTGAAACTGGTCAAACTCAAGTTTGGATTTTTTAACGCGACTATTTCTAGCGTTTGAAATGTGAGTACTATGTTTCAACGCTGAACCAAATATTAGCATTTTAACAAAATACAAACAATCTTTTCAAAGCTAATGAATGAACCAAGTTCCATTGTTGCTTGTCCAACTGTTTTCAACGCCCTCTCAAGCTGATAATGATTATCCTCATTAAATCCCTATTTTGGTTTAGAAACTTAAAGTACCTCTCTTACTCTAGTAGGTTACATATACAAGAGAAACTAGAGAAGAACCTGACACAATATGATGCAAAAGGCCAGGGATTTCATTTGTATATGGAATTTCTGAATCTTGCTTATGCTCAAGGACAATGAAATCTCCACAGAAATGTAAACAAGAAAGTGGTAATATGTTGAATTAACACTAGGGCAGAGAGACCATGTAATACCATGTTCAGCTGAATACCTCATAAAATTTCTCAATGACAAGTAAACCTGAGTCTATTGACTCCAATGGATCCTTTCGAAGTCGGTGTCTCAAGCAGTTAGGGATGACAGTAGCAATATCCTCTGCACTTACTTTGTCTCTTCCCTTGAGAGCAGCAAGTGCTTTTGCAGCTCTGTTTGTCACAATGTCTCCTCTTAATCCATCCACATTCAACTCTGCACAAACCTTTGAGATTTTAACCTTGAGATCTTGATCAATTTGAACAGAAGAAAGATAACTCCTTGCTGAGGCAATTTGTGTTGGAGCTTCTCCTGCTCAGCTTTGTAAGAATCTCGAAATTCCTTTGGATTTTTGTCAAACGAGCTCTCTCCTCCACAATCTTCACTCTTAACTCAGCATCCCTTACAGTCCCCACTTGAGCATGCATTCCAAATCTATCCAGTAGCTGTGGCCTGAGTTCCCCTTCTTCAGGGTTGCCTGAACCAATTAGGATGAACCGAGCAGGATGTGAGATTGAAATACCCTCTCTCTCAACTGTGTTCCAACCTGATGCAGCAGAATCCAATAAGACATCAACTAGGTGATCATCCAAAAGGTTAACTTCATCAACATATAGAATTCCCCTATTAGCTTTAGCTAGTAGGCCAGGCTCAAAGGCTTTTACACCCTCAGTGAGAGCTTTTTCAATGTCAATTGTCCCACAGACTCTATCTTCTGTAGCTCCCAATGGCAAATCCACCATGTTGATTTTGGAGAGGACAACCTGAAGTTGTTCTCCTTTTAGCACACGCTCTCTCACTTCAATACCCATGAATTCTGGATCTTCTGGATCTGAATTATATGGGTCACCAGCAACAACCTTGATTTCAGGAAGCAAATCAACCAATGACCTAACAGTTGTAGATTTCCCTGTTCCCCTATCCCCCATGATCATTACACCTCCAATCTTGGGGTCAATCACATTTAGGAGAAGGCAAAGCTTCATCTCATCCTGTCCAACTATAGCAGAAAATGGGTACACAGGTCTCTGGCTTTCTTTAGAAGCAATCTTCTGAGCCTGGACATGTTAGTTTAAAGGGTTGAGATATTATCAAAATGGGAAACAAAAAAAACAAAAATTGCTAAAGACAAATTTTGGGAAACAAAAAACAAAACCTGCTAAGCCAAATTTTATATTACAAAGGGTAAGAATGAGTAAATGACTGGAGCCAAACTTTCAAGCCTTCAAGGTATTTGTACAGTACAATACAAACCCAAATATATTCCTCATTTGACATTCCAAGTCTATCAAATCACACCCTAAATGTAAATTCAATAGAAACCATGACTAATAGTCTCTCTCTATATATATGGTCCAAAAATCATGTCTTCAACCTATGCTATGCTAAAATCAATGGCACATGTTCAATGACCCACAAAACATGGACCTTTCCTCCAACAAAAATTTGTAGTGCATGTGCAACCATTGTTTCCACCCAATCTGAGTCAACTCAAACTCAAAAGCCAGTACCTTAGACTAGACTAGCATTTAGTTTCCTTGAATGAACAATGTTCTGCCAAAAGCTGGCAAAGGTCAAAAGCGCTGGAAGAAAACTTGGCAACAAAAATGGAATATATCCCTTACTACCTACCTGTTCTGTAGAATTAACTTGAGTGGCAACACTCACAACTGGGAACTGAGACCTTCCTTGACGCCATGGAATCCAATTCCTCCACAAAACTTGCGCCCAAATACCTGCCCTGCAAAGTCACAACCATTCAATATCGATGACAATTCCATCATTTCTATTCAAAACTCTCCATCACGAAAAAGTTTATAGCTTTAGCCCAAGAAACACCATATATGAAATGGGTGTGCCTCATACCCACCCAAAACAATGGAAAAAAGCGAAAACAAAGGTTCTGAATTCTGATGCATGTTTTTTTTAAAAAAAAAAAGAAAGAGAAAAATATATGAAGTTCGTAATTGTATTGTAAGACGATATACCCGTCGTTGTTAGAGAGAGAGAATGAATGGAAGGGGAAAGAGTGATATCGTGAAGGCAAGAGCGCAATTGAAGAAGTGCTCAGCATGGAGGCCATAATTTGTATGAAGCAGTTGCAGCTTCTTTTTCGTTGTGCAGCTTAATGTGAGTGTGAGGAGGATAAGAAGATAGATTTCAAATTCAATAGTTGAGTTCAGTCGGTGTTATGTGTATCTCTCTTGCTGTGCCTCCGACTCTCCTGCGATCTCTAGCTTTTGTAAAATTAAAAAATGAGGGCAACGACTGTTTGCAGATTAAAAAATACAAGTTGTTTCGGTTTTGAGTGACCAATGATGTAAAAAGTGCTCCCTTAATTTGAATAGTTAAAAGTTAAACCAATACTACTAATTAAATATATATTTTTAATATTATATAATATTTAATTTTTTTAGTAATAATATGGAATTAAACCAGAAGAAGAAAAAAACGGAAAAAATAAAAGAAAGCAAGCTAATCAAAGAGGGTAAAGTTTATGCGTACCGGTACACAAGTAAAATAAACCGTGGATATATTATTATTTAAATCAGTGGATCAGATTAGTTTGTTGCATCAGGTTATAAGTTGCATGGTAAAATCATTCAATTTGCAATTATGGGTATGGAAAAAATAAATTTATTCGTAAACCCACAACTTCAATCACTTAAAAATATTGCGTAAAGGTAACCATCTCGCAACTTCTTCTTATGGATGGATTGAAACAATTCACTAATCCATTTATGATCCATTAAAATATATTATAAAAATTCAATCCATCCATGACCCATTAAATAAAAATCATCAAATTCATCCATTAACAATTACTTTATGGATAAATATCCAGTCCATCCGACTTTTTAAAAAAAAAATTATTTTTTATTATTCTTTTAAAATATTTTTTTATTAACTAAAAATTTAACTAAAAATTTCTCTCTATATTTTTCATTTATTAAAAATCTCTCTCCTCTCTCTCCTTTCTCTCTCTCTCTCTCTCTCTCTCCTCCCTCTCTCCTTTCTCTCCTCTCCTTATTTCTCTCTCCTCCTCTCTCTCTCTATTTTCTCTCCTCCCCTCGCTCTCCTTGTTTCTCTCTCTCTCTCCTCTCTCTCCTTCGTTCTCTCTCTCTCCCTCTCTCTCTCTCTCTCTCTTTATTTCTCTCTCCTCTCTCTTCCTTGTCTCTCTCTCTTGTTTCTCTCTCTCGTATATGTCCTCTATTTCTCTCTCTCTCTCCTCTATTTCTCTCATTTCTCTCTCCCTTTCTCTCTATCCTCTCTCTCCTCATTTTCTCTCTCTCTCCCCCTCTCCTCTCTCTCATGTTCCAATAACTTTTTGTTTCAATTAAAGAAAATATAATTTTTTTGTTTCAAATAAAGAAAAATTAATGGGTAAATATGCAATCAACCTTAAATATGCAATCAATGCACTGGAAAATAGGTTCAATCAAATCATTATTATTCATAAATGAGTAAAGATTGATAGGGGAGATATTCAAAGTGTTTGATTGATAGTATTCGATTTGAACCATTTTTTGTGTTACATCCTAAGTTCCAATTCTTTACCTGTTTGGGATCAACAGTGGGGTCAACAGTATAATAATGATTTGATTTGATTTCAACCATTTCATGTTGTTAAACAATTTGGGATCAATGGTGGGGTCTTTTGCAAACAGAGGAGAGACAAGAGAGAAACAAGGAGAGAGAGATAGAGAGATAGGAAAGAGGGGGAGGGGGGAGAGAGAGACAGGAGACAGGGGGAGTGAGAGAAACAGACGAGAGAGAGGAGGGGAGAGAGAGAAACATGGTGCCTCACACACCCTCTTACACTATTGTGGACTCAAATCTAACAAAGTCAACACATGGGACGTTCAAGGCACACCTATGCGTGGAATCATGAGTTAGGGTTTTATATAGTTAACTTGAACCTTAACGCAAACCACATGCTTGAAAAATCTTGATACCTAGTTCACCCCGTTAGGCCCAACCCTTCCAGCCATATGTGCACCACTATAAAAGGAGTGTGAACTGATTTTTCTGAAATTTAAAAAAAAATGCCAGCTATTTTTAGTGATTTTTTTATCTATTTTGACCAAATAATTCATAGTAAATCCATTTTTATTCCAAAAATCATCAAAATTGGTTTTGAGACACCTAACGTGACCCTCCACGTCTTCTCAAGTAATGTTGGGGATATGGTGTTGTGTGAATGGTATTTTGGCACCGAATATTTGATGGGCACAAGACATTTTTCCTCCTTAAGAGTTTGTCCCCAAATGACCTCCATAGGCCAAGGCATTATTGACACTTGACCATCATCCAAAATGGAACGTGAAATTATTTTTCTAGAAATTTTGGGAACTAGCAGCTATATTTTGTGATTTTTCTCTATTTTTTTCACCAAATAATTCACAGTAAATACATTATAACTTGAAAAATCACCAAAGTTGGATAAATTGTGCCTCACACACCCTCTTACACAATATACATATATGCGGAATTGCAGATGGTACAGAAATAATAATGACATTTACTGCCGTTTGTGATGCAATCTCTATAGAAAAAAGCAAAGCAAATGATAAAAAGCTTCGATTACATTAATTTAAACATATTATTTAGGGAAATTCTACGGTACCCTCTAATGAGAGAGTTTTGGTATTTTTTTAATCATTTAATCAATTTCTCTCACCTTTCTTAAATGGTTTTTAGTATTTTTACAGTTTACGGGGCAACATTTAACTATTAGATTTTGTATTTTTAATTTTTGAAAAGACTTTTTGACCCCCTATAACCATTATCCTGTATTTTTTATTGTATTTGTGACACCCTTCTACCCATATTCTTATACAATTAATAATTCGAGATTTAGAAAGAATAGTATCTCACAACGGATAAAAAGGTTCACATGACTCATCATAATAGACGTCATTTATTTCAAAAGTAAACTAATTAGAAATAGAAATAAAAGTCAAAGGTTTTCAAAATACTTAAGCAGCGGAATCAACATCAAAATAACCTACTAGCCATGTAAGGCACTTAAAACAGTTTACAAAATCTCTTCCTAACTAGAAAACGTAAAGTAAAACCCCCAAAAATAACATGCTCTGATGTCACATGTATCAGAACGACCTCCCTTCAATAAATACTCGACACCAGTTGTGTCATCATCATCACATGTAAAATTAATCACAGTGTAACGGTGAGGAAAAGAATACCACTCATGTTGGAATACGAATTTTATAAAATTGGTTAGGGTTGATTTCACTCAATCTTCCTTTCATGCAAGCATACACTTCACTCAATTCAATTGTTAAAAGTGATTCAATGATCCAGTTCACAAACCTAGTTTAAAATCCAATTCCTTGGTAGATTAACCCTATGTCTTCAACTAAATACCCTAATTCCTTAGGTAAACCTAATTGAGGCATGCATTATCATCAAGAATTGCTAAAGATCACATAAAAACTGAATCCTATTCCTAGGCAATCAGAAATTTATGTTGCTTGCTTCAGATCTAAACTTTCCTCAAATTTTCCAATTGTGAAGGAAGCTTTCAATTCATACAATTGATTGGCCAATTCAATTGAAGCTTTAAGTGCAGAAGAAAGCAATTGAAATGTAAACGAAAATTGAATTGAATGATTGAAATGCTTACACAAAATTCAGATCAAGTTCCATCAACTCCTAACCTAAGAGAATCTAGCAATTCATTACAAAAGAGAAGAAGAGAGTGGAGAAAGATGCAAACTCAAGAATGAGATCCATGGAGAATAGCCCTAGATTCCACCTTGGAGTTGAATCCTCAGAGAGAAATGAGAGAAAACGAGGAGAGAAATTGGGAGAGAAAAGGAAATAATCTGAAAAAATGAGTAACTACCTGCATTAATTCCTAACTGACACTATTTATAGTAATTCTGCAGAAATCGTGTCCCCACACAGGCTCTTCCATGTTCCCACACCGAACATGGCAGAGAGCAATTTCTAAAGTCTGTAGCTTCTGGAGTTATCGTGTCTTCACATGAAAAAATCATGTTCCCACACGAGGCTGGTATAGATGTAAATCCTTCAATTTGCACCTCAATTGCCTCAAAATTTCACTGTTTGACTTTCTTCACACTTCAAAATGCTTCTCTTCACTTCTTTCTTTCTATTTTCAAAAAAATTCCTAAAAACAACAAAACAAAGAAAAATTAGAGAAAAAATACTATTATTTACTAAAATTTCTACTGCCACTTGAAAAAGTTTTAATGAATTCTTTGACTAGTCATGATGAGGTGGAAGAAAAAGAAGTAGAAGAATGTTTGAAAAATCTGGAAGCATGTACAAAGACTCATCATTGAAACAAGAAGAATTGAAGAAAGAAAGAAGAAACAAAGAAGAAAAACAAAAAGTGGAGCTGAAACTTCTTCCTTCACATCTAAAGTATGCATTTCTTGGTGAGGGAGAAGTGAATCCAGTGATTATAAGTAATAGCTTGTCTAAAGTGGAGGAAGAAAAATTATTGAGAGTTCTAAGAGAATTCAAGACAGCTATTGGATGGTCAATTTCAGATTTAAAGGAGATTAGTCCAGCTTTTTGTATGCACAGAATCATGTTGGAAGACAATTTCAAGCCAATAGTTCAGCCCCAAAGGAGACTCAACCCAACCATGAAGGAAGTAGTGAAAAGGAAGTTCTCAAGTTATTTGAAGCTGGAATGATATATCCAATTAGTGACAGTGCATGGGTGAGCCCAGTACAAGTTGTGCCTAAGAAAGGAGGAATCACAGTTGTTAAGAATGAAAATAATGAGCTCATTCCTACTCGCACTGTGACTGGATGGAGGATGTGTATTGACTACAGAAAACTTAATCAAGCAACAAGGAAAGACCACTTTCCACTGCCATTCATAGACCAAATGCTTGAGAGGTTGGCTGGACAAGCCTACTATTGCTTCCTTGATGGATACTCTGGGTACAACCAAATTGCTGTGAATCCGGAAGATCAAG
The DNA here is from genome assembly GCA_026901365.1 of Sesbania bispinosa. Classification (NCBI taxonomy): domain Eukaryota; kingdom Viridiplantae; phylum Streptophyta; class Magnoliopsida; order Fabales; family Fabaceae; genus Sesbania; species Sesbania bispinosa. The sequence continues at coordinate 301,755 of QLOH01000547.1, read as the reverse complement.
AAAAGACAGCATTTACTTGCCCATATGGAGTGTTTGCATATAGAAGGATGCCATTGGATTGTGCAATGCTCTGGCAACTTTTCAAAGGTGTATGCTTTCTATTTTTTCTGATATGATTGAAAAATCCATTGAAATTTTCATGGATGATTTTTCTGTTTTTGGTTCTACCTTTGATTCTTGCTTGACTAATCTTTCCCTTGTTTTGAAAAGATGTATAGAGACTAATTTAGTTCTCAACTGGGAAAAATGCCATTTCATGGTACAAGAGGGAATTGTGCTTGGTCACAAAATTTCTGCAAGGGGAATAGAGGTGGATAGAGCAAAAACAGAAGTGATAGAGAAGTTACCACCACCATCTAATGTGAAGGGAGTTCGTAGTTTTCTAGGACACTCTGGTTTTTATAGAAGATTTATAAAGGATTTCTCAAAAATTGCTAAACCATTGTGTGTCTTACTTAACAAGGATGTTCCTTTTCACTTTGATGATAATTGTTTGAAAGCTTTTAACACTTTAAAAGTAAATTGGTTACTGCACCTATTATCTCCCCACCTGATTGGTCTTTACATTTTGAAATCATGTGTGATGCAAGTGACTTTGCTTTAGGTGCAGTTTTAGGCCAAAGAAAAGAAAAATGCTTTCATGCCATTTATTATGCAAGTAAAGTGTTGAATGATAATCAAGTAAACTATGCAACAATTGAGAAAGAAATGCTTTCTGTGGTATTTGCACTAGAAAAGTTTAGATCCTATCTAATTGGTTCTAAAATCATAGTTTACACAGATCATTCTGCACTTAAACACTTGATTTCTAAGGCTGATTCTAAACCAAGATTGATAAGATGGGTTCTTCTCTTACAAGAATTTGATTTGGAAATAAGAGACAAGAAGGGGAGTGAGAACTTGGTGGCTGATCACCTTTCTAGACTTGAGGAAATACATGATTCTGCTGGTGGTATAGATATTCAAGAAGAATTTCCTGATGAGAAGTTGTTCATGATCAACGGAAGGCCATGGTTCGCAGATATGGCGAATTTTAAGGCTACAACAATAGTTCCTACTGATTTAACATATCAGCAAAGAAGAATTTTTTAAGGATGCTAATCATTTCATTTGGGATGATCCATTTCTGTTTAAACATTGTCCAGATGGATTGATTAGACGATGTGTTTCTCAAGAAGAAGCTCAAGCCGTTAAAGTGTTACAAAGTGGATTCTTCTGGCCAACCATCTTTAAGGATTCTCATGCATATGTGAAAGCTTGTGACAAGTGTCAAAGGGTTGGTGGTATGTCAAAGAGAAATGAAATGCCACTCAACAGTATTTTAGAAGTTGAATTGTTTGATTGTTGGGGAATAGATTTCATGGGACCATTCCCATCATCTTTCTCTAATCAATACATTCTTGTTTGTGTTGATTATGTGTCAAGGTGGGTGGAAGCCATAGCAATCACCAACCAACAATTCTCAAACTGTGATCAAGTTTCTTAAAAAGAATATATTCTCTAGATTTGGAGTGCCTAGAGTATGATAAGTGATGGGGGAAGTCATTTCTGTAATAGTCAGCTCCAATTTGTCCTGACTAAGTATGATGTGAGGCACAAAGTGGAAACTCCCTATCATCCATAAACAAGTGGGCAGGTTGAAGTTTCCAATAGAGAGATTAAAAAGATTCTTGAGAAAACAGTGAATATATCAAGGAAGGATTGGGCTATGAAGCTAGATGATGCCTTGTGGGCCTATAGGACAGCTTATAAGACACCTTTGGGATTATCCCCTTATCAATTGGTGTATGGAAAAGCTTGCCATCTCCCTGTTGAGTTAGAACATAAGGCTTTTTGGGCTATCAAGTACTTGAATTTTGATACCACAGCTGCTGGTGAAAAGAGGAAGGCTCAATTGAATGAGTTGGAAGAATTAAGGCTTATGGCATATGAGAATGCTGGAATTTATAAGCAAAGGACCAAGGTTTATCATGACAAACGCATTTTGAACAGGTCATTTCATCAAGGACAACAAGTGTTATTGTTCAACTCAAGATTGAGGTTGTTTCCTGGGAAATTGAAGTCCAAGTGGTCTGGCCCTTTCATAGTAAAAGAAGTTTCACCATTTGGAGCCATTGAAATTCAGAATCCCACATCTGGGAACACATTTAAAGTCAATGGACAGAGGCTCAAGGAGTATTTTGGAGGAGAAATTGAAAGGGGGAAGTCAATTATCACTTTAAATGATCCTCCATGAATTAAGCATTGAAAAAAAATCAGTAGTTGTAGCTATAAATTCCTGTTTTTCTTGATTTTGTTTGAATATGTTAGGAACTTAGTGTTAATTCAAAGGATTTAGTTTCTTAGAAATTGATCAATTTTAGAAAATTAAGAGTACTGTGATAGTTTACTACTTCTTTGATTGTAGTTACATGACTAACAAATGGTATTGTATTGCAGGAAGTTGGAAATATATCAGCTGGAGAACTTGAATTGATTCTGTTCAAATCGTGTCTTCACAATCTGTGATCCATGTGAGGACACGACAATTAGAAAGCAATTTCTGGAACAGGTCTGATGCTCAATTTGATTCTGCCAGAATCGTGTCTTCACAAGCAGTGTTCATGTGGGGACACGAAAAATTAAAAAGCAATTTTTGGAGGAGCTCGTGACAGTAGGTGCTCTCTATGTAAGTTTGGTGAGGACACTATATTACTTATGTGTAGACACGATTTTTACACCCACAATTTTCACTCAAGCTCAAATTGTCATCAGCCATCACTTCTATAAAAAAAATAATAATAAATAAAATAAAAAAAAATAATTTTTTTTTAAAAAAAAATAAAATTTTCCCTAATATTTTTTTTCTTCTCCTATACACTACCTCACCACCTGATTTCACTATTCTTTTTCTCTCACTTCAAACTTATTCATTTCCATCAAACCCTCTGTTTCGTCCCTTTCCATTCCTCCTCACCGTTCCTATCTCACTCTTTTCTCTGCAAAAGAAAATTTGAACCCTTCGTTCCTCTTTCATTCAAAATCTCTACTCTTTTACACTCACATTCAAACAATCAAAACCGCATTTAGCCAGTTCTTCTTTCCTATTCTTGCTCACGTGCGGTGTTAAAGTGGAGGAATTGTTCGCCAGTTTGGGTAGTAGTTGCTGCAAAAGAGGTTGTTCACGGCAAGGAGTGTTCGAAAATTTTCATTGTGTTTGTAAGCGCTTCTCAGGTATATTCTTCTTACCCTTTCTTTTTTCATTTTTAGTAAGTAGCGGCTGATTGGCTTTGTCATTGTGAGCTATTGGAATTGTGTCTGAAATGCTTGTGAGAGATCTTGAAAATATTTGGAATTATGCAATGTTTTTAATCCTGTATGTATTGTGTTTCTGGTTGTGCTTTAAATGCTTGGAAAATTGTTTGATAAAATGCTTGTGAGAGTTTGTATTTCCTTGCATTATCATAAAAATTTCTTCTCACTGTTTGATTAATCTCTGAGAGCAGAATTTCAATGATTTTTAGAATTAGAGATTTGGCACCACCTTATGAGGCTCACACACCATGATTCATTGTTTTGCACTTGATCTTCACATAGCTTCATAGAGATGTTTTGTACATATTCTAATTTTTTTTGTTTGCTTTGCTTAGTTTTAGTAGTTGTTCTGTACATATTTTTAGGATATAGTTTTTGCTAGTCATTGTATAATTTAGGATGTAAATAATAGTTTATTTGGTTTTCTTTTAGTTTGTTTTCTTTTTTAGGAAAGCTTGATTTCTTTGCTGAACTTTTTCTAAAGCATCCCATGACTCTTTCTTTTTAATTCCATTCTAATCTATTTGATAATAATCTTATTCCTGGGCAATTTCCATAAGTGTTCCTCAATAATCATTTGCAAAATCTGAACATCTTGATTGATTGGACATTCTTGATCTTTGCTTGATAATTATGTGGGAGTAGATCATTGAATTAGTTGGATTGTAGTCACAACATTACCCTGTGAGGATTTTGGGCCATACACTCTAATTGATTCCTTGTTGTGTGATTGGCTACTCCTTGAGATTTCATTCTAGAACTTGACTTTGTTCTTAATTGAAATTGTTTCTCATTTGCATCCACATGCATGATTGAGACATTCTTTTGTTAGCTATTGGGCTAAATAGACCACCCTGAAAAATATTTCCCTTTGCTTGGCCCCTTTGAGCCTTTTTCCCATTTCTTCTTTCTAAGCTCATTATAAGCCTCAAATGAAAAACCATTAATGTCCTTCCTCTTTAGGATTAAAGGATATATGGCACATTCTAGGATGAGTTTTTGAAATTAAGTTTGGGGTTACTTTCTGTTTTGCTTGAGGGCAAGCAAATGTTTTAAGTTTGGGGTGGGAAAGCAAACTTGCTTATTTCAAAAAGAAAAGAAAAAATGTGTTGTTAAAAAAAAGCAAAGAATGATATAAAAAAAAGCAAGCACATTGATATAAAAAAAGAGTTACAGTAGAGGAAAAAAAAAAGAGTACATTGAGAAAAAAACATAGTTACAGTAAAAAAAATTGATGAAAAGTAAAAGAAAGGTTCAAAAAAAATAAAAAAATAAAATGGGGCAATGAAATTAAATCAAAGGAAGGATGAGTTAACTTCATACTTAACTCTTGAGCTCATCACATATATCCTTTAATTCTTTTGGGGTTAACTAGATCCTAAATTTTCCTACCTTGTCCCAAGCCCCCATTACAACCCAATTAAAAGTCCTCATGATTTGTGGTTGCACTTGTGTTTGCAGTGGAAGTTTTAGAACAGTGTCAAGCCTATGGTAATGAATCTTGAGTGGGTAGTAATTATGAGAGAAACCGTACCCTTTAAACACTAAGAGTGATGAGGGAAACACTATCTTGTGAGGGTTGTGAATGCAATTCATACTTTTCTTTGTGAAACTTTTGCATATTTTATCTTGCATTGATTCAAGATTGGGCTGAGATATCATGATGCTAGGTACTGCACTTGTTTGATTTGTGATAGCACTTATGCTAATTGTTTGAGGAATGGATTAGAGTTGAATGATTAGTTGTGTAAAATTGTGAAGAATAGGGATGTTCACTTGTGGATTTCAACCCTTGTTTTGTCTAGAAATATTCTTGATTGAGCTTTAATTGTTTGCTTGGGGACAAGCAAAATTCTAAGTTTGGGGTTGTCCAGAAAACTTGTTGGAAAATTGGCAAGCGCACCAATATCGTCAAGTATTCGAAGTAAATGACGGTATCGTATCCACAAGGATTGAAACTCAACTACCAAATTACAGGGAACTTATCTAGTTGAATAGGAGAAATTCAATTGTGTTCAATGATATAAAACTAAACAGTAAGCTAAATCTCACAACTAAACTAGAAACCTTGAACTTGTTTTGATCAAATTGATAAAAATGCACTAAAGTTGGAATACGAATTTTATAAAATTGGTTAGGGTGATTTCACTCAATCTTCCTTTCATGCAAGCATACACTTCACTCAATTCAATTGTTAAAAGTGATTCAATGATCCAATTCACAAACCTAGTTAAAATCCAATTCCTTGGTAGATTAACCCTATGTCTTCAACTAAATACCCTAATTCCTTAGGTGAACCTAATTGAGGCATGCATTATCATCAAGAATTGCTAAAGATCACATAAAAACTGAATCCTATTCCTAGGCAATCAGAAATTTATGTTGCTTGCTTCAGATCTAAACTTTCCTCAAATTTTCCAATTGTGAAGGAAGCTTTCAATTCATACAATTGATTGGCCAATTCAATTGAAGCTTTAAGTGCAGAAGAAAGCAATTGAAATGTAAACGAAAATTGAATTGAATGATTGAAAATGCTTACACAAATTCAGATCAAGTTCCATCAACTCCTAACCTAAGAGAATCTAGCAATTCATTACAAAAGAGAAGAAGAGAGTGGAGAAAGATGCAAACTCAAGAATGAGATCCATGGAGAATAGCCCTAGATTCCACCTTGGAGTTGAATCCTCAGAGATAAATGAGAGAAAACGAGAGGAGAAATTGGGAGAAAAAGGAAAGAATCTGAAAAAATGAGTAACTACCCGCATTAATTCCTAACTGACACTATTTATAGTAATTCTGCAGAGAATTGTGTCCCCACACAGGCTCTTCCATGTTCCCACACGAACATGGCAGAGAGCAATTTCTAAAGTCTGTAGCTTCTGGAGTTATCGTGTCTTCACATGAAAAAATCATGTTCCCACACGAGGCTGGCAGAATGTAAATCCTTCAATTTGCACCTCAATTGCCTCAAAATTTCACTGTTTGACTTTTCTTCACACTTCAAAAATGCTTCTCTTCACTTCTTTCTTTCTTATTTTCCAAAAAATCCTAAAAACAACAAAACAAAGAAAAATTAGAGAAAAATACTATTATTTACTAAAATCACCTCTAAAATACAAACAACTCAATTATATACAAATTTTAGCTACAAAATTACAAAGTTATCAAACTAAACAACTAAAAACTCCCTAAAATTATCCTAAAAATATACTAATCAAATGGATTTATCAGCTACTCTATCCTCACCCACATATAATCCTCATTATCATCAAGTAATCACATACTCATTTCATTTTACATCTATATTATCAAACATCTTATCTCATCATAAATACACGAATCACGCTTTATAAGTCATCAATCTCATTCTCAATATATATTAGTCATCTCAACAATACATCTCATAACATCATAATGTAATTCAATATCATCCTCAAATTCAACGTATGTTCATCAATCATCATGCATATTAAATATCATCAATATCATCATAGTCATCATAATCATCATAACATCATAATCATCATAATCATCATACTCATCATAATCATCATAACCATCATAATCATCATAACCATCGTAATCATCATACTCATCATAATCGTCATAACCATCATAATCATCATCCCAAGGATCATGATTTGGAACTTCGCACAATGGGTGTTCCTCATCAATCTCCCTAGTTGTCACCAATGATGGATCCCATCATGGTCTCTGCACCCCCTCTAATGGGTCCGCGCAGTTCACCTCCCCGAGTTGCACGTCACCCCTCTCTAGGCTTGTGCATCTCCAGTACAACACCTCCCTGAGCTGCACTCCACCCTTCACTGGGCTTGTGCATCTCAAGTACAATCACCTCCCTGAGCTACACTTGCCTCTCACTAGGCTTGTGCATCCCAACTACAATCACCTCCCTGAGTTACACTCGCCTCTCACTAGGCTCGTGTATCTCAAGTACAATCACCTCCCCGAGTTACACTCGCCTCTCACTAGGCTCGTGCATCCCAAGTACAATCACCTCCCTGAGTTACACTCGCCTCTCACTAGGCTCGTGTATCTCAAGTACAACATCATATATGCTCAAGGCATCATCAATCATCATAAAATTAATTACATCATCATCATCATCAACATTATTATCATCATAACATCATCATTAATCATCCTCATCATCAATTATCATAAGCATCATTATTCATCATCATCATAAAACATCATAAGCGTCATTAATCATCATCAATCACCCCTCATAAGGTTATACACAGCATCATCATCATCATAATAAACATCCATTCATCAAAGGTATAATCATATCATCAAGGTCACCCAAAATCAAGTATAGAAATCATCATCAAGCAATAGGATCTCAAAATCCACACTGGTAATCGATTACCAGCCTCCGGTAATCGATTACCTGCAAACAAGGGTCTCTGGTAATCGATTACAACCCCTCTGTAATCGATTACCTGCAAGCAAAACACACTGGTAATCGATTACAGCATCCCTGTAATCGATTACCTACAAGCAATCACTCTGGTAATCGATTACATCAATCCTGTAATTGATTACCTGCGAACAAACAGCACTTCCAGGCTGCCCAGAACACCCTGGTAATCGATTACACACCCTGGTAATCGATTACCCGCGACGCAGATCGCAATTCTCGCGATCTTTGACCCTTTTAATCCCCTTTATTCATCCTCTAATCAATCCTCTTTGTTATATCATCAATCATATATGATTGTATCAACAAAACTCAGCAAAAACAACAATCTTTACACAGATTATACAATTAATTCTTCAAAACCCCAAATCATCAAATCCCTAATTACCCCATTTCAATATTCTCAATATCCTCTTCAATTTCACCCAAGAATTCATCAAGATTCATCAAATCAATCATCAATTAACAGTTTTCATCATCCATTCTCAATATAACATATATTAATACGAATTTAAAGTCTTAAGTTACTACCCAAGCACCCCCCACATGCACATACAAGCAGCACCCTCTTCCCCACCGTACCTTGAAGTGAAGATCGAACAGTAAGGAAGACTCCGTCTTGGTTCTTGATGATTATCCCTCAGCAACCTCCTCTGAGACTTGGTTTCTCCCCTCCTTAGCGTTTCGCTCTCTGACGATTTGACGAATAAGGATTAGGGTGAACTGATAACCCCTCCTTACTAAAATGCCTATATGGGCTTGGCCCACTCTCAACCCCCTTATCCACTACAACATAGTTGAGATTTAGTAACATTTGAAAAATGTTGCTAAAGTATTAAAAATGTTGCTATTTCTATTAGCAACATTTTTACAAATGTGGGATAAAGTCCACGTCGCTAAATGGTTTAGGCAACATTTTTCATACATCATTAACAACATTTGAAAAAATGTTACTAATTTCACTTTGTGGTAACATTTACAAAAATGTTGCTGCATGGAGAAAAAGTATGTATATTAGCTAGAACATATTTTGTAGTTATTCCCAAGCTAATGGATAGCTACCTTTGTTATGAAACTTGGTAGTTAAAATAGCTAGGAAAAAATTCTGTAGCTACATTATTAAAATCTATGCCAAATGCTATTTCAACTTATTTATACTAACATGTCTTTATTGTTGCATTTCTAACAACAAATTATTTTTACTTTCACGATCAATTAATATAATAAAAAAGACTTAATATCATTTCCTTAAAAACAAAATACAGAAAAAAGAATAAGCAAGTAGCTAGTGAAGATAAAATTAGAATAATATAACCTAAAACATATGCCATCTAATATAACTATTCACGTCCAAGATTTGAAAATTTAAAAAAGTACTAATTATAACCTACAACAAAGCATTTACACATAAACTAAAAAATAAGTAAAAGGAAAGTTAGAAAGCCAAATTAAACTAGATCACATGGTAACAGCTAGTAGCATTATACGAGTGAGTTTGAAAACATTACAACAAATACAACATAATTAAGAATGGAAAAAAAAGAAGGAAAAGAAAAAAAATTAAAATAAAATGACACTACCAACATTAATTCATCTTCACGGGTCTGTTACATGGGAAAAATAAAACATAATAAAACATATGGCCAACACAATAAAATATAATAATAGAAGGCAAATAAAGATAAAAGATACATAACCAGATTTAATAAACACTTGAATGTCAATAACAAACTAATAAAAAGGACGCTGGTTTGATGAAATGGCGAGAGAGAGTGAGAGAGCAGGAGCAGAGGAATGGACCTTGGTGAGATCAAGAAAAAGGAAAGATCTGCGATACGGAATAGGCACAATTGAGGAGAATACATCAAAGGACACAACGCCAAGAGAGGATAATGAATTTGCATGGGATGCACAACAGAGGAAATACTCAAGGTATGGCGAGTATATGGGGAGGGAAGGTAGTAGACATTTATATTCCGGCGAATAAGGATAAGGGGGGTAGAAGGTTTGGTTTTGTGAGATACAGATGGATTGACAATGTTCAGGAATTTCAATTCAAATTGAATCAAATATGGATAGGAACATATAAACTGTGAGTCAATTTTCCTAAGTTCACGAGAAGAAAGAAAGTCAAAGCTAAGGAAGAAAGGAAGGGTGGTGCAATGTCTTTTGTGGCAAACCATGATGTTGGTGGTAGAGTGGAAGGAAGAAGTTACTCAGATGTAGTAAGAGGAAGAGTGCAGAAATCATGGAAACCGAAAAATACACTGAGAAAGGCTAATGATATGAATTGGTCTGGTTTGGAATTCCATGTGGAGACGGCAAATATGGAGTGGCTTTCAAAATGTTTCGTGGGAAAGGTGCAACAGGTAGATGAGGTGTTTCTATTGCAAGATAAAATTTTAGAGGAAGGTATTCGTTCTATTAAAGTTATTCCTATGGGGGGTGACATGGTCTTGCTTCAACCACTGGATGATGAAGATCTGGTAGAACTTTCCAAAGAGTTGGAAGATATGTTTTCTCAGTGGTTTATCTCAATTCAACCATGGAGCCCAGAAGAAGTGGTTCATGACAGATTTGTTTGGGTACGTTGCCAAGGTGTACCAGTTCATGCATGGACTGAGGACTTTTTTATAATGATTGCAACACATTTTGGGAGATATGTGTGTATTGATACAAGCACCAAGAAAAGAGATAGGTTGGATGTTGCTTATATGATGATTCAGACGACATCTTTACAAACAATCAATAGATGTTTCAAAGTAAAGATTAATGGTTTATTATTCTCTATTAGTACTGTGGAGGATCCTTTCATTAATCCTTGGAGCATTTTACCAAAGAAGGAAAACATGGTGTGTCAGTTGGAATGTACAAGCTCAGATTCATCAGAATGCAGTTTTTCAGAAGGGGAAGATGATGATATTGGAGCGCATTTGTTTAAGGATATGATGCAGAATTATGTGGAAGGGAATAGTAATGCAAATTTGAAATGTCAGTTATTGGAGAATTCTGTTTTATCGCCCATTAATTGCGATATTAATGTACCAGATTGTGATATCAATAGTGAATTGATGCCTGAGAATGCGGGAGTCAATTTGCTTGATTCAAATTTGCAACCCTTTGATAAGGGGATTTGTGGGACGGTTGGCAAACTTGTAGGCGAAAGTTTGGTGGAAGTGGCGGAACCTCCAGCGAATGTGTGTGTGGTTAAACCAAGTGTGTCAAAACATTGCCCATTTATATGCGCAAGTGCAGTGCCTAGAAGTGATGGTGCATCTGGACCAATTACAATTGCATATGTATCCGATCCAATCCCAAAATCATGTGCAACCAAAAACCCAATCAAGTGAAGTCGGTCTACTTACATGTACAATCGGTTCAAATGTAGGTGAATTGCCAAGGAGTGTAGCTGACACCGACCCAATTGTATGTACAGCCGGCCCCAAATGCTAAACCATCGAGTGAAGTTGCGAATGCAGCCAGGCTATTGTTATGTGAAGAACATCTGGTCCAAGTCCAATTGTAGTTGCAGTTTGGCTGTTTGAAGATGCAGCCGGCCCAGGTCCAATGAAGGACCAGTCAGCCCATCTATATCCAGCCCCCTAGATGTCATGCTTCAGGTGGGTAATAAACAAATGCAAGGCAAAAATTCTTCTCCTCTGCAAGGCCGAGACCACTCATTAACTCCGCCCCATTATTCTGAAGAGCTAGTTGAAGTAAGTAAGCAGCTAAAGACGGTGGGTGTGGGTGATGCCGTACTGGGTACTAATGCGGAAAATTTGACAGTCCAAATTGAAGATCCTCAACTGTGTGAGGTCCTTATTGTCTTAGAAGGGGAAAATGAAGGCTCTGGGAAAACCTACTCAGCTAGAAGTTGTTGGTGGTCAGAAAGAGAAGGGAAGGGGGAGACCAAGAAAAAGGGCTCACGTTAAGGCTAAGGTGAGTAATTTACCCTTAAATGCACTTCCTGATGCTGTAGTGTTAGAAGAAATCCTCAATTAGTGGCAAATAAAGTATGGCATATAGGTGAGAATCTAGGGGTAACTTTGGAGGGGGAAACTGTGGAGATGGTCCAAAAGTTAACAGAGATGGAGGAACGGGATAGGAAAGTTGTTGGTAGAATAAGAAGTGTAGGAGGAACATAATGTTTAACAATGGTTTTGGTGGGGAATGGGGTTAATAGTTGTCATGAATTTAGCTTCTTGGAATATAAGAGGAATTGGGGGCCGTTTGAAGAAGGTGGAAATTCGACAGTTAGAAAAAGTTGTTTTTTTAATGATTCAAGAGACAAAAAAGAAACTATTGATAGTAATCTGATCAAGCTGTTGGGTGGTGATGATAATTTTAGTTGGTCTTATGTTCCTTCTAATGGCTTGTCTGGTGGTCTGTTGTCTGTGTGGAAAAATTCTATGTTTACTGCCCATGAAATTTTTTCAGACTTAAATTATATTGGTGTTAGAGGGTGGGTGGGAGTTGAAAGGTGTTTTGTACTATTGTCAACATTTATGCTCCATGTGATTCAACAAGCAAAAAGAACCTGTGGAGGAAATTATTATCCTGTAAACAGGAGAAAGGAGGTGACATATGGTGTTTTGGTGGTGATTTTAACGCAATCAAAGCAGAGAGGGAGAGAAAAGGGGTCTCTACCTTTTGGAGGAGGGAGGATTCATCTTATTTTGGGGAATTTATTGAAATGGCTGAGTTGCTAGACATTCCGATGGTTGGAAGAAAATATACCTGGTACAAAAGTGATGGATCTTGTATGAGTAGACTGGATAGATTCTTAATATCAACAGAGTGGATGGAGAAGTGGAGTAATACCTCACAATGGGGTCTGAAACGAGGTGTGTCTGATCATTGCCCAGTGTTGTTGAAACGAGATAGTGTTAATTGGGGGCCGAAACCTTTTCGAGTGCTTGATTGTTGGAGATCCTCCCCACAATATACAGATTTTGTTCTTAATCACTGGAAGGGTATTTCTGTGGAAGGGAGTGCTTCTTTTGTCCTGAAAGAAAAATTAAAGGCTATGAAAAATTCACTAAAGAGGTGGAATAAGGAGTCTTTTAGGGAGTTTCCAGCAAGAATTTCAGATATGAGGGAGAAAATTAATGTGCTTGATGTCAAAAGTGAGGAGTATGTTTTAACAGATGAGGAAGTGAATTGTAGAAAAGAGTGGACAGCTGAGTTATGTCATTTGTTATCTTTGCAACAGAGCCTGTTATTTCAGAAATCTAGATTGAAGTGGATGCAAGAAGGAGATGCAAATTCAAAGTTCTACCATGCCTGCATTAATAAGAGAAGAGTACGAAATGGTATTCATCAGTTGAGAGTAGGACCTGAAAACTATGTTGAACCAGTAGCTTTAAAGGAGGCTGTGAAGGGGTATTTTGAGCATCATTTTATGGCACTTCCAAGGAGGCGGCCGACTTTAGATGGTGCCTGTTTCAAATCTCTGTCACAAGAGGAAGCATCTAACTTGATCATACCATTTTCTGAAGATGAGGTGAAGGCTTGCAGTTTGGGATTGTGGTGGCTCGAAAAGTCCAGGCCCTAATGGGTTTAATTTTAAATTCATTCAGGATTTCTGGGATATACTAAAAACGGATTTTATTTCCTTCTTGCATGAGTTCCATTCTAGTGGCAAACTGGTTAAGGATCCAACAGTTCCTTTATTGTTCTGGTTCCAAAAGTTGATTGCCCACAAAGGTGGAGAGGAATATCGCCCGATTTCTTTGATTGGGGTTATGTATAAAGTACTGGCAAAGGTGTTGGCAAATAGGTTAAGGAAGGTGATAGGGACGCTAATTTCAGAATGTCAATCAGCTTTTATTCAAGGTAAAGTGATCTTTGATAGCATATTGATAGCCAATGAAGTTGTGTAGGAAGCTAAGAGGAAAGGTAAGAGCTATCTATTCTTTAAAGTAGACTTTGAAAAAGCATATGACTCAGTTAGTTGGGACTTCCTGCTATATGTGATGGAACGGATGGGTTTTCCACTTATTTGGAGAAATTGGATAGCTGAATGTTTGCATTCATCTCAGATTTCTGTTCTTATTAATGGTAGCCCAACTTATGAGTTTGGGCTTGGACGTGGGTTGAGGCAAGGCGATCCATTAGCTCCCTTTCTTTTTCTCATTGTGGCAGAGGGGCTGAACTCTATGATGTCTAATGCTGTTCAAGCTAATCTTTTTTCTGGATACAACGCTGGACGGGATTCACTTCATTTGTCACATCTACAGTTTGCTGATGATACAATTATTTTGGGGGAATCTTCTATGTCTAATACTTGGGCTATAAAAGCCGTTCTGCAATTATTTGAGCTAGTCTCAGGCCTGAAAGTGAATTTTCATAAAAGCAGGTTGTTTGGTGTGAATGTTGATCAGGGGAGGCTTGAAGGGTTTGCAAAATTTTTGAATTGCGGTGTTGGCTCAATCCCATTTATTTATCTAGGCCTACCTATTGGTGCGAGTCCAAGGAATAAGGCTACCTGGAAGCCGATTATTCAGAAGGTGCAGAAGAGATTATCTATGTGGAAGTGCAAGAACTTGTCCTTTGGTGGTCGTTGTGTCCTTCTACAATCTATTCTCAATGCCATTTCGATTTATTATCTTTCTTTTTTCAAGGCTCCTACAGGTATTATTTCTCAATTACATTCTTTGTTTAGATCTTTTCTGTGGGGTGGGAATGGAGAGAAAAATAAAATAGCATGGGTGGGTTGGGAGGAAGTTTGTAGAGACAAGAAATTTGGGGGTTTGGGGTTACGAGGTTTGGGTGCTTTCAACTTAGCTCTATTAGGAAAGTGGAGATGGCGTCTTTTGGTTGAAAAGGAAGGTTGTGGCATAAGGTGTTAACTTCCATCTATGGAGAGAAGATTGTTGCTGGATTGAGTGGTGGGAGAGTTAGGGGATCTAGGTGGTGGCATGATATTTGGGGTATTGAGAGTGGCATGTGTTACGTCTGATTGGTTCTCTAATGGTTGTGTCAAAGAGGTGGGAAATGGGGGAAACACTTTGTTCTGGGATGATGTTTGGTGTGGTAGTGGTGCTTTGAGCTTTTGGTTTGCACGACTTTTTTCTATATCCAACAATAAGTCGACAAGTTTAGCAGACATGTGTTTAAGGAGTGCAGGGAGTGTGGAGTGGAATTGGTGCGGGAGAAGGGATCTCTTTCAGTGGGAAGAAGAACAATTGGAATTCTTGCTTATGGAATTGCAAAGCGTGAATCTTTGTGAAGATAAATCTGATGGTTGGAGGTGGAAACATGATTCTGGAAGTTCTTATTCTGTTAAGTCGGCCTATCAAATCATAATTAACCAGTCTATATATGTTGATTTCCCTATGTATAGATATTTGTGGTCCAGATTGATTCCTTCCAAGGTTTCTGGTTTTGGTGGAGGTCTATTCTAGATAGAATCCCAACAAAGCATAACCTAATTAAATGAAATGTTCTGCCACCCAATGTAGCATCTTGTGTTTGGTGTGATCTCTGCGAGGAATCCACATCCCATCTCTTCTTTGAATGTTTCTTTGCTTTTAAAATCTGGATGTCTTGTCTTCAATGGTTTGGGTTCTCCTCTGTCCAGATTAGTACTGGCTTGGCAAATTTTGAACAATTTGTGGGGATCCCAAATTGTAATGTTGTGAACCGGGTTCGATGGTCTTCTATTTGGTTGGTAACATTGTGGTCAATTTGGCTTGCAAGGAATGAGGCTGTTTTTTCTCTAAAATTTCTGGATTCTGAGGATGTGTTGGATTTAATTAAGCTGAGATCCTGGAATTGGTTACGGGCAAAAGATTTAGCTTTTAAATACCCTTTTGCTCTTTGGTCTAATGACCCATTCTCTTGCTTGAATTTCTTCTGACATATGCTGACTGTTGTTTACTATATTTGCTGATGAAGAACAAGATGTTGATGCTTGAATAATTAATGGCAACTGTGTGTTGGGACTTGTTCAGTACTTCTGTTATTAGTGCATTTGCTGGTTTTGCGGGATGTGTTCTCATTGAGGGTGATGCTATTATTGTTTCTTGATCCTAATTATGTTTTAGCTGTCTCTTTTGGCTCTGCTGCTGGTTTTGATGTGGCCGCACAAGTCTCTTCGTAGATTTTTGGTCAATTTGCTAAGTTGCTAATATACTTTGTCATAAGTGTTTGGTGGATATTACGCTGTCTGGCAAGGTCTGATTCATCATTTGATATTGTCCAATTGGTGCAATTATCTCCAATATATGCTTTAGTCTAAGCATACCTCCGTAAGTGTTTTGTCTAGTGTCTGGTGGGTCTTTTCTTTAATTCCTTTTTGTGGGGCTCTTTTTTCCCCCACCGAAAGCTTAGTTTTGTTATTTGTATATAGGTTAGAGTACCCTTTATACTCTCTCTTAATAATATTCCTTTGCTTATAAAAAAAACTAATAAAAAGGGACATAATTGATTAAAATAAATTATATAGAAAGGGGGAAATACAATTGTTTGAAAAGCTGCAAAGAAATTTAAGTTCTTACTTGTTAACTATTTGTATATCAGCAACAATTCTTTTGCACATTACCTGTCAACCAGTCACTCGGGTCCATCCACCTGAAACCAATTAACCAAGATTCTTGTAATTCTTCTTCAATCCATAGAAGCTAAAAAGCTAGATTGCATAAGTAAATAAAGACATACATAATTGAATCAATAAAAAGGATTACCAATTGTCATACTCGAAGGAGATAAATATATTATATGAACCATCTGCAGAACTTATAAATCTATGTCAGAATTTGTTTTTCTCACATCTTTAGACATTGTCCCAATTATTAGTTTAGACTATTTTACAATGGGCTTAATCTGTTGGCCGGATATAGTTTGCCATTCTCATTATTTTCTCATTCCATTTCTTTTAACTTGATTAGATTTTCTTGCATTTTCTGCAGCAGTATTAGGAGTTTACATTGTTCCTCTGCAATAAGCAGCCTAGCTCTACGCTCAAGTGGTAGAAACAGAAGAATAAATTTAACCAAAAATAAGACTTTTATAACCTGGGTGGCAAGTTTCGGTATGTATAAACCTTGAGATACAGAAAAACTGGTTTTAAAAACATCACCAAAAATGAACTCATCAGTTATGAAATGCCTCTTCTTGACAACTTAGGGAATGTGCATAGAGCAAGCAAGATTAAGTCAACAATTTAAGTTATGTTATGTAGGCTATGTGAGGTTTTGTGTGTTGAACCCATGGCGTTTCTAAGAGATGTTTATGGATATGATTTTCTGAAATATATTCTCATTTAACTCCATTTCAACCAAGTAGGAGTTGATATTTCATTATTCATTTGTATGATTAAAACTTCTTAGTGTGTCTGTGTAAAGCAAAGGCTACCAGTGACAGTGTGTATAAGTGGAAGGGAAATTACCTGATATTCCTAAAAATATATAAATCCTATACAGATTGAGAAGAAAGTCCATGCTATCTGAAACATGGGAACAATAAGAATTGCATCAAACAAGGACAGTCCTTCATTCAACCCGGTCATCTGATAACCATTGGACATAGCCAGTCGTAAGAGGTTAGAACTGCCAAAATGAAGTTGACATTAGGCATAAAGTACATGGTTCTTGTGTAACAAAGCATGATTGCATGTTGGAGTAGCTGACTTACAGAGATTTGGCAAACAACACAGAACATGAACCTACAACCCCTGAAACTACAACATATGAAAAGGGCAGTAGCATATTCCAATAAGGTCTGAGGTCATGTCCTGATACTGCAAGCTGAAGTTCTCCTCTCCTGCATATTGTACTTATTAAATATAAAGAAGGAAAATTGTTTGATTATACTAGCAACAAATAATTAAATCCTACTCATTACTTGTAAATGGAGTGATGCAAGGCAACAATTAAGACCAAAGCTAGAAGATACATAAGGAATGCAACATTGGCATACTTCTCTGTCAACTGCTCTGGTGTATAACTGAAACACAAGAAGTTTACACAAAAATTAGTTTGCACCATTGAAATCAATAATTGCTTTATCATATGATTGAACTATTTAGCATAAATGTATCTTGACGTTCAGTAAGCATAAAGAACATATTAAATGTTATAGAAGAAGCATTTCAAATGCTCTTTCTTCCTATCTCTCACATACATATGAAAGCCTAGAATTTGCAGTTTTCTGAATTATGCATTTTAGTAAATTGCAGATGATAATTGATACTATCTTTAGGACAATCTAACTGGCATCCAAATTAACATTGTTTTCACAAGGAAACCTTGAAGTCAAGATTTAATTGAACTAGGAAAAATATTACATACCAGGTGATTGGTGATTGCCAAAAGCAACTAGAAAAACTTTTCCAAGAACAATGAAAGTTGTGGCAACCAGGCGTGAGAATTGAGAAGAGGGTTCAAATTGTGATAAAATTACCAAACGTTTAGAAATTACCAAACATTTTCAGCCATAATCTACCTTTAATAAGAACTATACTACCTTTAATAAGAACTGTACTAAACCACAATGATCCCTGATCGTGGCCGAGATCATACGAGGTGGTCCGAGGTGTTTTGTGGATGCCGGGAATCGTCTTGATGGCGCTCCGGTACGGTGGTGCGCGGCGGGGATACCTGCGAAGGCACTCCGATGCTTAAGTCAGTTCAGGGAGAAGGTGAGAGTATGTGATATGGAGAGATGTGTTACCTTATGCTGTGTGGGGTGGCTCTCTTATATAGAGGTGCCTTGTCATGTCAGGGGGAGGCAGGTGCAGGTGGTACAGGCACGCCTGCTCCGTAATCCCTCTGTTCCAGCCGTAAATTACGGTGGCGTGTGTCAGTGGTAGTCCCTTTATCAGAGGCGCCTCTCATCGCATTAAATGCGATGAGACTGGGTAGGTGGCGCTAGGCCTGGGTACTAGTGTCAGTAGGTGGCCGTGGTGTCCCAGGGCACGGGCCGAGGTCATCTTGCTGGCGAGGCCCCACTAGAATCTTGTGGCCCTGTCGGTCGCGGGGTCCTGGATAAGGTCGTCCTACGCCGGCCCTTGGTATATTACGTCGGTCCTAAGCGCGGTCCGATGTGTTCTTTGCTGAGCGTCGGTCGAGTCCGGATCAGTTGCCCCCCAGGGTGATGGTGAACTCTCAGTTGACCATTGTGGTGGTGACGTGTCAGTTTCGAGCTCAGGGGTACATCGGATTACTTCCCTAGGTGTCGGTCAGGTCCGGATCAGTTGCCCCCAGCGTGATGGTGAACTCTCAGTTGACCATCGCGGTTATTGGGTTGGAGGACCGACATGTTCGACGTGTCCTTTGCCGTGTTAGGGAATCTTGTGGTGTGCTAGTCTGGCTGATGTTGCCCTCAATTCTGTCGTTTCAGCGTGTTGTCTTTTCGTCTGCAACCGTCTTGTCGTTTGCAGCCTTTTTCCGACCTGTTCCATCAAGGCACCGTACGCGTGGCGTGTTGCGGTTCGTTTGCAGCCTTTGGGACGCGTGGCCATAAATGCCAATAATTACTAAGATCGTGGGGGTGATCGTGTTTTCGTTTTTACTCTTTTGCCCCAATTTTGGTAAGGGGAAAGATCCATTTTGCCCCTGCAGGTGCTGTTCTTCCTTTCTTGTCCTCCTGTGAAAAGACGCTGGTGCCCCCATGCTCTTGCTTGTGTCTTTTTGAATTCGCTCCGAAATGGCGAATTTGCCCCTCGTTGTTTGAACTAAGGAAGTGTGAGGGAGGTAACCGTCTCCCTCCACTTTCATTTCCCCTTTTTTGCTCAGGAACCAAGCTCTGTGTCTTCTTCTTTTCTCTCGTCGTTGCTGCCGGAAAATCCCTTTCCCTTCGCAACTGCTTGTCGCTGGTCACACTTCTGTTCCGATTAAAGTCATTCTTGCGTCCTAAGCTTTCCATTGGTGGTTCAAGTTCTCTATTTGTCACTCACTGTCTTGTGCTGGAAGTTTTGCTCCGCCGTGCGCCGCCGCTAGCTTTGCCAAAGTAGTCAGGGACCTTGCTATTCCTCCCCCTTTCTCCCTTTTCAATTTTGTTTTGATAAGGATGGGGGGGAGAGCAGTGACTCTGTGGAGGTTCTGGCTGCTCCTCCCCCATCTTGGCCGACGTCGAGGGACAGGGGGGGTTCCGAGGTCTTCTCGCCCCCTGACCATTCCCACTATGGTGCGTCGGTACCGTAGAGTGGAGGCCTCGGCCCGCGAGGGGATTCACAGACTCTCGCCGGCCCAAGTGTCGGCCTCAGTGAGAGAGCTTTGCGCGTCCTCTTTGGTTTCTGACTTTGATTCGGTGAATGAGGATGTCGAAAGTTCTTACTCACATTCTTCTGCTGCAGACCCTTATTGTTGGATTTCGATGGATGCTGCTAGTACAAGTGGTCCTGAGATCACTAGTCACGAGGTCGCGAATTCTGGTCGTTATTTTTGGGTCGACGCCGAGGTGTTGGGCACCCCCTCTCGTTATACTCCTGGATCTGAGCTCGTTATCCAAGGAAATTTGCAAGTGTTTGAACCGGGCTTCGAGGAGCTGTACACTGTGCTTGCTCCGGATGTCGGTGGTCGGGTTTGCGAAACTGCTGAGACTGCGGCCGGCTTTATGTGTATGTACGCCTTCTTGGTTTCCCGTTTAAGGGTTCGGGTGCCGTTTTCGACATTCGAGAAGTCCGTGTTGTCGCATCTGCAAGTGGCGCCGACTCAACTTCATCCGAATGCGTGGACTTTCGTGAAGTCTTTCCAGATATTATGTCGGCTGCTATCTGTATCTCCGACTCTGAAAATCTTCTTCTACTTTTTTGTTGTGTTGCCACGGAATTCTCTATAAAAGACTTGGGTCAGTCTTAGGGGTCGTCAGAAGAGGCCGTTGCTTAGCCTGTACGTTGAATCGGCGAAAACATCTAGGGTATCGTTCAAACATGATTATTTTAAGATAGTGCCCAAGCCTGGGGTGCTACCCTTTTGGAGGCTCTCCTGGGCCGAGGATGAGCTGACCTTTACTGTTTATTGGTGCAGTCGTCATTACGATCGTGCGCCTAAGTCGTATAGTTATAAGTCTAAGCATATGTCGCAGACCGAGAAGAATGACCTTGCCATCCTGGAGGAGTCAGTACAAAACCGAAATAACCAGCGCTTTTCATCTCGTGTGTTGATAGATACTCCGGAGCATCGGTTATCCGAGGTTCTTGGTATGTGTGGTGTGATAGTCTTAGTGTAGCTCTTTGATTTATGTGTGTGTTTTGGCCCTGATGTTTGTTTTTGGTCTTTTTTGCAGAGGAAGAAAGAATGAACATCACTGATTTGTTGAAGCAGGCTACCGAGGCCGGCCTGGATGCCCCGGGCCAAGACAAGAAAAGAAAAGGCACTGGTCGGGGCGGTTCGTCATCTTCAAATATCAACAGCCAGAGCCAGACATCGGCTAGAGTTCCTCCAGTTGTGGATTTATCAAAGGTGTCTGATCCGCAAGTGTCGGATGACGCTCCTCAAGCTGAGAAAGAAACGTCGAATACTAAGAAACCTTGTAGAGACAAAGGGAAGTATTCTGAAGGAAAAAATGGTGGAGGGAAAGATGCTGAGGGAAAGGGTGCTGGGGGCAGGACTACTGGTGGGGCGTCCTCGGCTGGGGGTTCGGGTCTTGCTGTGCCGAACCCTTTTTCTGCTAATTTTGACCCCAATGTTGAGCAGTTGGATGCCTATTTCTATTCTCCCATTGTTTTTGAATTTTTTAAGAAGGTTCGGGCGGGCTTGTCGACCATGATCCGAGATGCGGAGGTGTCGGCTTTGCAGCAGGTGGCTTTTCTGAAGTATCTGGATAAGGAAATTCTTCCTGCTGCTGAGCGAGCGAATGAGGGTTACAACAAGGCTTTGAAGGCTTCTAAGACTGCGGCCGAGGAAAGAGATAAGCTAGTGGCGCAACTCGGAGAGCCGGGGAAGGTTCAGCAGGATGCTGAGACCGAGGTGAAAAAACTGAAGAAAGATTTAGAAGATGCGCAAACTGAGATGGAAACCTTGAAGAGTGGCCACAAGACTGATTTTAGAGAAGCTGAAGGCCGATCATGAAGCTAAGGTAAAGGAGCTGAACGCCGACCATGAAGCCGAGGTGAAAGAACTGAAGTAGAAATTGGAAGCCGCCATGGAGGGGAGGAGGAAGCTTCTGGGTGAGACCTTGGGTCTTGTGGAGAAAACTTTTGATCTTGCTATTGAGCAGGTGAAGGTTCGTAACCCGGCTTACAGCCTTGATCTTCACAACCTTTCGTATACTTATGAGGTCGTTGATGGAATGGTGGTAAAAAATAACGGCCAGGGTGGGAAGGTCGAGGTACCTGCGGAGATGATCCCTGCTGCTTCAGAAGCTCCTGCTCGTACTGAGCAATGATTTTCAAGTTTTTATTTGCTTGTTGTATTTTGTCGGCCTTTGTGGCCTAATTTCAAGTTGTCTTAATGATAAGTGAAAAATAGTTGATAAATTAGTATATATTTTATTTCACTAATCAAGGAAAAAATGGTAATTTTGCCCCATTTTTATCCCTTTTTATTTAATATTTAATAATTTGTATTTATTAATCCTAGTTGTGAATTTGATGCTATTTTAATAGATTTATTGCTGAATTTTGCAGGATTCTTGCAAAGATTCAATTCAGAGATTAAATGGCATTAAATGTGGAGGATTCATGCAAGATTGGAGCTTGATTGAGGACAATTAATTAAAGATTTGAAGAAGATTTGAATCATTAATGAGGAGATAGAGCCAATCAATCAAAGATATTGCAGACAAGCTTCCCAAATAAACAAGGATTGCACAATGAATACAAAGATATCAGAAAATAAAGGGAAACAAGGAAGGACAAACGAGCAAAAACCAGTCTCGGAGAGAGATCAACTAGTTAAGAGAGGAAAGTTGAAGCTGCAGACGTTAGCTGCGCTTCACCGCGCGCTATAGCGCAGGTGAAGCGCAACTCTCTGGAACCTGCGCTACAGCCTGCGCTGTAGCGCAGCTTGAAGCGCAGAACACGCAGATCACGTCCCTGTTGCCGTTTTTAAGAGGATCTCTTCCCAAATTTGCTTTGTCTTTCCTAATCTATAAATAGGAACCTCTTGCGTCAGTTCAGAGGAGTTAGAGAGTTAGTTGGTTAGCGAGTAGATAGTCATTGTAATTCATTGATTATGTACCAGAGCTAAGTTTAGAGTAGGAGAGGAGGAGCGCTTCACGAGGATTGAAGATGGTGACAGCGTCTTCAATGGTTTGTATGGCTACTTCATGTAGTTAACTCTCCAGTAGGATTGGATGTAATCGATTCTATCCTTGAGTGTATATAAATGCTATATTATTATTATTTCAATAAGGTCCCTATCTATAATGGTGGTAGTCTTATTCTGTGCTTATTCCTAATTCCCACGCTTGCGTCTGGAGTTGTAGGCTAGTTTGTAATTAACGTTACGGCTAGGATTGAGTTTGGGGGAGCCTAGACATAGGAAACTCAACCTCTGATTGAATAAGATTACTCGGTTATTACTGACGGCTGAAAGGGACTGTTTCTAATGAGTGAGGGGTAGTGTGAATACTCTAAGTGAAGGAACAGTTGCCAAATAGGACTTGATAGCCGATAGCAAAGAGTTAGGGGGTTGTAATTCCAGGAGTTCGAACATGGGCGTATTCTAATGAGCATAAGGTAGTGACAGTACTGGAGCGAAGGATGCGTCTACCAATAGGCCTCGTTTATCGTCTAACTCTTAAAAACTGAACAAAAGATAGCAAAATAAGCCGAGATAAATCTGTCGCCTGGGAGAGCCCGCACAATTTATCCTTGAGTGTTAAGGTCGCTGGGTAGGGGCTTTAGCAATAAAGTTTGTCTACATATTTTATAGAGTATACCAAAATAATAAGTAGTCTTTATATGCACAATGGGTGTGATGAGATGAAATCCAATCCTGATCCAAGTAAAGTGTCTCTAACTCTACCTTTCTAATTCCAATTAATTATCTACTCTTTTTACCATTCTGCAATCATACTCTCTAAATTGTGCTTTCTCTTGATAAATACGATTTCGGTCTACATAAATAACCGTTCCCTGTGGATACGATACTCTTTCTTACTATTATACTGCTGGATTTGTGGTTCGCTTGCCAGAAACCCATCAAGTATTTTTGGCGTCGTTGCCCTCAAACCAATCAGGAGTACTAGACCCATACCCGAGCATGCTGCTTGAAGAGTTCCGGATATTCTTGCAGTGGCCTGGGGACAGGCCTATTTTCCCAGGGGGGATGGAAGCAGCAGTAGGACAAGGACTTACAGGATACAGAGGATGAAGATTGATACTGGTGTTTTCTTTCTTTTAGTTTTTCTTTTATTTTCTATTATTTTATAGAATTTTTTATAATTAATTAGGATTTTTGTTTCGTATTTCATTTTTTCTTAAATTTTTAGAATTTTTAA
This sequence comes from Sesbania bispinosa, assembly GCA_026901365.1. Classification (NCBI taxonomy): domain Eukaryota; kingdom Viridiplantae; phylum Streptophyta; class Magnoliopsida; order Fabales; family Fabaceae; genus Sesbania; species Sesbania bispinosa. Next base: position 277,628 of record QLOH01000547.1, on the reverse strand, counting down.
ATCTTTAGGACTTTAGGTTTATGAATCAAGGTAATTTATTCTAATTCTCTGTAAATAAGTAGTTTAACTAACCAATCTAGGAAAGATGATAGGGTCTTGTGATTAATTCCATAATCAGTTAGGAGTAGGGTACTTCTCAAGAGAATCATTCATGGTAGTTTATTAAATCCAGTAAGTGCTTTAGCAAGGAAATTTAGCCCAACCGGTGAGCTGAGAGCCCTAAACACTTAAACACTTATATTAAGAGCTTTTCACCGCTGCTTGTCAACTGTTATTGCTTGAGTTTCTGAAAATTGTCTTGCTTGTAGAAGGTATGGAAGTGACAAAGGCACAATTTTGTGATTTTAATATTCTGCTTAGTGCCAAATAGCCAACCCTGCATAAATATCTCCATTTATTGATTGCCCATTTGAGCCTTTAATGTTTATTTTGATGCACCCCAGCCATTATCATTATCAATGATCAATGATCATACCACGTCCCTTAACACTTGGGATAGAGAGCAAGGTGCACCACAACAAAATGGGACAAGCAATTGACAAAGAGGTTGGTCACAAGGAATCCAAGAGAAGGCACAAGGAATCACAAAGAAAAGATTCTCCCCCACCAAAAAAAAATTCTACACAAAGTGTGGAAAATAAATAAGTTGGGGGGAAAATTCTTCAAAAGAAGAGGCCAAAGCTGAAAAAGGGTGACCATTCAAGAATCATCAGGTGAATTGAGAGAAGTCCCAAAGCACAACCACAAGATGCTCTCTATTCAAAGTGTTCTTTGAATATCCAGAAAAACCATGATTTCTTGATAGCCCAGCCTCATTACAACCTAAGAATGACCTTTTGATCTATACTAACTGCTTGCAGGTTCAGACCTTGGAAACGACTATCAATTCTAGTTGTTCAACAGTGGGTGAAAATGATTGAGGGAAACACTTACCCGTGAGAATGAGAGATTTCCTTGGTTTATCACTTACTGCTTTAATTGCTATTATTGAGAAAGTTTAATTGATGTTTGTATTTCTATCCTAACTGCTGATTGGTAATATCTCTTGATTCTGATTTTTTCTTATGTTTGGAAAGTGACTTCTGCTTAGGAAGGAGTTAAGGGATGATTACCTTGAATTAGAATTAGTTTATGTAAAATACACTAGGGGTTAGAATTGATTGTGAATGCAAAGAGGTCTCTTGCTTGAGGACAAACAAGAATTCAAGTTGGGGGGAATTTGATAAGTGAAAAATAGTTGATAAATTAGTATATATTTTATTTCACTTATCAAGGACAAAATGGTAATTTTGCCCCATTTTTATCCCTTTTTATTTAATATTTAATAATTTGTATTTATTAATCCTAGTTGTGAATTTGATGCTATTTTAATAGATTTATTGCTGAATTTTGCAAGATTCTTGCAAAGATCCAATTCAGAGATTAAATGGCATTAAATGTGGAGGATTCATGCAAGATTGGAGATTGATTGAGGACAATTAATTAAAGATTTGAAGAAGATTTGAATCATTAATGAGGAGATAGAGCCAAACAATCAAAGATATTGCAGACAAGCTTCCCAAATAAACAAGGATTGCACAATGAATACAAAGATATCAGAAAATAAAGGGAAACAAGGAAGGACAAACGAGCAAAAACCAGTCTCGGGGAGAGATCAACTAGTTAAAAGAGGAAAGTTGAAGCTGTAGACGTTAGCTTATAGCACAGGTGAAGCGCAACTCTCTGGAACCTGCGCTACAGCCTGCGCTGTAGCGCAGCTTGAAGCGCAGAACACGCAGATCACGTCCCTGTTGCCGTTTTTAAGAGGATCTCTTCCCAAATTTGCTTTGTCTTTCCTAATCTATAAATAGGAACCTCTTGCGTCAGTAGGATTGGAGAGTTAGTTGGTTAGCGAGTAGATAGTCATTGTAATTTATTGATTATGTACCAGAGCTAAGTTTAGAGTAGGAGAGGAGGAGCGCTTCACGAGGATTGAAGATGGTGACAACGTCTTCAATGGTTTGTATGGCTACTTCATGTAGTTAACTCTCCAGTAGGATTGGATGTAATCGATTCTATCCTTGAGTGTATATAAATGTTATATTATTATTTCAATAAGGTCCCTATCTATAATGGTGGTAGTCTTATTCTGTGCTTATTCCTAATTCCCACGCTTGCGTCTGGAGTTATAGGCTAGTTTGTAATTAACGTTACGGCTAGGATTGAGTTTGGGGGAGCCTAGACATAGGAAACTCAACCTCTGATTGAATAAGATTACAAGGTTATTACTGACGGCTGAAAGGGACTGTTTCTAATGAGTGAGGGGTAGTGTGTGTACTCTAAGTGAAGGAGCAGTTGCCAAATAGGACTTGATAGCTGATAGCAAAGAGTTAGGGGGTTGTAATTCCAGGAGTTCGAACATGGGCGTATTCTAATGAGCATAAGGTAGTGACAGTACTGGAGCGAAGGATGCGTCTACCAATAGGCCTCGTTTATCGTCTAACTCTTACAAACTGAACAAAAGAGAGCAAAATAAGCCGAGATAAATCTGTCGCCTGGGAGAGCCCGCACAATTTATCCTTGAGTGTTAAGGTCGCTGGGTAGGGACTTTAGCAATAAAGTTTGTCTACATATTTTATAGAGTATACAAAAATAATAAGTAGTCTTTATATGCACGATGGGTGTGATGAGATGAAATCCAATCATGATCCAAGTAAAGTGTCTCTAACTCTACCTTTCTAATTCCAATTAATTATCTACTCTTTTTACCATTCTGCAATCATACTCTCTAAACTGTGCTTTCTCTTGATAAATACGATTTCGATCTACATAAATAACCGTTCCCTGTGGATACGATACTCTTTTTTACTATTATACTGCTGGATTTGTGGTTCGCTTGCCAGAAACCCATCACTTAACTTTGCTGATGTAACGTTTGTTCGGCCTTTAATGGTCGGATTTGAGTCTTTTTTTTATGCAATTTATCTCTTTTTGTTATGTTTCTGTCTTCGATTGATCTGATTGCTTTATCTTAGAAACGACTAGGGTGTAATAATTGTATGTCAGCGCGTTTTATCTCGGAAGTTCGTTCATTCTTTACTTTATTGTTGCGTTTGTCGGTTTCTGTTACCGATGTTTATAGCTTCCGATATATTCTTGTAAACATAGGTTCTTTCTTGCGCTGGAATTTGTTCATTGAATTCACACATACCAAAGATACATGGATTTAGTCATGCTAGACTTTAACTGTAATATTTTCTAAGGTTGTGCATATTCCAGTGTCTGGGGATCTCGTCCTCGCTAAGGGTTTCTAGCCGATAGGCTCCCTTTCCTGTTGAGGAGGTAACCCGGTAAGGGCCTTCCCAATTTGGTGCTAGCTTCCCTTGTTGCGCATTCTTTCCTCCCACGTCGGCTCGTCGAAGGATGAGATCTCCAACTTCAAGTTTCCTGCTTACCACCTTTTTGTTGTGCCTTGTCGCCGCCCTGCGTTTGGCCGCCTCTTCCCTGACGTGAGCTACTGCGCGTCGCTCTTCCAAGAAATCTAGCTCCTCTTGGATCAGATTGTCATTCCTTTCTTCATCGAAGGTGTCGGCTCGCCAACTTGGTTCCTCAATTTCGACTGGGATGACGGCCTCTGTTCCATAGGTGAGTCGGAAAGGGGTTTCTCCTGTCGAGGAATGTGGTGTTGTTCTGTAAGCCCATAGGACATGGTCGAGCTGTTCTGCCCATTTGCCCTTTGCTTCTTCCAACCTTCTGCGAAGTCCTCGCAAGATAACTCGGTTTGCAGCCTCGGCTTGCCCATTGGTCTGAGGGTGTTCTACGGATGTGAAATGTTGCGTGATCCGTAAACCTTCACACAATTCTTTGAAACCTCTGTCGGCGAACTGGGTGCCATTGTCGGTGACGACGGCTTTTGGGATGCCTTATCGGCTGATCACGCTCTTGTAGAAGAACTTCTGGATTTTAGCCGAGGTGATGGTGGCAAGGGCTTCGGCCTCGATCCATTTTGTGAAGTGATCAATTGCCACGATTAGGAACTTGGCTTGTCCAGGGCCCGGGGGGAAAGGGCCCAGGATGTCCATCCCCAATCTGAAGAAAGGCTAGGGTGTGGAAGTGGTGGACATTTCTTCTGCGGGTGCACAGTGAAAATCTGCGTGTCTTTGGCATGGGTCACACTTCTTGACATAGTCTGCGGTGTCTTTTTCCATCGTCGGCCAGTAGTAGCCAGCTCTCAGCGTCTTTTTGGCTAATGCAGGTCCACCGAGATGTTGGCCGCAGCTACCTTCATGGATTTCAGCCAGGACATAGGGGACGTCGGGTGGAGATAGGCACTTGAGCATCGGGCACGAGAAACCCTTTTTGTACAATTGTTCTCCAACCAAAGTGTACCAGGCTGACATGCGCATTACTTTCTTGGCTTCTTTCTTTTTTGGTGGAAGGGTCCCATCTTGGAGGTATTTCTGGATTGGGGTCATCAAGCATGGTTCTAAGTCAAGCTCCATGACTTGTATTTGCTGAGCGACACTGGGTGAATTGAGGGTTTCCTGGATGACCGACTTGTTATTTCCTGACTTTTTGGTGCTTGCTAGCCGAGAGAGTACATCGGCTCTAGTGTTCTGTTCTCTTGGTACGTGATGGAATTCTACCTTCTTGAATTTTCCAGAAATTTCTTTAACTTTGCTCAAATACTGTTGTAGTATTGGTTCCCTTGCCTGATATTCCCCGTTGATCTGGGAAATCATTAGCTGGGAGTCGTTGCAAAACGTGACCATCTCGGCACCGAGATCAACTGCTAGGGCTAATCCTGCTAGGCATGCTTCATATTTTGCTTGATTGTTCGACGTTTTGAACTCGAACTTCAGAGATTTTTCAATGGTCAATCTTGAACTATCTTCGAGCACTACTACTGCTCCGGCTCTTTTGGTGTTGGAAGATCCATCCACGTAGATGGTCCAAGTGTTGGCAGTCTGGGGCGGCTGTGAGTCCGTCATCTCAAGGATGAAATCGACCAGAACTTGTGCTTTTATAGCGGTTCGAGGCTCGTAAGAGATGTCATGCTCTGATAGTTCAATTGCCCATGTGATCATGCGGCCAACTAGATCTGGCTTGTGGAGAACCGATCGGATTGGGAGGTCTGACCGAACTGTGATGGGGTGTGCTTGAAAGTATGGCCTCAACCGCCTGGCCGATGTAATGATCGTGAACGCTGCTTTCTCTAACTTCTGATACCTTTGCTAAGGTCCTTGCAAGGATCTGCTTGTGAAGTACACTGGGCCCTGGTTGCCATCCCTTTCTCTTATCAAGACCAAGCTAACTGCTTCTTCTCCCACCGAGAGGTATAGGAACAATTTTTCTCCAAGATCTGGTTTTACCAGTATTGGTGGATTAGTCAGGGCTTTTTTGAAGTTCTGAAATGCCTCTTCGCATTCCTCACTCCACTCGAAAGCTCGCCCCTTCCTCAGCAGTTGGTATGGTGGAAGAGACTTGTGGGCCGATCGGGCGAGGAAACGGGTTAGGGTCGCTATCCTCCTCGTCAGCTGCTGCACCTCCTTGACCGACGTTGGGCTTTTCATCTCCAGGATTACCTTGCATTTTTCGGGGTTGGCTTCTATGCCTCTGCTACTCAGCATGTAGCCGAGGAAAAGGTCGGCTGGTAGACCAAAGGTGCATTTTAGGGGGTTCAGCCTCATGTTGTGCTTCCTGAGCCTGCTAAATATTTTCTCCAAGTTGGCCACTGGGTTGCCTCCTTCTAGGATTTTACGATGATATCATCGACATAGACTTCTACCACTTCTCCTATCAACCCTTCAAAAACTTTCGTCATCATTCTTTGATATGTGGCTCTGGAGTTCTTGAGGCTGAATGGCATCATTGTGTAGCAGAACGTACCTTGATCAGTGATGAAAGCAGTTTTCTCCTCGTCCTCGGCAAACATGGGAATTTGGTTATAATCGAAGTAAGCGTCCATGAATGAGAGGAATCGATAACCAGAGGAGTTGTCTACTAACCTGTCAATGTTTGGTAAAGGAAAGGGGCCATTGGGGCATGCTTTGTTAAGGTCGCACATCCTCCACTTGTCGCTTGCTTTCTTGACTAAGACGACGTTGGCCAGCCACGTCGCATATCGGATTTCTCTAATGAATCCGGCTTTGAGTAACTCGGTTGTCTGCTCCTTGATTACTTCCTGCCTCTCGAGCCCCATCTTCCTCTTCTTCTGGGCAACCGGCTTGAGCCGAGGATCTATCGATAATTTGTGACAACAAAAACTCGGATCTATCCCTGGCATGTCGGCGACTGTCCAAACGAATAAGTCAGCGTTCCTGAGGAGGAGATCTTGCATCAGTTGGAGGAGGTCCGGGGGGAGATGTGACCCCACTTTGGTTGCTTGCTCATCTTCTCAGCCCAACTTCAGAGGGAAGGTTTCCCCGCCCAGGGTGATTCTCTCTTGACCTCGTCCCTCTTCCTCCGCATCAATCCTGGGGTCGAGATCGATCAACGAGACGTTGTGTCTTGTTCTCGGTGCCGGAGTTGGCGTATACATTGGAACGTTGTTCTTCAGGCTGAGGTTGTAGCAGCTTCTGGCTACTTGTTGGTCTCCTTTCACGGTTGCTACCTTTCCTTCCCTCATGGGAAACTTCATTGCCAAATGAAGGGTAGAAACCACGGCTCCGATCGCGTTCAGACTCGGCCTTCCCATGATGGCGTTATACGAGCTCTTACATGGGACCACAAGGAACTTGGTTTTCACTGTCTTGCTTCCTTCTCTTCCTGTTAAGGTAACCAGAGTATCCATGTAATCGAGGGGTTGGATCCTATCCCCGGAGAAGCTGACTAGGTCGCTACCATAGGGTATGAGGTCACTTCGGCTAATCCCCATCTTTTTGAAGCAATTTTCGTAGATTATATCGGCAGAGCTACCTTGATCGACTAGCACTCGTTTGACCTCGACGTTGGCGATGACTGCGGTTATGACCATTGGGTCATCGTGGCCCGGGAGGGTGTCAGCGAAGTCCCTATTATCGAAGGTAATGGCCGGGGTAGGTGGTGGGCTGCTACGTCGGTGCGGCCTCTTTTGTTCGTCTTTCACACTAAGAACGTCTTTCAAGGCTCTCTTCCTGGAATTAGAGGAATATCCTCCTCCCCCAAACCCTCCGGCAATCATGTTAATAGTAATCTGAGGTTGTTCTCCTATGCTCTTTCCCGGTGAAGAATCCCTGGGTTTCCTCTCCGATGTGTCCTTGTGCCTGGGTGACCGTGATCGTGGTCTTCTTCTTTCATGTCTGGTGGGTGAACGATGGTCACTTCGACGGTGATCTCGGCTTCTGCTTCCCCACTCCGGTTTCTCGCGTTTGACATACCGCCCGAGGTTATCCTCTCGGATTAACTGCTCAATGGCGTCCTTGAGCTGGTAGCAATCGTCTGTATCGTGACCGTGCCCCTTGTGGAAAGCACAATATCGGTTCTTGTCCCCTTGAGGGAACTTGATGGGTGGGGGTCTCTTTACTTCTGCTAGCTAGGCATTGTGCACTTCTTGCCAGATTCTGGAAAGAGTGCTGTTGAGGGGGGTATAACTTCCCTCATAGCGTCCCCAGAACTTCTTTTTGTCTTCCCTTCGCTCCTTTCTGCTCTTCTCCTCTCTCTCCTGGGTCGGTGTCTCCTTTGTGGCCGATGGCTTGTTGGTGCCTTCAAGATGTATCTCTTCGTTAATGAACTGTGCAGCTCGTTCTCTGAAGGTCGCCATGCTGTGCACTCTGATCCTCCTTAGTGAGATGTCCAAAGGCATCCCCTTTCGAAGTGCTTCCATGGTGCAGTGCAGTTGGGCCTCGTCTGCCACGTTCGGGGTTAAGGCCACTTCTTTGTAGAAGCGAGCTAAGAAATCTCGAAGGGTTTCGGTTTCTCCTTGCTTGACTTTGGCCAGGGTATGGGAATCCCGGGGAACCTGGTTGGCCATGTTGAAATGTTTTGCAAAGGCCGCAGCGAGGTCGTCCCACTTGTCAACCGAGTTTTGGGGCAGTGTCCGGAACCAGGTGAGGGCCTCCTTGTCTAACGTTCTGGAAAAGCTTCGGCACATGATGTCTTCTTGGGCTCCTAGAAAGAGCATCTCGTTAAAGAAACGGTCGAGGTGGCGGCCGGGGTCCGTCTCTCCGGTGTACAGGTTGATGGTGCTGAAGGGTCTGAGAAATCGGTTTGGGATCTCGACTTGGGCCAGCCGTGGAGTGAATGGGTGCGTGAATGGCCGGTGTAGGATGTTGAGAGGGGCTAGCCCAGATAGAGTGGGTGGGACCGATGTGACGACCGGTGTGGTCGTGGTTGCGGTGTTCGGCGTGACCGGGTTCACTGTTATCACGGGTGTCTGGTTCCCGATCGGCGTTTCTGGCTCCTTTTGGGGGGGTTGCTCCCATGGCCACTACCTCGACCTTGGGGGTCTCTCCGGTCGCGGGCTTGACTAGGGTCTGTTGGACATCGTCTTTGACCGAGGGAGTATGGGGTCGACTTCTTCCTCAGGTCCAACTTATCTGTTCAATCTGGAAGCTTGAAGAGGAGGAGGATCCTTCCGGGGTCGTATCTTCCTCGGATTGGAAAGTTCGCTCCCTGGAGGGGAGGTCTCGGGTATGGCAGGATCTCCTGAACGACGCGCTTCTCCTGTCTTTCTCTCTTCGTCTTGACCTCCGTCGAGGCGAGGCCGAGATTAGAGACTCGAGGTATTGGATTCTGTGCTCCAGCTCCCTAATTGTTCTACTTTTCTTCTTTCTCCTAGTTCTGATGGGTGGTGATAAGGGTTCCTCTTCATCGCTGCTGGTGGTTGTGGTGTCCCTCCTCCGCCTGGAATTGGACGCTGGTTTCCTTCTCCTCTTAGAGATGTTGACTGGAGCGGGGAGATAGTATTCTTGCGAAGAGGGTGTAGTTGTACGGCCCGACGGAGATGTTCTCTGGGGGGTCATTCTCAGTATCTGCTGTGGGTCCGTGTCCCTCTCCACTCCGCCGACAGGGAAGGTGGTTCCGGTGGGCGTTGGTTGTTGAGTGTTGGTTGCTTCCTTCATTCGCAATCTTCTTCGGGTCATGCAAGTCCTCGCGTTCTCAGCAAAGGGGGTAGAGGTGGTGGGGTTTTCTTTATAGATTTTCCCACAGACGACGCCAAATGATCGTGGCCGAGATCATACGAGGTGGTCCAAGGTGTTTTGTGCATGCCAGGAATCGTCTTGATGGCGCTCCAGTACGGTGGTGTGCGGCGGGGGTACCTGCGAAGACACTCTGATGCTTAAGTCAGTTCAGGGAGAAGGTGAGAGTATGTGATATGGAGAGATGTGTTACCTTATGTTGTGTGGGATGGCTCTCTTATATAGAGGTGCCTTGTCATGTCAGGGGGAGGCAGGTGCAGGTGGTACAGGCACGCCTGCGCCGTAATCCCTCTATTCCGACCGTAAATTACGTTGGCGTGTGTAAGTGGTAGTCCCTTTATCAGAGGCGCCTCTCATCGCATTAAATGGGATGAGACTGGGTAGGTGGCGCTAGGCCTGGGTACTAGTGTCAGTAGGTGGCCGTGGTGTCCCAGGGCACGGGCCGAGGTCATCTTGCTGGCGAGGCCCCACTAGAATCTTGTGGCCATGTCGATCGCGGGGTCCTGGATAAGGTCGTCCTACGCCGGCCCTTGGTATATTACATCGGTCCTAGGCGCGGTCCGATGTGTTCTTTGCTGAGCGTCGGTCGAGTCCGGATCAGTTGTCCCCCACCGTGATGGTGAACTCTCAGTTGACCATTGCGGTGGTGAGTGTCGGTTTCGAGCTCAGGGGTTCATCGGATTACTTCCCTGGCGGTGGTGAGTGTCGGTTTCGAGCTCAGGGGTTCATCGGATTACTTCCCTGGGCGTCGGTCAGGTCCGAATCAATCCTTAATTTGAACAAATCTATTGACGGGAACTAATTGCAACCTAATTTGAGCACCAAATTTCAGTTATATCAAGATTAGAGAGAGATGCAAATAGCTATAATTTTCCTTTACTAATTGTGACCGAGAAATAGTAAATCTGAAACAAGAAATGAGGACATCAACAAATCAGAAGAACATATACCGTGGCAGAGAGAAAAGGTTCCTCCGATGGAGGTAGTGTCGGCGGAGGCAAGGAGAAGTTGTCGTAGCATCGACGGCGGCGAATGAGCAGTGGCCATGAGATGGTTTTACGACGAAGAGACATGGAACCAGGTCGCACGATGTGATTGGAGGTGACACTGAGTTTTCAATCGGAGAGAATGTGGCAATAATGAAGAAAAACTCGATGCCTCGGACAGAGAAAGAATGAATGTGTGAGGGAAATGAGTTTTTAAAAATATTAAAAAAAGAAGGTTTTAACAGTGAAAATATTAAATGTCAGTAACATTTAGTCTGAAAAATAGAAAAAGTTTTACCAAGTTAACCTTATCTAATGTATTAACAGCATTTCTTTAAATGTTGATAGTAAAACGTTGCCAAAAGGCTTAAATGCAGAGTGGTCTTCTTTTTAAATTTAAAATAACCTTATGGATAAAACTACTGATAATATTAATCCTATTATTTATCTATTTATTTCTTCTACTTTATTAATTTAATTTTTAATTTTATTTTACTTAATAAAATTCAGGATGTTACAGTATTTCCCCATTTTTTCCACATTTTTATTTGAAATACACATGTGTCTCATTTAAAATCTACGTACTTTATGTGTTCGAAATAATTTAGGACAGAGTACATGATTTGTTCCTATGTAGTTTTGGCCTTTATGTCTCAATTCAATAAAAAAATAACAAGAAGGTATCAAAACTCTCATAGAGCTTTTAACATTTTTTTTAGTAGTTAATATTTAGTCCTTGAATAATAGTTTAATCTTTTGCAGATATATCCCTATAATGGTTCTAGTTGTTACGGAGATGGAAATCTAGGTTGCTGGGATTTTATTTCACACTCATGGATAATTAATTGGGTGGTGAACAATATTCAACGATATCTTTGTCAGAATTAAATTTATACTCTTTTTATATATCCTAATAATTTTTTTATTTTATATTTCAATCTCTTCCAAATAAAATAGGTTGCTGGGATTTTATTTCACACTCATGGATAATTAATTGGGTGGTGAACAATATTCAACGATATCTTTGTCAGAATTAAATTTATACTCATTTTATATATCCTAATAATTTTTTTATTTTATATTTCAATCTCTTCCAAATAAAATAAATTCTCAATGTATCCCTACCTACTAAAATTAACAGCTACCCATACGGATAACTGATATTCACGATTATCCATTAAGAATTAAGAATTTTAAATTTACAGAAAAAAGAGAAAAAATGACATATAATATAAAGTGATATCATATTTTTTTTATAGAAAATCCTATTATGCTAGTATATCTTCTTGCATCTACAATTTTTCTACACTCAATCAAAAAATTATTTTAGATAGATAGATAAATAGAAAGGGTGGTGTTCTAGAATTTTGATTACACCTTCAATTTCAATTAGTATACCATTCCATAAATGAACAAACCTATTACACTAGTCTATCTTCTATCATTCCACTAAACCAGCACAACAATGCCGACCACAACTCAACAAGATTACTCCATTCTCTCCTTCCAATCTGAATTACTTTCTTAAAATTCTTCAAACCATTTTATTTGAAAAAGGTTTCAATTTCATAAAAATTACATACACATATTAACTTTCTTCCAAAACTTTAACATTAAAAAAATTTATAGCCTCCTTAATCACGAAATTTAAGGTTCGGTTTTGATCTTAAATAAAAGGACAAGTCTTTAAGTTTAATATTTAAATTAATTTTTTTAATTAAATCATCAAAGTCAAGGTTGTTTTTTTTATAATCTTTTTTTTTTCTTAATAAAAATCTAAGTCCCTTTTTCAATGTTGCATATCAAAAATTACTTTCTAAATATTTAATAGTCTATATATTACTTTCAAATTCCGTTTCTTAATAAATATTTCAAGTTAAAATACCAAAATTTCCCTTTTTCACATCTTAAGCATGCATCTATTCAGTTTTTAGGTTAGGAAAATTGTTTTTTTTTTCTAAAAGCACTTACAATTTAGGTTAACAATGCTAGTCTTCCATGTTTCAATGCTTCAACACGGCAATATAAACGGTATAAAAAAAGGGAAAATTGCACTCACCTCCCACGAGGTTTGTCTGAATGATAAAGATCCCCCTCTAGTTTTTGAAATGCAAAAATCCTCCCTTCATTGTGAGGATTATCTAGGGATATTAACGAGGCAGAATAGATTATACATTTTCTGTATCCATATCTACTAAAATTAACAGCTACCCATACGGATAACGGATATTCACGATCATCCATTAATATTTAAGAATTTTAGATTTATAGAAAAAAGAGAAAAATGACATATAATATAAAGTGATATCATTTTTTTTTTATAGAAAATCCTATTATGCTAGTATATCTTCTTGCATCTACAATTTTTCTACACTCAATCAAAAAATTATTTTACATAGTTAGATAGAAAGGGTGGTGTTCTTCCACCAAAAACAAAGAAAGGGTGGTGTTCTAGAATTTTGATTACACCTTCAATTTCAATTAGTATACCTTTTCATAAGTGAACAAACCTATTACACTAGTCTATCTTCTATCATTCCACTAAACCAGCACAACAATGCCGACCACAACTCAACAAGATTACTCCATTCTCTCCTTCCAATCTCAATTACTTTCTTAAAATTCTTCAAACAATTTTATTTGAAAAAGGTTTCAATTTCATAAAAATTACATACACATATTAACTTTCTTCCAAACCTTTAATATTAAACAAATTTATAGCCTCCATAATCACGAAATTTAAGGTTCGATTTTGATCTTAAATAAAAAGACAAGTCTTTAAGTTTAATATTTAAATTAATTTTTATAATTAAATCATCAAAGTCAAGGTTGTTTTTTTTATAATCAGTTTTTTTTTAATAAAAATCTAAGTCCTTTTTCAATATTGCATTTCAAAAATTACTTTCTAAATATTTAATAGTCTATATATTACTTTCAAATTTCGTTTCTTAATAAATATTTCAAGTTAGAATACCAAAATTTCCCTTTTTCACATCTTAAGCATGCATCTATTCAGTTTTTCGGTTAGGAAAATTGTTTTTTTTTTTCTAAAAGCACTTACAATTTAGGTTAACAATGCAAGTCTTCGATGTTTTAATGCTTCAACATGGCAATAAAAACTGTATGAAAAAAGGGGAAATTGCACTCACCTCCCAGGAGGTTTGTCTGAATGACAAAGATCCCCCTCTAGTTTTTGAAATGCAAAAATCCTCCCTTCCCATTGACATTGTGAGGATTATCTAGGGATATTAACGAGGCAGAACAGATTGTACATTTTCTGTATCCATACTTACTAAAATTAACAGCTACCCATACGGATAACGGATATTCAAGATTATCCATTAATATTTAAGAATTTTAGATTTATAGAAATTGAGAAAAAATGACATATAATATAAAGTGATATTGTAACGTCCTAATTTCTAAATTTAGAAATAATGCCTGTTGGGAGCACTATTTCCAAATTCATAAAATTAATTCGTCAATTTCGCGTATCAAAATAAAACATAATCGCTTGTGTAATCCAACCATTACCAAAGCTCCACTTTACATAGTTAAAACATAGAAAATCCAACAAAGTTGTCGTCAAGGCTCCAATACAATGCACCAAAATTAACATAGTAATTTCCTAGGAAACAACGAAACAAAAGACTACGGTAGTCCTAAGCAAATCAATAACGATAATAAGAAATAAAGGTCTAATCTATGGTACTTCATGTATCCTCTACTTCTCATCTTGATCCTGAAACTCATCCTGCACAACTGAAATATAATTCCCATATCGTGGGATGAGACTACGTCCCAGTGAGCGTAACAAGTGTGTGCGGTGTGGGGAAAACAATCAAGAATCATCACAATTACACATATCTATCTAGAGCATCATGAATAACTGAATTACACATAATATATCATCATTGAAATAATGTTTATGATGCAATGCATGACTGTGAGGTGTTGTTACCCGACACCCGGGGTCTTTACACTGTAACATGACTGTGATGAGCGCTCGGCCTGAGAATCCAAGGACCGTCGTCCAGGGAAACCTGAGATTAAGTCTTATTTTAACATGAATGACACATTACTTGATTATTTTTAATAATTGAGGATCCCTCATCTTTCCCTTGGCCGAGGGTTAGATGAGATCACCTCGTCTTTCTTAAACATGATTGCCCGAAGGCCTGTGACGGTCAATGACCCTGTGATAGCCCGGAGGCTCTGTGATGGCTATAAGCCCTGTAATATCTTAATTCATAATTCATGACTGTGATGGCCAAAGGCCCATGATTTCATAATAAAATATTCAAGGTTCATAAAACATCATACAGAATCATCCAATCATCTACCCTAAGGTTTTGTCAATTCAATACATACAATAATCAGTATATTCAAAATTCTTATGTTCATACTATACATATATCACTAATTCATAGAAGGAAAGGGGAAAAAGAATAGGGAACATGCAATGGCAATCATCCAGAACAAACAAGTGAGAGTCCACCCACCTGTGAGTCGAGAAAACGGAGAAAGAACGAAGAACGGAGGGCCTTGATGGGGGAAAGATTGATGCAAGACTCGTTCTTGATGAGTAGAAATCGTTCTTGGCCTTTCCTGGGACTTTCTCTCACTAGAACCTCTCTCTCTCTCTGAAAATACGAAAAAACGGAAGAAAGAACTGACTGAAACCGTCCACGAACGTGTTTTAAAGTGCAGAAATCGGACCTGCGTTCAAGCCTCGCTTGAGCGCAGTTCAAGCCTCGCTTGAGCGCAGCTCAAGCGCGAGTTCTCGCTCAGGCTGCGCTCGAGCTCAGCTCGAGCTGAATTTCCTCGAATTGCTCTCTGTTTTTCTGCGCTCAGCCTGCGCTTGAGCTCAGCTCGAGCGAGGAAACCAGAGTGAAATTTTCCCTTCTTGTTACGGTGCAGTTTTCATCCAAACCCTATCATATAACCTATCAAACTGAAGCCCCGGAAATAAGCTTTCTAATGAGAGTGGAATCACCTCAATCGGACATCTACAACTCTAGATATTTGCAATTTAGTGCACCAAGGTCATTAGGCTTAGAACCAACATCAAGCAACAACCTTAGTTTTTGCCTCTTAAGTTTTTCCTTATCCATCTACATTCAAATTCGAATTCGAATCTTATATTTAATCATTATCCTAAACTTGATATTACTCTCTTATCTCTATTTCTTGTGATGTTATCATTCCTATTTTGAAATATGATCTTTAAATTAAAATGCTAAAGCATATCTCTTTCCTGAGGATATCCCAATCGGTTCTAATATTATTATATTAATATAATAACTACTACATTTATAACAATTAACGTTAATTGAAACATTAATAATATAATTTATCTTCTAATAATTTTATTATTATCTTGTTATATTAATAACAATTATTATATCTTCTAATATCAAATTCTATATTTCTCTTTTAGTATTCATATTATCGTGTCATTATTATATCATTAATATTATAATATTATTTTATTAATAGTTATTGTTATTATTATTATAAAGATTCTCTTTTCATCACCAATATTATCGAAATACAATTATAAGTATTTTAATTTTATTATGATTATTATTTTTGTTATAATTTTACATTTCTAAGTTTTTGGGATGTTACAGATATCATATTTGTTTAATTAAAATCCTATTATGCTAGTATATCTTCTTGCATCTATAATTTTTCTACACTCAATCAAAAAATTATTTTAGATAGATAGATAGAAAGGGTGGTGTTCTTCGACCAAAAAAAAAAGAAAGGGTGGTGTTCTAGAATTTTGATTACACCTTCAATTTCAATTAGTATACCATTCCATAAGTGAACAAACCTATTACACTGGTCTATCTTCTATCATTCCACTAAACCAGCACAACAATGTCGACCACAAGTCAACAAGATTACTCCATTCTCTCCTTCCAATCTCAATTACTTTCTTAAAATTCCTCAAACCATTTTATTTGAAAAATGTTTCAATTTCATAAAAATTACATACACATATTAACTTTCTTCCAAAACTTTAATATTGAAAAATTTTATAGCCTCCTTAATCACAAAATTTAAGGTTCGGTTTTGATCTTAAATAAAAGCACAAGTCGTTAAGTTTAATATTTAAATTAATTTTTATAATTAAATCATCAAAGTCAAGGTTGTTTTTTTTATAATCTATTTTTTTTCTTAATAAAAATCTAAGTCCTTTTTCAATGTTGCATTTCAAAAATTACTTTCTAAATATTTAATAGTCTATATATTACTTTCAAATTCCATTTCTTAATAAATATTTCAAGTTAAAATACTAAAATTTTCGCTTTTCACATTTTAAGCATGCATCTATTCAGTTTTTAGGTTAGGAAAATTGTTTTTTTTTCTAAAAGCACTTACAATTTAGGTTAACAATGCTAGTCTTCGATGTTTTAATGCTTAAACACGGCAATATAAACTGTATGAAAAAAGGGAAAATTGCACTCACCTCCCAGGAGGTTTGTGTGAATGACAAAGATCCCCCTCTAGTTTTTGAAATGCAAAAATCCTCCCTTTCCATTGACATTGTGAGGATTATCTAGGGATATTAACGAGACAGAACAGATTATACATTTCTGTATCTATACCTACTAAAATTAACAGCTACCCATACGGATAACGAATATTCACGATTATCCATTAATATTTAAGAACTTTAGATTTATAGAAAAAATGACATATAATATAAAGTGATATCATATTTGTTTAATTTAAATCCTATTATGCTAGTATATCTTCTTGCATCTATAATTTTTCTACACTCAATCAAAAAATTATTTTAGATAGATAGATAGAAAGGGTGGTGTTCTTCGACCAAAAAAAAAAAGAAAGGGTGGTGTTCTAGAATTTTGATTACACCTTCGATTTCAATTAGTATACCATTCCATAAGTGAACAAACCTATTACACTAGTCTATCTTCTATCATTCCACTAAACCAGCACAACAATGCCGACCACAAGTCAACAAGATTACTCCATTCTCTCCTTCCAATCTCAATTACTTTCTTAAAATTACTCAAACCATTTTATTTGAAAAAGGTTTCAATTTCATAAAAATTACATACACATATTAACTTTCTTCCAAAACTTTAATATTGAAAAATTTTATAGCCTCCTTAATCACGAAATTTAAGGTTCGGTTTTGATCTTAAATAAAAGCACAAGTCGTTAAGTTTAATATTTAAATTAATTTTTATAATTAAATCATCAAAGTCAAGGTTGTTTTTTTATAATCTATTTTTTTTCTTAATAAAAATCTAAGTCTCTTTTTCAATGTTGCATTTCAAAAATTACTTTCTAAATATTTAATAGTCTATATATTACTTTCAAATTCCGTTTCTTAATAAATATTTCAAGTTAAAATACCAAAATTTTCGCTTTTCACATCTTAAGCATGCATCTATTCAGTTTTTAGGTTAGGAAAATTGTTTTTTTTTTTTCTAAAAGCACTTACAATTTAGGTTAACAAGGCTAGTCTTCGATGTTTTAATGCTTAAATACGGCAATATAAACTGTATAAAAAAAGGGAAAATTGCACTCACCTCCCACGAGGTTTGTCTGAATGACAAAGATCCCCTTCTAGTTTTTGAAATGCAAAAATCCTCCCTTCCCATTGACATTGTGAGGATTATCTAGGGATATTAACGAGGCAGAACAGATTATACATTTTCTGTATCCATACCTACTAAAATTAACAGCTACCCATACGAATAACGGATATTCACGATTATCCATTAATATTTAAGAACTTTAGATTTATAGAAATTGAGAAAAAATGACATATAATATAAAGTGATATCATATTTGTTTAATTAAAATCCTATTATGCTAGTATATCTTCTTGCATCTATAAATTTTCTACACTCAATCAAAAAATTAGTTTAGATAGATAGATAGAAAGGGTGGTGTTCTTCGACCAAAAAAAAAAAGAAAGGGTGGTGTTCTAGAATTTTGATTACACCTTCGATTTCAATTAGTATACCATTCCATAAGTGAACAAACCTATTACATTGGTCTATCTTCTATCATTCCACTAAACCAGCACAACAATGCCGACCGCAAGTCAACAAGATTACTCCATTCTCTCCTTCCAATCTCAATTACTTTCTTAAAATTCCTCAAACCATTTTATTTGAAAAAGGTTTCAATTTCATAAAAATTACATACACATATTAACTTTCTTCCAAAACTTTAATATTGAAAAATTTTATAGCCTCCTTAATCACGAAATTTAAGGTTCGGTTTTGATCTTAAATAAAAGCACAAGTCGTTAAGTTTAATATTTAAATTAATTTTTATAATTAAATCATCAAAGTCAAGGTTGTTTTTTTTATAATCTATTTTTTTCTTAATAAAAATCTAAGTCTCTTTTTCAATGTTGCATTTCAAAAATTACTTTCTAAATATTTAATAGTCTATATATTACTTTCAAATTCCGTTTCTTAATAAATATTTCAAGTTAAAATACCAAAATTTTCGCTTTTCACATCTTAAGCATGCATCTATTCAGTTTTTAGGTTAGTAAAATTGTTTTTTTTTCTAAAAGCACTTACAATTTAGGTTAACAATGCTAGTCTTCGATGTTTTAATGCTTAAATACGGTAATATAAACTGTATAAAAAAAGGGAAAATTGCACTCACCTCCCAGGAGGTTTGTCTGAATGACAAAGATCCCCCTCTAGTTTTTGAAATGCAAAAATCCTCTCTTCCCATTGACATTGTTAGGATTATCTAGGGATATTAACGAGGCAGAACAGATTATACATTTTCTGTATCCATACCTACTAAAATTAACAGCTACTCATACGGATAACGGATATTCACGATTATCCATTAATATTTAAGAATTTTAGATTTATACAAAAAAGAGAAACAATGACATATAATATAAAGTGATATCATATTTTTTTATAGAAAATCCTATTATGCTAGTATATCTTCTTACATCTACAATTTTTCTACACTCAATCAAAAAATTATTTTAGATAGATAGATAGATAGAAAGGGTGGTGTTCTTAGAACAAAAACAAAAAAAGAAAGGGTGCTGTTCTAGAATTTTGATTACACCTTCAATTTCAAATAGTATATCATTCCATAAGTGAACAAACCTATTACACTAGTCTATCTTCTATCATTCCACTAAACCAACACAACAATGCCGACCACAACTCAACAAGATTACTCCGTTCTCTCCTTCCAATCTCAATTACTTTCTTAAAATTCTTCAAACCATTTTATTTGAAAAAGGTTTCAATTTCATAAAAATTTCATATACATATTAACTTTCTTCCAAACCTTTAATATTAAAAAAATTTATAGCCTCCTTAATCACGAAATTTAAGGTTTGGTTTTGATCTTAAATAAAAGCACATGTCTTTAAGTTTAATATTTAAATTAATATTTATAATTAAATCATCAAAGTCAAGGTTGTTTTTTTTTATAATCTATTTTTTTTTCTTAATAAAAATCTAAGTCCCTTTTTCAATGTTGCATTTCAAAAATTACTTTCTAAATATTTAATAGTCTATATATTACTTTCAAATTTCGTTTCTTAATAAATATTTCAAGTTAGAATATCAAAATTTCCCTTTTCACATCTTAAGCATGCATCTATTCAGTTTTTCGGTTAGGAAAATTGTTTTTTTTTTTCTAAAAGCACTTACAATTTAGGTTAACAATGCAAGTCTTCGATGTTTTAGTGCTTCAACATGGCAATATAAACTGTATAAAAAAAGGGAAAATTGCACTCACCTCCCACGAGGTTTGTCTGAATGACAAAGATCCCCCTCTAGTTTTTGAAATGCAAAAATCCTCCCTTCCCATTGACATTGTGAGGATTATCTAGGGATATTAACGAGGCAGAACAAATTATACATTTTCTGTATCTATACCTACTAAAATTAACAGCTACCCATACGGATAACGAATATTCACGATTATCCATTAATATTTAAGAACTTTTGATTTATAGAAAAAAGAGAAAAAAATGACATATAATATAAAGTGATATCATATTTGTTTAATTAAAATCCTATTATTTTAGTATATCTTCTTGCATCTACAATTTTTCTACACTCAATCAAAAAATTATTTTAGATAGATAGATAGAAAGGGTGGTGTTCTTCGACCAAAAAAAAAGAAAGGGTGGTGTTCTAGAATTTTGATTACACCTTCAATTTCAATCAGTATACCATTCCATAAGTGAACAAACCTATTACACTAGTCTATCTTCTATCATTCTACTAAACCAGCACAACAATGCCGACCACAACTCAACAAGATTACTCCATTCTCTCCTTCCAATCTCAATTACTTTCTTAAAATTCCTCAAACCATTTTATTTGAAAAAGGTTTCAATTTCATAAAAATTACATACACATGTTAACTTTCTTCCAAAACTTTAACATTAAAAAAATTTATAGCCTCCTTAATCACGAAATTTAAGGTTCGGTTTTGATCTTAAATAAAAGCACAAGTCGTTAAGTTTAATATTTAAATTAATTTTTATAATTAAATCATAAAAGTCAAAGTTTTTTTTTATAATCAGTTTTTTTTCTTAATAAAAATCTAAGTCCCTTTTTCAACGTTGCATTACAAAAATTACTTTCTAAATATTTAATATTCTATATATTACTTTCAAATTCCGTTTCTTAATAAATATTTCAAGTTAAAATACCAAAATTTACCCTTTTCACATCTTAAGCATGCATCTATTCAGTTTTTAGGTTAGGAAAATTGTTTTTTTTTCTAAAAGCACTTACAATTTAGGTCAACAATGCTAGTCTTCGATGTTTTAATGCTTCAACACGCCAATATAAACTGTATAAAAAAAGGGAAAATTGCACTCACCTCCCACGAGGTTTGTCTGAATGACAAAGATCCCCCCTCTAGTTTTTGAAATGCAAAATTCCTCCATTCCCATTGACATTGTGAGGATTATCTAGGGATATAACGAGGCAGAACAGATTATACATTTTCTGTATCCATATACCTACTAAAATTAACAACTACCCATACGAATAACAGATATTCACGATTTTTGGTTTTTTAAAAGCGACAATAAATATTTGATAAATTGATAAAATAATGAAGTAATAGTATAGTAAACATTTTCTCACTGAAACTTATACTTATTAAAATTAATATAAAATTATATAAAAAGAATGACATGATACATAAAATTTAATTTGAAACTATTTTTATATTCATATATTTATAGAAATATTAACATGATATTAGATAATAAAATCATAAAAAAGTATATTAATATAAGTATTTTTATAAATATATACGTATACAAGTATAAATATATTATTATTTTATAAGCAATAATATATGTATATATAAGTTTGGTTTGGATTTGAATTAGATCGGTTTTCAACATAGGATCCGAAAACAATCCAATCCAATGAAAAAATTTCGATTTTTGCGGTTTTTTAAATTTCGGTTTGATTCGATTTTCGATTTTTCGGTTCAGTTTTTGCTGTTTGCATTGGATTGGATTGGATGTGAACACCCCTACTCATAAGTAACAATCACAAGTAGCTAGTTAATAATATATGTGACGGTATTAACTATCAAAGTTCATTTTTCAATTGATAAAAAATATAAAATACTGTAGAATTGAATAAAATAATATTAAGTTTGATTATTTAAATGTTTCAAGATAAAATATGAATATATTTCATTTTTTCAATTTTTTTCTTAATTAAGTACATAATCTAAAATATATTTTCCACTCAAATTGATTTATGATATAATATATCTAAATAATAAATATTTATTTTATTATATATGATTTTATTATAATCTAATTATTAATTTTTTTTGGGTAAGATTGCATTTATTAAAAGAAACCCGAAATTGGGCAAAAAAAATCAAAATAAAGTAATTGGGCCCCTAAATACAAGCATCCAAATATACCTCAAATATACCTTGTTTGTACCCATGGGCCATGAACCCATCCACACTCGGTTCACAATTTCCACAATAAAAGGTAAAGTATCTCACTTTAAGAGTGTGTTTGGCTTGTCATTTCACCTAGCTGAAAGTTGAAAATAGTAGCTAGAACCATTTCAACAGTGTTTGGGAAGGTAGCATTTTTGGGTAGCTACAAGCTTTTCTTAAAAAGCTGCTTGGTGTAGCTTTTTTAAAAAAAACTCCAATTTTCAGCTACTAGCTGAAAATTAATTACAAGTTTAGCTCTCAACCACCCTCACTTATCATTATTTAATAATTAATGTTGTCTTTAAATGTCATTTTACCATTTTCAGCTAATTTTACCAAACACATTCAATAGTTTTTCAACTTTCATCTAGCTTTAAGCTTTCAACGAGCTTTTCAGCTTTCAGCTAGCTTTAAGCTTTCAACTAGCTTTTCAACTAGTTTTACCGAACACACTCTAAACCTAATTTTCCAACAACACTTTTGCAGCACCGTTTCCCTTCTCATTTTCAAATTTCAACTTAATTACTTCCAAGATTCAAGTTTTCAACAGATCGTGAAGGAAAAAAATCATCTTGACCAATAATACTCTCCCTTCTCTTCCTTATGCGGCGGAACGGTGCAGGAGATGAAAGCTCACAGCAGAGCAACAGAGCTTTGTGCAACAAGAAACAACCGGTTTTTCTGGAGCTTTGGACAATCGAATATCTTATGAATCCAATTTTTCTTCTGATTTCTATTGTTTCTGAGTGAGAGAGACTTTAGTTTTTTTTGGATCTATTACACAAGAAACGACCAGTTGAATGTGAACCGACCGAGACACTGACTTTCGAAGAATCTGGCTGAGTCAACCGGGATTACACCGGGTCTATTGCTTAACCGATCCACTGCCCCACTCGGACCGATCATATCACCGGTTTCCGGTCGAACTGGTTCAACCGGCCGGTCCGAGCCGATTTTTATAACAGTGCCCAAGACCATCATCATAAAGACGCACAAAACGAAAAACACAGGCCACCAACAACATTATCCACATATTGTACAGTCAAGTAAAAGCAAATAAGATTGGGTAGATCATGAATAAAAGTTTAAGCAAGAAGCTGGAGAGAGCACCAAACAAGAAAAAGGGTAATGGAAGGAAGAGTTCCTAGCTGATAGCCAAGTCCATGATCGAACCTTAATTAAATCAAACAATTCAAATTTAACAGGCTGTTTATTAGAGAACACAACCTCATTTCTTGCAATCCACCTAGAGCCCCTCCCCACACTATAATTAGCCTCTGCAGATGAATTCCCATATATAGAAACTAACACCTTATTCCACAACCTTCCCTTGTCCACAAAAAGCCTCCACCTCCACTTACCTAACAAAGCAAGATTAAAAGCCCTCAAGTCCCTAATACCCAACCCCCTATGCTTCTTTTCTTTACACACATCCTCCCAAGCAACCCAAGTAATCTTTCTATGGTCTTTATTCCCACCCCAAAGAAAATTTGTAAACAATGAATTATGTTTAGAGATGATACCTTTGAGAGCCTTGAAAAAAAGGAAAGATAGTAGATCGAGATAGCATGGAGGACAAACTTTAAGAGGACACTTCTACCACCAAAGGAAAGAGTTTTACTTTTCCACTTAGATAACCGTTTCTTCACCTTCAAAATTACCGGATCCCAAGTCTTCAAGCATCTTGGATTAGCACCAATCGGTAAAACCTGATAATTAAACGGTAGAGAGCCTACTTTGCAGTTTAAAAATAATGGCATTCCCTCCAACATTTTTAAATTGAATATAATATTTGCAAAACAAAATACACATTGGAATAAAGTGAATAATTGGTTTATAATTTATATATAATTATAATGAAATAAATGAATAATCTCAATAAGTGTTTTTAAATTATTAATTATACAATAAAAGTAAAAAATTAATATTTTTATCTAAAACATGATAAAATTTTAATATTTATTCTGAATTGATTATTGAACTTATTAATTCTAAAAATAAAAATTTTTTATTATAAAATGAGAAGATTTAAATATTCATTCCAAAATAATTATTAAAATTATTTATTGAAAAATAAAGTGAAAAAACATATAAATAAAAATATGTAAAATATTTAATATTTGCTATTAAATAATTATAAAAAAATCATTTATATAAACAAAAAACAAATAATTTTTTAATTAAAAATCCACTTGAAAAATATTAAGAAAAACTAAAACCAAAATAAAAAAATATCAGCATGAGTAGAGATCATTTGTAGACGAGACCATTGTTCATAATTTACACAAAAATTAGCACAATACTCATTTGTTCTTGGATTGCTCCATCAAAACATGTTGAAGGAAATAACCATGACCCATGTCATTGTAGGTGACACACAAAGTATATATAATATATATCTCCTTAAACTGTTTACCCGCGAAAATAAGAAGCTGTTAATTCGAGGGAATCTCCTCTTCCTTTATCCTAAATTCTGGCCTTCACATTATCGATAGCATCAGAGCTCTATCTTCTCCTCAATTGTAATCGTCTTTCTAGTTAAAGTCTTCCACGAAAATCTTCATCCTACAATGCAGGCGAAGCACTGGATGCAGGCACAGTGTCTGCTTTGTTTGGTTATGGTGCTTCCGAGTGTTGGTTAATTATGGCTATTCATGCAATTTGGAATAGTAACTACTATATATTCACCCATTTCATTTGACTTTAATTTGGATGATATTCTACTACTTGCAAATGTTAATTTGCCCCTCGTAGTTACATGTATAGAACCGATCGTTTACCATTCTATTACGTACCTTGAAGGCTGCATAACTAAAATGTTTAATTACAATTTTATATCATGAGTAATTCATTGATCATTAATTGACCAATCTGATTTTCCTCTAGGTTAAAACATAAATTAAGCTGTATACAAAGAAAATAGAGTAGCGTAATTTTACTTTTATTTTGAAGCTTCAAGGCTAAGCTCTTTCATTCACTCTATAGATTTTGCATACGAGTCCCACATCGAGCAACCACAGAAGGAGTAGAGCATGTAACAGAAATAAAAGCCACATCAAACCTCTTTGCAATTCATACCTTTCTCGGCCTTTTGGCTAAGATCAAGTGTAGTATCTGTTCTTATCAGTTTAATATCTGATACGTGGGCCATTAGTCCACATGATATTAAATTAATTTTTTTTAGGGGGAGAGTCCATAACAGTAGCTTGCTACAGCTACTGGGGCTTTCAAGTGTTGCCCATGCGTTGCACTACAGCACGGGCCTGGCGCACCCCACCAATCCGAATTGAAATTTGCAATGACTATATTTAACATTAGAATCAGAATTAGAATTTTTCTGATTCCTTATTAGAATTACCATGTTGTAAATCTAATTATTGGCACAAATTTTTTTAATTGTTCTTCTTTACTTGTAATTTAATTTTATTATTCAACATTCCTATGGTTGGAGATATATTAGGCCATTAATTTTCTTAGCAATGCACATTTAGCTTGGGTAACAAAGTAGTCTTCCCTTTTTTGGATATTTTTCACGTGTCCCTGCCAATGCCCTGTTCTAAAATCAAAACAAATCTAACATCACACGGAAAGTCACGGAAAGGATAAACTGAAAGCTGAAAACAATTTCAATGAAGCTAAAATGTCCAATTCTTTTCTTTTTCCACATAGTAAGAGGAAAGATTTCTTTAGTATTTTGAAAAAAATAGTCAGCTTCTTCTGTTGCACCATGATATAGACAAAGGCCAGCTGCATAATTTGTTTATTATCTTATGTTATCAAAGATCAGATTATCCTTTAGGACATATAAATTTCTAGACTTGTTCTAATTTCTACACCGAAGACTGGCAACAATTCTTGACATGGTTTAATTCAAACAGAGCTTAATTAGAACAATGTGTAGCTTTAAAGATATTGCAGTCAGAGTATGTCCTCTAGTGTAATTGAATTTCAGACTCTCTCTATAGTCTTCTTTGCCTGAATAAAAGAAACAGAATTTCAAAAAAATATATCCAGATCTTCATACACAGAAGAAAGAGTTAAAACTTCAAGGCAAAAGTTCACCACAGTGATGATGATCAATGGGGAAATGACTTAAATGAGTGCAAATACCATTTTACAAGTGTTTTAGAAAAGTACAAGATGATTGCAATTTTTTTGTGAAAACTACCTTAGTGCCGGGGACGTTTACTGCATTGTAAAAGTGAAGAAAAAAAACAGCAAAAGCCAAAAAATTAAGTTGGGTAAAGGAATTGGAGAAGTAGCCTCGTAGCTCTTCTGGAGAGATTAATTATATATGGAGATGACAATACGTCACATGGCTATGCTACTACAAAGACCTTTACCTTCCCAGTTCCCACTGAGCATGTAATACAAAAGTAAATATGATAGCTGATGAAATCCCAACTAGGTAGTATTATGATTTTATAGTAGATTGATAAACAAACCAATTTTGTGCAAGCCACATCTTCTAACTTCACCTGCATTACAGGTGACAAAGGTAATGTTACTTACATAACATACTTGTAGATTAACTTAAAACACCCATAGCAAGGTTTACTCTTATTGACTTCCTTTTTCTTTCATATGAATTTTATAGTAAAAAAAAACAATTTTTCTTTCACATTCATTAGTTAATAATAAAAATAAAACATCTTGTTTAATACTTACAGGTTTTACTTCTAATAACTAACTATTGAAGAGGTCATAAAGTATGATTACAATACACTGGAAGTTAACATATCTAGAATGAAGACCCTACAGGCTACAGCCTTAGTCCATAGGTTCTTGAACATCTGTACTCTTACCTCCACCTATACCGACTTATTAAACGTATATTGAACAATGTTAATTTGATGTACATATTCTTCCCCCTACCCTAAAGGCTGCATAATTAATTCCAACTTTATGAGAAACTAATTGATCATTAATTGACCAATTTGATTTTCCTATCTAAGTTTAAGCAAACATTAAGCTGCAAAACAAATAAAATAAATTGATGGACTCTATTTGATAATTGGAACGAATAGAGAAGCTTTGTACTCTTCCTCTAACATTGCAAAAGAGTCCCACATCGCCCAGTCAAAAAACAAGTAAAGCATATAACAGAAATAAAAGCAACTGCAGGCCTCTTTACAAAACATACCTTTCTCGGCCTTTTGGCTAAGATCAAGTGTAGTATCTGTTCTTATCAGTTTAATATCTGATACGTGGACTATTAATCCACATGATATTAAATTAGTTTTTTGAGGGGAGAGTCCATTACAGTAGCTTGCTATTGGGGCTCTCAAGTGTCGCTCATGCGTTGCACTACAGCACGGGCCTGGCGCACCCCATCAAATAAAGTTCAAGGAAGGATTAACCCACGGAAAGAATTAATGGGTAAATTTATGATTTATTAATGGGTAAATTTATGATGAAATCACAATTACGCCTAAGAGTAATTATTTGCTTAAATAGTGGTCGGAGAAAAATTATAATTTTATGTATACATTTTCTAACATTTTTTAAAATTCGATTTTTGATATTTTTATCAAGATTAATGTTTTTAAAAAAAGTCAATTTTATATTCTGTGCATATCATAGGATAGTATAAGAGAGTTAGATAGTGACATGATAGGATTCAAGTTCTTATTTATGTTTGATGTACATCAGGATAATAAAACATATATGATTATTTTCTTATCCTACGTTTGAGATGGACATATTATGATAGGATAAGATATAAAGAATATTAAAATGACAAAATTACCCTTATTACAAATTTAAATTATTTTTTTTCAGCAAGCACACAAACAAAATTTATTTTTATTAAAAATATTTAAATTTATTTTATAAAAAATAAAATTGTTAAAAATATTAAAATTAATATGAAAATTACCACAAAAATCGTTATTATAGAGAGAGGAGAGAGAGAGGGGAGAGAGGGGAAAGAGAGAGGAGAGAGAGAGGGGGAGAGAGGAAAGAGAGGAGACAGAGGGGAGCAAGAGAGGAGAGAGAGGGGGGGAGGAGAGAGAGGAGGGAGGAGAGGAAAGAGAGGAGAAGGAGGGAAGAGAAGGGAAAGAGAGAAGAGAGGGAGGGAGGAGAGAGAAAGAGGGGGCAGAGGAAAGAGAGAGGAGAGAGAGGATAGATAGGAGAGAGGGAAGAGATAGGCGAGAGATATGAGAGAGAGAGAGGAGAGAGAAAGAGGGGGAGAGAGAGGAGACGGAGAGAGTAGAGAGAGGGAGAGAGAGGAGAGAGGAAAGAGAAGGGAGAGAGAGGGAGGAGAGAAGAAAGAGAAAGAGGGGGAGAGAGGAGAGAGAAAGAGAAGATAAATGAGGAAGAAAATTTTTGATCTTATCCTATCCTATCACTCCCTAACCCAGCTCCCCCCTCAAGATAAGAATTACACTAGAAGGAAAGGATATGATAAGCAACATGATAAAGTTATCATATCATATTGGTGCAACAAACACATGATAAGTGACAGGATAAGATAAAGTTATCATAACCTGTCTCTTATCCTGTGCACCAAACGGACCCTCACCTTAAAACCGTATCAATATCAAGTATCAACATCCATCTCTCCCATAAGCAACGGTGTATCAATATCAACATCCACATCCATATAACTGATGTGTCCAGCGTAAAAATTAAAGGAAAAATTTCCTTGTACACTTCATTTTGAGGTGTTTGAAGTTTAGGATGGAGAAAAATATGAAACATCAGTTTCGTTTACAATTTGGTATAATTGATTTTCATATATTTATTAGAATTAATGACAGAAAATGAAT
Source organism: Sesbania bispinosa (assembly GCA_026901365.1). Taxonomy (NCBI): domain Eukaryota; kingdom Viridiplantae; phylum Streptophyta; class Magnoliopsida; order Fabales; family Fabaceae; genus Sesbania; species Sesbania bispinosa. Next base: position 248,798 of record QLOH01000547.1, on the reverse strand, counting down.
GATTCACGATTTACGAAACATATTGAATAAAAGTGATTTAAAATCAATTCTGATATCAATGGGACATTATCTCAAATAAATCACTCACAGTAGGGAAAAAAATGAGTAAGAGAGAAGAGAATTCTTAACTTGCAACTCTAATTTGAATTGAATTGAATTGAATTAATACATATGGTGCAACAAACCAAGCCTTTTATAGGCAAATGAAATACAATAAAAACATTAGATGCCTAACAAAACAAAGTAGCAATATTAGATGCCTAACAAACCAAAGTAGAAATATTAGATGCCTAACAAACCAAAGTAGCAATATTAGATGCCTAACAAAACAAAAAATAGCAAATAGCAAATCTTAGATACATAACAAAATAAGTTTGCAAATCTTGACTTTCTAGCACATGTTGTGATGAAAAACTTTTGACAAAGCTTGATTTATTTGCTCACATCGCCTCCCTTAAATCAAGCTTGCATCAATCCAAGCATTTTCTTCAACTTGTAAAATAACTCAGCTTTCAGTGGCTTTGAAAAAATATCTGCAACTTGTTCTTCAGTTGGACAATACTCGATCACCACTTCTTTCTCAGCTACCAATTCTCGGATCTTGTGAAACCGAATATCTATATGCTTGGACCGTCCATGAAAAACTGGATTTTTGCATAGTGCAATGGCAGACTTGTTATCACAAAATATCCCTGTGGGAGTATTCTGCTTCTGATGCATCACTTCCAGAAGTCTTCTCATCCATACTACTTGTGTAGAACAACTGGCTGCGGCTATATACTCTGCTTCGGCGGTTGAGAATGCAACATTTGGTTGTTTCTTTGAGGACCATGATATTGCGCCAGTGCCCAGATGAAATGCGTACCCTGACGTGCTTTTTCTTGTTTCTATATCTCCTGTCCAATCACTATTTGTATATCCAACAAGATTCACAGTAGTATTTTTGGCATAAAAAATTCCATCAGTCAGAGTACCTTTGATATATCTTAGAATTCTTTTCACTCCTTGCAAATGACAAACATGTGGCTTTTCCATAAATCTGCTGAGCAATCCAACTTCAAAAACAATGTCTGGCCTAGTTGCAATCAAATATCTCAGACTTCCTATCAAGCTTTTGTAATAGGTTGGATCTAGCTTCTTGCCATCGGTTTCTCTTGTTAACTTCAACTTTTCTTCAACTGGAGTGGAAATCGACTTTGAATTCTCCATCTTGAATTTCTTCAAAATATCACCAGCATATAAGAATATCATCTGGACCAACAACTTTAATATATAAAGTGTGCTCAAATGGGCATCTCTGAAATCCATGTTGCACAAAATAAGAGTCTATCTTTTTGTACCACGCTCTAGGTGCCTGCTTCAAGCCATACAATGCTTTCTTCAATCTGTAGACCTTGTCTTCTTTTCCTTCAATGACATATCCTGCAAGCTGTTTAACATACACCTCTTCTTCCAAGGTTCCACTTAGAAAGGCGGATTTAACATCCATTTGATGTATTTTCCAATTATTTTGAGCCGAGATAGATATAATCATACGAATTGTATCTAATCTCGCAACAGGAGTAAATACCTCAAAATAATCAATACATGGCTTCTGCTTGTATCCTTTTGCCACCAACCTTGCTATAAAACAATCAATTTCTCCATTGGGTTTGTACTTTGTTTTGTACACCCATTTCACTCCAATTGGCTTCTTATCTACTGGCAAGTCTGTCAGCTCCCATGTTTCATTCTTCTCAATTGCATGGATCTCATCATCCATGGCTTTTCTCCAATTCTGATCATTTGCAGTTTCTTCAAAAGTCACTGGCTCACAATCTGCAAATAAAGCAAAGTTGATAATTTCTTTATCAGATGGGTCATTATCATTACCCACAATATAATCCTCCAATCTGGCTGGTAGTCTTCGTTGCCTCTGTGGTCTGCTCGATGTTTCTGGCTCATCAGGTGCCGGATCTTGATGTCCATTCTCTTCTCCACAACCATATGGATTTACCACCGGCTGCTTTTGGACTTTTGGAGACCAGTCCCACATTCCTTCTTCATCAAATGTCACATCTCGACTAACAATCACCTTATTTGTCTCCGGATTGTAAAGTTTGTATTCCTTTGAATTTGTGCAGTAGCCAGTGAACACACATTTTTCTCCTTTATCATCAAGTTTCTTCCTTAGCTGATCTGGTACATGGGCATATGCTATACACCCAAAAACTCTGAGGTGCCGGATAAAGGGTCTCCTTCCATTCTAGGTTTCTTCGGGTGTTTTGTCACGAACACTCTTTTGTTGGACACCTGTTCAAGATATACACAACGGTAGAAACAACTTCTGCCCAAAATTCTCTAGGCACTTGTTTTGCCTTCAACATGCACATCACCATGTCCATGATTGTCCTCTTCTTCCTTTCAACAACTCCATTTCTGTTGGGGAGTGTACCTGGTTGTTAGTTGATGATGAATTCCATGTTTCTCAAAGAAATATGCACAAACGAGGTATTCTTGACCTCTGTCTGTTCTCAATGCTTTAATCTTCCAGCCACTCTGTTTCTCCACAAATGCCTTAAATGACTTAAAGGCATCACAAGCTTCTGATTTCTGCTTCAAAAATACACCCAAGTCTTTCTGCTGAAATAATCAATAAAGGTAATAAAATACATACTACCACCATGTGATGGGATTTCAACTGTGCACAAGTCTGAGTGAACAATCTCCAGTGGCTTCCTTGCTCTCCATGACTTTCCTGTAGGAAACGATTCTCTGTGCTTCTTTCCCAATTGGCAAGTCTCACATACACTATTGGGGATATTTAAAACAGGTAAAGCAGACACATATTTTTTCTTTGACAGATAGTTTAATCCGGAGAAATGAAAATGACCAAAGCACATATTCCACAGCCAATCATCATTTGGTATTATAGAGATCGAACAAGGAAATCTTTCATGTTGAAACTTCAAAGGGAATAGGCAGTTAGGAGTCATTTTTACCTTGGCAATAAATCTCACGTTCTTGTCAATCAACGTGCAGTACCATGTTGTATCTGCATGTTGTAGCCTTTTTCTGATAGTTGTCCCATACTCAATAGATTGTGATGAAGTCTAGGAGCATAGAAAACATCAGAGATGAAGTTTTGGGATCCATCCTTCAATCTGATACCAACTTGGGCTTTTCCCAAAATTGGAATATTGGTGTTGTTGCCAAATTTTACAGTAAAGTCACTGTTTCATCTAGAGAAGAAAATATCTCCTTTTCCCCACACATATGGTTACTACACCCGGTATCTAAATACAAGATGTTTCACCTTCAGAAAAATTACCGCTTGCCAATAATAAACTTTGTGGATTAGAATTCTCACCAACATCCTGATACTGGTTTTCTGCTATGTTTGCCTGTTGTTTATATCTGCAATCTGCAACTTTGTGTCCGAACTTCCCTCATTGATAACAATTATAATTTGCTCTTTCTTTGTAGTTGTTACCTCTTCCTCTTCCACGGTTGGCGTATCCAAAGTTGTTTCCTCCTCTTCCTTGGTTGAAGTTGCCACGTTCTCTTCCTCTGAAATTTCCGCGACCTCTGCCTCTATAATTTCCTGTTCCTCCATTATTGAAATTGTCACGGCTTCTACCTTCTTTGTTTTGACTGGATTCAGCAACGTTGTTAAGATTCACCTGACTTTTTAAGGTTTCTTCATGTACTTTTTTCGTCTTCTCCAGGATTCTACTCACATGGATTTCAATGCTTCCTTGCAACTCTGCTACCGTCATGCTATCTGTGTCGTGGGACTCAATTATTGTAGTCACCACATGGTCAAACTTCATTGGCATGGTGCGTAATATTTTCTCCACAACTTTACTGTCAGGAATATCTTCTCCATACATCCTCATCTTATTTACAAGGTCAGTAACACGTGAAAAATATTGTTCAATTGTTTCTGAACTGGACATTTCATACCTTTCATATTCTCTACGCATGGATTGTAACTTCGATTTTTTGGCTTTCTCCACTCCTTTATATGACAGCTTCAAGATGCCCCATGCCTCTTTAGCAGTTTTGGCATTTGCTATTTTACCAAAAACTAAGTAATCTACTCCTTGATGGATTTGTGTCAGAGCCAGCTGATTATGCCTTCGAGCAACATCGTCGGCTCCTTCTTGCATACCCGGTTCAACATAGCTCCAAATATTATGAGCTTTCAAATGGGTAGCCATTAATAGTGCCCAATAATTATAATTCAGTTTCCCATCTAATTTGGGATCAAACCAGACAATATTGTAGTTTTTCATATCTCTCACACACACTGACTCAAAAAAATATGAAAGTGAGAACACTCTTGTTCCTCACACACTCTTGATTTTTTTAACACTCACACCACCAGGATCTCAAGCTCTGGTACCAATTTGATATCAGTGGGACATTATCTCACAAATAAATCACTCACACAGTAGAGAAAAATGAGAAAGAGAGAAGAGAATTATTAACTTGCAACTTTAATTTGAATTGAATTGAATTAATACATATGGTGCAACAAATCAAGCCTTTTATAGGAAAATGAAATACAATAAAAACATTAGATGCCTAACAAACTAAAGTAGAAATATTAGATGCCTAACAAACCAAAGTAGCAATATTAGATGCCTAACAAAATAAAATAATAGCAAATAGCAAATCTTAGATACATAACAAAATAACTTTGCAAATCTTGACTTTCTAACACATGTTGTGATGAAAAACTTTTGACAAAGTTTGATTTATTGCTAACAAATTCTACATAATTGATTACCACGATTCCAAGAGGGTAGATAATAGATAATATGATGAAAAAAGAAAAGAAAGATAAAAGAGTGTACAAGATGTAAAATGAGTTATAAGAGAAAATGAATGCATGAAAATAAAAATTCAACCATAAATGTCCTTGACGAGTTGATGTAACATCCCAAAATTTAGAAAATTAGAAATATAATTTAAATACGTATAATTATATTTAGATCACGTTAGATGTAAAAATAGAAGTTATATAATAATAATAGTGAATATTAATATAACTGTATTTATGAGATAATAATAATATAATATTATAAATAGTAGGAGAGACGTCAGATTATTAGGATCTTAATCAAATATGGTTATATTGAATATAATAATAATATTATTAAGAGATAAATCATAAGATTACAACTAACATTAATTGTTATAAATATAGTAATTGTTATACTAATAAAATAATATCAGGATTAATAAGGACAATCTTAGAAGAGAGATATGGTTTAGTATTTTAAATTAAGATAAGATTTTAAAATTGGGATAATGAGATCACAAGGATTAAGGGTAAGACTCAATACAAATCTAGGATAAGATTTAATTATATAATTTGAATGTAGACGGATAAGGACTCCGTAATACACTAATAATTCCTAATATAAATGAATAAATAAAATAAAATAAAAGAAAAGGAAGAAATAATAGTATTATTATTTTTTAATAATATTAATTGATTAAATAAGAGGAATAAATAATAGTATTAGTAATATTAATATTTTTTATGAATAATGTTATTTAATAAAATAAGGATGAGTGGGTCCAACCCAGTTAAGTATTTAAGTAAGGAGAGGTTACCAATTCACCCTAATCCTTATTTTTTAAAACGTTAGAGAGTGAAACCTTAAGGAAAGGAGAAACGATTCCACAAGGAGAAGGTGCTGCAGAGTAGATCAGTAAGAGGGAGCCACCATTCGCTTTTGGGATTGTCATCTCTAAGGTATGGTGGGGGAAAGAGTGCTGCTTGTATGTGTATGTGGGAGTGCTTGGGTAGTGAGGGCAACCATAAGACCCTCTAAGAATTCTAAATATTTGAGAACTTATCTATGAAGGTATATTTATGAGAAATTGTTGTGAGTGTGCATGTGTTTGTGATTATAATTTGCGAGTGGCTCACATTAATTGCGTACTGGTATTAAGAGATGGAGATTAGAAGCAGATGAGATTCGATTTTAGGTAACTCAAAAGTGGGAAATTAAATGTACTATATTATGGTTTGGAGAAAGAAAAGAAAAAGTTGTTAACGGTTAACGTAGTTAGAGGATTATTTAGGCCAAGCAAAGGGAGGGGTAACAATTTACACAAAGGCACTAATTCAAGGATTGCACGTTAATTAAAAGCATACCATATACCGTCATTCAGTTCATCAATTTTAAATATATATATATATATATATATAATAGTAATCCAAATTGGAGTGATTAGAGTTAGAGATTCGGTTGGCTTTCAAGCATATATATGAATATTCTCTTATATGAAAAGGATGACGGAAAGTATTTCAAAAGATTACCGAATTTTATTATAAATATGTATAATCGATTACCAGGTCAAATTGTGTATGGGAGTGTTGTTTATGTGATGATTGTGACCCTTTTGTCTATTGATGTTGTTTATACAAATTATTTGTGGAATTGAGAGAATTAAGTGGATGTTTATAGAGCATTAATTGTGGTGTGAGTATGATGATATGAATATCTCCTATGATGTTAGATGTCTATAATATTATGATGTATGATGATGGTGTATTGATGTATTCAGTGTATGAGGTATGAGGTGTATGATGATTATATACTGATGTATTGAGTATATGAGGTATGATATGATGATGATGATGTAATGATGCATTGAGCATCTGAGGTGTGTTATGATGATGATTATGCATTGAGCATATGAGGTGAGATACATATATGATGATTATGCATTGAGCATATGAGGTGCGTTATGATGATGATATCTTGAGGTATTGAACATATGAGGTGTGGTGTCTGAGATACACGAGCCCAAGAGAGGGGCGTTGAGCAACACTATCGGCCTGTGTGGTGATTAACGGTAGTGTTGTGTGTGAAACTTACCGGCCTGTGTTGTGATTAACGGTAGGTAGACCATGGTGGGGGACATTCTTGCACAAGCCTGGAGTGGGGCGAAGTGCAACTTACCGGCCTGTGTGGTGTTTAACGGTATGGCTATTCTTTGTGGGGCGGATGTCTCTGTACAAGCCTATAGTGGGGCGTTGTGCAACTTACCGGCCTGTGTGGTGATTAACGGTAGGGCCATCATCGGTAACGACTAGGGAGATTGACGAGGTGCGCCCATTGTGCGGAGTTCCAAGTCATTATCCTTGGGATGAGGTTGATGAGGTTGATGAGGTTAATGAGGTTGATGAGGTTTGGTGTGCATGATGATAGATGAACATGCATTGCATTTGATGATGAAATTGAATTATATTATGATGATGTGAGTATTATTCATGATATGGGTATTATGTGTTAAGAATAGAGAATGTGTTTTCTTGGTGATTTGCGAGTGTGATTTATAAATTGGTGATGAGATAATATAATTGCTAATAAAGGGTGTAAGATGATGTGAGTATGATATTACTTGATGATAATGATGATTATATGTGGGTGAGGATAGGGTAGCCACCTATGTGTATGTATGAGTAGTATTCTTTTCCTCACCGTTACACTGTGGTTATTTTACAGGTGATGAATGATGACACTACTGGTGTCGAGGTTTGATTAAAGGGAGTGTTGCTCTGGTACATGTGACATCAGTGCATATTATTGGGGGTTCTTTTCTTTATGTTACTAGATAGGAAGGATTTTGTAAACACTTTTAAATGCCTTACATAGCGAGTAGGATGTTTTAATTATTGATAATTTGGAGATTCCGCTGCTTGTGTGTTTTGAAAACCTTTGAGTTCTATTTTCGTTTTAATTAAGTTATTTTACAATGAATGAAGTTTTAAGTAAAGAGATATGTGAACCTTTTTACCCGTTGAGGAATACTGTTTTTGAAAAATATTTCAACTTATTAATTGTATAAGAGCTGGGGTAGAAGAGTGTCACAATTGACATTTAACAACATCGCTAATGTTTACCTTTTCTATGTAGAGGGGTTCTTTTAGTTAATTTATAACTTATTTAATTAAATTATTATAAAATTATTTGACTAAAATAGGGGAATTTAGTAAATACACTTAAATTAAACATATAGCAATTTTTTTAGATGATACTTGAAATACCACCTAAGTTTACCTTATAATTTATAATTTTCCCCTTAATATTTTAATTCTTATATTATTTATACTATTTATTTTATTTTTAATAAAATATTGAATTTTGAAAAATAAAATAAAATTTTAAAATCAATTAAAAAATTAAAAATATAATTATCTGAAAATATGTTTTTGTCTACAAAACTAAAATAAAATTTATATAAAAAATATATATAAGCATGTTTTATGTCCTTTATCAAAATAGAAGTCCAAAACTTTGTCTTTTGGGGGTCGTAGTGTCCTCTTGAAATCTGTACTTCACTCAATCCCGATCTACTTTCTTTCCTTCTTCAAGGCTCCTAAAGGTATTATCTCTAAACTTGAATCTCTTTTTAAACAGTTTCTTTGGGGAGGGAATGATAATAAGAGTAAAATAGCTTGGGTAGCTTGGGGAGATGTGTGCCGGGATAAGAAACTTGGTGGGTTGGGGATCCGTGATTTGAGTGCTTTTAATTTTGCACTTCTTGGGAAATGGAGATGGACGTTCTTAGTGGAAATAGGTAGCTTGTGGAATAGGGTGCTGAGTTCTATAGATTGTATTTTGGGGGCATGGTGTAAGGGCAAAAGCTTCTAAGTGGTGGGTAGACCTTTACAATATTGATTCTGTTGAAAATGTCAAGGCTGATTGGTTTACTAATAGGTGTGTTAGAGTGGTAGGGAATGTTGTGGATACTTCTTTTTGGAGGGATAAGCGGTGTGGTTCGGAGCCTTTCTATAAGAAGTATAGTAGGCTCTATTCTATTACAAATAATAAGGATTCTTCAATTGCTGATATGGTGCAACGTTTGGAGGGAGGATTTGCGTGGCAGTGGACTTGGCGGAGATCTTTATTTCAATGGGAGCAAGAACTTTTAGCACAATTGTCAGCTAATCTAGGTGTTTTTGTGTTACAGTCTGGAGTAAAGGATAGGTGGTGGTGGAATGAGTCAAATGATGGGATTTACTCTGTCAAAACAGCTTATAAACTGATTGTCAATGAAGGTATATGTGCAAATTTCCCTTTACATAAATTTCTTTGGTCCAAGTTGTCACCTACTAAAGTTTCAGCTTTTGCCTGGAAAGTTCTACTAAACAGGATTCCTTCGAAAAACAATCTAATTAAGCGGAATGTAATCCATGCCTCTGATGGTATTTGTGTTTGGTGTGGTCAAGATCTGGAGACTACTTCACATTTATTTTTCGAGTGTCACTTTGCATATACTATTTGGATGATGTGTTTGGATTGGTTTGGATTATCAATTGTCATGCATAATTCTCGTTATGACAATTTTACCCAATTTATTGGAATTCCAAAGTGCTGTATCAAAAACCGCCTTCGGTGGTCTGTGGTGTGGTTAGTGTAACATCCCAAAAATTTAGAAATCTAGAATTATAATAAAAATAATAATGATAACAAAATAAAATACTTATAACGGTATTTCGATAATATTGGTGATGAAAAGAGATATGCTTTAGCATTTTAATTTAAAGATCATATTTCAAAATAGGAATGATAACATCACAAGAAATAGAGATAAGAGAGTAATATCAAGTTTAGGATAATATTTAAATATAATATTCGAATTCGAATTTGAATGTAGATGGATAAGGAAAAGCTTAAGAGGCAAAAACTAAGGTTGTTGCTTCATTTAGGTTTTAAGCCTAATGACCTTGGGGCACTAAATTGCAAATATCTAGAGTTGTAGATGTCCGATTAAGGTGATTCCACTCTCATTAGAAAACTTATTTCCGGGGCTTCAGTTTGATAGGTTATATGATAAGGTTTTGATGAAAACTGCACCTTCAAACAGACTCATTTCCGCTCAAGTGAATGAAAATTCGCTCAGGCGAATTATGCAGTAAAAACTGCAGTTCTGTGTGTTGTCAAATTCGCTTAAGCGAATGGCAATTCGCTTAAGCGAAAAACAGAGCATTTTGGGGTGCTCTCTGGACGAAATTCGCTTAAGCAAATTGGGATTCGCTTAAGCGAATTGCACGGGGACAAGAAGAATTTGGGCAACTCGCTTAAGCGAATTTGGATCGCTTAAGGGAGTGGCAGTTTCCAGCATTTTTAAAACACGTTCTTGGATGGTTTTAGTTAGTTCTTCCTTCCGTTTTTTCATAATTTCAGAGAGAGAGTGGTTCTAGTGAGAGAAAGTCCCAGCAAAGGCCAAGAACGATTTCTACTCTTCAAGATCGAGTCTTTCATCAATCTTTCCTCCTTCAACGTTATCTACTCTCCGTTCTTTCTCCGTTTTCTCGACTCTCAGGTGGGTGTGACTCTCACTTGTTTGTCTTGATTGTTCTCACAGCATGATCCCCATTCTTTTTCCCTTTCTTCCATGGAATAATGATGCATGTATGAGATAAGTTTAGGAATTATGAATGTATTGATGATTGGATGTCTAGAATTGCAAAACCATAGGGTAGATGACTTGAGTGATTATGTGTTATGAACCTTGAACATGTTATTATGAAATCACGGGCCTTTGGCCATCACATTCATGGATTATGAGTTGAGATAATGATGATGTATTATGAACCTTGAATATTTTATTATGGAATCATGGGCCTTTGGCCATCACAGAGCCTTCGGGCTATCACAGGGTCATTGACCGTCACAGTCACAGGCCTTCAGGCAAATTATTTAAGAAAGACGGGGTAACCACATCGAACTCATGGCCAAGAGGGAGATGGGGTCCCCAATCACAGAATGAAAATCAAACATTATTTAAGACTTAATCATAGGTAGCCCTGGACGACGGTCCTTGGTTACATGGCCGAGCACTCATCACAGTCACGTTACAGTGTAAAGACCCCGGGTGTTGGGTAACAACACCTCACAGTCATGCATTGCATCATAAACATTATTTCAATGATGATATATTATTTGTAATCCATTTATTCATGATGATCTAGATAGATATGTGTAATTGTGATGATTCTTGATTGTTTTCCCCACACCGCACACACTTGTTACGCTCACTGGGACGTAGTCTCATCCCACAATATGGGAATTATATTTCAGTTGTGCAGGAAGAATTGTTTAGCAATGGATAAAGAGATTGGAGTTCTTTGGTAGATTCACCTGCCCCTCAGCTGCTAGATTGACCTCTAGGACATTTAGATATAATTAAATTATGTCATGTTGTAATAAATTACATTTGCGTCCAGAATTGGATTACTTTTGAGAGCCACAGAGTGACATGTATTTGTATGAATTATATTGAGTAATTGATGTATTTCGTTTAAGCAAACGTTGGATTGCCTAAGCAATTATTTGATTGGATGACGATACTTGAGATGACGCGAAATAATTTCAGAAATTCGGAATAGTGTTTCCAACGAGCATTATTCTTGAATTGAGAAATTAGGACATTACATTTTGGTATCAGAGCAGTTCAATCCAATTGGATTGTGGTTAAGTTAGTTGGTCGTGACTCACTATGATCCCACTGTACCTCGTAACTAGTATAGGGACTGATCACCCCTCTATTGGATGCGTTGTACACGGGATTATGGTTAGGGACGTGAATAAGATACCTTGTTAATGGAAGTGGGGCACTTCCCTAACGAGGTTAGAGCCACCCACTTGTTATATGAAGGGAGAATGACATAGGTCCATTTTCGAGAGTAAGACTTCCACCTTAGAAATCTTATAGAATATCGCTCTTAGTTCCTAGTGGACATTAGGCACACTTAGAAGGAAAAGAAAGGTAACGTAGAAGTTTTTGAGAGAGGTTTAGAGGGAACATGAGGAGTAGGCTCCCTAGTAAGGGAGGATAGTGATGGTTGCTTGTAGTTACACCTTGAGTGTGTGACTTGTTTGATTAGTCATGATGCTTGTTTTTGCTTGAATAATCATGATGCTTGTTTTGGTTGAATGATCATGATGCTTGTTTTGCTTGAATAATTGACTGATATGTCTGTTTGTTTGTGTTGTTGGAATGTCTTGCATGTGGAGGTGATGGTAAGTTTCCAGGATAGGAGTTTTTCCATGACAGGCAGAGGTTAGAAGAGAAGTGTGGGACTCATGGGAGGTTAGAGGAACCTAACACCATTAGTGAAGGGGGAGTAACACTAGCTCTTGGTTAAGTGTTTACCATCGGGTAGGTGTAATCTTAAAGATAATTCGAGGAAATAAATTAGAGCCTCTAATCTCATATTCTTGCCTTCTTTTCCTTTTCTCTACTGGTATATGTTGGTATTGAGATTGCTATTTCGTTTCCAATCTCATTATTAGTTACCTAGTCATTCTATTAATCCAACTAGATATCTAATTAGGTGTTCAGTAATTTTTAATTTGATGGTGATTAGATTATTTAAGCCTTATGATCGGTAATTTGGTTTTTATTATGCAAGAAGCAAGTGTAATCCTTTATCCCCTAAGATATTAGACTAGTACTCCTAGAATCCCTAATGGGTCATTAGATGTAATTATAGTACATTTATCTCACATCCTTGTTTCCTTTCCTTAAATCCCTGTTAGTATAGGTTGATGCGGATATTGATGGTTATCGGTAGTTTCACCTCGGTGACGTAATTTACTTAAGTAAGATTGATTGTTTGATTTACTTGACTGAATTTGAATTTCTTGGATTTAGAAATTATCTAAATTAGGATTTGAATTATCTACATAATTTGAATTTGAAACCGAGGATTAGAATTTCATTAGGTTATATGATATGGAAAAATATTTATCTTCTTGATGTTGAAGTTTTAAGATTAAGATTTGATTTTTGAAACCTTGTTAGGATTTAGTTAGATTTGGATTAAATGATCAACTTAATTCGGACCTAGATCAGTTTAGATTCTACTTGTAGTTACAGGATGAATTGAAAGAATGAGGAGGTTTCAGTTGATGATGGATTTAGAATTTTGAAAATTGGGACTAGTCTTTGATGGAATCAAATTAGGATAATTTAGATTCCCAGATAAGGTCCTACTTCGATTTGAAATAAAATGTTTTCAAGGATAGGATTTGTTATATATATATATATATATATAGATAAAAAAAAAATTGTTAGGATCTAATTAGAGTTAAATTGGAGGATTTTGAGAGTAGATTATCTTATGAGTTTAATTTTTGAGGTAGCTAGAAATTTATGAAGTATAACTAAGATTTCAATAAAGATGGTGATAATAGCAACTAATAAACTACTTTATAGCACTAGGGGACTCAGATGAAATAGATGTTGTAAGATAAATAAAAATGTTTAAAAAGAAAAAATATGATAAGGTTTGTTGGAAGTAGATAAAGTCGGGAAGAAAATAGTATCTATTATTCCCTATATTTTAGGAATTGTTAGCAGGAAATAGGAATTTCAGAATAACACAGGGTAGATAATTATCAGAGAGATATCATAGTATTTTAAAATATATCTTACCACATCAAATATTGTGAAGATAAATAAAGATTGTTAAAAAGAAAAAATAATGACGATATGAAACTAGAAAATTAAGGATAAATTTTATAAAGTTATATAATTAAATAATAGGAATTTACTATCATAATCCCTTTATTATTTAAACTTATTTGAATTATAACATTGTCTAAAAATTTAGAATATATATATATATATTTTTATTAGATAATAAGCATAATATAAGTACTATCATAAAATATAGAATTTTGAATAAAAATTTTGTCAGTTAACAAGAAAAATAAAAGAAAGAAAACCCTTAGAAATAAAAACAGTTTAAGTGTACGAATCTTTACAGTTAATTAAAAACTGGGGAACAGATGAAAGGAGAACTGTAAATGGATCTTTAGATCTTAGGATAAGATTATAATGGTTTGGATTTGTATTCAATTGATGAAGGATATGAGGAAAATAGTATATAAGAGATAAAATTTCTTTCGAATATAAAAATCTTTCTAGGGTGATGATAAATTATTAAAACCTAGGAAGATGGATAACGTTTTGCACAAAGTTTAAGTGATCGTTTATTTGAGGAAAACTGTGAAGCTTGTTTTTGTAGGTTAGATATGGAGATTTGACTAATAATTAATAGTTTTAAGGATAAAGATTTGATATTGTATGATTTAAGAGGTAGAGATTTAATCTTTTTAGAGATAGATGTTTCTTTATTTTGATGGTTTTGGGTGATAGGGATATGATAATTTTATGTTTATAGTTAAAAGGTTTAGAGATAAAGATCTAATCTTGAGCTTGTTTGAAATTGAGTAATTATGTATATATGGTTAAGAGTTATTGATTTCATCATGGGATCTAGGAGGATCACGATAAGGACATTTTACAGTTTAGATAGTTTTATAATTAGGATATGATCATGAGTCAATGGCTCACACATTTAATTGTTATTTAGGCTATGATCTTTGAAAGTGTCGAAATTAATTATTTAATAGTTACATAGGTTTTTGATCATAAGAAAAATATTCAGAAATTTCAGTTAAAGACATATAGCTTAAGTTTAGGAAGGAAACTTGAAGTTTTGGGTTATGATAAATGTGGTGAATGATTAAGTGGATTTAGTTTAGGAATATAATTTATTCTGGATTTCGAATAGTTAGTCACCATTATTATTAATGGAAACATGATATCCAACCCGAAGCTATAGGTTACCAATATATATAGAGTCATAGACTTAAGTTTAAGAGAATAGTAAGACAAATTTTGAGGACAAAATTTATTTAAGGGGGTAGAATTGTAACATCCCAAAAATTTAGAAATCTAGAATTATAATAAAAATAATAATGATAACAAAATAAAAATACTTATAACGGTAATTCGATAATATTGGTGATGAAAAGAGATATGCTTTAGCATTTTAATTTAAAGATCATATTTCAAAATAGGAATGATAACATCACAAGAAATAGAGATAAGAGAGTAATATCAAGTTTAGGATAATGTTTAAATATAATATTCGAATTCGAATTTGAATGTAGATGGATAAGGAAAAGCTTAAGAGGCAAAAACTAAGGTTGTTGCTTGATTTAGGTTTTAAGCCTAATGACCTTGGTGCACTAAATTGCAAATATCTAAAGTTTTAGATGTCCGATTGAGGTGATTCCACTCTCATTAGAAAACTTATTTCCGGGGCTTCAGTTTGATAGGTCATATGATAGGGTTTTGATGAAAACTGCACCTTCAAACAGACTCATTTTCTCTCAAGCGAATGAAAATTCGCTCAGGCGAATTATGCAGTAAAAACTGCAGTTCTGTGTGCTGTCAAATTCGCTTAAGTGAAAAACAGAGCATTTTGGGGTGCTCTCTGGACGAAATTCGCTTAAGCGAATCCCAATTCGCTTAAGCGAATTGCACGGGGACAAGAAGAATTTGGGCAACTCGCTTAAGCGAATTTGGCTCGCTTAAGCGAGTGGCAGTTCCCAGCATTTTTAAAACACGTTCTTGGACGGTTTAGTTAGTTCTTCCTTCCGTTTTTTCATAATTTCAGAGAGAGAGTGGTTCTAGTGAGAGAAAGTCCCAGCAAAGGCCAAGAACGATTTCTACTCTTCAAGATCGAGTCTTTCATCAATCTTTCCTCCTTCAACGTTATCTACTCTCCGTTCTTTCTCTGTTTTCTCGACTCTCAGGTGGGTGTGACTCTCACTTGTTTGTCTTGATTGTTCTCACAACATGATCCCCATTCTTTTTCCCTTTCTTCCATGGAATAATGATGTATGTATGAGATAAGTTTAGGAATTATGAATGTATTGATGATTGGATGTCTAGAATTGCAAAACCATAGGGTAGATGACTTGAGTGATTATGTGTTATGAACCTTGAACATGTTATTATGAAATCACGGGCCTTTGGCCATCACAGTCATGGATTAGGAGTTGAGATAATGATGATGTATTATGAACCTTGAATATTTTATTATGGAACCATGGGCCTTTGGCCATCACAGTCATGAATGATGAGTTAAGTTATCACAGGGCTTATAGCCATCACAGAGCCTTCGGGCTATCACAGGGTCATTGACCGTCACAGTCACAGGCCTTCGGGCAAATTATTTAAGAAAGACGGGGTAACCACATCGAACTCATGGCCAAGAGGGAGATGGGGTCCCCAATCACAGAATGAAAATTAAACATTATTTAAGACTTAATCATAGGTAGCCCTGGACGACGGTCCTTGGTTACATGGTCGAGCATTAATCACAGTCACGTTACATTGTAAAGACCCCGGGTGTCGGGTAACAACACCTCACAGTCATGCATTGCATCATAAACATTATTTCAATGATGATATATTATTTGTAATCCATTTATTCATGATGATCTAGATAGATATGTGTAATTGTGATGATTCTTGGTTGTTTTCCCCACACCGCACACTCTTGTTACGCTCACTGGGACGTAGTCTCATCCCACGATATGGGAATTATATTTCAGTTGTGCAGGAAGAATTGTTTAGCAATGTATAAAGAGATTGGAGTTCTTTGGTAGATTCACATGCCCCTCAGCTGCTAGATTGACCTCTAGGACATTTAGATATAATTAAATTATGTCATGTCGTAATAAATTAGATTTGCGTCCAGAATTGGATTACTTTTGAGAGCCACAGAGTGGCATGTATTTGTATGAATTATATTGAGTAATTGATGTATTTCGTTTAAGCAAGCGTTGAATTGCCTAAGCAATTATTTGATTGGATGACGATACTTGAGATGACGCGAAATAATTTCAGAGATTCGGAATAGTGTTTCCAACGAGCATTATTCTTGAATTGAGAAATTAGGACGTTACAGTTAGCTGCTATTTGATCATTTTGGCTAGCAAGGAACGCTGCAATTTTTTCAAATACGGTGATAACACACTCAGAGTTACTGGATTTGATTAAAGTGAGAAGTTGGAAGTGGATTAAGGCCAAGGATTATTTTTTTTCTTACTCCTTCTCTTCTTGGTCATCCATACTTGGAGCTTGTCTTGGTTTTTCTGATGCGTGATTGTGCTCATGTGTTAGTATTGTTGCTTTCGTTTTGTTTGGGTGCTGTCACAATTTGGCTTTTTTTAGGATGCAGTAGGGATTATTATTTTGGTTGCTGTCATCGTTTTTCGCAAGACAAGCTCTTGACTTGGTTCGTTTCTTTTTCATGCACTAATTGATTTTTGGCTATCTTTATTTACATATTGATAGCCAATTGGCTGTTGGAATTGTTAACAGGGTGGTTTTTTTTTTTTGGCTTGTATCATGGCCAATTGTTTTTACCTTTATAGGTGTTTTGGGTTCCAGATTATGGCCATTTTCATCGGATTGGTTTTTATAGTTTTGTATTTGTAATGGGTTAGAGTACCCTTGTACTCTCTTAATTTTAATTTTAATTTTGCTTAGAAAAAAAAAAGCATGTTTTATGTCCTTTTATGTGTAGTAGTCAACTTTTTTTTATTAGGAATCCCCACAGACAATTGTGTGGGTTTAACCATCCATCCAGGGTGATGGTTAGATAAGAGTTAATATTACCAAACATGTTTAATTTAATAAGTTAATAATTTTTAAGTTTTAACTAAACGATAATTTTTAAATTTTTCAGTACCTTTATCAACTTTTTTTTATTTAATAAGTTAATAATTTTTAATTTTTAACTAAACAATAATTTTTAAATTATTCAGTACCTTTTATCAACTTTTTTTTTTTTGGAACATACTCTAAGCAGAGAAAGTTATGATGTTTGATAGGTAGACAGGAATATAGATGATTTAAGATGACATGTTGAGGTTAACATTTAATCTTTATATATTAAAAGTAAGGTAGTCTTGAGGTTGCTCTAGCAATCATTTTTCCCTCCTAAATTAAGGATAAAAATGTCATTTTGCTTAAAATATTTTATTTTAGAATTTTTTAACATTTATTAAATACATATTGACATAAAGCATATTAATGTATTTTTTTAATAATGGTGATTGTTTTCTAAAAACACATTTTCAACTTCCATTGTTGAAATGATTTTATCACTTCCATAGAATTTTGTAATTTGAGTGGAGTTTCATTATAGTAACTATTTCAATTTGAGTAGGGTTTCATCTTTTATTATTCTTTTGAGTGCTTTTACACATTTTTTTATTTGCTAACAATTTATACCTTCACATTATCGTTTCTTCTTTTGCATTTTTTTCTTTTATGTAATTAATAAATAAAAATATGAAATGAATTAATATATTTTAAAAAAATTGGAAAGACAAGATATATTTTATTCGAAATATTTAAATATATTAATATATTTAGTTAGTTACTTTAATATAATTGAGACATTTAGATAATCCTATATTTGTTTCATTATGTTGTTTTTAATCATTTTTTCATTATGTTGGCATTTTTATATCTTTTTTTAATGAATATTGATTTCCAGTGCGATATTAGTATTTAATCAGAAAATGTGAGTATTTTGAGATATTTTCTGATGAGCAATTAGGACTACAAACCCTAACCTTCAAAAGGGAAAGAGGGATACCCGAAATAAAAGGGGTAAGGAAAAATATCAATGTTTGTTCAAGTTCTCTTTTAAATAATTTTAAAATCTAGGCCACATAATAATTCCATTAATTTAGGTCAGACACATTAGCCATGTCATCAATTTCTGTTAACAATTGGATGATCACTTAACGACGGGATTATGTAACATCCTGAATTTTATTAAGTAAAATAAAATTAAATTAAAATAGTAAAATAGAAGAAATAAATAAATAATAGAAGTGATATTATGAGTAGTTTTATCCATAAAGCTAGTTCAAATTTAAAAAGAAGATAAGGGGGTTGCGAGTGGGCCAAGCCCATATAGGCATTTTAGTAAGGAGGGGTCATCAGTTCACCCTAATCCTTATGTTTCAAATCGTCAGAGAGCGAAACGCTAAGGAGGGGAGAAACCAAGTCTCAAGAGGAGATTGTTGGAGAGTAATCATCAAGAACCAAGAAAGAGTCTTCCTTACTGTTGTTCGATCTTCACTTAAGGTACGGTGGGGGAGAGGGTGCTGCTTGTATGTGCATGTGGGGGTGCTTGGGTAGTGATTTAAGACTTAAATTCGTATTGATATATGTTATATTGAGAATGGATGATGAAAACTATTGATTGATGATTGATTTGATGAATCTTGATGAATTCTAGGATGAAATTGAAGAGGATATTGAGAATAATGAAAAGGGGTAATTAGGGGTTTGATGAACTAACTGTATAATCTGTGAAACGATTGGTGTTTTTACTGAGTTTTGTTGATATAAACGCATGTGAATGATGTTTTAATGAAGAGGATTGATTAGAGATTGAATAAAGAAGTTTAGAGGTGATAGAAATCGTGAAAACTGCGATCTGCGTCGCGGGTAATCGATTACAGAGGTCTGTAATCGATTATCAGGGTCTTCTGGGCAGCCAGGTGTGCTGTTTGTTCGCAGGTAATCGATTACAGGGATGCTGTAATCAATTACCAGAGTGATTGCTTGCAGGTAATCGATTACAGAGATGTTGTAATCGATTACCAGTGTGTTGCTTGCAGGTAATCGATTACAGAGGGGTTATAATCGATTACCAGAGGCTTTGCTTGCAGGTAATCGATTACTGGAGGCTGGTAATCGATTACCAGTGTGGATTTTGTGATATTAGTGCTTGATGATGATTGTTATACCTTGATTTTGGTGTGATTACGATGGGTGTGATTTGATGTGTATATAACGATGCATTGAGCATGTGATGAGTGTTATGATAATGATGATGATGATTACGATGCTTATATGATAATGATGATTATGATGCTTATATGATGATGATAATGATGATGTATTTAACGATGATAACAATGATTGATGATGTGTGATGTTAACGATGACAATGTATATAACATTACGATGTTGATACTTATGTAACATCCCACAATTTTGAGTTTCTAATAATTTATTAAATGAAAAATAGAGGTTTATGTATTAGCAATTGGGGGAAGAAAGTCTAAGAAATGAGGAGTTAAAACTTAGTTTGAAAACCAGATTTTAGGTTTTTAGCTCAAGCTAAATAAATTAGCTTGAGCGAATTATGCAGAAATATGTTTAGGTTGAATTTGCTGTCAAATTAGCTTGAGCAAATAAAAATTAGCTCGAGCGAAAATAGTCCAGAGAGGGTGCATTTTCTGGGTCATTTTAGCTCAAGCGAATATTTATTAGCTTGAGCCAATTTTCGTAATTCTGCATGCAAAACCTCATTAGCTCAAGCTAAATAATTTAGCTTGAGCTAAATTCCACTTATAGCTCCTATATGTTCAGTTTAGAATTCAGTTTTCGTTCATTTTTCTCCCTTGCCTTTTACAAACCTAGAGAGAGGAGGAGAGGATTTTTAGAGAGAAGAAGTTTCTAAGGACTTGAAGAAGGAATCAAAGGCAAGAAATCACCACACTCTTGGGCATCAATCCTCAATTTCATCCTTATTCTTCTCTTGGGTGAGTAAAACTCACCACCCACACACCTCTTTCCCTTGATTGTAAATCGTGCATGAACCCTAAGGCTTTTAATTCCCATTCTAATGCATGTATTTGGTACTTATATAGCTTTTTGATTATAATTGAGATGATAATGGTGAAATTAGGGCCAAATAATATATGAAACCTAGTGTAGAAATTAATTGTAAGTTTCGTAGAGTTCGGTAGTCGTTTTGAATTGGTTATAATCAAAATGTTATGTAAATCAAGAAACTTATGTATTATGTTAAGGCTATGGCTGTTACGGGTCAAGGACCATTATGTTAAAAATTTGGCTTCGGCCGTCAAGTATTGGTGGCGACTTAATGTCCCCAAGGGGGATACCCCTTGTAGTCTGAGCTCAGTCTAACTGCATGTCAAGTGAAAAGAACACTTCTGTGGGGTAAAACAGTTTATGATTATGTTAGGATCATTGATTTTTAAAGTAGAAATTATAGTGTTTTCTTCAAATTGTTGTATGTTGTTAATTTAGGCCTATATGTATATAAAGTGAAATGTTTGGCACTGTTTTGCTCACTAAGACAAGAGTCTCACCACTTTTGTGGATTTTTGTTTAGATCATTAGCAGGTGGATGAGGTTCTAAGCTTGATAAGGAGTTGACTTACACCTATTAGGCGGAAGACCCCTTTTTGTTCATTTGTTCGAAATGTTTAAAAATGTATAGTTCTAGGATTTCTTTTAGTCTTTGATCAGAGTTTGTGAATATGTGTCACTTGCACACTTGGTACTTTTGGTTACACTGGTGTTATGTATATATGTAGATATTGTGTTTTCCAAGACAAGTTTCTTTGAAACCATGTATGAGATCATACTTGTTGGATTATTCTGTTTCCGATATTAAAATTGTTCCGCTTTAATTTCCTAACTCATGGGATTATGCTTCCAATGGGCAAAATCCTAAAGGTCTTGAAATTAAGGATGTTACACCTTAAGCATATGAGGTGATATCTGAGTTGTGCGGACCCAACGAGGGGGTACAACGCAGGAGGTGAACTGCACGGACCCAACGAGGGGGTGCAGAGACCATGATGGGGCGTTCGATGTACGGACCCAACGAGGGGGTGCAACCTAGGGATGGTGGAATTGTACTGACCCAACGAGGGGGTGCAACCTAGGGTCAGATGTTGTTGTGCGGGCCCAACGAGGGGGTACAACCTATCGGTATGTGTGGTGACACCGATAGACTATCATCGGTAACAACTAGGGTGATTGACGAGGTGCGCCCATTGTGTGGAGCTCCAAGTCATGATCCTTGGGACGAGGTTGAGGAGTTTCGGTGTATATTATGATGGATGAACATGTGTTATATTTAACGATGAAATTGAATTATACGATGATGATATGAGTATTAATGATGAAATGAGTATTATGTGTTTAGAATAGAACATGTGTATTCTTGGTGAATGATGATGTGAGTTTTACATGAGGATATCGATGATTTGTTATATGATGAATTATAGATGATTATTATATGATGAATTACTTGAAGTTTGAGTATGTGGGTGATTAATAATGATGTTGTTTATATGAGGGCGAGGATAAGGTAGCCTCCTATGTGTATGTATGAGTGGTATTCTTTTCCTCACCGTACACTGTGGTTAATTTTACAGGTGATGATGATGACACGACTGGTGTCGAGTATTGATTGAAGGGAGTGTCGCTCTGATACATGTGACATCAGGGTATATTATTGGGGGTTTTTACTTTATGTTTCTAGTTAGGAAATGACTTTGCAAACTGTTTTAAGTGCCTTACATGGTCAGTTGGATATTTTGATGTTAATTCCGCTGCTTAAAGTATTTTGAAATAGTCGACTTCTTTTTCTATTTATATGAGATGACTTTTAAATGAATGAAGTTTTAAACGATGAGAAATGTGAACCTTTTTACCTGTTGTGGGACGTTATCTTTTCCTATATCTCGACTTATTAATTGTATAAGAGCTTGGGGTAGAAGGGTGTCACATTAGTTGGTATCAGAGCAGGTCGGTTCATCGGCCTTGAGTTATGAGTTTACTATGCTTCTGTGGTGTGATGTGTTATGTGATTGAGTTAATTGTGCCATTTGATTTGATTGAATTATTTGTGTGACTTATTTACTTCTCTGTAAATCAGAAAAGTGATGACTAGAAGAGGTAGGAATAATCGTGTAATTTCTGAAGCCTTAATGACTATGGCACAAGCTGTTGGCAACCTGAACCAACATCAGAAGGTGGATTGGCTTGCTCGGTTCTAGAGGAACCATCCACCTACTTTTTGTGGGGGTTATGACCCCGATGGTGCTGCTGACTGGATCTTCGAGATCGAGAAGATTTTTAGAGCGATGGACTGCCCGTTGGTGCAAAAGGTTACGTTGGCTGCATTCATTTTATTAGGGGATGCCGGATTCTGTTGGCAGAACACCTTCCAGAGGATGATTTATGAGGGCACCGCGTTGAGCTGGGATAACTTCAAAGGGTTGTACCTTGAGAAGTACTCTAAGATGGGTTTAGGAGGGGTGTTAATGCAAGAGGGTAAAGTAGTAGCATATGCTTCTAGGCAATTGAAAATCCATGAGAGAAACTACCCTACCCATGACCTAGAATTAGCGGTTGTAGTGTTTGTATTGAAGATGTGGAGGCATTACTTGTATGGTTCCAAATTTGAGGTTTTTAGTGACCATAAGAGCCTTAGATATTTGTTTGATCAGAAGGAGTTGAACATGAGGCAGAAGAGGTGATTAGAGTTTCTGAAGGACTATGAATTTGATTTGAGTTACCATCCCGATAAAGCTAATGTAGTGGTTGATGCTTTAAGTAGAAAATCCATTCATGTTAGTTCCCTGATGATTAAGGAGATGGATCTTTTAACCCAATTTAGGGATTTGAGTTTAGCTTGTGAGGTGACTTCTGATAGTGAGGTTAGGAATGACTAGGGTAAGTAATGATCTGTTGAAGGATATTAGCAAAGCTCAATTGGAGGATCCGTTTTTGGTGATTAGGCGATAGGCTATAGAAGGAGGCAATGGTGGGGAGTTTATTCTAGGTACTGATGGGGTAGTAAGGTTTGGAGACCGAGTGTGTGTGCCTAGTGAACCTACCATTAAGCGTTTAGTGCTGGAAGAGGGTCATAGGAGTAAGCTTAGTTTTCACCCAGGATCAACTAAGATGTATCAAGACTTGAAGAAAGTGTTTTGGTGGCCTAGGATGAAGAGAGACATAGAAGATTTTGTGAGTGCTTGTTTAGTGTGCCAAAAGTCTAAGGTAGAACATCAAAAGCCTTCAGGATTGCTTCAACCCTTAAGTATACCTGAGTGGAAGTAGGATAGTATCTCTATGGACTTTGTAGTTGCTTTGCCTAAAACTGTAAGGGGGCATGACTCTATTTGGGTGGGATAGGTTAACTAAGAGTGCGCATTTTCTTCGCATCAATATTAAGTACTCCTTAGAGAAACTAGCTCAGATTTACATCAGTGAGATTGTGAGATTGCATGGGATACCATCTAGCATAGTTTCATATAGAGATCCCAGGTTTACCTCTAGATTTTGGGAGAGCTTGCAGCAGGCCTTGGAGACCCAACTTAGGCTTAGTTCAACTTATCACCCTCAAACTGATGGTTATACCGAGAGAACCATTCAATCCTTAGAGGATTTGCTTAGAGCTTGCGTGTTAGACCAATGGGGTAGTTGAGATAGCTTCTTACCTTTGATAGAGTTTACTTACAATAATAGTTTTCACTCTAGCATAGGTATGGCGCCTTATGAGGCATTGTATGGTAGGAGGTGTAGAACACCCTTGTGTTGGTGTGAGCCAGGAGAGGGCCTTGCGTTAGGACCGGAGATAGGGCAGCAAACCATTGATAAGGTTAGGATAATCCAGGAGAGGATGAGGACAGCTCAGAGTAGGCAGAAGAGCTATGCTGGTAAGAGGAGGAAGGAATTAGAATTCAAAGAAAGAGACCATGTATTCCTGAAAGTCACTCCGTGGACTGGGGTTGGTAGGGCATTAAAGTCTAGAAAGCTTACACCTCGATTCATTGGTCCTTACAAAATTATCAAAAGAGTCGGAAATGTTGCCTATCAGATTGCTTTACCTCCACACTTGTCAAACCTTCATAATGTTTTCCATGTTTCTCAACTCCGGAAATATATTCATGATCCTTCGCATGTGATTGAGTCAGATCACCTTGAGATTAAGGAGAACCTGACGGTGGAAACCATGCCGGTGAGAGTTGAGGATCGGAGGGTGAAACAACTTCGAGGTAAAGAAATTCCTTTAGTTAAGGTAATCTGGGGAGGACCTACACCCAAGAGTGCTACTTGGGAACTTGAAGAGAAGATGAAGGAGTCCTATCCAGAGTTATTCGCTTCAGGTAAAATTCGAGGACGAATTTTCTTTTAGGAGGGGAGAGTTGTAACATCCTGAATTTTATTAAGTAAAATAAAATTAAATTAAAATAGTAAAGTATAAGAAATAAATAAATAAATAATAGAAGTGATATTATGAGTAGTTTTATCCATAAAGCTAGTTCAAATTTAAAAAGAAGATAAGGGGGTTGCGAGTGGGCCAAGCCCATATAGGCATTTTAGTAAGGAGTGGTCATCAGTTCACCCTAATCATTATGTTTCAAATCGTCAGAGAGCGAAACGCTAAGGAGGGGAGAAACCAAGTCTCAAGAGGAGATTGCTTCCGAGTAATCATCAAGAACCAAGAAAGAGTCTTCCTTGCTGTTGTTCGATCTTCAGTTAAGGTACGGTGGGGGGAGAGGGTGTTGCTTTTATATGCATGTGGGGGTGCTTGTGTAGTGATTTAAGACTTAAATTCGTATTGATATATGTTATATTGAGAATGGATGATGAAAACTGTTGATTGATGATTGATTTGATGAATCTTGATGAATTCTAGGATGAAATTGAAGAGGATATTGAGAATAATGAAAAGGGGTAATTCAGGGTTTGATGATTTGGGGTTTTGATGAATTAACTATATAATCTGTGAAACGAATGGTGTTTTTACTGAGTTTTGTTGATATAAACGCATATGAATGATTTTTTAACGAAGAGGATTGATTAGAGACTGAATAAAGTAGTCCACAAATAACCAATCCAACCGTACCCGCCCTAGCCGAAAAGGAAAAAAAGGTGATTGGGTGGGTTAACCTCGGGTCTCGAGTTTTTCGGAATAAAAAAATGGTTTTAATTGGACTTATACGGTCGGGTGGGAGTTTAGAAAATAAAACCCAACGGTACCCGAACCTGACCGCCCAATAAATATATTTTGAATTTTAAGTGTAAAATTCTGATGCACACATGTGAGTAAAACAGGGGTGATGTGATGGTTGTGTTTCTCTGATCTCAATGCTTCACATTTAGCCATGTCATCAATCCAAGTACATTACATGTATCATAACCGTCCATTTTGTGTTTCCATCTTCAGATTTTTTAAACAACATTTTATTCATTTTTTGGACTTTATTAGCACTAACCCACTTCATCAACCCACTAAAAAACCCTATCCGCTCTCCCCCCTCACTTGACCCTCTGCCTCGTACTCTCAGAAGTTAGAAGAAACAGAGAAACAAATTCACTCCTTCGGCTTTCAGCTCCCAGAGAATCGTTCTCACCCCCTCACCCACTGTCCCGATCCTTATGTTCGCAAGCCATGGCCGCTCAACGGTTGTTGTGTTGATGAGATTGCGAGACCATGGCAAGGCATGGTTTCTCTGAACTGTGGGACGCCGGATCTGCACGATGATGTTGTTGGTGACCTTGCTGTGAACGGTGGGAGCCGGGATCTGCACGATTCGGTGGTGGCGTTGCACGATGAACCGTGATCTGGAGATCTGAGGCCGAGATCTACAAATTTGAGGTGGTTCACAAGCAAGGACGGCGCGACAAAGGTATGATGAACGATGGTGAAGTTGCGCGGCCGCAACCATCATTCGGTGGTGGCGTTCTGTCTCTCTGCCTCCCCATTCAGTCAATCCCCCCTTTCTTCTTTGGTTTTGTGTTCTGTGTGTTTCTTGTCTTTTTTTTGGGTTCTTAAAATGTCTACTTTTATATTACAGCAAGCTTATGATTTGGAGAAGAGAAATCCATGGAGGTTGAAGGCCGGCGACACTTAACAACAAGATGCAGATAGGGATGTGGCACTGGCTGTTTGTGTTTTGTTTTTGGCAGGCGGCACTTAACAGCAAGCTTCTTCTTTGTATTTTTTTGTTTGTCTAGAATTCATTAGGGTTCATTGTTCTTCTGTGTAGTGATTTCTTTTGTGTAGTGATTTTTTTTTTCTCAATGAATTATTTTGTATCTTATTTTATTTTTTATTTTGGGTTAAGGCCCAAATCTGTGTTAGTTTTTTATTTAGATTAAAATATGGGGAATTGGGCTTTGCAGTAAAACATTGAAAATTAATATCTTTTTAATGAGAAATTGAAAAAAATAAAATAAAATATGCAATCAATGAAAAATGGCCCAATCTTTTTTCAGGCCCAAAACCGAACTAATCTGCCCGCTTAGACCCGTGACCCGCCTAATCCGAAACCTGAATAACCCGAGGCCCAATTCGGTCGTGGTTGGGGTGCATATTAGTGCAATCGGTTTAGGTCGGATTGGGCTTTTTGGGTCCGAATCCAACCAAATCCAACCGATGGCCAGCCCTAGAATAAAGAGGTGATAGAAATCGTGAAAACTGAGATCTGCGTCGCGGGTAATCGATTACAGAGGTCTGTAATCGATTACCAGGGTCTTCTGGGCAGCCAAGTGTGTTGTTTGTTCGCAGGTAATCGATTACAGGGATGCTGTAATTGATTACCAGATTGATTGCTTGCAGGTAATCGATTACAGAGATGCTGTAATCGATTACCAGTGTGTTGCTTGCAGGTAATCGATTGCAGAGGGGTTGTAATCGATTACCAGAGGCTTTGCTTGCAGGTAATCGATTACTGGAGGCTGGTAATCGATTACCAGTGTGGATTTTCTGATATTAGTGCTTGATGATGATTGTTATACCTTGATTTTGGTGTGATTACGATGGGTGTGATTTGATGTGTATATAACGATGCATTGAGCATGTCATGAGTGTTATGATAATGATGATGATGATAATGAAGATGATGATAATGATGATGTATTTAACGATGATAACGATGATTGATGATGTGTGATGATGTTAACGATGACGATGTATATAACATTACGATGTTGATGATGCCTTGAGCATATGAGGTGATATCTGAGTTGTGCGGACCCAACGAGGGGGTACAACTCATGAGGTGAACTGCACGGACCCAACGAGGGGGTGCAGAGACCATGATGGGGCGTTCGATGTACGTACCCAACGAGGGGGTGCAACCTAGGGATGGTGGAATTGTACTGACCCAACGAGGGGGTGCAACCAAGGGTCGGATGTTGTTGTTCGGGCCCAACGAGGGGGTACAACCTATCGGTATGTGTGGTGACACCGGTAGACTATCATTGGTAACAACTACGGTGATTGACGAGGTGCGCCCATTGTGTGGAGTTCCAAGTCATGATCCTTGGGACGAGGTTGAGGAGTTTCAGTGTATATTATGATGGATGAATATGTGTTATATTTAACGATGAAATTGAATTATACGATGATGATATGAGTATTATGTGTTGAGAATAGGACATGTGTATTCTTGGTGAATGATGATGTGAGTTTTATATGAGGATATCGATGATTTGTTATATGATGAATTATAGATGATTATTATATTATGAATTACTTGAAGTTTGAGTATGTGGGTGATTAATAATGATGTTGTTTATATGAGGGTGAGGATAGGGTAGCCTCCCATGTGTATGTATAAGTGATATTCTTTTCATCACTGTACACTGTGGTTAATTTTACAGGTGATGATGATGACACGACTGGTGTCGAGTATTGATTGAAGGGAGTGTCGCTCTGATACATGTGACATCAAGGCATATTATTGGGGGTTTTTACTTTATGTTTCTAGTTAGGAAACGACTTTGTAAACTGTTTTAAGTGCCTTACATGGCCAGTTGGATATTTTGATGTTAATTCCGCTGCTTAAAGTATTTTGAAATAGTCGACTTCTATTTCTATTTTATATGAGATGACTTTTAAATGAATGAAGTTTTAAACGATGAGAAATGTGAACCTTTTTACCTGTTGTGGGACGTTATCTTTTCCTATATCTCGACTTATTAATTGTATAAGAGCTTGGGGTAGAAGGGTGTCACATTAGTTGGTATTAGAGCAGGTCGGTTCATCGGCCTTGAGTTATGAGTTTACTATGCTTCTGTGGTGTGATGTGTTATGTGATTGAGTTAATTGTGCCATTTGATTTGATTGAATTATTTGTGTGACTTATTTACTTTTCTGTAAATCAGAAAAGTGATGACTAGAAGAGGTAGGAATAATCGTGTAATTGCTGAAGCCTTAATGACTATGGCACAAGCTGTTGGCAACCTGAACCAACATCAGAAGGTGGATTGGCTTGTTCGGTTCTAGAGGAACCATCCATCTACTTTTCGTGGGGGTTATGGCCCCGATGGTGCTGCTGACTGGATCTTCGAGATCGAGAAGATTTTTAGAGCGATGGACTGCCCGTTGGTGCAAAAGGTTACGTTGGCTGCATTCATTTTATCAGGGGATGCCGGATTCTGTTGGCAGAACACCTTCCAGAGGATGATTTATGAGGGCACCGCGTTGAGCTGGGATAACTTCAAAGGGTTGTTCCTTGAGAAGTACTTTCCTCACGATATCCGTAACAAGAAGCAGATCGAGTTTCTGGAGTTAAAGCGAGAGGATGGCACCATGGCGGACTACGTATCCAAGTTTGAAGCGTTAATTCGATTCTGTTCGACATATGAGGGTAGTGCTATTGTTAGTGATATACCTGTAGTGTGTGAGTATTTTGAGGTGTTTGCTGATAACGTGTCTAGTCTACCACCCGAGAGAGAGATATAGTTTCCTATAGATTTAGTACCGGGTACGGGACCGATTTCAACTGCACCTTATAGGATGTCACCCATAGAATTAGCAGAGCTTAAGAAACAACTAGAAAACTTGTTAGAGAAGAAGTTTGTGAGGCCTAGTGTATCACCCTGGGCAGCGCCTGTGTTGTTAGTGAAGAAGAAGGATGGTAGTATGAGGTTATGTACAGATTACCGCCAGTTGAATAAGGTAACCATTAAGAATAGATATCCTTTGCCTAGGATAGATGATCTGATGGATCAATTAGTGGGGGCATGTGTGTTTAGCAAGATCGACCTTAGGTCGGGCTATCATCAGATTAGAGTTAAGGAAGAGGATATACCTAAGACTGCTTTTAGAACTAGGTATGGGAACTATGAGTATCTGGTAATGCCTTTCGGTGTGACTAATGCTCTTGCAGTTTTTATGGATTACATGAACAGGATTTTTCACCCTTATTTGGATAAATTCGTAGTTGTCTTCATAGATGATATACTAATCTATTCCAAAACTAAGGAGGAGCATGAGGAACATTTAAAGGTAGTGTTTTAGATTCTTAAGGATAAACAACTATATGCTAAGATGTCCAAATGTGAGTTCTTGTTAGAGGAGGTGAGTGTCTTAGGTCATGTGATTTCTAAAGGAGGTATAGGTCTAGATCCTTCTAAGGTAGAGGCCGTGCTTAAGTGGGAGGCTCCTAAGTCAGTGAGTGAGATTAGAAGCTTCCTTGGGTTAACTGGGTACTATAGGAGATTCATAGAGGGGTTTTCTAAGTTAGCTTTGTCTTTACTGAGTTAACTAGGAAGGGAGTTGCCTTTGTGTGGAATAGTAAGTGTGAGTCTAGTTTCCAAACCCTTAAGGAGAAGTTGACTAGTGCACCAGTGTTAGTGTTGCCTGATCTTAGTAAAACCTTTGTGGTTTACTGTGATGCCTCTAAGATGGGTTTAGGAGGGGTGTTAATGCAAGAGGGTAAAGTAGTAGCATATGCTTCTAGGCAATTGAAAATCCATGAGAGAAACTGCCCTACCCATGACCTAGAATTAGCGGTTGTAGTGTTTGTATTGAAGATGTGGAGGCATTACTTGTATGGTTCCAAATTTGAGGTTTTTAGTGACCATAAGAGCCTTAGATATTTGTTTGATCAGAAGGAGTTGAACATGAGGCAGAGGAGGTGATTAGAGTTTCTAAAGGACTATGAATTTGATTTGAGTTACCATCCCGATAAAGCTAATGTAGTGGCTGATGCTTTAAGTAAAAAATCCATTCATGTTAGTTCCCTGATGATTAAGGAGATGGATCTTTTAACCCAATTTAGGGATTTGAGTTTAGCTTGTGAGGTGACTTCTGATAGTGAGGTTAGGAATGACTAGGGTAAGTAATGATCTGTTGAAGGATATTAGCAAAGCTCAATTGGAGGATCCGCTTTTGGTGATTAGGCGAGAGGCTATAGAAGGAGGCAATGGTGGGGAGTTTATTCTAGGTACTGATGGGGTAGTAAGGTTTGGAGACCGAGTGTGTGTGCCTAGTGAACCTACCATTAAGCGTTTAGTGCTGGAAGAGGGTCATAGGAGTAAGCTTAGTTTTCACCCAGGATCAACTAAGATGTATCAAGACTTGAAGAAAGTGTTTTGGTGGCCTAGGATGAAGAGAGACATAGAAGATTTTGTGAGTGCTTGTTTAGTGTGCCAAAAGTCTAAGGTAGAACATCAAAAGCCTTCAGGATTGCTTCAACCCTTAAGTATACCTGAGTGGAAGTAGGATAGTATCTCTATGGACTTTGTAGTTGCTTTGCCTAAAACTGTAAGGGGGCATGACTCTATTTGGGTGGGATAGGTTAACTAAGAGTGCGCATTTTCTTCGCATCAATATTAAGTACTCCTTAGAGAAACTAGCTCAGATTTACATTAGTGAGATTGTGAGATTGCATGGCATACCATCTAGCATAGTTTCATATAGAGATCCCAGGTTTACCTCCAGATTTTGGGAGAGCTTGCAGCAGGCCTTGGGGACCCAACTTAGGCTTAGTTCAACTTATCACCCTCAAACTGATGGTTATACCGAGAGAACCATTCAATCCTTAGAAGATTTGCTTAGAGCTTGCGTGTTAGACCAAAGGGGTAGTTGAGATAGCTTCTTACCTTTGATAGAATTTACTTACAATAATAGTTTTCACTCTAGCATAGGTATGGCGCCTTATGAGGCATTGTATGGTAGGAGGTGTAGAACACCCTTGTGTTGGTGTGAGCCGGGAGAGGGCCTTGCGTTAGGACCGGAGATAGTGCAGCAAACCACTGATAAGGTTAGGATAATCCAGGAGAGGATGAGGACAGCTCAGAGTAGGCAGAAGAGCTATGCTGATAAGAGGAGGAAGGAATTAGAATTCAAAGAAAGAGACCATGTATTCCTGAAAGTCACTCCGTGGACTGGGGTTGGTAGGGCATTAAAGTCTAGAAAGCTTACACCTCGATTCATTGGTCCTTACAAAATTATCAAAAGAGTCGGAAATGTTGCCTATCAGATTGCTTTACCTCCACACTTGTCAAACCTTCATAATGTTTTCCATGTTTCTCAACTCCGGAAATATATTCATGATCCTTCGCATGTGATTGAGTCAGATCACCTTGAGATTAAGGAGAACCTGACGGTGGAAACCATGCCGGTGAGAGTTGAGGATCGGAGGGTGAAACAACTTCGAGGTAAAGAAATTCCTTTAGTTAAGGTAATCTGGGGAGGACCTACACCCAAGAGTGCTACTTGGGAACTTGAAGAGAAGATGAAGGAGTCCTATCCAGAGTTATTCGCTTCAGGTAAAATTCGAGGACGAATTTTCTTTTAGGAGGGGAGAGTTGTAACATCCTGAATTTTATTAAGTAAAATAAAATAAAATTAAAATAGTAAAGTATAAGAAATAAATAAATAAATAATAGAAGTGATATTATGAGTAGTTTTATCCATAAAGCTAGTTCAAATTTAAAAAGAAGATAAGGGGGTTGCGAGTGGGCCAAGCCCATATAGGCATTTTAGTAAGGAGGGTTCATCAGTTCACCCTAATCATTATGTTTCAAATCGTCAGAGAGCGAAACGCTAAGGAGGGGAGAAACCAAGTCTCAAGAGGAGATTGCTTCCGAGTAATCATCAAGAACCAAGAAAGAGTCTTCCTTGCTGTTGTTCGATCTTCAGTTAAGGTACGGTGGGGGGAGAGGGTGTTGCTTGTATGTGCATGTGGGGGTGCTTGGGTAGTGATTTAAGACTTAAATTCGTATTGATATATGTTATATTGAGAATGGATGATGAAAACTGTTGATTGATGTTTGATTTGATGAATCTTGATGAATTCTAGGATGAAATTGAAGAGGATATTGAGAATAATGAAAAGGGGTAATTCAGGGTTTGATGATTTGGGGTTTTGATGAATTAACTGTATAATCTGTGAAACGATTGGTCTTTTTACTGAGTTTTATTGATATAAACGCATATGAATGATGTTTTAACGAAGAGGATTGATTAGAGACTGAATAAAGTAGTCCACAAATAACCAATCCGACCGTACCCGCCCTAGCCGAACAGGGAAAAAAGGTGATTGGGTGGGTTAACCTCGGGTCTCGAGGTTTTCGGAATAAAAAAATGGTTTTAATTGGATTTATACGGTCGGGTGCGAGTTTAGAAAATAAAACCCAACGGTACCCGAACTCGACCACCCAATAAATATATTTTGAATTTTAAGTGTAAAATTCTGATGCACACATGTGAGTAAAACAGGGGTGATGTGATGGTTGTGTTTCTCTGATCTCAATGCTTCACATTTAGCCATGTCATCAATCCATGTACATTACATGTATCATAACCGTCCATTTTGTGTTTCCATCTTCAGATTTTTTAAACAACATTTTATTCATTTTTTGGACTTTATTAGCACTAACCCACTTCACCAACCCACTAAAAAACCCTATCCGCTCTCCCCCCTCACTTGACCCTCTGCCTCGTACTCTCAGAAGTTAGAAGAAACAGAGAAACAAATTCACTCCTTCGGCTTTCAGCTCCCAGAGAATCGTTCTCACCCCCTCACCCACTGTCCCGATCCTTATGTTCGCAAGCCATGGCCGCTCAACGGTTGCTGTGTTGATGAGATTGCGAGACCATGGCAAGGCATGGTTTCTCTGAACGGTGGGACGTCGGATCTGCACGATGATGTTGTTGGTGACCTTGCTGTGAACGGTGGGAGCCGGGATCTGCACGATTCGGTGGTGGCGTTGCACGATGAACCGAGATCTGGAGATCTGAGGTCGAGATCTAAAGATTTGAGGTGGTTCACAAGCAAGGACGGCGCGACAAAGGTATGATGAACGGTGGTGACGTTGCGCGGCCGCAACCATCATTCGGTGGTGGTGTTCTGTCTCTCTGCCTCCCCATTCAGTCAATCCCCCCTTTCTTCTTTGGTTTTGTGTTCTGTGTGTTTCTTGTCTTTTGTTTGGGTTCTTAAAATGTCTACTTTTATATTACAGCAAGCTTATGATTTGGAGAAGAGAAAACCATGGAGGTTGAAGGCCGGCGACACTTAACAACAAGATGCAGATAGGGATGTGGCACTGGCTGTTTGTGTTTTGTTTTTGGCAGGCGGCACTTAACAACAAGCTTCTTCTTTGTATTTTTTGTTTGTCTAGAATTCATTAGGGTTCATTGTTCTTCTGTGTAGTGATTTCTTTTGTGTAGTGATTTTTTTTTTCTCAATGAATTATTTTGTATCTTATTTTATTTTTTATTCTGGGTTAAGGCCCAAATCTGTGTTAGTTTTTCATTTAGATTAAAGTATGGTGAATTGGGTTTTGCAGTAAAGCATTGAAAATTAATATCTTTTTAATGAGAAATTGAAAAAAATAAAATAAAATATTCAATCAATGAAAAATGGCCCAATCTTTTTTCAGGCCCAAAACCGAACTAATCTGCCCGCTTAGACCCGTGACCCGCCTAATCCGAAACCTGAATAACCAGAGGCCCAATTCGGTCGTGGTTGGGGTGCATATTAGTGCAATCGGTTTTGGTCGGATTGGGCTTTTTGGGTCCGAATCCAACCAAATCCGACCGATGGCCAGCCCTAGAATAAAGAGGTTTAGAGGTGATAGAAATCGTGAAAACTGCAATCTGCGTCGCGGGTAATCGATTACAGAGGTCTGTAATTGATTACCAGGGTCTTCTGGGCAGCAAAGTGTGTTGTTTGTTCGCAGGTAATCGATTACAGGGATGCTGTAATCGATTACCAGAGTGATTGCTTGCAGGTAATCGATTACAGAGATGCTGTAATCGATTACCAGTGTGTTGCTTGCAGGTAATCGATTACAGAGGGGTTGTAATCGATTACCAGAGGCTTTGCTTGCAGGTAATCGATTACTGGAGGCTGGTAATCGATTACTAGTGTGGATTTTCTGATATTAGTGCTTGATGATGATTGTTATACCTTGATTTTGGTGTGATTACGATGGGTGTGATTTGATGTGTATATAACGATGCATTGAGCATGTCATGAGTGTTATGATAATGGTGATGATGGTTACGATGCTTATATGATGATGATAATGATGATGATGATTACGATGCTTATATGATGATGATAATGATGATGATGATTATGATGCTTATATGATGATGTATTTAACGATGATTGATGATGTGTGATGATGTTAACGATGACGATATATATAACATTACCATGTTGATGATGCCTTGAGGATATGAGGTGATATCTGAGTTGTGCGGACCCAACGAGGGGGTACAACTCATGAGGTGAACTGCACGGACCCAACGAGGGGGTGCAGAGACCATGATGGGGCGTTCGATGTACGGACCCAACGAGGGGGTGCAACCTCGGGATGGTGGAATTGTACTGACCCAACGAGGGGGTGCAACCAAGGGTCGGATGTTGTTGTGCGGGCCCAACGAGGGGGTACAACCTATCGGTATGTGTGGTGACACCGGTAGACTATCATTGGTAACAACTACGGTGATTGACGAGGTGCGCCCATTGTGTGGAGTTCCAAGTCATGATCCTTGGGACGAGGTTGAGGAGTTTCGGTGTATATTATGATGGATGAATATGTGTTATATTTAATGATGAAATTGAATTATACGATGATGATATGAGTATTATGTGTTGAGAATAGGACATGTGTATTCTTGGTGAATGATGATGTGAGTTTTATATGAGGATATCGATGATTTGTTATATGATGAATTATAGGTGATTATTATATGATGAATTACTTGAAGTTTGAGTATGTGGGTGATTAATAATGATGTTGTTTATATGAGGGTGAGGATAGGGTAGCCTCCCATGTGTATGTATAAGTGGTATTCTTTTCATCACCGTACACTGTGGTTAATTTTACAGGTGATGATGATGACACGACTGGTGTCGAGTATTGATTGAAGGGAGTGTCGCTCTGATACATGTGACATCAAGGCATATTATTGGGGGTTTTTACTTTAAGTTTCTAGTTAGGAAACGACTTTGTAAACTGTTTTAAGTGCCTTACATGGCCAATTGGATATTTTGATGTTAATTCCGCTACTTAAAGTATTTTGAAACAGTCGACTTCTATTTCTATTTTATATGAGATGACTTTTAAATGAATGAAGTTTTAAATGATGAGAAATGTGAACCTTTTTACCCGTTGTGGGACGTTATCTTTTTCTATATCTCGATTTATTAATTGTATAAGAGCTTGGGGTAGAAGAGTGTCACAGATTACATTTGTCACAATTAAAAAATAGAATGACTAAATTCGAGCAATTACAAATTGAGGGACCAAAATCGTCCCAACACTAAACTTAGGGGCAAAAATGTAATTAAGCCTTTAATTTTTTTTTCAAAGACACCTTTTCGACTTCCTTTGTTGAGATGATTATATCACTTCCATAGAATTTTGCATCCCTTAATGTTGGGGCTTTTCATATTCATCATTATAGCAACTATTCCACTTTGAGTTGGATTTCATCTTTTATTATTCCTTTGAGTGCTTTTACACATTTTTTTCATTTGCTAACAATTTATACCTTCACATTATTGTTTATTCTTTTGCACTCCTTCTTTTATGTAATTAATAAATTAAAATATTAAATAAATTAATATATTTTTAAAATTTTAGAAAGACAAGATATATTTTATTTAAAATATTTAAATATATTAATATATTTACTTTAATACAATTTAAACATTTAGATAAAAATTTATTTATATCTATATTCATCGAGTAAAAATACAAATAAATAAAATAAAATAAAATAGGAAAACTTATTTCATTAATAATAAAAATTAGCTTCATGACTATTTTTATTAAGTTTTCAAGAAAAATGTAATACTATATAACTTATTTACATAAAATAATGTTACAAAAAATTATATATATTAAAAGTAATTCTATTTCTAATATATATATATATATATAGTTTAATTCCTTTAAAATTTTTTATTTAATTTTTTTATCCACATGCTTTAATTAAAGATATTTTTTATAATACCTTTTCCTTAATAAATAAAACTTTTATTGATTAAGATTTATACAAAAGAAACGATTATATTAAACAAATACATCATCAAATAAAATTTTTGTTATAATTTTTTTTTATTTTTTATCTTAAATCTTAGATGATATATAATATTAATTAAAAATAAATTATTAAAACATAAAAAATAATTTTTAAATATTTCTTTACTTATACACATGAATAATGAGAATATTATATAAAATTTTGATATATATGAGATAAAAAAAATATATTTCAATACTTTTTTAATTGTAGTTTATGGACATAATTCGTATTTTTTTTATATATGAGATAAAAATGATATATTTAAAATATGCTTTGTAACTTTTATTTTAATATTTTAATTTATCTAAATTATAAGTCAATTGATATATATGTTCTATTTTTCATTGAAATAGGGGATTAATATGTATATATTTTTTACAACTTTTTTATACAAATTTGATTTATCAATTCGATGAAGGTATACTTCCATATAATAACAAATTTTTAAAATAGAATTCTTTTTAAAAATATAATAATATATTTAAAAATTCATCGGTTGAACTCAATTCATCTGCATTTCAATATTCATTTTAAGCAGAGAGTACTTTTGATAATTTTGTGTGTTCAAACAACAATGTAACTTTAACAAACATGCCTTTTTATTTATAGAATTGGGAAGTAAATGAATAGTATATGAAAAAATAGTTACTTTTATTAATTTTCTACACAAAAATACTGATAATTATATAAAATAATCTACACGGCATATTATTTTCTTATTTTTATTTGTAAATTATGATTACATATATTCTGAAGTATATGGTTGAATCACAAGAAGGGGGGTTGAATTGTGATTCTTTTAAAATTCTGCAATTTTATCTTCTAATAAAATTCTGCTCAAGATAAGTTCTTGGCTGTTTATTAGAAGATGGATTTCCACAGGTAGAATTGTAAGTATTAATGCTTATTATGCTGAAAATGGGATTCCTTTGGTGGAATCAATTTAGTTGCCACTTACTTAGGTATTATTAGTTTTGGAAACTTTTTATGCACATGCAGAAGTTAAGAGAGTAAGGGAAAGAAGAAAACACAAAGGTTTTTATACTGGTTCACCTCTTCCAACCTGAGGCTACGTCCAATCCCTACCTTCTGTAGGATTTTCTCACTAACAAATCAGTTACAACCTTTGGGTACACACTACCACTAGTATTCTTTTTCCACAGCCTCTTCAGGCTTTCTACAGAATCACCAAACTCACAGAAATAGACCCTGACTTCCTGCAGGACTTTCTGCAGAAGCACAGGTCCAGAAATCTACAGAACTTCCTTCTGCAGACTCCAAACACTCACAGGCTCACACCAGAGCCTTTACAACCTCTCCAAATACTTCACCTAATGTGTCACAAGAGATTTTACAACAAACCAATCTCTCTGACCTTACAGAAGCACATAAATAGCAAGGTAAAGTACAAACAGCTCACTATTTTACCATCAGAGCAGCAGCAGAATT
This sequence comes from Sesbania bispinosa, assembly GCA_026901365.1. Lineage (NCBI taxonomy): Eukaryota > Viridiplantae > Streptophyta > Magnoliopsida > Fabales > Fabaceae > Sesbania > Sesbania bispinosa. The sequence continues at coordinate 210,328 of QLOH01000547.1, read as the reverse complement.
TCCTAGTGAGCAGAACTCCCCCTCAACAACTTGTATAAACAGATTAGAAAGAATTTGAGGAGAGAGAAAGGGTTCCAGAAGCTGGCAGCGAAAGAGCAGAGATTATTTTATGCTTCTAGGGTGAGAGGTGTGTCTCATTGTGAAGAGAGCACCTCCTTTTATAGGTGAGGAGCCTTGTAGCCGTTGGAATGCAGTCAGAATGATACAGCTGTGATGTTTTGACAAGTCCCTTTCAGGTACAGCTGGCTGTTGACTGGTCTTCATGCTTCTGCAGAACTTGCTTCTACAGACAGCAAAACTGGCTCATTTCTTCACCAATGCTTCTGTGAATGTGCTGAGGATGATTTCTGGATTATTTCAAGTGTATTTCAACTTGTGTTACTCAGCTAAATCAATAGGAGATTCATTTTAGACTTTCTGGTTTAATTTGCTGCTTCTGCAGAGTCTATACTTGCACATTCCTTCTGCAGAATTGCTCCTGATCAACTACAGATGATTCTTATGCTTCTGTGACATGTTTCATGTTCTGCAGTTGATATATCTTAAGAATGAAATTCTGTTTTTGCTTTCTACTTAGAATTTCCTCCTAAAATGAATCTTCCTTCTAAAACAATTTTATTTGGAGTTCTTGAGATGCTTCTTCTTGCTTCTGGAAACTGTGAGGAGTGCTTGATAGCTTCTGAATGCTTGAATGAGTTACTTTCAATTTACTCATTTTTATTTCAAGTTTTCCTTCACAGATTTGTCATTCTTTCAACTTATTGCTTCTGTTAACTATTAAAATGAAGCTTCTCATATTTGTCCTTCTGCAAAATGAAACCTGTTGCTTTGGACACATTCTCAAATGAAATGGTTAGTTCTTTTGGAATCAGAAATATGCTAAGTTGCATTTGATTTGGTTGTCACGATTAAAACCACTTTGAGGGGATTCTTGGACCTTACAATCTCCCCCTTTTTGATGATGACAACCCAATCAAGGATCACTTAGATAATTCTGATTTTTAATACCAAACTCCCCCTGAATTTTAGCATTTATTTGGGAAATAATGATTGTTGCAGATTATATGATTTGAAATCCGATTCACACTTCAAATTGATCTTTTGCAGCAAATTGTATGATTCAATCATTAAGTAAACTTAGAAATATGCAGCAAACAATATTCAACAAACATCATCATTTGTCATTCGTCATTAATCAAAAGGATTACACCAAAAAAGTCATAATCACAAAACAATCATAGTCAGAAATCATAGTTTGCTAGCCATCCGAAAAATATCAGCCCTAAACTACTTAGTACAACTTCTCCCCCTTTGTCATCAATCAAAAAACACAAGGGAAGTGTATGAGGAGAAGCAGAATCATCATCTTTCACTTAGATGGAGATGAGTGATCAGATGATGAAGAAGTAGAAGGCTGTAGAAGGTTCTGTGGTGGCTGAAACTATGTGAAAGGCATAGTTGGGGCCTGAGGTGCAATTACTGGAAGCACAAAAGTATTAAACCAAAACTAATGCTGTGTGAACCTCTCAATCATTTCATTTACTGTGTTTTGGAGAGTGTTCACATTGGAAAACAGTTTATTCATGTCAGACTTGAGCTTCTGGATATTCTTCTCCATGGATTTGGAAAGAGAAGCAGCTTTAGAAGGTTCACCAGAAGCAGCAGCATCGGATTTTGGAGCAGCAGGCTCTTCAGCAGGTTTTTCACTGCTCAATTGCTGGACAAAAGAGTTCATTGAGGAAAGATGTGAAGAGATAGCAGGTATATTATCCATAATTGGTGTAGCAGTAGGTAACCCAGAGTCCAGTATTTGAGAAGCAAGGAACTGATTAACCATATTAGTTCCAAATGTACCTACAGAAGGAGCTGAAACAGTAGCTTCCTTCCGCACTTCTTCCTTTTCTTTCTTCTCTACTTCTGGAGCATCAACAGTTGGAATTGATCTTGTAGGGGATTGAATATGTACTGGAGAATTATTCTGAGGGGAAGGAGGGGAATCAGGAAGAGCTTGAGCCAAGTTGGCCAATGTATCAACTGCCAGGCCCTCTGCATAAGCACTGATAGTTTCTTGAGAATCTCCATGCTGGGGTGCTTCTGCAGGTGGTGACTTGGGCAGAGAAACAGCTTCTTCACTTGAAGTGGAGTCAATAGACATTGATGTAGAGGATGTGGATTTTGCAGACACATTTGGTTCCAAGGAAGGGGAGGAGACCCTTAGATTCTTGCTTGAGGGTTCTCCAGAAGCACCGACAGATTGACCTTTCCTCTTTCTGGAGAAGGTCTGGATCTTTCTTTTCTTGGTTCTGGGTGCTGTATTCTCCTCTGCTTCACTTTCACTTGGACTGGAGTAGTAATGAGACGACTTAGGTTTTTCAATTAACATTCTGCACATTTATCTTTCCAAAGGTGCTGCAAGAGTCACTTGAACTTTCTTCTTCTAAAGGAATGTTATTTAATCTGAAGATTCTGGTTAGAAGCATCCCATAGGGCAAGCTGGGCATATGCCCTTTGGGGATTTTCAGAATAAATCATGCTTCTAAGGATTAAATAAGAAAGGGAAAAGGGTTTACCAATAAGGAGATGATAAATGACCATAAGGTCAATGTCAGAAACTCTTTCAAGAGTGCCAGCCCTTGGGAGAATTGAGAAGATGCACAACTTGTGAAAAAGCCTGCAGATAGGGTTAAGCTTGCTTGACAGAAGCTGGGAGGAGGAATGGTGAAGGACTTTCTTTTTAACTTCTTCCTTGGTCACACCAGCAGCAGTGAACCAGTCATCATATAATTGATTCTGAACAGAACTACATCCAAGTACTTCATCTATGGTCTCAGTAGTGACCACAATTATTGATCCTTTAATGTCTACCACCAAGGAGTTTCCATCACTCCTGTACTGACTAGCAGAAGCATAGAAAGCTTTCACTAGTCTTTCATATACTGGCTCCTTCATAAGAAGGAAGTCTCCCTAGTCCTGCTTTTGGACGAAATGTCCAATGTCCCATCCACATTTTCTGATTTCTCTAAGGAGAAATATCTTCCCAGGAATGATAGTCTTCCACTCCCATTTCTCATTGAAGATTTTCAGCACTTCCTCATCTTGAAAAAGATCACAATTAGAATCTTGTGATCCTTCTGAGGGCTCACTTTCTTCCAACCCTTCACTTGAGCTTTCCTTCTTCTTTTCAGCAGACTTGGTGTCCTTATGGCCATGGGAAGGAACTGTAGTGTGTGTGGTAGAGGGAAAGTCTACATCTATTGGTTTGTTGGGATCATTTCCTATTGTTTTGAAGGCTGAGCTTGCACGACGCCTTTTAGACCTTCTCACATAAACTACAGAAGCAGTTTGTGCCTTAGAGGTAGTGTCAGCTGAGGGTGCTGGTGTAGGTTGAGGTTCAAGGGTTGTGGGTTCAGTAGGAGCAGAAACTTGCTCTGTTGAGTGGCTAGAAACAGAGGGTTCAATTGTGAGGGGCTGAGCATGTGGTGGCTCAACGTATGGAACTATTTCATTGCCCATTACAATAAAATCATCAGATTCTGTGGAGAAGGAAGAGGCTTTCTTCTTCGTTGCAACGTGCTTAATTCTCATCTTTATGATAGAGTGGGAAACAGAGAGGGAGAGAAATGAGGTAGTCAGAAAACAAAGCAAGGCTTAGAATGCGAAGGATTTTTGAGAGATTCAGATGAGAGGTTCTCCTATATAGTTGATCAGAACTAGCCGTTGCCCTTTTTAAGAAGGAAAGAGAAGGTTCAGAGCATGCGCGCAGTTTTTTAGGATTTTGGTTATTGTCCAACAGTTATAAGCTTTAAATTTCCCTAATTATGTAACAACTACCCTGCACCTTTTCAGCTAGGGACAAAAGCTAGCTTTTCCTTGTTCTCTTTGTATCCTTGATAAGGTGAAAAGGTTGCTGACCCTACACAGTTGACTTACCAAGAAAGGCTTGAAGTTCATTGAAGCTCGTGATGGATAGAGACTTTCCTAGGATAAGTGATGTGACTAACATATGATTGTTGGTCAACAATCACTATACAGCTGTCTCACCTGATTAGCAAGTGGACAGAAGCAGCTGTGACATTGTCCTATGAAGAAGGATGTCTGCAGAAGCTAAGATTTTCATTTACTAGGTTATGCTATAATCTGCAGAAGGTGAATTTTTATGCACCTTCTCAAGAAAGGTTCTGCAGAAGGAAGAATATTTCCATTGACTATTTTAGGCTTGATTCTGTAGAAGGTGAAAATTTAATCTCAAATTTCAGAAGTTGCACACTCCACTGTAACTGTTACAGTTTTGTGCTTCTGCAGAAAAATATGCTTCTCTATTTGCTTCTGTGGAAATTTCAAGTTCCAATAGCATATAGATTTTAATTCACACATCAAGAAACAAAGTATTTCATATTAATTTTATTTCTAAGAAACACAAATCTCTCTTCAGCAAGAGGTTTTGTAAGAATATCAACAATTTGAAGTTTGGTTTCAATGAATTTCAGTTCAATGTCATGCTTCTGGACATGATCTCTAATGAAATGATGTTTAATATCAATATGCTTAGATCTAGAATGCTGGATTGGATTCTTGGACAAGTTAATTGCACTGGTAGTATCACAGAAGATAGGAATATTAGTGTACCTCAAGCAGTAGTCCTCCATTTGATGTTTAATCCAAAGCATTTGAGAACAACAGCTTGCTGCTGAAATATATTCTGCTTCTGTGGTGGACAAAGCTATTGTGGGCTGCTTCTTGCAAGACCAAGAGATTAATGATTCTCCAAGAAATTGGCAACTTCCACTAGTACTTTTTCTGTCCAACTTATCTTCAGCATAGTCAGCATCACAAAAACCCGTGAGCTCGAAATCTGTGCCTTTCTTGTACCATAATCCAAGATTTGTGGTTCCAGCAAGATATCTAAAAATTCTTTTTACAGCTGCAACATGTGATTCTTTGGGAGAAGATTGAAATCTTGCACATAGACTTGCAGAGTATAAAATGTCAGGTCTACTAGCAGTTAAGTATAATAGAGATCCTATCATTCCTCTATATTCTTTTTTCAGAAACATGTTTACCATTTTCATCCAGATTTAAAACTGCAGAGGGATGCATAGGAGTCCCCATGGATTTTGAACCTTCCATTTTATATTTCTTTAAGAGATCTTTAGTGTATTTCTCTTGATTTATGAAGATACCATGCTTCTCTTGTCTGATTTGAAGTCCTAGGAAGAACTTCAATTCACCCATGAGACTCATTTCAAACTCATCTTTCATAAGATCAGAAAACTCTTCACACATTTTCAAATTAGTAGATCCAAATATTATATCATCAACATAAATTTGAACAATGAGAAGATCCTTATTAAAAGTTTTTCTGAAAAGTGTAGTATCAATTTGACCTCTTGAAAATTGATTTTGTAAAAGGAATGTGCTTAGTCTTTCATACCAAGCTCTAGGAGCTTGTTTTAAACCATATAAGGCCTTTGTTAATTTGAAAACATGATTAGGATGTTTTTTGTTTTCAAAACCAGGAGGTTGGTGTACATAAACTTCCTCACTTATGAAACCATTTAGAAAAGCACTTTTCACATCCATTTGATAAAGGTTAAAGTTTTTAAATGCAGCAAAAGCAAGAAGGATTCTAATAGCTTCTAATCTAGCCACTGGAGCAAAAGTTTCATCAAAATCAATACCTTCTTGTTGGTTGTAGCCTTGAGCTACTAACCTTGCTTTGTTTATGATAACTTTACCTTCTTCATTCATTTTGTTTCTGAATACCCATTAGTGCCAATTATGATGTGATTATCTGGTTGAGGCACAAGAGTCCAGACCTTGTTTTTCTCAAACTGGTCTAGTTCTTCTTTCTTGGCTTCAACCCATGATTCTTCATCAAGTGCTTATTCTACACTTTTTGGCTCAACTTGAGAAAGAAAAGTGTGTCATTTATATTTTTTTAATTGTCTCCTTGTTTTTACACCTTCCTCAACATTTCCAATTACTTGGTCATGAGGATGATAAGTCACAGATTTCCAGCTTCTGGGCAGATTCTGCTTTTGACAATCAGAATTTCTCCAGAAGCACCTACATCTTCTGTAGGTTTAGCAACCTTTTTTGTAGAGCTATGATTTCAGAAGGCACTTTCTTTGGCTGACTTTCATCATCAGAATCTTGCTTGTCACATGCTTGAGAGGGAGAGTTAGCATCATTGAAAATAATATGCATGCTTTCTTCTATTGTCTGATTTTTGAGGTTATAGATTCTATATGCTTTGGAAGTGATAGAATACCCAAGAAATATTCCTTTTTCAGATTTAGCATCAAATTTTTCAAGGCTATCCTTATTGTTTAATATGAAGCATTCACTTCCAAATATGTGAAAATAGGCAATGTTGGGTTTTCTTCCTTTCCATAGTTCATATGGAGTTTTATTAAGGATGCTTCTGATAGAGACTCTGTTAAGTATGTAACATGCAGTGGAAACTGCCTCACCCCAAAAGTATTTTTGAATACCACTATCACTTAACATAGTTCTTGCCATTTCTTGGAGAGTTCTATTCTTCCTTTCTACAACTCCATTTTGTTGTGGAGTTCTAGGACAAGAGAAGTTGTGGGAAATTCCATTTTCATCAAAATAGTTTTTGAGAAAATAGTTTTCAAATTCCCTTGCATGGTCACTTCTTACAGAAGCTACCTTCTGGTTTCTTTCATTTTTAACTTTCTTGAGAAAGATTCAAAAGATTCATCCTTAGTAGCTAAAAACAAAACCCATATGAATCTAGAGTAATCATCTACTATTACAAGCCCATATTTCTTTCCTCCCAAACTAGGTGTTTTAGTAGGACTAAAAAGATCAATATGCAACAACTCTAAAGTTCTTTTTGTGGTTATTACATTTTTGGGATGAAAGCTTGATTTGGTATGTTTTCCCTTTACACATGCTTCACAAATTTTGTCTTTATCAAATTTCAGTTTTGGCAATCCTTTGAAAAGTTCTAGTTTGGATAATTTAGAAATGGACTTCATGTTTAAGTGACCCACTTTTCTATGCCAAATCCATTTTTTATTTTCAAAAGAAGCAAGACAGGTTTGATGTGGAAGTTCTTTTAGACTTATGTTATATAGATTCTTGCTTCTGATACCTGAGAATAATACCTTTTTAGTAGATGATTCTCTATTTTCACAGAATGTAGGTTGGAACATAACTTCATAGCCACTGTCACATAACTGACTAATGCTAAGAAGATTATGTTTTAACCCTTTCACATAGTATACATTATTAATTTGGGTAGAACCTTGCATACCTATCTTTCCAATACCTTTGATTTGAGCCTTGTTGTTGTCTCCAAATGTTACTGTTCCACCTTCCATCATGTGTAGTTGAGTGAATTTGCTTCTGTTTCCAGTCATATGTTTGGAGCATCCACTGTCCAAGAACCATAGCTTTTTCTTCTTGGACCCTTTTGTTTGTTCCTACATCAGAGAACAACAATGATTTAGGTACCCAAATTTTATTGGGTCCTGTGATGTTAGATACCTTTCTTCTGGTACTCCTTTTTCTTCTGTAACAGTTTTGGTCATAATGTCCAAGTTTGTTACACCAAGAACAATGAGGAGGTTTCCTTTTGGCTGGAATAAAAACTGTTTTGTGTGATTCTGTAATCTTGTCTTGATTAAATCCTAAACCTCTTTTGTCAGAGGTTTCTCTGCGATTTCCTATTAATTTATTTAAATTGTGAGTGTTGTTTACAAATTTACATAAATCATTTTGAAGTTCATCAATTTTCTTCTGTAGAAGCAGATTTTCTTTCTGCAGACTTGTAGTTTTCTCTGCTTCTGCATAGTTGTTTCTTACAGTTTTGACTTGTTCAGATAACTTAGAGTGAGATTGTTGAAGACAATGTTTGGTTTTAATTAACCTATTATTATCTTCTCTAAGTTTGTCATTTTCTTCTTTAGATTTAACTAATTGTTCTTTAAGAAAAGCACATTTTTGTGCAAGTGTGTGTGAGTCAGATAGCAAATTTTCAAAAGCATCTTCAAGTTCTTTATATGCAGAAGGAGTATAGGTAATTACCTCATTTTCTTCATCTTCTCCAGCCATGAAGCACAAATGTGCAGTTTCAGCTTCATCTTCTTCTTCTGCAGAGCTGTCAGAATCATCCCATGTAGCCATCATGGCCTTCTTCTTCTGGAATGGTCTTGATTCTTTCAGCTGTGGACACTCTGCCTTGATGTGTCCTGGTTTGTTGCATTCATAGCAGATGATAGGACCTTTGTTGTTTTCACCTTTTAGTCCTTCCTTCTTGAAATTGAAAAATTTCTTTCCTTTGCCTTTTCTTCTGATTAGCCTTTGTATTCTTTTTGATATAAAGGCTAGCTCATCATCATTTTCAGAAGAGGATGATTCTCCTTCTGAAGGTTTATCTTCTGCAGAAGCACTTCTTCTAGATGTTCTTGCTTTTAGAGCTATTGACTTGTCCTTTCTTGGCAACTCATCCATGAGTTCTTGTTCATGGACTTTTAAAGAGCCAAGAAGCTCATCCAGCTTGAGTACAGCTAGATCTTTTGCTTCCTGATTGTTGTAACCTTTGGTCTCCATATTCTTGGGAGACTTCTAAGAATTTTTCTTACTTGTTCTTGATTTGAATAGCTTTTACCAAGTGATTTTAAATCATTTATAATAATAGTAAACCTACTAAACATTTCATCTATAGTTTCATGTTCAACCATGTTAAACATTTCATATTGGTGAATTAAAATGTTGATTTTAGATTCTTTTACTTGGTCTGTACCTTCATGAGCAATTTTTAAAGTATCCCATATTTCTTTTGCTGTGTTGCAGCCAGCAACTTTATCATATTCACCTCTACTTAATGCACAAAGAAGAAAAAATTTAGCTTTAGAGTTTAGAAGATACCTTTGTTTGTCATCTTGTGTCCATTCTTCTCTAGGTTTGGGTTTTGGTGCTTCTTCAACAATTTCAGACTCACCTTCTGTGGAAGGAGCCAGAACTCTGGTTCTTCTTGTAGTGGGAATGTAATTCCCATTTTCTATAATATCCCATAGATCAATATCTTGAGATTCCAAGAACAATTTCATTCTATCCTTCCAATAGTAATAGTCTTTTCCATTGAAAGATGGTGGTCTGTTTGTGGATGATCCTTCTGGAATGAACATTGCAGCTCCATGGTTTGCCATCCCCTTGATCTTTTCCTCTCTCACTGTTAAGTGAGTTCAACCCAAGAGGCAAGCTCTGATACCAATTGAAGTATATGGTTGAATCACAAGAAGGGGGGTTGAATTGTGATTCTTTTAAAATTCTGCAATTTTATCTTCTAATAAAATTCTGCTCAAGATAAGTTCTTGGCTGTTTATTAGAAGATGGATTTCCACAGGTAGAATTGTAAGTATTAATGCTTATTATGCTGAAAATAGGATTCCTTTGGTGGAATCAATTTAGTTGCCACTTACTTAGGTATTATTAGTTTTGAAAACTTTTTATGCATATGTAGAAGTTAAGAGAGTAAGGGAAAGAAGAAAACACAAAGGTTTTATATTGGTTCACCTCTTCCAACCTGAGGCTACGTCCAGTCCCTACCTTCTGTAGGATTTTCTCACTAACAAATCAGTTACAACCTTTGGGTACACACTACCACTAGTATTCTTTTTCCACTGCCTCTTCAGGCTTTCTACAGAATCACCAAACTCACAGAAATAGACCCTGACTTCCTGCAGGACTTTCTGCAGAAGCACAGGTCCAGAAATCTGCAGAACTTCCTTCTGCAGACTCCAAACACTCACAGGCTCACACCAGAGCCTTTACAACCTCTCCAAATACTTCACCTAATGTGTCACAAGAGATTTTACAACAAACCAATCTCTCTGACCTTACAGAAGCACATAAACAGCAAGGTAAAGTACAAACAGCTCATTATTTTACCATCAGAGCAGCAACAGAATTTCCTAGTGAGCAGAACTCCCCCTCAACAACTTGTATAAACAGATTAGAAAGAATTTGAGGAGAGAGAAAGGGTTCCAGAAGCTGGCAGCGAAAGAGCAGAGATTATTTTATGCTTCTAGGGTGAGAGGTGTGTCTCATTGTGAAGAGAGCACCTCCTTTTATAGGTGAGGAGCCTTGTAGCCGTTGGAATGCAGTCAAAATGATCCAGTTGTGATGTTTTGACAAGTCCCTTTCAGGTACAACTGTAAAAGCTGACAGGTACAACTGGCTGTTGACTGGTCTTCATGCTTCTGCAGAACTTGCTTCTACAGACAACAAAACTGGCTCATTTCTTCACCAATGCTTCTGTGAATGTGCTGAGGATGATTTCTGGATTATTTCAAGTGTATGTCAACTTGTGTTACTCAGCTAAATCAGCAGGAGATTCATTTTAGACTTTCTGGTTTAATTTGCTGCTTCTACAGAGTCTATACTTGCACATTCCTTCTGCAGAATTGCTTCTAATCAACTGCAAATGATTCTTATGCTTCTGTGACATGTTTCATGTTCTGCAGTTGATATATCTTAAGAATGAAATTCTGTTTTTGCTTTCTACTTAGAATTTCCTCCTAAAATGAATCTTCCTTCTAAAACAATTTCATTTGGAGTTCTTGAGATGCTTCTTCTTGCTTCTGGAAACTGTGAGGAGTGTTTGATAGCTTCTGAATGCTTGAATGAGTTACTTTCAATTTACTCATTTTTATTTCAAGTTTTCCTTCACAGATTTGTCATTCTTTCAACTTATTGCTTCTTTTAACCATTAAAATGAAGCTTCTCATATTTGTTCTTCTGCAAGATGAAACCTGTTGCTTCTGGACACATTCTCAAATGAAATGGTTAGTTCTTTTGGAATCAGAATTATGCTAAGTTGCATTTGATTTGGTTGTCATGATTAAAACCACTTTGAGGGGATTCTTGGACCTTACATATTCATCATCTTACTCAAATATTTTAAATAAAAAAGAAGTCAAAGAACTCAATTTCAATAGTTTACATAAATAAACTCAAAAAAGAATTGTATATTATGTATGTAAAAAAATGTTATAACATTAGTAGAGTATGATGATGATTATTAAGCATTATGAAAAAGAAATTAAAAAATGGTAAATTATTTAGACACAATTATAATGTACAAGCCTTTAGAAAAATTAACTTAATGTTGAGAATTGTAAATCTTTTACTTTTTTAATAAAAAAATTAAAACAAAGTCACACCGTAGTCGGTTATTTAAAGTATAATTAATTAGCATGTAAATATGTGTAGTTATTTTTAGGAATTAATTTATTATATCTAACCAATAGCTTTTTATACATGTTGTTTCAACTCTTTTAACATCATTTTTTAACATCTTATGTCGAACCTTTGATATTAAAGCATAAACACAATAAAATTGCTTGGATCTAATAACAAGGTGTCTTAGATTTATAATTAACTCCACACTTCAATTAATACTAAACAATAATATGAAGTTATGCTAAATGAAACACTAATGGAGCAATGGTATCACACTTGAACCTACTATAAAATCTATATTGTTATCCTACGTAAATTATTCATCTTTTGTTATATATATAATGTTGTGAGTAATATTTTTATGTAGAAAATACAACTTCGTACCATTTAAATGTGATGTCTTTCATAATAATTAGTGATTCAGTTAACAATACCTTTATATATATCATTTTGTTTTCTTATACATTCCATATATGTTTCCTTACTTTCTCTTTTTAATAAAAAAAAATATACAATTGACTTTTCTTTTATATTTTCAACTTACAATATTTTTATTTTTTCTTTTCAAGAGTTTCAAGAAAATATTGTATTTAAAATTTTATTTATTATTTATTCATTTACTTATTTTATGAGTTTATTTTTTAATATTTTATATATTATAAACAATTACATAGTTCTAATACAGTTAAATTATTTATAATGTGGGTTATCAATGTTTTTTAAATTAGTTCTATTGCCAATAGATATGTTAATACATAAATATTATTACATTATATAATATTTGTTTATTGAAACAAATATATTAAATTATTAAAAAATTAAAAGTCATTATTTCATATCGTTATAGATGCACATGTTGACGCACTAGTATTTATAAAAATGATTTGGTCAGGAATATTTTGATTTTGTCAGCCACTATGACAGGATTAGTTTATCATGGGCAAACTAAGAATTCTGTGTAACAGGTAAACAAGGAGAGGAATCACACTAGAACATGGAAACGCAACGTGAACACTAGAACATGGAAACGCAACGTGAACTGCATCTAGGAACAGCCACCATACACAGCAATTACTGTCCTATTTCCTGCAATTGACTACTCAAAGATTCCTTTTAAATAATTTCTTAACAAAAAAATTCCTCTTTGATAGGCATATATATTATTTATGAACAAGGACTCCTTTAATCATTCATCAGTTTAAGGCCCCGCTTGGTTTAAATTTTAAATCGGGCATAAAAAATGTAAAATCAATTTCATAAAATTGATTCTAAATCATTTTCATCCAATATGCTTCATAAAATATGCATTTTCATTTTTAACCATTAATTCTAAAATCAACTATACCCAACTTAAAACCAAATGATCACTTAATCTATTAAAATTTTAGGGTAGTACTACTCTTGTTACTTTAATTAGAAACAAAATAAGGGTTTGTTTGGTTTGCATTTTCATTTCCTGTTTCCTGTTTTCTGAAATTTTACAAAGGAAAAATTGGAAATGCTGGAAACAAAAATTTGCTGTTTTCAGCATTTTCAGTTTTTCCTTTGTAAAATTTCAGAAAACAGGAAACAGAATGAAAACAGAAAATGAAAACAGAAAACGTTTCCTCAAACCAAACACGCCCTAAACTTTCCAATTATTGCATCCTGCTTCCTGCCATGCTGCAACTTTATCAACAAGAAAATCTACCTTTTTTTCCCCAAAACCCTCTCAATCCGAAAGTTAAAAATCCCAGCTTCTCAATGAGCTATGGTTCAGGTGCATCAATACTGAATAGTTGTATTTCCAAACTAGAGAAGAGCTCAGCATAAGTCGCAACTTCAGCAAAACGAAAATCAATTAATCATCAATGTTCACAGTTATCAACACAGGGATCCAATCAAATGCTTCCTACTAAATTTAAAAGGCCATGTTATGAAGATTCTAGAAGCCAAATTTATGTCCTCGATAGCAGGCTACTGAACTACAAAATCCAGTTTTTGCCAAACTGTATGACAAAGTGCCCGTTTGGTGCTAAGTTGGAGTATAATTAATAGCTGAGATTAATTTTACATAAATTATGAAGCACGTTGAATGAAATTGACCTCCAAACTTGATTTTGCACTGTTGTAACTGCAAACCAAACCAAGCCAAGCCATATATCAGATGTGATTTATCATTTTATGTTGTCACCAAAAGATACACTAGGCCTTTCAGGTATTCAACAATCTCTGATCCACCAAGCTTTGAACTTCCATATACTCTATCAACAAACGTGATTGGAACCTGTACACATGTGAAACTAAGGTCAGCTATGAAGTGAATAATGAACAGAGCGAAAAGCTTTGAACAGGGTAATTATATTAAGAACTCTAAGCCAGATACTCCTCAATTGTTTGAGAAGGTCATTAAGATGTAGCAAACACAAACAGAAAAGGAAAGGCTGAAGCTGAACTGCTGAAGTGCATTTAAGAAACATAACTTAACCATTGCCCTCATGAAAGATGCATAAATAGATTCAAATATGAAAATTTAAAGCATTATATTTTTATCTAATCATCAAATGTTTACAAACTTCACTGTAATCAACTAGCAGTCATGGCTGCCATGGTGTGTCCAATGACAAGCAGATAAAATAATAATTTTACAAAGGGAAAGATATAACAATAGAAAGGAATAGGGGCAATCCTGAAAATAATTCCAATATTCAGCCAATTACAATTTCCAATGGTTCAGCACTCACAGGACCATGAGTATGACTGTCACTCAAATTGGCAGTGTTAATGCCAAATGCATATTTGATGATTAGTGACATGTCATACAATACTCTCAATCATAGGGATTAGTCAGTGACGTACAGAAGACTAACAGCCTATCTAAGTAGGTAATTTGACAAAATGGTCAGAAAGCAAAGCCAGACTAAGTTTAGATTCAATATAGGAACTAGAATGCATGCATGGATAATACATGCTGATAGACACAACTTAGAAATCACATACATATCATTAATCATTACAGAATCAACTTTAAGGCAATTTCATGGACAACCAATGCCACAGGATTAGGGTGTATATGCATTTGCGAAACATTTTTAGGGTTCACCAGCAAACATAAGGTACAACCCATAGTATAAAAAATGACATTTTCATAGCTCAATCAACAAGTTTTAGGAACAGAAGGTACATGCTACATATAAAAAAATTGTGCTGGTTATATCAAGACACGTAATAGAGCTGCTACATTGAGAAGGGGAGCCTTGGCACAATAGAATTGCTACCGTGTGACTAGGAGGTCATGGGTTTGACCATTCCCTGGACCCTGTCATGTGTCATGGCAGGATCTTTATAGCACCAACTTTCTTTTTTTATATCAACACATGTATAAAATTCCATGCACATAAAGTAATGTTGAATGCTAGCACACCTCTAACTCAAGAGCTAAGTGATATAAACCAGAACCAACACAGCAAATAAAACAGTAAACAACTCAACAATGGAAAAAGGTACGTCTATTATTTACTGAAATTGGATAACTACAAAGAGATGAAGATCCCTATTGCCGCAGAGCCAAGGCTCCTACAGAGAGCTGTTGCTCCCCATCTGTAACAAACAAGGAGACTCTTTCCAAAAACTATCTACACACAGCCTATTTGATAAATGCAACACACTAAACAGTAATCACCCTCCCTTTTCCCTTTTCTCACTGCCAGCTCAATATTCTTCTCAGTTCTCCCTCTATTTCTCCTAGTGTAAACTTTCCAAACCTTTGGCCCATGTGAGAAATGGTAAATCAGCTGCCCTTTTGGACCCAATGACTCTTTTTGGGCCCTAACACTAAGTCAGCATACCAACTGGATTAATATAATTTATAAGCATCAAGAGTTAAGTAACTGTACCTCTTGAATATGGTACCCTTTTCTGGATGCTCTCACTATCATCTCCATTTGAAAGACATATCCCTTACTAACACAGCAACTAATGATATCTTCAAGCACGGATTTCCTATAAAGCCTACAAAGAACAAGAATATATCACTCTCAGACCAGGGAACAGGGGAGCAACCAAGACTAACCAAACTGTTTAATGCCCGTTATCAAGCTCCATACCTAAAAGATCCTGTCAAATCTGAGACACCAGGCCATAAAAGTGTTTGTGCAAGAACATTTGCTCCCCTGCTTGTTAATTTGCGCATAAGATTCCATCCATGCACACCACCACCTTTAACATAACGAGTCCCAGTAACTATATCAGCACCAGTTTCCAACTGCTTTCTGAGAAACAAAAGGGAAGAGTTAAATTATGAAGGTAACAAGAAAACAAGAAATAAATTATTAAAAGCTTTCCTTACCTGATGAAGCTTGGCAAATACTTTGGCTGCAAAAGGACTAAACAGATCAGACAAAGAAAAATGTAACAATTCTGTAACTAATAAGTTCTCTAAACTAAAAAACTAAAGACAAAGTTCATCCGTCTCTTGTTATTGATTTTATTTATTCCTTTACAAATTTAACCACTCTTCACAACTGCAAATTATTGTCTACATGTGAATAGCATCACTTACATGGTGTGACAGATCAGCATCCATAATGACAACAAAATTTCCAGATGCATGCTTCATGCCATGAATATAAGCCGTTCCTGCAAATTAATTGCGTCAAAGGCCTATTTATCAAAATCATTTAATACAAGTATCAGGTACATACCTAAACCCAGCTTCTTAGGTCTTGCCCTTAACAGCTGGAACCACAGGAATAAGCATGGTTATTCTAAATGATACGAAGGGAGTAAGATAGAGCCCAAAAAATAGAAGAGATCATGGATGACTAGTTATTTATATATGAAAATTCAATTTGTAAATGTCACTGCTTACAATCCGATCTTCTCCATAAACATGCTGCAGTTGTTTACAACATCCTGAGTACCATCAGGACTCCCATCGTCCACAATAATATTTCAAAATCAACATCCCTAAGATTAAGAAACAAAAGTTTATTAAAAAAGATGACATAGGAGATAACTCTCTAAAAGGATAAAAAACAAATCTATTCTTATTAAAACTCTCACCCTCTCTTTTCATTTGGGTTGAAATAGAAGCTAAATAGTACACAATGACTATATATTGGTTGCATTATGAATTATATCCATACTAATACAGGAAAAAAAACAATTATGAAAGAGCAGATAGAATCAAGAGATGGAGAAATTACCTAAGGTGCTTGAAGAGGAGGTAAACAATGAGACCAATATTGAGGCGCTCATTATATGTAGGAACAATTATACTGTATTTGTTTTTTTTCCTTCTGATGTTGCCCATCCATTCTAATCCAAACTTTGACCAAATCCACTAATGTTGTGGGTTTGATGAACTATCAGTCTATCACATACACACACATACCAAATAAAGCTTAATGTGAGCTTCAATTAACATAATACAGAATAATCAATCACAAGGTTTTAAATTGTGGTCATATCAGTCACATTTGTCCACAATTTTCTGCAATATCAAGGATTATGACGTAACTGCAATTTAGAACCTTGAATTAAAACATACATACATAAACACACTAGTAGAAAAAATAGAAATTAAGTACACAATTTAACTAGGTTGCTGGCATAAATAATTGATAATGGAAAAGAAAGAGATGAATAAAAAGGCCATCAAACCAGAAAATCATTATTAAAAAATCCTAAACATGAAGACAGGGACAGAATTGTCAATACCGGCCCTCAATTTCATCTAACAAACCCAAATTCGTATAAACTCTAGTTGTTCGAGAAGATCCAACAACCCAGTTGGAGAACTCTGCCCCCACCCCCCCCCCCCCCAAAATTATAAGTGGGGAAAGCGATTTTCTTTTTCTCGATGACAGATACGAACAGATTCCAAATTCCATGAGCGGAACATAAGCCATTTCAGGATCAAAGAACAACGAAGTTAAATTGGAAGAGATGAACAAACCTAACGACGCGTGATGACGGAGAACAAACACTTCACGTCGAGCAGCAGCTTTGAGCGGAAACCAAGGGGGCCAAAAACTGTCTTCTGCCAAAAACTTTTTATTTTTCACTAAGGTTTCTTTCTCTCTAACACCTGAACTGAACGTGTTTCAAGGGTAGAATAAACGGACTCTTATAATTAATTAATTATTATCACTAGCGGAAAAGGGTGTTTGTGTGTCCGCATTTTTTTTTGACAGAAAGATAAAATTTGTTTATTTATATTTTCAAATACCCCATATAATTAATTTGTATAAATAAATTAAAATTATATTTAACATATATAATTAAATTAAATTAAGCACAATGTAAAATGTAAATGTAGTTCGTATTGTATTCAATAGTTAAATAAATATAAAGGATTAAACTAAAAGAATGAATGATATCTGCATTTAAGAAAATCTAAATAATATTATTTATTTACAAATTTTATTACTTTGTCAACTCTATCTTTCTTAATTGGGAAACCAAATAGTTAATGAATTCCAGAACCAGAAAGAGATATCTCCTTTATATATTAGTATAGATTAATAATTCAAATTCAAATCATTCTTTAAATTTAGATGATATACTGAATTCTGTCTTTTTAATTATAACTTTTTAACACTAATCCTTATTTTTACAATTCAAATTCAAATCCTGATTGATTATATTTTTTCTTTTTCTAATTTTAATCTCTATTTCTTAATTTAAATTTAAAATATTATCCTTATCATTTAAGTGATGAATTTTTATAGTAATTTTGAAATAAATTAGGAGTATAATTGAAAACAAAATGTGGACACAAAAAAGAGGCATCGCCTTTATAGATTAGTATAGATAGATAAGTTTTTTAACACTAATCCTTATTTTTACAATTCAAATTCAAATCTTGATTGATTCTATTTTTCCTATTCTAATTTTAATCATTATTTCTTAATTTAAATTTAAAATATTATTCTTATAATTTAAATCGTGAATTTTTAAATACTTTTGAAATAAATTAGGGGTATAATTGGAAATAAAATATAGACACCAAAAAGAGGCATCACCTTTATATATTAGTATAGATTACTAGTGAAAAACAGGTGTCTTTCCATATTTTTATTGGGAGAAATTACACTCACTACCCCTTAATTTTTCCTAAATGACACAAACCTCCTTCTAATTTCTTAAAAACACCCAGCTCCCTGCCCTGTTGATTAACGCCGTGGCTACTCTGTGTCTGTGAAAGTAAACATTGAGATCTCAAATAACCCTTTTGTGAATCTTAGAGTATTTTTAAACCTTTCTAAAATAAAAGTCCTACATTGCTTGGTGGTTCAGTTTAGTATTGATTTGCCCCCTGCGCGTGATATTACGCCTTACATGTCTTTTGCTCCGGCTCTGTTTAAACTATTTTTTCGAACCTTTAATTTTAAATCTGATGCTTACCCAGAAACAGTCTATATTTCAAAGATCAGTTTTGATTTGGTCCTCCTAGGATTTTGCTAGTAACCGCTATATGATACCTACCTTATCCTTATCCTTTTTCGAAATTCAATTTTAAATACAGCTTTAATCTACCAGATTTCTATTACTTCCTATTTTTCATACGATCCAAACCGAAATGCTTCTTCCTCATTCTCTCTTCTTCTCTGTTCTGCTGACAATAGGACACTGGTCTGACACATCGGTGCTTCCGGGAAGGAATTAATGAAGGGGAGGGGAGGGGAGGGATTTTAATGAAGGGGAGGGGAGGGGAGGTAAGATGATTTTTTTTCTTGTTTGGTTCGAGGAGGGGAGGGGAGGGAAAATTAATCCTTATTTGTTTGGTTCACGAGGGGAGGGAAGGGCAAATAAAACTAATTTACTTTTATACCCTTTAAATATTATAACATAAATTTTGTAAACTTGGTATTAATAAATAAACATGCTTATAAGTAATCATCAAGAAGTTCCTTGTCTTGTGTTCAAAGCTTGTATTCCCTAATCAACATATAACAAAGAGATGCCCAAATAACAAAAATATTTTTAATGATTTCTTATTATTTGAATATTATGATTTCTTATTATTTTATGATGAGATATAGTTTATTTTATATTATTTTATAATGATATTTTTAATATATCAACACGTAATGATATTATTTAATGGTAATTTTATACATATAATATAATATGATATTATACTCTATTTCTTTCTATAAAATTTAAATTTTTTATACCCGTCATTTTTAGCGGGTATGGATACGGATAGTGCACTACCCGTTCCTGTTGACATCCCTACCGATCAATTTTTTTGTGTAACCATAGGTATCCCCTGTACCAGGGGCAATCCTATTCGGAGCTTAGTCACAGTTAAGGCAAACCCTACCCATCAAATCCTATTCGGGGCTACTTATTGAGGCTATGCTATTATGCCTCCTAACATGAAAAAGTAAACGACTCAGTGAAAGAAACACACCAACGAGTATGTAACGCCCTAATTTCTGGACTCAGAAATAATGCCCATTGGAGACACTATTCCTGAACTCCTTGAAATCATTTCGTTAAATTTTCGATATCGTCATATATTTGCTTAAACTTTCCAACGATTAGCTTAAGCCAAAACAAGACAAACGTTAAAGATCTTAAATAAGTATGAAACCTACTTAAGTTCAGGAAGAATCCACACTTAGAGAAGTGTGATTCAATAAACTCATACCAGAAATCCGGCAGAGTCTCCCCTTAATACTGGACAATTACCAAATTCAGCTTAACCTGAAAATCAGCAAAAGCCAGTACAGTTTAATAACATGCATATCATAACATTAAACTAGGCCTCAGTGGCCAATTCAGAAATATTTACACTTATACAATCTACATCAATACAATTCAGTAAATAGCCAATTAACAAATACAAATACTCAATAATTACTCCTATTAAACTAATCTCTCTGCTGAAATAAGACTCAGCTCCACCCACACCTGAACTGCCTCAACCTCACCGAAGGTACCTGCACCACTAAAATATGTCCCCGAAACGTGGGGTGAGATAATAATCTCAGTGAATACAACTGCATGCATGAATGCAGGGAGCAGATATCAATGACAACTTCACAACTCAATGAACTTCAATCTTACTCACTCATAAATCCAATTACATAAAGCATGGTTACCAATGATTAATAATAAACTAGGAGCAATAAGTAATTCACTTAACATGATTTGCTGAGTAATGCAAGACATAATGCTCATGATGCATTCACTGCTGTGCCCAGCAGGCATGATCTTATCACTTTCTAGAGTTAGACCTGAGCTCAGACTACGGGAACCGGCTTTCCCGGGGACGAATCCCACCCAAACTGGACCGAAGTCGTGTTTTACTTACTTACTTGATTTTTAACTCACAGCGCAAAGGCTGGCTTAATTAACTCACGATCGAAACCGGCTGATATTACTCAAATGCATATAATCTCAATGAATCAATAAATGACATTCTAAGGTTTTCAGTGCAAAACTTACTACCAATCACCCAATCTTAAACAAACGTTACTAAATCATACAAAATAACTAAATGGAAAGGGAGATCAAGGAGTTGGGATCATACATTGAGCATAACAACAGTTCGTAAATCTCGAGTGTTTCGAAAGTTCGTTTCTACAAACATACATCTCAATTTCCAATCCAAACATCAAACTAGCCATTTCAATCCATAAGTAGTACTACACAAGGAATTATAACCGGATAGAATACTCATATGAGCTACAATCGAGGGGTTTCGATAGTTTCGATAACTTTGAAACTAAGGATTCCGACGCTCGATTCTATACTCATATGCTCAAACTATCAATAATCAAGCCAAACAACAAGAAATTATCAATTCAAACATCATTTAACCAGCATCAAGAAGGGGAAGAAAAAGGGGGGTGGGAACATGCAATGAGACCAATAGTTTCTACTCTAAAAAGTGAGTTGTACTCACCTATTCAAGCAATTCAAGAGGGAAAAGAGGTTTGGAGGTGATTAATTGATGTTTCCTTGCCCAAAATTCCTTCTTCAAGCTTCAATTCTTCTTTCTCTCTCTAGAACCCCGCTCTCTCTCTCTAGGTTTAGGTTTTTCTCCAAATTCTGTTTTTAAAATCGCTCCTGATATATATATTTTCCGTGCTGGTATTCGATTACAGACTCTGTGTAATCGATTACCATAGGCTAAAATACACTCAAGAACCCTTTCTGGTAATTTGGTAATCGATTACTAGGAACCCAGATTCCTGACAATCGATTACTAAACCCTTGGTAATTGATTACTAAAAATCCAACTCTCTGGTAATCGATTACTAACTCTTGGTAATCGATTACCAGGGACTTGACTCTCCGGTAATCGATTACTAACTCCCTGTAATCGATTACCAGATTCCCAAACTTACCAATTTTACTTAAACAAAGTCCCAAACTTGGTTTTATAGTTAAGTTTTAACCCCTAATCCCTCAACTTACCTTTCCTTAATTCAACTAACACTATTATATTTTGAAACCTATGAATTATTGAAGCTTCTATTTCGGGATGTTACATTCTACTAACCCCCCCTTCAAGCATTTTGTCCTCAAATTGTTTAAGAAATAACACTTAAAGATTACCTCAACTAAAGGTTCTGGAAGTCGTTCCCGTAAGCCTGGTGAAGTGCATTCCAGAACCTAGAAGTGAACCTAGGGTCTCTATCTAATATGATGTTAGAGGGAATGCCATGGAGTATGACAATCTCCCTAACATACAAACCTGTTAGCTTGCTAAGGGAAAAAGGTACTTCTAACCAATAGGAGGTGAGCTGACTTGGTTAGTCGGTCCTCAACCACTCAGATGGCATCAATTTAACTTGGACTTGAGGCAATCCTACCACAAGGTTCATAGCTTTATTCTCTCCCTCCTTCCACTCAGAGATATCTAATGGTAAAAGGGTTTCCTAATGGTTTTGATGTTCTATATTGACCTGCCGACACACTGAACACTTAAAACAAAATCTCCTATATCTCTCTTCAAATTCCGATACATTCTGGTAGAGTCAGGTGTACAGAAAACTTCTCTATTAGCTTCCTCTAACGCCTACTGCCTGGGCTACCCCGCTTAGGGAAACAACTCTCCCTTGGAAGAGAATCATCCCATCTTCTGATCCAGAAACCCTAACTGTGGTCTTCTCTCTTGGAGGCTGGAGTCCAAACTCCGAGCCTCCCTGATTAGAGCTCTTAGCTCATTAGTGATCACATTTAAATGAAGTCCGACACTATGCCCTCCCAATGCTACACCTAAACTTAGGTTCCTGAACTTCTCCGACAAACTCCTCTCATGTATCATCACGAAAGACACATGAAGAAACTTTCTACTCTATTTGAGTATACTTGACTGGCTTGGTTAAACAACATACTAGATAAAGTCTATTAATAGGAAAAGATTCCACGCAATAACTAAACAAGGATTCTAATTTCATACCCAAACCCATCTACTACCCGTTGGTTTTAAAATCTTATGTTCTTAATGATCTAGCTAAGTTTGAGAAAATTCCAAATGATTTTCATGTTTATATTCTAAGTTCTACTATATTACTAATACTAAGTTATGCACACATAATTACTCAATCCCTCGAATCACTAAGTTTGTGTTGGCGGAATCATCCAACACTCACATCGTATTCGAGAAATTAAGTTTACATAATCACGTAGACAAACACCTCACCCAAGAGAGGAAATCACTCATTCTTCTAAGAAAATAAAGGAATTAACAACAATTCATGCCACAACCGTAGATATATAATACCTCCCGGTTGCAGTATGAACACGGTAACCCTCCCAGTCTCCTATCGTCCCATAATGGGATCTTCCTCTATCCCACCTTACCTTAGGTCATGCTGTACTTAATTTGGTTTTTAAGTTCCATGGAAAAAGGAGAGTGACATAATGTCATTCACACTTTGGTTCTCCTATGAGTTAGGACTTCCACTTGCTTAAAATTTTAACCTAGTGAGTGAGCCTAACAACCTCTCAATCCTTCTTAACACTCAGGTCAGGTCTAACTATACATAATCAAGTCTAACTTTCAGGTTGAGTAAACTTAGTCGTGTTCGGGTACTAAGTGTCTTTTATGGCTTCACATATCTTGCCTATAAGACTACCCCCCTTCAGGCTACAGGCTCTTTCTAATATTTTTCAGTGTTCTAAATCGTAATTTCTCTCTTAGAGACATCAAGTCTACATCTAGGTACCTAACTAATTTGGTTCCCCTTCTCATAAGCTCTAGAGTTATTACTATTATGGTGTGAAAAGAATTTCCTATTTCTATTTGGAGTGTGAACCTATGTAAACATGGTCATGACTACAACATAAGGATGTAAGGTTTAAAGTTCTAGAATTTCGCTCCTGGAATACATGGATAAGTTTGAATATCTAGACTGGAAGGTATTGTTTTCTCGTGACAACTTACTCAATCGGTAGGGTGCAAGGATGTTACTAATTATAACTCTTGGAAATGTGATAACATTAGGTAACAGAGAACTCCCTAACTTTACCATGAATTTCTAAGTTGTTCATCTCTAAACATGTCCCCAACTCCTAGTGGTTATCAATTGGTGTTGTTGTCTTAAGGTATAGGTATAGTGTTCTCTCCTAAGGGTTTCTAGGATGCTAGGGTCACAAGACACTGCCTCTAGGGCTACTAGGTGTTCTCTAAATGTGAGATGAAAGGGCGAGGAGATGGTAGCCGCCATGACTACCCCCCCCTCCCCCGTCTGGTAAGGCGTAAGGATCCTGTCCATGTAATCCATGGATAAGGCAAAGAGTAAGGTGGCTAAAGGAATCATCACTCACTAGACAGTCTCCTGACTACCCTCAAGGTGGCCTAGGGAATACACCTATTCTTACATTACCTCAAAAGGAACCTCAATTTCCTAACCCTTCTATGTTTAGGTCCAAATGTCTATATGTCCCTGCAAAGTTTGCCGGCTTTTAGGTAAGGTCCCAAGCCTACTTAGATCATAACTCTCTACACACTTCCCCGGTGGTTGGAATCCCTATGTGTGCCTAAGCAAGCTCTGGTTTACTCTAAGTAGGGTAGTTATCCCAATGAACTAACATTCCCACATTCCCTCTAATGTGACCTTTAACTAATGTTTGCATAAAAGAAATTTTAACTATGTGGACTACTATACCTAGCAAGCACACACACTCTAATATAACATGCCATAAAACCATTCAAACCAAACAACATTACAAATCAATAGCAAGAAGCACAAAACATTCGAATTATACAAGTTACACACAATCAAGATCACATATAAATTAAACAACAAACCAAACTCCACAAGGAATAATCTATCTTAACTAACCACCTCAGAGGTGCCTAAGGTTCACTAGAACTCTATGGTCACATTCTATAAAGCTTCTATGGTGAGCATATGGTTCTTAGGAATAAACTTAGGTTACTCTCTTTCTAATACATGATGGGTGGCTCTACCCTTGTTAAGGAGGTATTCTAACTCCTTGACCAAGGTAACCTACTCACATAACTAACCATAATCTCTGTGTACAATGCACACACCCATAGGGGTGATCAGTCCCTAGAATGAGTACACCTACTAGAAGATCGTAGTAAGTCACGGGCAGCTAACCTAACCACAGTCCAATTGGATTGAACTGCTCTGATACCAAAATGTAACGCCCTAATCTCTGAACTCAGAAATAATGCCCGTTGGAGACACTATTCCTGAACTCCTTGAAATCATTTCGTTAAATTTTCGATATCGTCATATATTTGCTTAAACTTTCCAACGATTAGCTTAAGCCAAAACAAGACAAACGTTAAAGATCTTAAATAAGTATGAAACCTACTTAAGTTCAGGGAAGAATCCACACTTAGAGAAGTGTGATTCAATGAACTCATACCAGAAATCCGGCAGAGTCTCCCCTTAATACTGGACAATTACCAAATTCAGCTTAACCTGAAAATCAGCAAAAGCCAGTACAGTTTAATAACATGCATATCATAACATTAAAACTAGGCCTCAGTGGCCAATTCAGAAATATTTACACTTATACAATCTACATCAATACAATTCAGTAAATAGCCAATTAACAAATACAAATACTCCAACAACTACTCCTATTAAACTAATCTCTCTGCTGAAATAAGACTCAGCTCCACCCACACCTGAACTGCCTCAACCTCACCGAAGGTACCTGCACCACTAAAATATGTCCCCGAAACGTGGGGTGAGATAATAATCTCAGCGAATACAACTGCATGCATGAATGCAGGGAGCAGATATCAATGACAACTTCACAACTCAATGAACTTCATATCTTACTCACTCATAAATCCAATTACATAAAGCATGGTTACCAATGATTAATAATAAACTAGGAGCAATAAGTAATTCACTTAGCATGATTTGCTGAGTAATGCAAGACATAATGCTCATGATGCACTCACTGCTGTGCCCAGCAGGCATGATCTTATCACTTTCTAGAGTTAGACCTGAGCTCAGACTACGGGAACCGGCTTTCCCGGGGACGAATCCCACCCAAACTGGACCGAAGTCGTGTTTTACTTACTTACTTGATTTTTAAATCACAGCGCAAAGGCTGGCTTAATTAACTCACGGTCGAAACCGGCTGATATTACTCAAATGCATATAATCTCAATGAATCAATAAATGACATTCTAAGGTTTTCAGTGCAAAACTTACTACCAATCACCTAATCTTAAACAAACGTTACTAAATCATACAAAATAACTAAATGGAAAGGGAGATCAAGGAGTTGGGATCATACATTGAGCATAACAACAGTTCGTAAATCTCGAGTGTTTCGAAAGTTCGTTTCTACAAACATACATCTCAATTTCCAATCCAAACATCAAACTAGCCATTTCAATCCATAAGTAGTACTACACAAGGAATTATAACCGGATAGAATACTCATATGAGCTACAATCGAGGGGTTTCGATAGTTTCGATAACTTTGAAACTAAGGATTCCGACGCTCGATTCTATACTCATATGCTCAAACTATCAATAATCAAGCCAAACAACAAGAAATTATCAATTCAAACATCATTTAACCAGCATCAAGAAGGGGAAGAAAAAGGGGGGTGGGAACATGCAATGAGACCAATAGTTTCTACTCTAAAAAGTGAGTTGTACTCACCTATTCAAGCAATTCAAGAGGGAAAGAGGTGATTAATTGATGTTTCCTTGCCCAAAATTCCTTCTTCAAGCTTCAATTCTTCTTTCTCTCTCTAGAAACCCGCTCTCTCTCTCTAGGTTTAGGTTTTTCTCCAAATTCTGTTTTTAAAATCACTCCTGGTATATATATTTTCCGTGCTGGTAATCGATTACAGACTCTCTATAATCGATTACCATAGGCTAAAATACACTCAAGAACCCTTTCTGGTAATTTGGTAATCGATTACCACTCCTGGTAATCGATTACTAGGAACGCAGATTCCTGACAATCGATTACTAAACCCTTGGTAATCGATTACTAAAAATCCAACTCTCTGGTAATCGATTACTAACTCTTGGTAATCGATTACCAGGGACTTGACTCTCTGGTAATCGATTACTAACTCTCTGTAATCAATTACCAGATTCCCAAACTTACCAATTTTACTTAAACAAAGTCCCAAACTTGGTTTTATAGTTAAGTTTTAACCCCTAATCCCTCAACTTACCTTTCCTTAATTACTAACACATAATTTATGTTTGAAACCTAATGAATTATTGAAGCTCCTAATTTGCGGGATGTTACAGAGTATCCAAGGAAAATGTAAACCCCAGTGAAAGAGAACATAACAATCTAACATCTATATATTATTAGCCACCCAACAAATTAAAAAAAAAATTGGTTGCAGTGAAAGAGAACACACAAACGCAGAGTAAAAATTAACAATCAAAGAATAAAGTTATAAAAATTAGGAAAAGTAAAAACCTTGCAACAGAGATGATGGACGTGCACGGTGCACCAATGTGAGATGATGGGTTCTACCACTGAGATGAAACGGTAACAGAGAAGATTGATCCAAAAATAAGGATTTGAGAGAATAAATAAAAGAGGAGAACCATATATTTGAGAAAGTCTGAAACAAATCGGTAGTATATATGTAATAATATGTTAGGTTATTATAGTCAATTTAATAAAATATTTTAAAGCCATATTCCCTCCCCTCCAAATCCCCCCAATATTGGAGGGAAGCCAAAATTGACATACGAGGGATTTTGCTCCCCTCCCCTCCTCTCCCCTCCCCCCCCTCCCCTCCCCCTTCTAAAATGTGAACCAAACATTAAAACATTTTAAAAATCCCTCCCCTCCCCCTCTCCAAATCCCTCAAACCAAACAGTATGTTAATGACACTATATATCTACGCGTTTCAGCCTTTCGGTTCTTCTTTTTTAGAGATCTTTAACAATCGATGACAACACCCTTCATATTACTTGACTACCCTTGGTAAAGGACATTATAACTTAAGGATATTTAACTACCCTTATTGCAATTGTTCCAAGCATTCACAAAAGGGATTAAAGGTAGCTCATATATCTTGGGAGACTAAATGAAGGGTTCGATATGATCCAGAGAGAGTAGCACCACCACCCACAATCCCTAATAGAGAGTAGCAGAACCGATTATACTTTCGTTCTAAAAAAATCCATATCTTATTGGAAAAGTTTATCGAGTCCAATCCTTGCTATTCATCTAATCAAAATTGACACTCTACCTTACGTTTAGGACAAATCACAAAGGTGGATCATAACCCGTGAAAACTGAAAACATAACCACCCAAGCAAATCATAACCAATTAAATCACTTTAAAAAAACAATAAATTTGGGAACAGAAATTGATAGAAGCAGGTAGCAGCGCACCGGGAGGTGGTTTCGCGTTGGATTTTTTATACTAATTATTTATTTCAAAAGTTTTGTAAGATTTAATAAATAAATGTTTTATTTATCTTTTCAGTGAACTTTTTTGACTTGGTCAAAACCTATTTTTATGCTTCTTAACCCGAATTATTTATTATATCAACTCCTTTTCTCTTAACCTAATAGAGAAACCTCCACTCTTTTTTCTTCTTCACAAATAGTATGAGTTATCCCTGGGTTTAATGGTATCGTTCTAGCTAGTTCAGTGTGGCCTCGTGCCTACAATGCGGGACAGACCTGTTGTATCATGGGGGATCGTCACAATCAAGGCGAATGAATCCTTAAGGTTGTTGTCGAAATTTAACCTCTGCAGCCTGAAAAATAACAAGAAAACATAACAGTTCATTGCGGCGCAATGAAGATCTGGGTTATAAGGCGCAGGCGGTCCGGCTGCACAGCGGCAACATAAGCAGTCCGCGAAGATAATGACGGCGTGATCCGATGAAGATAAAGAAAAAGTCAACGACAATGCGAGAAGGATGTCAACGCGGCAGTCCAACTGCACAACGGCAACGCAAGTAGTTCGGTGAAGACAATGGTGTTGGGAAAGACGCCATTTCCCCTTTGAATGCTCTGCTGAAATAGAGAAGTAAATTACACAATCACAACATAAGAATTAACGTCGAAAACTCCAAAACTGGAGAAAAAACCACGGGCGTTGTTTAAAGAAACAGAGAAAATTTCTCTATGTGCAAATTTTACAACACATAGACACTCCTCTCAAACTCCCCACACCCCAATTACACTCACACTCTCAAAGCAAATATTCAAACCACTCTTCACAATACTCTAAGAATATATAAGAAGAAGCTAGTTTCAAGCTTAAATGCTTCTAGCTTGAGGTGTGTGAAACCAAGGGACTTAGATCCCAATATATAGTCTTGGTTTTCCCCTCCCTTCCAATCCTAAGCAACGTGGAACTTTTTCAATACCACATTTCAATCAACCCCAACAAATGGCGCCGCGAGCAGGGGCTGGAGAAAAAGGCGACAGTCACGTTGGCCTGAGATTTAATGGAGATCGAGAAAACGTCATTGGAGATGCGAGCAAGGCTCCGATGGTTCTCCGATGACAATGGCAAACAAGATGAGAAATGAAGAGAGTACTTTTGTTTCACCTTCTCAGGAAGAGGGACGAGAGTAGATGAGGGTATGAGCTAATAAAAGTTAAAAAATTGTTTGAAAGATAATAGTATACTTAACTGACGTTATCGAAGGAGTATGTGAAAAATAAAATAAGGATGGTAAGTGTCACATTAAAAAAAGGGTCCTAGAAGGAGTGCTCTAAGGACACTAGTTAAGGATACATGAATAGAAGTTTTTTATTGGAAATCACAGATTGATTACATATGTAACATTAAATGTTGCACACTGTAATAAAGCTTTTTATTTTTGATTTCTTAACAAGTGCCCTAAGGACACTCGTTAACATTTCCTTAATAAGAGTAAAGTAACTTTTTAGTCTTATAATAAGATATTCAAGTTTTGATTTTCATTTCTGAAAAAAATTTCTTTTTTATTTTATTTTTATGAAATATTTAAGTTATTTTTTTAGTAAATATTGTTGATTCTACTGTTAATGGCATATATGTCAAATGCTTATCACATTCGGCAATCCTATATTAAGTACATTGACACATTATACTAGGGATGCACACGGGTCATGATGACCCAACCAACTCAATCCAATCCAACCACTTTTTGATGAGTTACGTTGGGTTATCGGGTCTCTTTGAGTTGGGTAAGTAGTAACCAAACCAAATGGAGTTTTTTTTACACATACCCATTTTTATCCTACACACCCACCTATTCTTTTATTCTATTTAATTTCCTAAAATATCCTTTTCAAATCAAACTTTTACCTCTCTCTTTTTGTCTTCTCTTCTTCATCTTCAACATTTGGCATGGTCGGACGCGACCTATGAAAAGGCGATGGCGGGGTAGTGTGATGACTGGGTTTGATCATGAGATTGGAGGTGGCCGGCCAAGAAGGCTAGGTTGGCCTTCCAACCAGCCTCTTGGCCGATTGACCTTCCAACCTGATTTTTAGCCGGCCAAGAGGTTGGAAAGCCGGTCAGCTAGGAAGACTAGCCGACCATAAGACTTGCCGGCTGTCCGGCCAAGAAGGTTAGCCGGCTAGCTGGCCAAATTAAAAATAATACTTTAGCAAATATATCAAACGACGCCGTTTTCAGTCCTATTTAGCAATTAATGTATCACTTAACGTGACACATTAACTGCAAGTTAACAAAAGTTACAACTGGGGACTAAAGTGATAGATATGACTAAAAGCCGGGGATTATTGGGACTATTGTGTTATTTGGAAAAAGTTACAGATGAAATTACATGAATCATGATCCCCAAGAGTTGGGTATCAATATGCGGCCGTTTACTCTTTTTCTTTTTTAATTTCATCTCATGAAAAACTGTCACCCCCGCCTTTATGAAGTTCGGACTTCGGACTTAGAAGCCGTTAGTATTTAAATCTAGGGTAAAATATGTTTTTGGTCCCTGTAAAATAGACGAGTTTTGCTTTTAGTCCCTATAAAATTTTTCTTTAGTAAAACGTCCTCCCAAAATTTTATTTTTTGCAATTAGTCCCTCCCCTTAATTGGCGTGAGTCTGAGACTGATGTGGCACGTTTTCTCTTTCCTACGTGTCAATTATTAAATTTTTGGCAGTCTTAAACCGCCAGAAATTGGCTTTGAGCGCCACAAACCCCCCACTATTTTTCCCCCTCCCTCTTCTCTCTCTTCTCCCCCTCCCAAAAACTCACCCCCCCTCCTTTCCTCTCCCCCCCCTTCCCCCCTAACCTAGCCACCCCTTTTTCCCCTCCGTGAGAGTTACATTAAAAGGTTTATGAAAAGCATAAAATAAGAGTAAAAGGAAAGAAAAACTAAAAAAAAAAAAAGCAAAAATATCAATCTATGCCTAAGCTTAAGCTTTTCTGATAGCAATCCAGAATTCACACAGTCCCTTTTATTCAAGAAATAAGATAAAAGCACAGTCCCTTTTATTCAAAGAAAATTAGAGTAAAAGCGAAAGCTCTAAGCTTCTGTTGCACATAGTTCACACCTCTCTTCTACGTCCCTCTCACCCTCCCGTGGTGTCCACACAAAAACACCGCCGGCAAGCTTTCGATTTCACTTCCTCCTCCCAACCGCTACCAATCTAGCCATCATCTTTCTCCCCAGCTGCCGCCACACAACACCACGCCGCTGTCAACTACCATCTCGTGACTGAGCGCCGCTCAACCCCCACAGGTAAAACGTTTCCGCCTCGACCCTGCACAAGCGAACACCGCGTCCCGGAGCTACAACAGACGCGAACTCCTTCTTCCTTCCACCGCGTGCAGCCACCTTCTTCCAACCGCGAACACCAGCCATGACGTCGTTCGCGTGCGTCCCAGCCACGTCCTCCGCATGCGCGGCCATGAATGGCCACCCCACTCCATCTCCTTTCTCCCCTTTACCCCCAATCTTAGGAACCCTAACAGAGAAGGAAAAATCAATCTTTTGAAAATCTGATGTTGTTTTTTGGGTAGAAAATCTGTTGTTGTGTAAGTGTTTTTATTGTGTTGCAGCGAATTGGGAAAGCTTGTGCAGCATTGTTGTTGGGTGGGAGAAGGGGAGATTGGTGGTGGTGGTGAGAGAGTGGGAACGAGAGAAGAGGGAGTGGGGGAGAAAGGGAAAGAATGAGTATATTTCTGGCGACCGCCAGAAACGAATTAGTTAACACATAGGAGAGAGAAAATATGTCACATCAGCATTTGACACACGCAAGGGACTAATTGCAAAAAATAAAATTTTGTGAGGACGCTTTACTAAAGAAAAATTTTATAGGGACTAAAAACAAAACTCACCTATTTTACAGGGACCAAAAACGTATTTTACCCTTAAATCTAATTCGAACGCGAAATGCCTAATTCGGTTGTTCCTCTAACCTCTCCACACAGTCAGTGTCTCTCACAACTTCCACATTCATTTTCTTTGCTGCAAAACGGTGAATTTTCTCGCGTCTCTCTTTTCATCATAACCAAACAAAAACCTTTCGCTGTCGATCGCTCATTCGGTTGCTGAAATTGCAAATAGCTGAGATCTCTCAAGTTCTCGAGCTTAAGGTGTTCGTTTCTGCCGATTCCACTACGTTTATCTGTAACTCACGCATTTATTTTTTGTTCTGAAGATATAACTCGGCGAATCTCAACATTTTCGTGTGTGTTACGCTGATTCATTTGCAATTGCCATCAGTTTTTTTTTTTTTTTTTTAATTTGCTAATCTATGGAGTTCAACTAATGCCGGTTGCTGCAACAGTCATAGATTCGTGTCAGTTTCTGTTTACTTTTAACGAACTATGAATTTGTGCGATTTGCTTGATTATTAAGTTTGTCGCACTGAACCGTTTCCTTTCGCTGGATTTGACGTCTCTGCGAAATCAATTCGGTTTCACCTGGACTGCTGAATCTAAGTTTTTCATGGATCGCCTCTGATGAATCTTGTTTCACAGCATATCGTAAATTTTCTGTAATGTTTTAATCTACTTAATGTTCCCTGATTTGGAAGAAACATCTGACAGTAGAAGATATTCCACTGTTATTCGTAATAAATCATAATTCATATGCAAACATCATGAACTATCCTTTTGTTTAACATTCATGAGGAAATCCTATATTATAATTTTCCCTATTCTATTATTCCCATTAGTTATTAGTGATTTGTATTTTCATGTCTTATTTCAGTAGTAGTTGTTTGGCACCAATCTTTTACTTTGCTTCCTAACGTATTTCGTCGTCAGAGAGACTATGAGATTAGTCTCACTGTTCTGACATTTACACTTGGATGTTTTTCTTTTCTTTTTATTCTCCCTCTTAAAACATCTATCAGTCTATCATATTTAATGATTGGTATTGTTTTTGCTGATAGAAACTTTATTCCCTAATTTTAATTTTAATTTGAACATGGCAGTTTTATCCTAGCGGAGGTGTTAATCAGAATTTTTTTCAACCTCAAGGTATGGCAGAACAGCACAAGGAATCTTCACCAGCAAATTCAAAGGAGAAAAGCTCATTGCTAGGTTTTTTCTCTACATTAAGTTTTACTTCCACAATATAGTGAGTATTATTGGTAGATTTTTCCTAGCTCCTTTTATGGAAACAAGTATCGGTATGAGAGGAAGGAATGGATGATCTTCAAATTGATTGAATTTGACAGTATATTTAGTTGTATATACTATATACTAGTCAGCACTGATTTGGATTTATTAGTGTCTGTTGATGGTTCATAAAACATAGGGAAGCATAGCAATTTATTGTAGTTCATTTATAGCATTTTAATTTAAAGTGTTCTTATTCTGCCTTGAATTTGATGTCATTTCAGACTAAAATAAAAACTTTGGTTTCTCCAAATGAAATACTGTTACAACAAATCTCACCTGGACTTATCTTCAGCTGTCTTGAAAAATTGAAGTGAATGCAATAGTAAACAAAAATTAAAAGAGAGTTTAGCTGAGTCAAATAATTTCTGAAATATAGGACCTTAGTTCTTCACATAATTAAGGGGTACTTTTTTTCTTTAAAAAAAGAATTCTTGCATTTATTTAGGGCTCTTATCTAATGTATTGTCTTCTTTATCCTAACTCCTAAGTGTTAATGCAAAATTTTTAGATTTCTCGCAACTTCTAGTAAATTTGTGAGATTTCATTCTCATCTACACCCTGGGAGAACCAAATCCACACACACACAGAAAACAAACAAACAAACGCACACATCTCTTTTTCTTTTTGGTGGTTGATTGAAAACAACAACAATGATATTACGTAAGCATTACTTTTTTTACTTTTTCTTTTGCATTTTTTGATTAAAACAGATGATGAAATCGGCAAGGAATTTCTTAGCTCCTGGAAGTCCATGTCAATGGCAAATGATGATGCCATGGATTTTAGCTTTGACACTGTTTCTAAAAGCAAGAAAAAGACATTCGACTTTGAAAAACTGTAAGTCTTTCTAGTCTTGCTAAAGTTAGTTTCGGTCATGCAAAGTCAAATATGGGTCAAGGGCACTCTTATTGGTTCCATTTTGAAACTTTCTCTGTTTTAAAATGTTTTTAGGTTGACAGATTCGATAGTTAGTATTGTGCACTTATACTGGAGAAGGGTGATATGATGAATTAAATGTGCAATATTTGACAATATGACTTTTCTGCAGATCTATAATGATTATCATAGTTTATATGAAAGCGCATTTCATTTAAGGAGCAAATTACCCTCAATATACATATATGAATTGAAATGCAGATGTGAGTTCGTAGTTCCTTACTAGTTTTTAATAATATTTTTTGGTAGGGACATGAATTTTAATCTGGATGGTGAGTTCGGCAAGATATCATCATTTAAGGTGGACATGTCAGACCTTGATTTTACATACATGCCCACCCAAAAAATCTTCCCAGGGTAAGGACAAAAAAGGAGAAGCTTCTGGTACAAAAGCAGGGAACAAGATGGGTTTAATTTCAGCTTTGATTTTAATGAGTAAGTGGGGGTAAATATTCAAGGCAATAATCATTTGATGCACAGATATGCTATTTTTGGGTTCTGCAACATCAATGTGGGTGATTTGGAGGTATAAATATATTCTTATTATATTAATGTACTCATTATCGGTGTAGGTTGGATAGCTTCAATCTTGATTCGAGCTTACTAAAAGTAGATACTACTTCCAACAGTAACCTGAGAAAGAAAGGGGTCATTACAGAAGGAAATGATGATGAAGATGCTAAAAAGCCTAAAATCAATAATGATGCAGGTGTTAATGCATCTAATGATAGCATAACTATGAAACCTCGAGCATCAGAAAGGCAGGAAACTTTGAAGGTTGAGACTTCGGTTGGCAACCTAGGGAATCTGGTTTCCATACAGGATGTTTCTGTTCCCAATTTTTCATCATCTGGGAACCTTAACATGCCAATTGAAAATCAAACTTCAGATATTAGTAAAACTATTAATACAGAGGAAATGGATCAAGAAAGAGACTTATCTGAAAAAACAAAGTCAACAGAATCAAAACCTGAGCAGGTTATCAATTTGGCACCTTCCCATTCAGTACGTCAGAGTGATTCAGAGCAAGACACTATCTCAGAACAGCATAGAAAGGTTTTTTCATCTGGAACAAGAGTGATTAATGTTTCAGGTGATAAACAAGAGGTTACTGATAAGGCAGCACAAGGGGATTCTGATGGTGTAGACTTACAATTAGAGCATTCATCCCCGCCGCACAGCACTAAGTCAGATGGCGGTGATAGAGAAGCAATTATTCTAGGTAGCAGTATTGAAGGAGTTACTAATGACCCTCAACCAGAAAAGAGTTATACAAGTTGTGAAAATATTAATAAAACGGATGTCTTGAAGAAGAATTCATGTAACAATGATATCAGAGAAGACAAAAAATCAACTTTGGAGCGTCATTTGGTTACAGCAAGCAGGTCAAATTGTTACAATCCTTTTTTTTTTTTATCTTAGCTTCGTAAGTTTATTTCTGTTATTGGCTGAGTTGCTGAAACTCCTATTAAGGTAGCAAGGACATAAAGGTTATTGTTTTATAGGTATTTACTGTGTTTGACAACTTTAACTCATTTGATGCAGTAAACCTGTAGTTGATAAAATCATGCTGATGAAAGATAAAACTCCAAGTTGTGCAGTCAAATATGTTCAGTATGCCAGAGGACAAAAGGTCTTTAAAGCATCCTTCATCAACATCTGGGACAAAGAGTGTCTCCTTTGGCAGCAAAAAAAATGCTGACATCACGACATCCATAACCCAAGCACGGTTTGTGATGCTTGCCATAAAATTATATGTATTGGACTTTCAATGGTTGAATTTTTCAATATATATCCCTCAACAGGGAGAACCTCAGATCAAATGACACAAGATCTGCAAGCAAAATAGTAAGTGATTCACTCCCAGGTTCTGGCAAACTGATGAGAGATGCACCAGAATTGTTTGGTAGGAAAGATGATTTTAAAAGTTGCAGTAATACCGGGTAATATATATGTTCCTGGACTTCTGTTATATGAGAAATTTCTTACTTCATAACCACTCTTTTCCCAACTACATAGATGATATTTTTGTTGAAGTTTGGTTGTTATCTCCCAGAAATGAATGTAACTTTTTACTTCTGATCATGATCAGGGAGGGCATTGTTTTTGATGTTTCACCAAGTACAGGCAAGTTGGCTGGAAATATGAATTCATTTAGGGAAGAAGTAAATAAAAGCAAGGCTATATTTCTTGAAACTGGCATTTCAACAAAAGATGTCAATATTTTGAGGTAAGGAATTTGCTGTTGAGTGTCGATTTTTGTTGCTCAAGTTGGTCGTAGAACTCAAAATAATAAACCAGATGACCAGAATCCAGATAATAAATTGTTAATATGACTTTGTGTGATTGGATTTGCTAACCTGCTGGTCGCACTATGAATTAAATTGGTGAAATTGCCTATGCTTCAATTGAATGGTTATGACAACTGAATTCAGCAAGGTCACATGTTTTTATGTCCCGGATGAAGCGAAAGAAATTCATTGAAGAATGGGATCAATAAAAATTGGAGAATTAGTTCATGGAAGAATTTGAAGATGATGCATCTTTACACACATATGGGTCTCATTCCCTATAGTCTCTTGTCTGTGTGGTTTGTAATTTTGATGTTTCTGGACATGGTAATTTACCAATATGATAAAAAGAATTTAAAAATGTTTCTTTGATATTGTGAACATTCATAATACATCAGTTCAAGGGTCTTCACCATGATCTCAGACCAATTTTAGTGCCTAATTGTTCATCAAACTTATTTTCTTTCCTTTAGTGCCTACATATATAATATATGGTAGACTTTTTCTGGAGACCACTTACTATATATATATATATATATATATATATATACACATATTGTCAGCATAAGATTGCTGACTATTTAATTTAATGTATTGGACTCTAAAATTTACATGATTACATCATTTGAGTTATCTTGATTTCTGGATGTCAATGCTAGGGTCACTAGAGATTATATTTAGTTAGATGTTAAGCTTTCAAGAAGTCCTTTCTGTTATTTTCTACTGTTGGAGCATAATTTGTCATTCTTTGTGGACATTTGCAGTTCTCAAGTTAATCCTTGCTGCTTAACAGAGAAGACAGCTAGAATTACTACCCAGATATCTGCAATTCCTCAACCTGAAGCTTCAGATAAGGAGTCCCTTCAGAAATCAAGGATCACTTCCATAGAAGGGAATAAACTTTCTTCTTTTAAAGCTTGCAAGATCACTCCTGCTCTTTCTAGCTTAAAGACTTCAAGGTCTGCTACTGAGTTAGTACTCTTCTTCTTCTGTTTGCTCTCTTTAAACTCATTGCAGGAACTTTAAATGACTTTTTTTGTTATCTCAGGAACATTGGAGCTAGAACGGTTTTAGCAACTTCTTTACACCAAAAAGAAGCAAACTCCTTGGTAATCTCTGAACAAAGTAAGGAGATGCAGGGTATCACAGCAATAAAGAATGACCATCTGACTGACAGCGGTGACAATCAAAAACCTTCAACCCCATTCTTGAAGAGGAAAACTATTGAGGTTTGTCATGACAATTGAAGGAAGAAATTATCACAAATTTATTTGACACCCACAACCTATGCCTTGACCTTTTATTTATTTATTTATTTATTTTTTAAACTGTGATATCTGCAAATGTCTTCATTTACTGTCCTCTACTTGTACTTAATTCTTCCCCTTCGCCTACACCCAGTTGCATAACTGGAATGAATATTTTTGCTTCTTAAAGGAAAAAAAAAGAAAGAAAAAGAAAAAAGAAGTAAGGACATTTTAACAACTTCACAACTACAGTACTCTAATATGAAGATTTAGTACCTTTTGTGTTGAAAAGATCATCTTAAAGAATTTCATAGAAAGTCTGTAAGATTCAAATCTGCAGGTTTCTGAAGCAGATTTAACATCCTTGAGGTCCCTAAAGCGCCTCTCTCAGTCTCCTAGTAAAAGCAGGTCCTGCAGAACAAATTGATTTCTTTACTTTTTCTTTTTCGATAGATTGCCCAAACATCCTTTTATTGATTCTTCTGGACAAGTAACATAGTTCTTAACAACTGCAGAAATTCTAAAGAATCTTCAGAAGTTGTTAAACAGGTGCATCATCAAAGCTAGAGGATTATTATTCTGATGTGTTGTCATATACTTTGATAATTGCTGAAAAAATGCTAGGGGACTTGGGGATATTTAAGTGTGACAGTTATAATTGCTAGTTTCTTTTTCTTTATATATTACCCGAATTTACTTATATATGAAAGTCAGGTAGAGAGTAAGCCCAATAACTTCCTCAACTATCATTCAAAATCTGGACTTGAAAGTCCTTCAGAGATTAAAGTAACGGAAGTGGAAATATCTGATTCTGTACTCATGGAAGATAACAGTAACGTTGGAAAGGCTGAAGCATATATGAAGGAACTTGAAGATGTGAGTGATATAAACTTTTTTGCCATCTATAGACTTGATAATAAGTTTTATTGTTAAAAATTATTTAATTTACTGGGTTGTCAAACTCTGCTGAAAAAATAAGTATATTTAAGCATTAGACTTATAGACATGATATTGAAAAACATAAGATAGTCTGCCGGTCAAATGGTAAGAGATTTTATTGTATGGTAAGAGATTTTATTGTATGGTAATAGTTGCCTTTTTCTATCAGTCAGCAAGTTGTGTGGTCTGATTGCTAAAAAACATGCTACTTGGTAAATATTTTCTACTTTTTGTGTTTTCTGTTTAAGTGCTCGTTTTCTACTTCTTGTGTTTGCTGTTTAAGTGTTTAGTAATGAACGTTTCCCTTGCTTTCAATGCCATCCCCACCAAAATAATATGCTTAGTTACTGTGAAACTGTTGTGTACAAGACATTTTGAATACCAAATTTCATGGGGACCATAAAATTCAGATCTCTGTGTGTAAAAATTAAAAAATGGGCTTTTGTTTCTCCTGAATAAAATAGCATGTAATATCTCATATTTTAGAATTTGCGAGGATACATGTTACTATGACAAATGCCTATGTTGGCTGAGGCTGACCAAATCTTTGGTTACAGAGCAATTTATAGTTCTTCATTTCACAGTACTTGTGTTTCTTTTTGGTACGATAATGGATATGGGGTTTAAAGATGCTCATGTAAATTATCTATATTCCTTACAGTAACCCAATCCTAGTGTTTTTCCTTAATTCATAGTACTTCTGTCTAACACTCTAACTGTTTATGAAAGTAAACCAGATTATTTCTTTATTAACAAAATAGTAATTTTTCTACACTTGCAAGTTGCAAGTAGCATTTATTTTGGTTTAAACCACAATTATCCTTCACCAGAAACAATCCTGGTCGACCAGGAGGAACATCCACATCATAGCAAGACTAGCTCTCCTAGATTTTTTTTCATCCACAACCACAAGACTTGAACCCAAAACCTTGTTTAAGTTGCAAGTAGCATTGAATTTAAAATTGAATATATGTTATAATATTTAAGGGTGGTGAATGGGTCTTTTCCGAAATCGGATTTGGTGCTGTTAAAAAATGGTGCATTTGTGCTGTTGTGAGATTGGACCGTCCGATCGTAATCGACGGCTCAGATGCCGAGATGTTAAATCAGTATTAAAAAGCATCTCGGCATCTGAGCCGTCCGATTAAGATCGGACGCCTCCCCAGATCTCACAACAGCACCAAATGCACCATTTATTAACAGCACCCAAATCCGGAACTGCACCTCTTGGATTTTTTTTTAAATGCGATTTTCTTGCAGATCTGTAACATGCTGAAAAAAAGGCACGAGGAAGCAAAAGAATTATTAGTTCGAAGCCATGTGAAACGACAATAAGTTGCTGATGCTTAATCATCCCATTTATGAAGAAGAAATATCCTTCCATTCTTCTTTTCTGTCATTTCCTACTTGTCATTTAATTATAGATATTAAAGCTGGTTATTTCCTTAACATATTTTTGAACCTTCGGAAGGTTCAGAAATTTGCTTCTCAATTGGCGTCCAAGGGGATTCAAACTTGATCAGCAACAAATTGTTGCATTCGGAAGAGGTATGGAGCCTATTCTGCACTATGAAATTTATCAGGTTATTAGTTTCACTTGAATTTAAGTACCGAATACAGTCATATAAACTTGTCAGGTTATTCCTTCAGTATTGTCTGGACTTGACAAACCTTTGCCATTTCCTTAAGATGAGCAATTCTTAAACTTTGTCATTTCTTAGGTCTATAAGGTTTTAAGTTTGAACGAAAGTCTATTGTGATGCAAGCCACAAGTCCATTTTGACTCTCAATTGTCGTCTTATTATGCGTAACTGTTGATCAACTCAACTAATTTTTTACCTACGTATCAAAATAAATAAATAACTAGCTTTTCAGCCAAAACCTAACTTTTACCTACGTATCAATAAGAAATAAATAAAAAAAACTAGCTTTTCAGCTAACACACCTAGGGTGGGCCAAAATTCCTTCTAAGTGCTCCCTGAGAAACTGAGAAAGAGATTGGGGGGGGGGGGGGGGGATCTTATGAAAGATTCAGTGTCAGATATTAGGTCTCAACAATCAATTACAAGGTAGAATCAACGGTTATAGTACAGAGCTATGAACTTTTTGAGTGGCCAAATTAAAAGAAAACAAAGTGTAAACTAAATTCTGTTATTGTATTAGAAGTTTTTTTTTTTTTGGTTTTATGATTGTACATGTCATATATGATTTTTCTTAGACAAGGACGTCAATCCAATTACAGGAGGGAGAAAAATTCTCATAATCCTTCATATGAATACGGATATTTTATAACTCAACTTTTTTATAAATTAAATAAGAGAGTTTCTGAAAAAAATAAAATTATAAAAATTTAATTTCAATTTACGAAAGAAATTTGGTTTATCTTATTTTAATGGTTTATCTTATTTTATTTTCCTATAAATTCTATTAAGAAAGGTAATTAAAAATGAACCCTTATTCAACATCATAACTTCCTCTGCTGAGTAAACAACATCAAGATATTCATTGTAGACGAAGGATACCTCAGTTTAAGGGCATCTTTAGAGTACTTTAGGCGTGTAAATTAGCAAGGAGTACTTTACCAAGGAGTAAATTAGCAAGCATGCATGCTAGTTAGTTCCAAAATACGTTTGACATGTCGTGATGGGGCTCTTCAAACGTCAGAAGGCAACACGTCGATAGGGATAGGGGGATATTCAGTGAGGCTGTCCTTTTATATTTTTTTCGCATACGAACACAGCAATACACTCATTGTACAACAAATTAGCACTACTAGGGAGGTGAATGGTGTTTGAAAATTATATTTGTACCATATTTTTATATAATTTTTTATTCAACAAGAAAAGATAGAAAGAAAATCAGAAAAAAGCTGTGAAACAAGTGATTAATGTAAAGAGATAGAAAAAGAGTAATGATTGATTTATAGCTCATTTTATATCTCTCATTTTTTGTTTTATCTCTCTTTTCTGTCACATTAGCAGTTAAATATATCACTTCTCTCTTCTCTGAAATTCGTAATAGTAAAGGGATGTATTAGTCAATTTTCATAAAAAAATTAGTACTGTAAAATATGTTAGAAGAATAATATAACTCTCATCGTTTTAGCACAGTTGTCCAACCAGAGACCTGCATATAAGGACAATAAACACTTTTTGAAGCTAGTGCTCATAATTAAAGACATAATAAAACAAATTGCACTAGAGAATCAGACAAATGTTTGGATGTCCTTGGACGACTTCCACTTAGATTACTATAACAAAGAATTATGATTGCACATCTGATACTTATATATATACATGTTACCCTCTTTACTTAGATATAGGCATATATAGCAAGTCTGTCTAGCATTTTTTCAAAATCTCCAAGTGGAAAATGGTGAGACTGAGTTTCTGTTTCTGTACTTTGCTCCTGCTGCTTTCATTCTCCGTGTCCGAGACTCGGACTCTGAGGAATCATGATCAGTTTCCTTCTCATTTCCCCTCTAGCTCTTTCTTCCTTAGCACTGTTAAGCACTACCTTTATCCAGGATCAGAAGGCAGAAGCCTATCCGAGACAGATAAAGTAGTGGGCACAAGTGCTAAGGTCTCTTTCAGCATTGGGTTCAGAAATAGCAATTCAACAAGCAATCACTACTACCAACCCCGTCGAGTGAGTCCAGGAGGCCCAGATGCACACCATCACTTTAAAACAAATGCTTAGTGGTTCACCACAAATAGCAAAAAAAAAAAAGAAAACTGTTAGTGGAGGACATGGGAGGAGATAGATATCCATTGTGTGCTAGAGATTTCGGTTTCTAATGAAAGAAATAATAAAGAATCCTTTCATAAGATGATAGGATCATGATATGAGAATGAATTAAACACGAGCAAAATTATCAATAAAATGATTTCGTTTGGGACCTGAAGTGAAAAGGTCCGAGGTGACCTCATAAGTTGTAATGAATCTCTTTGACCCCAATAACAGAAATTTCCTGTTTTTATTAATTACCTATTATTTTTTATCACTTTTCTTTCTACTCTTCCTATCACTCTTTGGTAGTATACACGGCCCTTATCATTATTATTAAGCAAATTATGGAATCAAATGATAATAAAGACAAAATATTACTCTGACTATTGATTATATTTTTATATTT
This sequence comes from Sesbania bispinosa, assembly GCA_026901365.1. Taxonomy (NCBI): domain Eukaryota; kingdom Viridiplantae; phylum Streptophyta; class Magnoliopsida; order Fabales; family Fabaceae; genus Sesbania; species Sesbania bispinosa. Next base: position 167,528 of record QLOH01000547.1, on the reverse strand, counting down.
ATGCTTTGGTGGTATCAAATAAACTGTTTTATACTAGTGCGAGCACATAAAGGAGTGTTCAAACTTAATATAAGTGGTCTCGAGTTCGAGCCCGGGGTATACATATTAATACTTGGAGGGAGAGTTTTGTCGTGTCCATAGAGATTCCCATTCTGGCTCTAACGTGATTGCCTCCCGTGGAAGTGAAAAAAACTGTTTTTTTTTATGATTTTGATGGCAAGGAGTTTAATTTCTCTCATGTTAGATTTCATATTCGTCCACATAATAAATGGCTAACTTAAATCAGTTGCGTTCAATATAACTTTTATATGTAGGGGTTCCGAAATAAAAAGATAAACTAATTTTTCTTTAATGAGGAAGGAATAAAAGTTTCCAATGGTATACTTTCCAATGCCTTGCAGGATGGTTGGAATGTTGCGATTATAAATATATACATATGAACTTTTTCTAAATAAACTATTACTTTTTATCTAGAAACGCACAAGTTTTGTTTTAAAATTTATTTATGCCTGCGTGATCGATAAGTTTAAAAGAAATAACTTTTTCATATTAGTGGATCTTTGAGGAAGGCAGATTACAGTTTTTAACAAATTGATTTTAATTAGTTACGACAAAAAATTTTATGCATAAAATCTCTCATTTAATTTTATGTTAGTTGTGAAAAAAGTGACATGCTTGCAGAAACATTTTCCTTAAGGATAACATTTGAGAAAATATTTTTAAGAACATTACCCCCCCAAAAAGATTTTAGACAATTACATTGGATAACAACATCTGATAATTTAGTGGGGGAGATTAACTAACCAATGCAAGTGAGGCCAATACTGATTTTCGTATAGAGGTTCCACTCGGATATATGTGATGAGTACATCAAAGCAGTCAAAAGATTAAGGGGAATCATGACAGGGGCGCAAACAAGAAAGGCGAAGCAGGTTGAAGAAGGAGGAAGCATTGATGAAGCTACAGTTGCATTTAATGCAACTACCAGTTGAAGAACCTTTCATTAGCTTGAGATGGGGCCATGGTGGGCGGCCAATTTCAACCATCAATTTGCTGATTTATGATGTTTATTTACTTTCAATAAGATGCTAGTGGTTACACCAAAGGAGATTAATTTTCTGGTGGTTACAAGACAAGGTGATAAATGCATTAAAACCATGTCTACTAGCCGTTAGAAAGTGTGTGTTTCTGGTGCATGAACCTGGACTTATTTCAAGCCACATGGAGGCCTTCCACCTAGCAAAATGGGGCGGCCAACATGTGATTAAATGGCGGAAGTAATATGCCATAAAGTGGGGCGGCCAACATATGCATAATTGGGTGAGTTAAGTGTCATCAAGCATGGGCCAACAAGTGAGTAAATTGGCTGAGTTATATGCCATTACTTGGGCGGCCAAAACATGCATCACACGGCTAAAATAAAGAGTTTAAGAAGGTTTGTAAATGGCTGGTTTCAATTGCCATCGAAGTGGCGGCCACATTCATGAAATGGAGGTTACACAATGAAGGCATTCTTGATGGATTGTGGCTGTTTTGGGCGGCCACTTCAATGGCTGATTCAATGGCCATTTTAATCCACATTTGGAGGTTACAAGTCAAGGAATCAATCAGCCACATGTGCCACAAATTTTGGTTGAAGTTGCGGCCACTTAAGCTTGCATAGGTTAAGTTTTAGTAGCTATTTTTGTTCCTTTAATTTATTTAATTTTAGTAATGTAATTAGGGTTGCATGGGAAGTGTGTAAGGGGTACTTTTGGGAGTATTTTGGGCGGTGAAGGTGCAGCTGATTGCATGACCCTAATTCACCTTGTAAACTCTATAAATACATGCTTCATGCATGCAAGAAAAGTTAGATGTTTTATGCCAACTTTATCAATATAAGTGAAAGTGATTTTCTCTTTAGTGAAAGTGATTTTCTCTAAATTTCTTGCTAGTCAAGAGTTGAAGATTATCAAAGGTTCTTCACCTTTGTGTGTATCTTCAAGGACTTATCTTTCAAGTCTTGAAAGTGTGACGTCCACCTTCTATCATTCCTAATTTTCTACTTCTTCTAGTTTGTTAAAAAAAAACATATTTTTCCTATACGTACTACTTGAAATATATGTTATTTATTTTTTCAAGTAATCAAAGATTGAATATTAGTTTTTGTCATCCTTCTATTTTATTTTAAAATAGTGTTTGAATTCCAAAGAAAAAAATAGAAAAGAAAAGAAAATAGCAAAAAGAAATATTGCAAAGAATAGAAAAAATGCTTGTCAAGAAAAGTGATATTTTTATTCAGAATTTTCTAAGGTCCATTGTAAATAGAACCTCAAGTTTCTTATCAATATGGCTTTCTACTGTGATGCTCAAACAAACAACTCTGCTGTGGATTTTGAATGAAAATCAGCGATATATGCAAGAACTATGAAGGTGTGCGATGTGCAAATATATTAATCGCCTGATAATTAACCTTACAATTGGGCATCTCAAAAGGATACCAAAAAAAAGAAAAAAAATTGTCAATATCTTTTAAGTGGAAATACTTTATGGATATACTAAGAGAGATAAAATGTACGTACCTAAGAAAAGATATGAAGGTCAATGGCGATAATGTTAGGTGTGTAAAAAAGAGAAAAGCCACACTAATGCCAGTTAAGCAAGATAGTAAGGATAAGGTAAAGAATATAATAGAAATGCTATCCTCTTGTTAAAGTGGATTTTCTCTTGAAATTAATGCTATATATAATGTTCATGCATGCAATGGTTAATTATAAGATACAGTACTTAACAACTTCATGTCTTAAATAAGTAGATTCATTTGGATCCATGTTACTGAAAAATAATAACGATGCATGCCTCCGGCCAGTAGTGAGTTGTGTAAAAAACTAGACTCATCATAGGACAGGACGAAATTGTCGGTCTTTTATACAATGCCGACCAACATTAACAAGCACTTGCAATGGATCGATTAGGTTGTATTCCGGAAAAGAATAATGTGGGGTAGGCTTGAGCTTTATGTTTCAGTTCATTATTGATATTTATTTAGTATAGAAGGTCGCATGCAAGTCTTTAGCAATGTTACAAGATCAGAAGAGATAATGAAACAATTTAAAAACATAGGATAAGAATAAGATCAGTTAAGAGATGTCCTTTCTCTTGGCAATTACAAATGGATCGGAGTAGTAGTTGGCATAATTATAATGTATTTTGGATTAGATCAATTTAACCCAAAATCTTGCTTGGATTTTTTATCCATCCACGTGTACATATATATCATATATACTTCCTCCTCTAACTCGGAAATGAGATTTTCCCACTTCATTACATACTCATATATAAGTTATCTCCAACATTTCATTCCTCCTTGTGTATACATTTGCTTGGTGTGAGGTCAAAGTTTAAGATTGATTCTAGACTTCTAAAACACTTCATTGCAAATATGTGTAAGTTGGTAGGTGAAGATGGGTGGTTCACACGTTACTCCACCCATATGACTTGAAAAGTTATCTCCATACATGCATTTCATCCCTGTGTTTGGTGGAGAACAAAGTTAACATTATTACTAAAAGCGCTTTTTATATCAGTTAGAAAAGACTTTTTATATTAATTGTTGGAGTGTTATAAATACAACCAATATAAAAGTTGATACAATTTATATAAGTTTCATAGCCGATGTAAAAAATATTTTTTATATCGATTGGATAAAGCTTGTTATAACCGATTAAAAAATCCAATTTTTATATCGGTCATGGACGTATTTTACATTGATTTAGTCTTTAATCGATATGGAATGTGATTTTTTTTAAAAAAAAACTAGCTTTATTTGTTGCTCTTTCCTGTAATTATTACACACAGAAACCCAACCAAATTCGGAGAAGGAAAAATAAAAATACCAACAAAAAACATGATTTATATCATATTAAACATGATATATATTGAAAATCAAAACAAGCACAAACATAAATTATCCAACATCTAAAAACTATATAAAAGCCTAAGATATACGATTACAAATTATATAGACATAAGAAAAAACTTATGCAACATCACACTTTGGTATTATTTAGTAAATAATTTGCCCATTATATTCAGATATCATCAGTTTCCTCTTGAAGGAATGGATCCTATATTGTTGAATCTCTGGAAGAATGGTGTGAAGACAAACCCTCAGATGTACAAGGTTTTAATGATTGGCAACCCCTCAGACGCAGAAAGCATTCTGTGTTCGGATAGAAGCAAGTACAACATGTTGATGTGGTCAAAGTACTAACACAAAGTACAAAGATCTGTTAGGAGATTCCAACGGCTATAAACGGCTAGATTCATGGGAAAACCTATAGAAAGCCATGGAAACTTAGAACTAGCAATTAGTGACTTACACACAACAATACAGAAACTTTGCAAGAACAACTCTCTATAGTTTTTATTCATCTTACTTGTTTCTGGCCCACAAATCTTTACTGTTTATCAACACTATGAGTTTTTATCTATGGGATTTTATTGTAACTTGAATTGAGGACTTCACTATTGATTCACACTTTGTGTTGCTTACAACCTCAAGTTAAGAAAAAACTCTTTTCTTTCTTTCATCCTTGTTGTAACTCCACCAAGTGAGAAGGTGTTTTCTAGACTGTGGTGTTGAGTGAAGAAGCTTGGACAAGAATACTCAAGAGCCTGAATAGGCTCGTGAAGGAGAATACTTAGGAGCCTGAAGAGGCCTGTGAAGGAGAATACTTATAACTTGTTGAAGTTAGTGGATAAATCTCACTGAGGTGAGGACTAGACGTTGTTGAGTCTCAATATAAATTAAGTATTCAATTTAATTCAAGACTCTTTACACTCAGTTTTAATGTTTAACAAATTTGATTATATAAACAGATTCTACTGAGAAAGGTAGTTTGTCTCTTGTTGTTTCAGGAACTCTGAAAAGAACATATATTCAAGATGAAGCAACGATCTGAAGAATTGATCAACCTGCTAAAAGTATGTGCGTACTAAAGTTGAACCTGTTGAACACATACTCTCCGAACTATCACTTAATGACGTGGCAACTCAAGCTCACTTTATTGATGAACTCTCTGAAAGGCTTGAAGCTGCTGAAGACTCTCTCAACTCACTGATGACGTGTTCCAATCTTTATGCTGAGAAGTCTTACTAAAATTGTGCAACACAATATCTATTAAAGACACAAGACTTTCTGCGCAAAGGTTTTAAAAGGTCTCTAAACGTCTTCTGCAACCATCTACAAAAGGAAGTCTTTACAGAGGTTTTTTCGCATCTCATGGGACTTCGTACACGAAAAGGAAACCTCTGAACCTGCTGTGTGTCAGAGCAATGCTACCTCTGCACACCTACTCTATTCAAGTCAAAAACTATCTCTCAACGTCTTTATGCTCAACGGCTATTTTTCTGGACGCTATAAATAGCTTCTTACAAGAACTTGAAGGTGTCAACCATATTCTCAAAATATATATTCTATAGCTGCTAACCAACAAGAGCGAAAAAGGGGCTGCCAAAGAGAAAAGATCAAGAAAAGCTAGAAAAGCCCATCAGAAAAAAAAGGAGAAGAATATCAACAAAAAGAGTGAATCAACTATTTTAAGAGAAAATCTTTCTAAGCCTAAACACTCTGTTGTGTTAAATTTCCTTGTACTTAGACTTATCAGTTGTATCTTGAGTTAGACTCAGTTATCCCTTTGTACAATAAGAACCTTAGTTTAAGTTTCTCAGAAACTTAAACTTAAACTTATCATTATTGTAAACTATTAAGGGACTGAGAGCCTGGAGAGGCTTGGAGGAATAAAGAATACTCAGTTGAGCCTGAAGAGGCTAGGTGGGCAAAGAATACTCAGTTTAGCCTGGAAAGGCTGTGTTCAAAGAATACTTGTGTTTAGCCTGGAGAGGCTGGGTCCAAGAATACTCGGTGTTTAGCCTGAAGAGGCTGGGTCCAAATAATACTTGCATCTGTGTTCAGATAGTGGAAAAATCTAGTGGAGTTTTGCCCTGGGACTGGACGTAGCTCACTGAGTTAGTGGGTGAACCAGTATAAATCTCTGTGTTAAGTTCTCTCAACCCTCTACTCTTTACTTTCCGTTGTTATATGTTTATTTATAATCAAGGAGGGTTCTAAAAAGTGAGTTTATAATTTGCTCAGCAAAAATAACTATTTATCACGCAATTTTTTTTTAAAAAAGGAAGTTTTACTGAACCTGCTGAAGCATTTCAGCAAGACTTAGAAAACTCATTTTTCAGCAAGTTGTCTGAACTTTGAAAATATCTTTGCTTGTTTTGAAAGGTTTTCCAAAAATATGTAAAGATTATAAAAACACTATTCAACCCCCCTTCTAGTGTTTCCTGTGGTCCTAATAGTTGGTATCAAAGCTTAACCCCGGGGTAAGCATCTAACAAATGCTGAGGAAGAAGATCCAGATGGAAACCTCAACAAGCTATGATGTCTACATCTCAGAAGGAGCATCGGTAACAGGACCCCCAATCTTCAACAGAAAAGACTATCTTTTCTGGAAAGAGCATATGAAGCTATTCATGGACTCCAATGATCTAGATCTCTGGGATTATAGTTACTGATGGTAATTGTGTTCCCATGAAAAATGAAGTACCAATTTCCAAAGATAAGTGGTCCTTTGAGCAAAAGATCAAAGTTCAACTTAATGCTCAAGCCAAGCTCTACTTGATTTGTTCTCTGAACAAAAATGAATATGAATTGGTTAAAGGATTCAACTCTGCCAAGGAAATATGGGATTGGCTAGCTTCATACTCTCTTAATGGAGAAGAAGATTTTGAGCTATCAGAAGAACATTCCACTGAAGGTAAAGAGGATTCATCAGAAGAAGAGAATCAATGCTTCATGGAAAATTAGTCAGAAGATTCTGATTCTAAGGTAACATCCTTAACTCTTCTTGGCGAATATGATGATTTAGTTGATGGAACTAAGGAACTCTTCAGAAAGTATAAGAAGCTTTCTAGTGCCTATGAAACTGCATGCACTAAAAATAAGGATTTTGAAAAAGAAAACCTTATACTTAAAGAAGAGCTTCTGAAGCAAGAGAATAGTAAGCTAAAAAATCTACTTGAAGAAAACAGAGTCTTCAAGGACAGATTTTAGAACTTACTAGAGACATGGCCAACTCTACTGAAGGAACCAATAATCTTGACAGATTATTGAGAACTCATAAAAGGTTAAATGATAAAATAGGCCTAGGATTCTCTGGAAAACCATCATATAAAACATCAATTTCTAATAAGCCTAAAAGGAAAAAAAAAAGGTTGATGGGTGTCCTCACTGTGATAAACATACATTGTTCAAATCTGAATATAAGCAAAATGAGGAACCTGTTCCTGTAACTGACCCTGGTGGACCCAAAAAGATATGGGTACCAAAACTATCCATTGTTTTTCTTGCAGATATTCTTAACAAGGCAAACAAAACTCCAAGAATAACCAAAGAAGAATGGTCAAGTGGAGAACTGAATGGAAAGAAGGTGTACATGCTAAATGCTCTAAGCATAACCTGTTGAAGGGTAAATCATCATCTTTTCAGAAAGCAATGTTGAGTCTCAAAATCCCATGTTATGGTAACATCCTTCCTATCTTAGATTCTTTGAAAATATATGCATTGCTTGAAATGTACTCTCTGAAATATCCTTGTGATGACCCTCCTGAAAACTCGTATTTACTGAAAAATTATTTAAAATAATTATTTTATTCAAAGAAATATGAAAGGTTTTAAGTTCTACAATTTTTGAAAATGTCGTGATCTGGCTCTTGGTAACTGATGGCTCTTCAACTATCCACCTCTTGATGCACGGTTGCACGTCTCTCTATAACTGCGCCTTTAATATCCACTGTGATCAATGATGTTGCATAGTCTATTTATAGAGCTTGAAAGTTCAGGATGCTAGCTACCCTTTATCTGCTATCAAGAAGGCTCTTGCAATTCTCAGAAAACCTCAATCTTCTCAAATGGCATCAAGAAATTCAACTTCCTCCTCAGAAGTACTCTTTGCCTCCAAAGGAGAAATTATTCCAACTCTTTGTGTTCGAGTAAAGGACTTTGATGAAGCTGGAATGAACGTATCAGAATACTTCTCTTCTACCGGATGGACTTCCTCCTTTTTCGAAAACGTCCATTCTTCATGGAATGAGAAATACGTTCAAGATTTCTAGAATCATGCAGAAGTCATTGCTGAGAATAAAACCTGTGGAATCAAAACCACAGTTTTGGGAAGACCACTCTTCGTTGACTGTGAGGTACTGGAAAAGGTGACTGGCATTCATGCTGTTGGAGCTCATTTTGTCCATGACTGGGAAGTGAATAACGGAGGAATGTTGAAGTACGATCAAATGCTGCTCGGTCGAAGAGTGTTTGAAGTTCCATAATGCTCACAACTCCTGGAGACGCCTAAGACTCTTCTAGCCATCATTAACTGCTCCATTCTTCCGGAAGGAAGTAGAAAGATTATTGTTACTGTGTTGGAAAGATTCGTGCTGATTCATTTCCTTCAAAGAAGAAGCTAAACCTTCCTCGGATCATCCTCTATCACATGATCGAGAGGGTGATGAGGTCTGCCGAAGACTTCCCTCACAACTGCCTGATCATGAAAATACTGAACCTCAAAGGTTTTTCCACCGAGGGCATCTGTGATCAAGAACCCCCCATATTCTTCACCCCCAAAAATTTTAAACAAATGATATATGCCACCGCTGAAGTTGCTATAGAAAAGGACTCAGCTGGAGTCTCTGAAAACAGATTGGTTAAGAAGAAGAAGAAGACAACTGTAAAACCTTCCCTTTTGGGCGCTCTTGGAAGAATTGAGAAAACTCGTGCTACTCACAACATGAGAAAAATGCTTGACCGTGTTGAAAAGACTGACAAGAAAATTGAAAGCAACTCAACAGGTGCTACTGAAAGTGAGACCAGCTGAAGATCATTCATGATCAAAGAGCCTTATCAAAAGTTTTGTTAATTTTAAAATTTTCTTTTACTTTAATGAACTTCTTTTTTATTTTATAAATTTCTCTTTGATTACTTAATTCTGAATGATCATTAGTTTCATTCTCTCTGAATAGTCATTAGAACTTCTGAATCGTTGCGCGTGCACAATTTTTATTCTGACGCATAACTTATCAAGTATGTTGATAACACCTGAACCTCTTGAAGTCTATTACTCCTAATTCACTTGGTTTATTTATCTCAACCCTTTTGAATAATGACAAAAGGGGGAGTAATATAACTAACAATACAAAATTTGAAATGTTATCTTTAGACTAAGTTGACTAAGTTATTGTTAATGAAGTCTTGTGTTCAGGGGGAGTTTCAAATTCTATTCAAGTATCTGAAAGAAGGGGAGAATATTTATCTTCAATATTTCTTATTAAACATAATTTTACTATCTTCAGATATTTGTTAGTCATATCAAATTTGTCATCATTAAAAAGGGGGGAGAATATTGAGTCTCAATATAAATTAAGTATTCAATTTAATTCAAGACTCTTTACCCTCAGTTTTAATTTTTAACAAATTTGATTATATAAACAGATTCTGCTGAGAAAGGTAGTTTGTCTCTTGTTGTTTCAGGTGTTGAATTTCCGGCAAGCGTACCAAAAACCCAACAGTATAATAGTAAGTAAGAGTATCGTATCCACAGGGAACGATTCAATTTATAAAGATTAGTGATCATAACTATCAAGTAGAGAGTATTGTTAGGGCCATAGGAAACACTAGAAGGGGGGTTGAATAATGTTTTGTTAATCTTTACAGATTTTGGAAAACCTTTCGAAAACAAGCAAAACCAATTTGAAAATAATTGATCAACCTTCCGAAACTAGGACATTCAGCAACCTGCTGATGTAACTCGGAAGGTTGAATAAAACCTTTCTAAAATAATTTTCCCTTTAAAGAAAAGATTGTTGTACTACCAAGGTAAGTACAATATTTACAATAATTTAGGTAAGTCAAACATCACAATCAATTAAAGGAAGTTGTACTACCAAGGTTCAAGGTCAAGCAACAACACTCTCTTTACTCATCAAGGGGTCTACTTAAGTTAGCTTTCTCTACGTGTATCTCGCGTCCACTAAGACTTAAGGGTGACGTGCTGTAAGGTCCCTAGGGTAAGGGTTCTACTTTTGGGAATAGGTATCTGTTGTTCGCTCTCTAAAAAAGGTGGTTGGTTCTAACCTTGTTAGGGAAATGTTCCAACTTCCTAACCAAGGCATCCTATTCATGTCACTAACCAGGATCCTGTGTACAACGCACACAATATAGGGGTGATCGGTCCCTATAATGAGTACGAAGTTTCGTAGGATCATAGGAAATCACATGCAACTAACTTAGCCATAATCCAATTGGATTGAACTACTCTGATACCATAATGTAACGTCATAATTTCTAAATTCAAGAATAATGTCCGTTGGAGACACTATTCCCAAATTACTGAAATTATTTCGCACCATTACCGATATCTTTACATACACATTCATAAAATGCTTAAGTAACTCCAACGATTACATAAGCCCAACAATAATCAAACACCATAAATCCTATATTACAAATGCCACTCCGTGGCTCAAGATAACAATCATCCATAGATACATTATCTTTGACCTAATTCAACATAGCATAACTCAATTACATTAGTCTCCCTCATGGGATCTAAACTACAACTAGGGGTGGAGTGATCCACTTTAGGGCTTCAAATCTTCGTCCAAGCATCCAGCCGGATAATCCTGCATATCTGAAATGTATCCCACAAACACGGGGTGAGACTAATGTCTTAGTGAGTATAACTATGCAGGCAAGCAGTGTGGGGAGGGCAGACATATGAGATGCAACATATAGTTCAACAATTCATACATAAGCTAATTCAATCTCAATTCATCATAACATCATAACCCAACTCAACTTAACATGATATTTAATGCCAAACTCAAGTTAGATATGCTATGCATGATCTGCATTACCCGACAGACGAGGTCTTTTCACTAATTCTAGGGCTAGACCTGAGCTCAGACTACAAGAAACATCTTTCTTGGGGACGAATCCCACCAATTACTCTGGGGACCGAAGTCCAATCTTAATTAGTTAAGGTGATCTGGGGCCGAAGCCAAAATCTGGGGCTGAAGCCATTTTTCTAGGGCCGAAGGCAAAGTCATTTTTTCTGGGAGCCGGAGCTCAATATCATTTTCCAATTTAATTGGAGCCAAAAGGCCTTGATGCAAATGCTCACACATAACAAATAACACATTAATCATGATAGGTCTAAACATTTTCATAGCAATAATAACACCCTAACATGTGAACCCCAAGATAAAACCCCCAAATCAAAGCTCTAACTTGGGTTCTATGCATACCACCAAAATAATACTCATACATTGAACATAAACAGAATCAAACCAATAAACAATCACATACAAGTCCAAGAAAAGGAGAGAAAGGATAGGGTTCATTGAGGAGTATTCATACAAGCATGGGTGATAGTGTGTGAGCTATACTCACCTCAAGGAAGCTCAAATAGAAGGGAAAAGAGGTTGGGGAAGGTCGGGGTTGGAGATCCTTGTCTCCTCCTCCTATTTCTTGGCTCCAAGAGCTCCTTCTCTCTCCAGAAATCTCCCTCTCTAAAAAAATAAAAGGAACGGAAGAAGAATGAGAAAAATAACCCTAACTTTCGGTTTTTAAAACTGACACGCGCATTCTCGCTCAAGCGAGCCCTTCTCGCTTAAGAGATGATGAGGACATCAATCATGCAGACAAAAGAGTAGGGGTACCCATGACAAGGGCACAGTCTAAGGAGGCAAAGGAGGCTTTACAGCTTGTCATTAAAGAAGTTCAGTTTCAATTTAAGGAGGACATTAATGGAACTAACCAGTTCATTAATTGCACTCAACTTGAGGAAGATGGCTTCAATGATGAATTGGCAGTTGCATTTAATGCAACTATCACTTAAAGCTCCCTTCAAGAAAGATGATGAAGCATGGTGGGCGCCTACAATGCATCATATAGGGGCGGCCAACATGTGCTTTTTTATGTTGAATTGTGTTTATTGCTTTCAATAAAGGTTGTAGTTGTTACAAAGACACAACACATAAATAATTTAGTGGTTATGTTTCCTACTCTAGTGGTTACAAAACATGATGATAATGACATTAAAATCATGTCTACTAGCCATTGGAGGAAGCTTGCAAGGTGTGCATAAACCTAGCCAATTTTTGAGCTACATGGAAGCCTTAAAACCTCATCAAAGTGGCGGTCACATGTGAGAATTTTGGCTGAATGAAGAGTCATCAAGAAGGGCCAACAAGGTTGTAAATGGCTGCATGAATGATCATCAAAGTTGCGGCCAACATTCAAGAGTTGGGAGTTACAAATTGAAGCCAAACTTAATCACCATGGGCTGTTTTGTGCGGATGCATTATGGCTGAATCAAATGGCCAATTATTTCATGTTTTGGTTGTTACAAAGCAAAGAATAATTCAGCCACATGTTCACAAAAATCTGGTAGAGAAATGCGGCCATACAAGCTAAGTTAGGTTGAGTTATTTTAGCTTAATTTATTTAATTTCTAGTAAATTGTCTAGGGTTGCATGGAAGTGTGTAAGGGGGGGGGGGGGGGGCAATTTGGGGATATTAGGGCATGAAACATGTAGCTGGCTGCATGGCTTTATTCTCCTTGTAAAACCCTATAAATACATGCTTCATGCATGCAAGAAAGATTAGATGAATTATGCAAATTTTACCTTACCATTGAAAGTGATTTTCTTTGTTTAGTGAAAGTGATTTTCTCTAAATTTCTTGCTAGTCAAGAGTGAAGATTATCAAGGGTTCTCTTACCTTTGTGTGGTTATCTTCATGGGCTTATCTTTCAACTCATGAAAGTGTGACGTCCAATATCTATCTTTCTTTCTTCTATGTTTACTTTTGTTGTTCAAAATCTATATTTTTCCTATACGTTATACTTGATTTCTAAGTGATTTATTTATCAAGTTTTCTAAAGGATTGAATATTGTTTTGGCCAAGTTACTAATTGTTAGCCTTCTATCTCATTCATATCATTGCTTATTTTTATTTGGTTATTAGAAAAAGAAAAGAAAAGAACGTGACAAAAAAAAAGAAAAGAAAAGAAAAAAATATTGAAAAGTTTAGTATAAAGAAAATGGTTGCAAGGAAAAGTGTTGTTTACTTAGAAATTTTCCAAGGTCCATAAAAAATTGAACCTCAAGGTTCATATCATTTGGTCATCAGAGCTCCGGTTACTAGAATTTTTCTGATTTTTTTTCCTAACTTTCTCTTGTTTTATTTTCTTGTTAGCTTTTCTTGTGTTATTTTTCTTGGCTAACATACAGGTTGTTGAATTATTTGATTTATTTTCCTCATTGGCGTGGTAAGAAAGTCAAGAGAAAATAGAGTGGAAAAAGGCAAGAGTGTTACGTTATAGAAAAAGCCAGAATTGTGTGTAAACACGAGGGTGGTGAGTTCTAAACAGTTAATCATTTTTGTTTCTTTTTCTGTTACGTGTTTCTTTCTTTGACTATGGCAGAAAGACCAGTGGAGAATCGTGACCTTCAGTTGCAGATTGCAGCTCTCTCTCAACGCTTGGAGAAAATGATGAAGGCACAATATGACGAACTGCATAGCAGGTTGGATGATTTGGAGAGAGTACCTCCTCCACCTCCTCCACCCCTAATCCTGAGGATGGAAGGCCACCAAGAGATGAAGGGAGAATACAAGGGTCAAGCTGACTATACCACCTTCCAAAGGTCGTAGTGACCCAGAAGCTTATTTGGAGTGGGAGCTCAAGATTGAGCATCTTTTTGCCTGCAACAACTATACAGAGGCACAGAAGGCCAAGCTTGCTGCAGCAGAATTTTCTGATTATGCGCTCATATGGTGGAACAAATTACAAAGGGAGAGGCGCAGAAATGAAGAGCCACAGGTGGAGACTTGGACTGACATGAAAAGGATCATGAGGAAACGGTATGTACCTTCTAGCTACCAAAGAGAGTTAAAATTAAAATTGCAAAAACTCACTCAAGGTAGTAGAAGCGTGGAGGAATACTACAAAGAGATGGAGATGATCCTCACTCAAGCCAACATAGAAGAAGACCGTGAAATCACTATGGTACGTTTTCTAAATGGTTTGAGTAGTGATATTAGAGATGTTGTGGAGTTACAGGAATATGTGGAGTTGGAGGACTTGTTACATAAAGCCCTTCAAGTGGAGCAACAGTTAAAGAGAAAAGGAGTTGCCAGGAGGAGTTCTACTAATTTGCCTGCAAATTGGAAGGACAAGATTAAAAAGGAGGTGGCTGAATCCTCAATCCAAGCAGCATCTAACCTTCAAGGTAAACCCACTAATAAAAATGATGAACAGGTTGCAAAGAAAGGAAGAGATGTGATTTGTTTTAGGTGCCAAGGAAGGGGGCACTATGCCTATGAGTGTCCTGCTAAGAAGACCATCCTTCTTAAGGATAATGGTGAATACACAAGTGAATCAGAGGATGAAAGGGAGGAACCCAGTGATGATGATACTGGCGCAGAAATTGGAGAAGTCTATATGATTCGAAGACTTCTTGGTAGCCAACCCGTGGACAAAGAGGAAAGCCAAAGGGAGAACATTTTTCACACTATCTGTCAAAGGTAAGATTTGTTTGGTAATTATTGATGGTGGAAGCTGCACTAATGTTGCTAGTGCCAGGATGGTAAACAAGATGGGTTTGGACACAAAGCTTCATCCTAAGCCATATAAGCTTCAATGGCTTAATGAAGGAGAAGAGGTTCACGTGGAAAGACAAGTTGAGATTCCATTTTCCATTGGAAAATATCAAGATACAGTGCTGTGTGACGTAATACCAATGGAAGCCAGCCATATTCTCTTGGGAAGACCGTGGCAATATGAAACAAAAGTCATCCATGATGGTTTTACTAACAAAATTTCTTTTAATTTTCAGGATAAGAAGGTGGTCCTTAAGCCTTTGTCACCAAAGGAAGTGAGAGAAGATCAAAAGAAATTGAAAGAAAAGATAAAAAAAGAGAAAGAGAATGAAAAATTTGAGAGTGAGGAAAATAAAAAAGAAGAGAAATATTTGAAGGCAAAAAATTATGTGTAGCAAGAGAGAGGGAAGTGAAAAGAGTGCTTTGCACAAGAAAAACTTTTTATATCTTGAACTGCGAAAATCAAGTGATTCATGCTAACCATTTTTATCAAGAATTGCCTTTGTCTATTTATTTTCTTTTGCAGGTCTTTAAAGAGGAGTTTCCAATTTTTGATCCTAATGAAATACCATATTTAAAAGGGATTAAAGACCTTGCTCCGAGATTCATGATGGATGAAAGAAATGTGAAATTTCTTTTCCATTTTTTGAAGATTTGTTGGAACAATTTTGGAGCTAAATTGAAGTATTTCTATCATCCCCAAAAAGAAGTGCAGATTGAAGTGAAGGATAGAATTTTTGGAACCTTGATTAGAAATATTTTGAATAAATTTTGGGAGGAGTGTTTTCCTCATGATGAGTTTGATTATGATAATGCAATCCATAGTGCTACAAACTATTTTCCATTTGAGATAGCTTATGGATGTAATCAGGTAATTCCTTTTGAAATTTTATCTTTGCCTAACAACTTTATGTTTGTGCACAATGAACAACAGGCCAAGATAGAAAGTGATAAGAAGATGCATATGGAGAAACAAATTGAAAAGAAGCAAGGAAATTATGCACTTCAAGCAGGAAAGGGAAAAGAAATAGTTGTTTTCCACCCTGGTGAATGGATGTGGGAGCATGTGCGCAAGAAAAGGTCCCTTGAGCCAAAGAAGTCCAATTTTCTACTTAAGGGAGTTGGACCCTTTCTAGAAAGAATCAAAGACCATGGCTTCGAAATTATCCTCTATGGTGAGTATCAGAATAGTGCCTCTTTCAATGTGTCTTACGTACTTCTTTTTGATGTAGGTAAGGACCCTTCAGATTTGAGGACAAATCTTTTCCAAGAGGGGGGGTATGATGAGGACATCAATCATGCAGACAAAAGAGTAGGGGTACCCATGACAAGGGCGCAGTCTAAGGAGGCAAAGGAGGCTTTACAGCTTGTCATTAAAGAAGTTCAGTTGCAATTTAAGGAGGACATTAATGGAACTAACAAGTTCATTAATTGCACTCAACTTGAGGAAGATGGCTTCAATGATGAATTGGAAGTTGCATTTAATGCAACTATCACTTAAAGCTCCCTTTAAGAAAGATGATGAAGCATGGTGGGCGCCTACAATGCATCATATAGGGGCGGCCAACATGTGCTTTTTTATGTTGAATTGTGTTTATTGCTTTCAATAAAGGTTGTAGTTGTTACAAAGACACAACACATAAATAATTTAGTGGTTATGTTTCCTACTCTAGTGGTTACAAAACATGATGATAATGAAATTAAAATCATGTCTACTAGCCGTTGGAGGAAGCTTGCAAGGTGTGCATGAACCTAGCCAATTTTTGAGCTACATGGAAGCCTTAAAACCTCATCAAAGTGGCGGTCACATGTGAGAATTTTGGCTGAATGAAGAGTCATCAAGAAGGGCCAACAAGGTTGTAAATGGCTGCATGAATGATCATCAAAGTTGCGGCCAACATTCAAGAGTTGGAAGTTACAAATTGAAGCCAAACTTAATCACCATGGGCTGTTTTGTGCGGCTGCATTATGGCTGAATCAAATGGCCAATTATTTCATGTTTTGGTGGTTACAAAGCAAAGAATAATTCAGCCACATGTGCACAAAAATCTGGTAGAGAAATGCGGCCATACAAGCTAAGTTAGGTTGAGTTATTTTAGCTTAATTTATTTAATTTCTAGTAAATTGTCTAGGGTTGCATGGAAGTGTGTAAGGGGGGGGCAATTTGGGGATATTAGGGCGTGAAACATGTAGCTGGCTGCATGGCTTTATTCTCCTTGTAAAACCCTATAAATACATGCTTCATGCATGTAAGAAAGATTAGATGAATTATGCAAATTTTACCTTACCATTGAAAGTGATTTTCTTTGTTTAGTGAAAGTGATTTTCTCTAAATTTCTTGCTAGTCAAGAGTGAAGATTATCAAGGGTTCTCTTACCTTTGTGTGGTTATCTTCATGGGCTTATCTTTCAACTCATGAAAGCGTGACGTCCAATATCTATCTTTCTTTCTTCTATGTTTACTTTTGTTATTCAAAATCTATATTTTTCCTATACGTCATACTTGATTTCTAAGTGATTTATTTATCAAGTTTTCTAAAGGATTGAATATTGTTTTGGCCAAGTTACTAATTGTTAGCCTTCTATCTCATTCATATTATTGCTTATTTTTATTTGGTTATTAGAAAAAGAAAAGAAAAGAACGTGACAAAAAAAAGAAAAGAAAAGAAAAAAAAATATTGAAAAGTTTAGTATAAAGAAAATGGTTGCAAGGAAAAGTGTTGTTTACTCAGAAATTTTCCAAGGTCCATAAAAAATTGAACCTCAAGGTTCATATCAAGAGAGAATGCTGAGGGGATTCTGGATTCGCGTTCTCACTCAAGTGGGAAACCTCTCGCTTGAGCGAGAATGCTCCAGAGAACATCCCCCTCTCTAGGCCCTAATTTTCGGGATGTTACATCAATCCACTTACATTAAAAATTGGAACTCTAATTTTAGTGTAATTGACCTCCTAAACCTCTTCAATGAATCCAAAATAAGATATGGATGCCAAAATAGGGTTTTTATCCTTTGAACTAGGGAAGTGCATGGACTCAACCACTATCATAACCTTACTATTCTTGACAGTACTATTGTCACTTTGGGACTTTGTAAAGAAGGAATACTAGTTGATATTGTACTGTTGTTGCTAGTTGTATTCTTTTCTTTCCTTCCCATAGCCTACTAGAATAAGAGCGACACACCCATCACCATTTCTTTCTCACAAAACCTCACCCCTCACACTTGAAGAAAAATTTCTCAACCCATTCAAAATTACAAACAAAAAAAAAAATTCGACCGTGCATAAAAGGATTAAATCCATTAAAAACATTAAAAAACTACCCAAGGAGCCTAACACACAACATGCCGGCACCATTATCTATGACAAAAATAATTCCAACGCCTAATGACTAACAAAAGGCAAAAACGACTTGCAGCAGATGCCAAAAGAGAACCAAATTGACTTGAAAATAGATCACCAATAGCCAAGCAAAAATATCATCAACAACAATACCAATATAAACCAAGCTTCCACCAAAACTTAAAACCAAGGACCTTGTCAGCCAGATTAAGCACAATTAGACAAAATACACCAATTAATCATTTCAAATTCCAAATCCCACACACAATTGAATGAAATACGCAGGATTGCAACAAGACAACAACCAAGTGTAGCATCCACTAACATAACAAATATAGCACAATGCCCGAGACACAAAAGAATATATACACAAGATTGTAGCAAGACAACATCCAAGTGTAGCAACCATTAGCATAACAAATATAGCAACTACAATACCCAAGTGCAACCAAGGACAAAAGCAACATTGAGTAAACTTCATCAATAGCATAAATAAAAAACAGATCACAACAAGCATACAACACACACCTTAACAATGAATTCATCCATAAAAAAATTGAAGGCATGCTCAAAGATTAGCAGACCAAAAAACAAAAGGATACATGAAAGATGGATCTTTAGCCTTAATCCACTTCCAAAATCTTAACTACAAGATACAAGCTGTCTATACTTTTAGAATTTCAATTTCATCACAACTGCCATGATTTTTTATCTCTTTCTTTTATTTAAAAACTGATTGGTACCTCATGCAGAAATATAATTCAGAGATGAAAAGATTCCCTTACTCTCAAAATTCTTACCTTTTACATGATAGTATAGTATTCTCTAGTTCACTTTTGGGTCCTCAACAATAGAAAATTTAAGAAAAGCTAAGAATCTTTGATAAAAACAAACTAAAAGTTGTACCTAAGCCAACAACTATAATTCTAACATGCTAAGGACATTTGTTTTTGTGTTGCAACTTGCAAGGTGCATAAATGAAATGGAAAGGCTAACAAGTATCAACCAAAAAAACATAAAGAAAAGACATAATTCAATGTCTAATTAAAGAAGAGACATTATATTTATACAACCTTTCAAATAAAAGTGCAAATTTCAAATGCAAAGGAATAACCAAGGAGTAGAAAGTCAATTCGAAACATACATCTTCAATGTAAAACAAGTCACATTCAAAATCTCTAATAAGCAGAAACATCAACAACAGGGAAAAGGGGAGAGTAGTAAACTTACCTCACAGAAGCAGAGAAAACTCACAAGAAGTTGCAATTTGGGTGATTTCTATATATATTTCGGTAACACGGTTTAACAAAATTTGAGTGAAGAGGGTGAGAGCAATTAAAATTAGTGACACGGTTTCTCTTGTAGTAGAGTATAAGGGGTATACACAGTTTCTCTTTCGTAAACATGGTTTAACAAAATTTTTCCCACTCGCAAAAATTTTTAAGTCTACAACAGTATTTTTCTCACCATTTAAGGTTTTCGCCTTTTCTTATTCCCCTTAAGGGTTTTTTTTGAAATCGCAATTGCTTCTTGTTCTTATAGCTTATTGCTATTTTAGAATGATGAGTTTTACTCTAACATAGTTGAAATGCAAAGACATCGAGACACAAACAAAAAACAAAACTTAAAGATATAGAGACGAAGGCTTACCTAGTGAGACAAAGAGGTGCAAACAGGAAGGAGACGACGACAATGATGTTCATAGACTTGAAGTAGGCGGAGAGGAGGTAGAGCGAACAAGGGGAGAAGCGAGGAGAGAAAATACGTACAAGACAAAACAAATTAGGCCATAATTTCAACCTATTCCAATTTTCTATATCAGTTCTCTCACCACTTGATGTAGAGTGAAGATTTTTTCCTTTTAATTACATAAATTTCTATATTGGTTATTAATTAAACTACCGTAAATTTTGTAATTTTTAACTTTATATATCTACTTTTTTTCATAATTGATATAAAAAACATTTTTTATATCGGTTAAATGTCTAATCAATATAAAAATGACTTAATTACAAAATTGCCATTGCCTCTTATTTTATATCAATCACTTAAACAACTGTTATAAATTATTGTTATAGAATTGATATTTTGCATCAGTGTAAGATTGATTCTAGACTTTTGAAACTTATTTAATTTCTTCTTTGTAAATGTGTGTATGTTTGTAGGTGAAGGCTACAGTGGACTTTGGTGGTTCATACGATACTCAACCCAAATGACTAGAAAATAGCGGTTGTGTTAACCTGTTGGTAAAAAAATTAATTTGCTACTTGATCTTTCATGTTGGGGAAATGGGTAATTACAGGGTGGACCCTTTGAGTTTGGGTTCATGGTAGACTTTTACTATAAATAGTATAAATTTAATATTAAAAAATTTATTAATATATATTATAAAATTAAAATTACTTTTTATAGTAAAAAATGTTAGTGGTCTATGGTGGACCCAAACTCAAGGGTCCACCCTATAATGATCCTGGGCAAATTGCAAAATATGACCTAATCAATAATCACACTTAAATCTTTCTATTCAAGTTAAGGATTTAAGTTTATTTTCATTTTAGTTATAAGATTTTGATATTCATCTTCTTGCATATTGAGTTATATCTACTTTGATTTACCATTTTAATCCAGGAAAGCAAAGGAAAAGGAGAGAGAAAATTGGTCCTCAATTTTCACAGAGAATTCAAACAAGAAGAGCAATTCTGGATCCAGTTTAGTCTCTTTGTCACTCTCACTATTGTATGGGTGTGTGAAAACCAATAAAATTCAAGATCCTGTGTAGTTTCCATAATTGAACCCTAAAAAACTATGATAATAGAAATTTTACACTTTCATCTAGAGATATTTCCAAATACCACTATGTTGTTAAAAAACTTTGTACTCAATGCAATTAGTAATTCTAAGCCTTTTTATTTAACCGTTGTAAAATTCTAAATGCACGTTTGATCAATGAAAATTAATTGTTACTTTTGTTCAAACACGTTTAAAAGACAGCCAACAGTAAAACAAAGATAAGTAATATTTTAAGTCATTGGTGTTTTAAATCCGATTTGTTGAAATCGGATTTGGAGCCATTCCATCTGCATCCAACAAGTTGCTAAATGTACTGATCACTACATGCTTTTTCGATTGCAGGGGAGAGGCCAAAAGTGTTATTGAACAATTTTTTCGAGGGGCAACTTACTAGCTTTATGAACAAATGATCAAGTTGACTAATTAAAACGTGTACTTGGTGCTTGGTGGAAACCTTCTTTTAACTATACACAAATTTGTATAATTTTACAAACCATTTATTTGTTTAAATTAGCATTTTAGGAATGCTTGCTTTTATGAGTGGACTAAGACCTGGTCCAGAAAAGGCGAAGTTTGAGAGGCTAGCTGGGGTGAAATTTAATGTCTTGCACTATACAAAGAAAGGAGGAAAGACAATTAACATTTCAAGTAGTTATCTAATCTGATGTGTTCATAATATATAGTGGACACCAAAGGATCAAGTGATCATTTGTGGATCTTAAGCAAGTAAGAAGCAATTTTTTCTACGTCTACTAAGCAATGATATATATAGTAAAAATCAAAATATTTAATTATCACCCTCTTTAATTTCACTTTTCTGTACCATATTAATATTTTCATGCATCATCACTCCTCTCTTATTGCAGGCTTTTGGTTGCAGCTACCCATGGATCTGAGAGGACCACTTCTCCATCAAAGTGAAAAGTTGTAAAACACTGTATCGGGTCTCAAATATAAGTAAAAATACACTCACCTGTAATTGACTAAAATATAAACATGATTTAATTAATTTTATCCTATTTAATGAGATCATTCTAAATTACCCTTTTATTTAATTTGGCTTTTTCAACATGTGTAATGTTGTACATGTTAATAAATCAAAGTGGAAAGATTTTATAATTGGAAATTATAACTATCACAACATTTAATGCATTGGTTTACATTTTCCAATAAAACATTTCACTTTTGATTTATTATCTTGTGCAACATTGTACATGTTAGAAAAACCGTATTTAATTTAGGTTTTATTTTCCAATTCTACTCTATTTAATGAATCATATGTCAACAGAAAGAGGGTATGTCCACTTGAAACAAGTTTCAATAAAATTGAATGTAGGGTAATTTAGGCAATGCAATTACTTTTAGATAATACTCCCTCCGGTCCTATTTATAAGACAATTCAGACAAAAACACACATATTAAGAAAAGTAATCAATGCGTTGATTTTCAAGAAATTAGTCTATAAGATTACAAGTTTATCCCTATTTAAAATTAAATGTCACTACCATGATAATTGTGTCACCTTGAAACATTTAATGGTCAACAAGGGCAAACATGAGAAAAAACAATAAATGCTTATAGATTTGTGTACTTTGTCTTATAAATAGGACCATTGAAAAGTGTCAAACTTTGTCTTATAAATAGGACCGAAGGGAGTATCATGAAAATTAAATGAGTATAACTATGGTAATGTTAATAAGTGTGGATTTAGTTATTTTTGCTTATATTTGAGTTTTGACTATTAGTGTGCAGTCTACATGTACAAAATGCATAGATTAGATATTTATTTTTTAATATACATATGGTAAAACATATAAATATTATCGATTTTACTAACTTGTGCAATGTTGCACGAGTTATAATGAATAAAAAATAGGAAAGTTTTATTGGAAATTACAATTATCACAACATTCAATGCATTTGTAATATGAAATGTTACATTTTTAAATAAAACTTTTCCACTTTTAATTTTTTATCATGTGCAACAATGTACATGTTAGAAAAATCGAAATATTATTTTCATGAATTAGATATTGTATATTTATAATAAAATTAATTTTTATTATTATGCAATGCAATTTTTTTTGTGAACAAAATTTTAGGGTGAGGGGATGATGTCTCAATTCAAGGCATGCTCGAAGAGCACTTACAGTGAAGTTACATTTATCTCACCCAGTGAGACGAATGGGGACTCAAACCTACGATATGTCAAATGAACACTCAACCAACTCCTTCTTGGGATTCAATGCAAATATTTATAAACTTATATAATTTAGATATATACATATACTTGCATATCTTTACAAAAAAAAACTTTCATATATTGATGTAATTCTTACAAGGTTCTTATTTTTTTTTAAAAAATGCTAATTAATACCCTAGAAGCAAAAAATCAAAAATAATATTTTTTATTTAATACTCCCTCCGGTCCTATTTATAAGAACTTTTTAAAGGAGAGTCTTGATCCTTTTTATAAGAACTTTTTCAGATTGTCTCATGCATTAATTATAATTTGACAAAAATACCCCATTAGTGGAGGTAGGTGAGTAATTAGTTAGTAGAGAGAGTATGACACAATTGAGTAGTTAAATAGAAAGAGAAAGATAATGGGTCTCAATAAATTCATGGGTAGTTTAGTAAATGTGATACACATTCATGACAAATTTATTGTAATCAACTAAATTAACCAACTTCCTTAATCCGTGTGAAGTGGTTAAAAGGTTCTTATAAATAGGACCGGAGGGAGTAGTGTAGAATTTAATATTATTATTGCTTTGAATTTCATATTTTTAATAAAAAATTTGTTTATTGATTTTTAATCAAAACCCTTAATTAGGGTACTAATTTATTAGGGAACTAATTAGCAAGAGAGTATTTATGCTATGTTTTCCCAGAGACATTCTCCATTTAATATATCTAGTACTTTATTTTTATTTTGAATTTTTCACACTCCATTTTTTATATCTCCTTCCACGCAACATTTTTTCACTTCTCTTATTCTTAATTCCATTTATCAAATTTTTCACTTTTTCTCTCTTTTTCCCTTTTCTTTCGTATCGCTACACCTATTACATCTTTTTTTTGGAGTGTCAAACATTTATTATCTCTTTTTTGTGCTGAACCCTCTTTTTTTTCGGAAAAATATGTTTTTCGTCTCTATAGTTTTGATCATTTTTAGTCTTCGTCTCCATACTTTAAATCATTTGTTTTTGTCCCTAAACTTTCTAAACCCCCAAACCATGATCTTTGTCCGTAAGTGAGATCTGTTAACCTGATGAGTTAGCTAACAAAAGTTATATGTCATGTCAGCCTCAATAGTGAGTCATAAATTAATAACTGATTGATCATCTAATTAACTTTTTTTATTAATTTTTAATTATTAAAATAATCCTAATTGCTAAAATAGGGTTTTCACCTGAGCAATTTTACCCGATAAAAAACCTAATTTTATAATTATGATTATTTTAATAATTAAAAAAATAATAAAAAAGATTAATTAAATGAGTCAACTATTTGGGACCCAATATTAAGGCTAACATGTAACTTTTGTTATTCAGTTAATTAGGTTAACAGATCTCACTAACGATTGGAGACCATCATTTAAAGTCCATAAACAAAGATCAAAGTTGACCGAAACTATAAACACGAAAAATATTTTTCCTTTTTGTTATAGCGAAAGTTGTTCTTTATGGCCTTATTACACTTATGTACATACTTATTATTGAATATATTGCCCAAAGGCACGCTTGGGAAAGTCAAGCGACAAAAGACATAGGGCAAGTTGTTTTCCAATGCCAAATGGGCATGTAAAAAGGTAGTGACCTCAAATAGTAGGTACGCCTAGAGAGGACCAAACCAAGTTTATGGCTTTAATAGGTCATAGGCGACAAATTGTAGCCTGCCCATGGTCTATGGCAGAGATTGGAGAACAGAAATAAAAGTACATATAGCACGCACACATACAGCGCACACATTTTCCCTGGTACATAGTGGGGATATATATAAAAAGGTTCAACCTGTATAACTCCAAAGTTTAAAGCATATGGTCGAGTTCATCAATATCAACTATTGGAGAATTAATGAAGGAAAAATCGATTTGAAGCCTTTATGCAAGTGACACACAAACTATTGTTTATTGGCTAATTTCATTTTATTATGACATACTATATAAAATTGTGATTCTAATTTCGGCCTATAAAATGCTTCGTCTTGTCTTGCCTCGGAGCCTCTGCCTCAGATCTTCATCTGTTACTCTGTTGTTTAAGTCTAAAGTTCATCATAAGATGGCAATGTCAAGGTTCTGCTGGTTGTGCATGATCTTGTTCTTGTGCTTAGTTATAGTTTCTGAAACTCGTTCTCTCCCTTCATCCTTTGAAAGGCATGACACCAAATCAGAGTCTCCATTAGATGCTGATGGAATTTTCATAGTGGTTTCTGGACTCAAAGGAATGAAGAACGTACATAAGCCAAATCGTCTCAGTCCTATGGGCCCAGATCCGAAGCATCACTGATGAAGATTCGAGATGCTGCAATTTTCCCTTGAGAGATCATGAACAATTGCTTGTTTTCGTTGTTAACATTAAATAATGTGCACTCTATAATAAAATTTAATTTGATGCTAATTCAGCTACGCTAGTCCCTTTATGTTTGAAAGTTTGGGGAAAAAAAAGAAGAGGAGAAAAGTAGGGGCAATACATTCACAAACCCAAATGAGGGAGACTTTCCTAAACGCCTTCACTTGATACTTCTCTTCTCTCCCAACCATTTTCCCACTCACAATCACACTCTTCGATTCAAATGAGCATAGTTTGATTTTGTTTTATTTTCATTGTATTTGGGGCTAGCAAATTACTTAAATGTTGATTATGAAAAAATTACATTGTATACCATTTTCATCTTATCTTCAAGAAATCAAGATTTTGTCTTTAACCTTTATGTTTTTGCATTTTATTTTAATTAAATTGTTATTTTAACCACAAAGTGTGTATATGTCATCTAATAGGTATTGATTTTAACTAATAGGTATTCATTTTGTAAAATTTCAACATTCCACCATACCCTTAAATGAAATATATCAAAATATGGTTATTTAACTATTTATATTCAAGGATTAACCACTTTATTCCACATGGCTAACATACATGTGTATTAGTGATAAATTTTTTTAATAGGTTTTCGTTGTTCATTTGTTTTTCAATTCTTCCAACAGAATTTGAAAAACAATCACTACGCCACTTTTAGGATATTAGAGCACTGTCTTTAGGGCGCTCCCGTGTTGGTTAACGTCTAAAATGATCGTTTTAAAATTAGGGCGCTCCAAAATTTGGGCGGGAGCGCCCTTACAGGTAAAATAGAGGGCGCTCCATCTGCGCGCCCTCGTTCCCAGGGGATTTTTTTAATTTTGTAATTCCAGGGCGCTCCAATGAGCGCCCTCTTTTCTGGTGGATATTTTTTTTGCCCTGCAATAGAGGGCGCTCCCTGGAGCGCCCTCCTTTATTTTTATTTATTTTTACAGGGCGCTCCTATTTTCTGGTGGATTTTTTTTGCAATAGAGGGCGCTCCAGGGAGCGCCCTCTTTTTTTTTTTTAATTTTACAGGGCGCTCCAAGAGCGCTGGAGCGCCCCCTTTATTTTTTTTTATTTTTTCTCCTTTCCCCATTTTTTTCCTAAACCCTAGTCAGATTAGATAAGTGTGTCCCTCGTCTCTCTCTCGCTCTCACCCCTTCCCTCATACTGCGTCCTTCTCGTGCACCCACCGTCGGCCGTCGAAGCTCGCACCACTGCTACACTCCATCGTTCGAGCTCTCCCCCGTGCCGTGAGAGGATGGCCTCGCCACCGTCTCCACTGTTGCACCCTCCCCCACCAATCGCACCCTAACTGAAATGTTGACATGCTTGTCGTTTCCGTTCCCGTTTTGAATGATTTAGACGCCATGAAGAAAGCTTGGGATGAGTTTTTCTCCTTTCAAAATAGGAATTCCAGGATCTTTGATTGGGAAATTCCCCTATCCCTATCCCAGGTAAGCTACCCTAATTCCATGCTTGAATTTTCAAATTGCATTTTTCTTTCCTTTTCTTTGGGTATAATGGGTCTGTATCTCTCTCTTCTAGTGGAAACCCTTACTTATGGTTTTCCATAAAGCCAAAGTTATTAATATTATTATTTTTCCCCCATAGTATCTCCGTAGCTTCTATTTACAATCAGTTTTACAGTTTAGAGAAAGCTTTCCCAGATATTGCGTTATGCATTTCTTTCTTTTGTGTTGTGTACTCCTGAAAAAAAATGTGTACAATGTAATGGTTCTATATGCAGGAAAGAGAACAAGCACTGAGGTCGTTCAAGAGTGGAAACACACCAATTCTAGTGGCAACGAAAGTTGCAGCACGTGGTCTCGATATTCCAAGGGTAGCACATGTGGTAAATTTTGATCTCCCCAATGACATTGATGATTATGTGCACAGGATAGGAAGAACAGGGCGAGCTGGTAAAATGGGATTAGAAACAGCCTTCTTCAATGACAGTAATTTGTCCTTGGCTAAACCATTGGCTGATCTGATGCAAGAGGCAAATCAAGAAGTACTTGGAATTGGAGAAATAATTATTGGAGAAATAAGTACCCTAACTGAGGCAACAAATCGTAGATGAAAAGCAAGAAAGGTAGATTATATTAGGTTGTAGCATATTAGATTATATTAGGCTAGCTTTTTTGTCCTAGTACATTTCTGAATATTCACTCATTAACATTGAGCTGTTGTTTGAATTTTGTATTGATAAGATAGTATATGACTTTAAAAAACGTTTTTTTCTTTATGCTTGTAATTGTGGTTATTTTAATGTTATAACATAGGCTATCATCAAGCCTCAGTATGTTGACCACATTCCAAAAGCGGTACAAGGAAATGTGGGGCAGGTGCTAGACCAGAAAAATGAGAGATATGAAGGCCGAGCTTTGTCATGATCTTGAGCTTAATCAGGTTATAGATCGTAATGTAGGTGACCTTTCAGGTGGTGAGCTTCAAAGGTTTGCTATTGCCGCTGTTGCCATCCAGAATGCTGAGATATACATGTTTGATGAACCTTCTAGCTATCTTGATGTGAAACAGAGGCTGAAAGCTGCCCAAGTTACTCGATCATTGCTTAGGCCTAATAGGTTTGTGCCCTTTTCTCTCAGTAGTGTCTGCCTTAACCTTTGTCTATATCACGATATGTACTTCCCCTGATTACTTGTCAAGATAGATATTGAATTTGTTTGCGATTCTCTTGTTCCAGCTATGTAATTGTTGTAGAGCATGATCTTAGTGTCTTGGACTACTTATCAGACTTTATTTGCTGTTTATATGGCAAACCTGGTACATACGGAGTGGTAACTAGGCTTCCTTGATTCCTCAGGGACATGTAATTCTTTTGATTCGTAGTTATATAGACTAGGTAAAATTAGAAAGAGGTTGCATAATAATTCAAAAGTCTTTGCCTGTTCTTGAATTTTAGAGTTGATAAAAACATTGTTTAATTATTTAGAAAGAGGTTGCATAACAATTCATAACAACATTGTTTAATTATTTAGTCATGGTAGGTGAAACTCCTCAAATGGAAAGCATGGGTATGCTGAGAGGCTTCCTTCCTTATTCTTTCAGTTATACATCTGTTTTTATATTATCATAATGCTAATTTTTTGTGGAATAGGTTGTTTGGTGTTTGTGGGGAATAATGAGTATGTTTATTTTTACAAATATTTATTTTGGAGTATATTTGAAAGACTTGGAATGAGTGCATTATAAATTTATTAAATCACATCTTTGGTATATTTATAAATCACAGCTTGGATGATTCTGAGATAGTTAACAAGAGAAATGGGCTGCGCAAACAGATTGAAGACAGGTTAACTGCAGCTGCTGCAAGTGGCAAGGAATTAAAAGGTTCATTCATTTGGTTATCCATACCATGTGCCATCATATTATGAAGCCTATGCTATCAGGTATGAAACTATGAATTTCAATTCTTGCCTAGGCATGATCTTGAATTTTATCATGATTTTGATAATGACAAATAATTATAAATGTACAAGTTTATTTATTTAAAGTTTTTTAAAATAGAATCAAACTTAAGCGAGATGCACACATATACCATAGGCCATATTATATGAATGGAGATGTTAAGTCCACAAATACTAACAGCACCATATAAAACCAACAAAAACATTCATATATATATATATATGATAGGTTAAAAAAATAGAAAATAGTTTACTTATTCATAGGTAAATTAAAATTTTAAACAACGCCTATTTTATGGTTTTTTCTTAATTATGATTTTATAAACATTATATTATAATTTTGAATTGTTTATTGCAATTTTATCTATATTTACATAACAGGGGAGCTGTTCAAACAATAGTATTTGATTTCATCTCACATTCCATTATCAATTTTGAAAGGAATGTTGGTAAGCTACCAGTTTTTCATTTCAAATGCTTTTTGCATCATAGTAAATACAATTTAGTGAGTTGAAACCTTGTCTTATTTGTATGATCTATCATAATTGAATTGGATATTAAATATGATGATTTTTTAATGCAGTTGATCCGAAGAAAGGTGGTTAAAAGTGCCAAGGAAAAAGAAAAGATCAATTGGTAAAATTAAAAATGAAACAGAAATTTGTGGGGGTCATTGACCGCCAATAATTTATTGTCTGTTTTAGATGTGGTTTGTGGCGGTCAATGACCGCCAGAAATTCATCAGTTAGGGCGCTTGCTAGAAGCGCCCTCCACAATGCAGAAAATTGAAAAAAAAAAAGAAAAAAATGGGAGGGCGCTCCCGTGCACACACGGGAGCGCCCTGACAAGTCCTCTAGGAGGGCGCTTCGGAAGCGCCCTATTAACTACGACTCTACCAGAGCAGTTTTTATAAGTGCGCACGGAAGCGCCCTTTTATGAGATACGGGAGCGCCCTAGTAGGCCTTTTTTGGCATAGTGAATGTACATAACTCTTTTTAAAGGTTTGAGTTAGAAACACACACATATAAAGGGAAATGAAATAACCATATACTACACGAAGTAAATCACTCGAGTTCCTACATTTAACTTTATATTATGATACAATGGTCATATTCTCTTTAAGGTTTCACTTGTGTCTTATCGACTTATAATGGAGTATCTGAACCGCCTACCATGTTCACAGTCTTTTTCATATCAAAGTTTCCATAATACTCTTCCCTTAAAGGAAGTGTAGAATTGTACTTTAAGATCAATCCACTACTGTAAATACTATATAAAAACACCCATATAGAAAATAAAAATATATATAAATAGTACATATACAAAGTGTATACAAATATAAGTCAATTAAAAAGAAAAATATCACGGCCAACGGCGATGGCGCTGTTTTGGTGGTGGGCCATGATCCTCATCCTCATCCAAGGGCCGGTCATCCAGGTTGCCATCGTAGTGCGGGTGTATCTGAGACTGACTGAAGCTGGTAGAACCACCTGCCCTGTGGGCTGAAGGGAATCAAGCATGTGGTTAGGGTGCAGCGGAAATAAATGGATTCCCTCCCTTGTTATAATCATTTTGCGAAAACACGAATCAAGGCATAAAAGGTATTGAAACGAAAGGTCGTACCTTATTAGGATTATTAACGAGGCAAGTGTAGCCACGTCTCTATTGGTATCCACGCCAACAGCCGGACTAGGATTCTCTCCTCAGCTCTGCTAGTAGCCTTAGAAAGTAAGAAGCGATTGCTCATCTGTTTGGGGTAGAGCATCTTATGCTCTATTTATAGAGTGGTGGCTAGGGTTTTACCCCCTCACTCACTTAACCCTCACACTTATGGGCCTGGCCCATTATGTTATAATAATTCTAATTAAATTAAATTAGAATTATTATCCTTTTCCTAGTGGCTTGTTGTATGCGTGTGACCCAATAGGATTTTAATATTTGGTTATGATATTAAAATAAAACCCTTTTTATATTTAATATCATAAATAGTTAGCGGTATCTAGCAACACATCACTATCCAAATATTACGATTATTAATAAAATAATAAATCCTATTTTATTTTAATAATTTATATGCTCTGTCCCTTTGTCCAAATATCTAATTGAACACAAGGGCATGAATTGTGTCAACCTTGTATAGTTCAATTTATATTTTCTTGATCCCCAAGTAGACTGTACAGAAAATAAATATCTCATATTTATTCTCCTGAGCATGGCCATGCATTTTGCAGTCTCACTTTATCAAGAGGCCTACAGATATAACTCCTGTTACATAGGAGGGACAAATCCCATCTAGGGCACTCACATTCCTCCACATAATTTATTATATGTCCAAAAATCAACTTTATGATTACCCTGTTACAGATAACGTTTGATGATAATTAAAACATATAATTCCTTATGTAGGAATCGTAGTGATTTCAGGTCGAAGGACTTCATATAACATTTATTAATTTAAGAAACGTTCATGACACTTATGTAACAACTCATGCAACGTTCTTAAGGTGGCTCTGTCCAGTACACCATTACTCTTAATGCGTACCTATGTGAGTACATGATATCTCATATCCATGATCTGTGAGATGTGATCATCAATGAACTCACATACTAGTCTAAATGCATCTTTGTCCTAAGATGATATTTGACTAGGGACTATTTTAAGAATAGTTCTTCATAAGATCTCACGATCAAGTCATCTACTTGATTTGTTATGAAGTTTAAGCTTACTATTCTAAGGACAATAATTATATTCTAAAAGAATTAATAAAATGAGATGCCTTTATAAAATAATAATATGATACAAGTGATGGATGTATATATAGGTCTCTAGTGCATACATTAACATGGGCATCCAACACTAACTACAACTGTTTTCGAATTCATGTGAAGTCCTCCTCCAACCGTGCATACTGGGCCTGATAGTGATCAACCCTCTCCAACTCGACTGGCTTGCAGCTTTGCTTCGATGACCTCCTACCTCAGCGCCTCATTAGACGAATGTTGAGACCCGTCGCTCCCGCTGGTATGGGCCCAAGACTCCTGAGTGAGGCTGGTCACACCAGGAAGGATGTTGCTTGACAAGTCCTCGGTGCCATAACAGAAGTGTCGAGTCTTGCCACCAACAACATCCTTCCACATTTGTAACTTTGTGGACCCATTAGTGATGGAGTTGTCCCCCATCTGTGACTCCACCTCCCTCAGGAGATTGTTGAGATCTTGGCAAGCGTACCAATATCACAACAATATAATAGTAAGTAAGAGAGTTATCGTATCCACAGGGAACGTTACAAAAATAAATCCTAGTGATCACACTTATCAAGTAAGGGCATATTTGAAAGTTTGTTTGTGAAGATTGCAATTTAAATTTAAATAAAAGATAAGAGAGAGAGAGAGAGATTTTGGATAAGATTGAGCAAGATAAGGAACTAGGATTGAACTTCGTCTATCGCACCCCTCTTGTATTTTGGAAATCAATTTATATAGGAATTTGTAATCATAAATATTGAAGCATAAATAAATATTATTTCATAAAAGGTTCCCACAAATATGAAATACTCAAAAACAATTCATGTAGGTTCCCACTGTCACAAATTGCCCCGGTTGAAGAACAGTTGTTAAAGCAATCAATTCATCCTGGTTCTTGTAAAATCCTAAACAAAGGCTTAGGAATTTTAAAAGAAGGTTTAGGTTATGGTTTTAGCTAAGGGTTAGAGAATTAGGAACGTAATGAGGAATTGGAGCTTAAGATGTGAAATTAGGAGGGGAGTTGGTAATTTAATTAGAGTGGGGGAAGAGTTTGGATGAGAAGAACTAAGTTAGAAAAAAGGTTTTCATAGAGAGGAATTAGGTTTAAGAAGGAGAGAGTTGAATCGGAGCCAAGAGGGGCACAAACCGAGGTTGTTGCTTAATTTTAGGTTTTAGGCCTAATGGCCTTGGTGCACTAATTCGCAAATATCTAGAGTCATGGGTGTCCAATTAGGGTGATTCCTCTTTCATTAGAAAGCTTATTTCCGGGGCTTCAGTTTGATATATTATATGATAATATTCAGAGCTTGTTTGCACCCCCAAACATCAAGTTTACGTGTTCACCGCGCTGACGCACGCGCTGGAGCGCCCGAACGCGTCCAGCTCTCTTAAATTCGCTGCAGCACCGTTTCTTTCTCATTCTTCTTCATTTCTTATTATTTCAAGGGCTCCTAGTGAGAGAGGGAGAGGGTTTTTAGAGAGAGATAGTGAGAGGAAGAAGGAGAGCTATATTGGAGGCTCCTCCACCACCTCTTGAGCTTGGATCTCCACCATCTTCTTCCTTCTCCTCCATTGTTCCTCCATTTCAAGGTGAGTGTTGTTCTCACTCACTTTTATTTTTTATTGTTCTCCTATGTATGCTCCCTATTCTTCCTTCCCTTGCTATTATTGTTGATTAGAGTTGATTTTATGCAAACCTAGGGTGGATTGTTGGATTAATTGAAAGTATGACTTGGTTGCTCAAACCCTAGGTTAGAGGAATTGGGAATTTTATGGAATGTTGGATTGTTGATGTTGAATGTTGAATTAATTGTTGATTATGCATATGTACATGCTTATGCAAGTATTATTATCCTCATGAAATCATTTACTGATGTTTTTGAAAAAGAAAAGGATTTTGGGTCTTATGACCTCATGTTTTTGAAAGGAAGAGTTTTGGGTCTTCTAGACCTCATGTTGAAAGTAATGACTTTTGAATGCTTGGACTTTATGTTTGAAAATAATTATTTTGGGTCCTTGGATTTCATATTTAAATTGATCACGTTACACACTCAGACTTTTGTTCCCTGGACTCATGTTTCTAAGACTTTGTCTCCGGTCCTTAGACTCATGTGAATTAATAAGGTTGGTCCCTGGACTCATGTTTTTGAGACTTTGTCTCCGGTCCTTGGACTCATGTGAATTAATGAGGTTGATCCCTGGACTCATGTTTATGAGACTGTGTCTCCGGTCCTTGGATTCATGTTACAAGAGAGGCAATTCTATTTACCTCTAGGCCAAGGGGTATATGGGATTCCTCAATTAAAAATAAATCATGCATGTTTGATGATAAAAAATTTAATGAGGGTGGCCCTGGACGACGATCCTTGGTTACATGGCCGAGCGCTCAAGGCACGTGATAGAGAAAAGAACCCTTGGGTGTTGGGGAAAGCGAAACACTTCAGAATAAGTACGCTAGATAGATTGGATGTTAGTTGTATTAACATGTACATTACTCTGCATGATTATCACTGCACTTATGATTGTCATTGAATGATTTATATCATGTGCCTTGTATTGCCGTTATGGAATGTTTTCTAAATGAATTAAGTATGCTACATTATTGTATATTATGTGTTATGCCTCCTTACACAGCACACATTGTTACCTCACTCACTGGGACGTAGTCTCATCCCACGCTATGGGAATTACTTTTAGTTGTGCAGGTTTTTGTACAGGTTGATGGCAGAAGAGTAGAGAACTCAATTGAAATAAATGTCAGGGATTGTAATTGTGAATTTGAAGTTTATTGATGTATTAATGTATTGATTTTGGTTTGGCCATGGAGGCCTTATTGTAGTTTGTTACTATATGGTGATATTATAAACTGTACTGGTATTTTTCTGAGTTTCAGGCTAAGTTGCAAAAATTGGGAAATGTCCAATTTTCAGGGTAAACTTTGCTGGATTTCCGGTAGGAGTTTTATGAGCCATACACTCAAAGTGTAGGTTCATCCCCTAGGTTCTTAATTAGGATTTAATATGGAAAATAATGATGTATGATTTTTATGGAAGCCTAAGCAAACGTTGGATTGCTTAAGCATTGCGTGATTTGTATGTTGATACACGAAATGCGCGAAATAATTTCAGAAATTCGGAATAATGTTTCCAACGTACATTATTCTTGAATTGAGAAATTAGGACGTTGCATTTTGGTATCAGAGCAGTTCCGTGCAATTGGACTGTGGTTAGGTTAGTTGCTCGTGACTTATCATAATTCCACCGTACCTCATGCTCAATTTAGGGACTGATCACCCCTCTCCTGGGTGTGTTGTACACGGAATTATGGTTAGTAACGTAAATAGGGTGCCTTGTTGAGGGCAATGGGAATACTTTCCTCACAAGGTTAGAGCCACCCACGTGAAGGTTGAAGGGAGAGTGACATAGGTCCATTCCCAAGAGTAGAACTTTCGCCTTAAAAACCCCATAGATATGAATTTAGTTCCTAGAGGAGTTAAGGTACCCTTAGAAAGGAAGTTAGAGAAGAGGTTTTGAGGAAGAGTGAGTATTTGGTTCTGGAAGGTTTAGAAGTAGGAGGTAGAGGTAAGAGGAAATGCTAGAGAGAATGATGGGTGGGCTCCCTGTAGATGATGGTTTGTAGGTTTTGATGATGCCAACAAAAAGGAAAGAAAAGAGGAAGATTGACAAATGGCTAAGGAAAGTTCTATTTCAAGTCAAGTCAAGTAGATCAAGATCAAGATCAAAATCAAGTTAACACAAGAAGGTGTATTAGTTTAAACTTGATTTAGTTAGATATATAATGTCAAAAGAAACCTTAAATTTTGCAAAGAGTATTGGCACTAAAAATAAGTTTAAGTAAAGTAATTTTACAAAGTCAAAATCAGTTCAAATAGCAAATTTTTTGAACTGGTAATCGATTACCACGATGTGTAATCGATTACCAGAATCTCCAGAATTTTAAAATTAATAAATTTGAACTGTGTAATCGATTACCAAAACCTGTAATCGATTACCAGAGTGCAGGAAATTCAAATTTGATATTTCAGGCACAACGGTTCGCAAAACTGAACTGAGTAATCGATTACCAAAACCTGTAATCGATTACCAGTGTTATATTTTTTGAAAATCATGAAGAGTCATGACTTCCAATCAAGAGTTACAAAGTTTCATCTTCATTCTTATATAAGTATGACTTAATTTCGAAATCAGAACAGATTTCTAATGTGAAAAACTCAGTTTTGTGAAATCATTACCTCAATTAAACTTGTGCCAAATCACTTGCAAATTCTTAAGAGTTCTTATAGGATTTCAACTTGTATAATCTACTCTAAAGGAGAGTTCAAGTGTTCTTATCAATTCATTTTTATCTTGTACTAAGAGAGGGTGCCTCTCTTGTTGTGTGAATCAATTCTCAACACAAGGAAGGGGTCCAAGGTGTTGGAGAATTTGTTGTTTGTAAAAGACTTTTACAAATAGTGGAAATCTCAAGTGGATACTTGGGGAATGGATGTAGGCAAGTGGATTGGCTGAACCAGTATAAATCAAGTTTGCAATTTCTCTTCCCTTAACTCTTATCTATTTATTGCAAGCATAATTTTGTTATTTTAAAGTATCAACATTCATTCTTCATCTCAGAAAGTGTAATTTTAGTACAAATAAAGAACAGTGGTTTTAATAATCGAAAAGTTGAAGAAAATTGAACAACTTAATTCACCCCCCCTCTTAAGTCAGTGAGGCCACTTGTCTAACAAGTGGTATCAGAGCTTGTATCTTGTATAAGGATTAAAAGCCTCAAGATTTAAGTATGGCCTCTTCCAACTCTCTTTTCGGTGAAGGAAACTCCTTTAATAGACCCCCTGTGTTCAATGGTGAAGGATTTCATTATTGGAAATCTAGGATGCAAATTTTCATAGAGTCTATTGATCTAAATGTATGGGATGCTGTAGAAAAAGGACCTTTTGTTCCATCTATGCAATTAGGAGATGAAATTAAAATAACACCAAGGGATCAATGGAGTGAGGAAGACAAAAGGAAAGTTCAATACAACCTTAAGGCTAAAAATATTATCACATTTGCACTAGGAATAGATGAATATTTCAGAGTGTCAAACTGTAAGAGTGCTAAAGAGATGTGGGATACACTAGAAATAACTCATGAGGGAACCAGTGATGTAAAAAGATCTAGAATAAACACTCTCACACATGAATATGAACTATTTAGAATTAATCAAAATGAAAGCATACAAGACATGCAAAAGAGATTCACTCACATAGTTAATCATCTTGCATCATTAGGAAAAGTTTTTCAAAATGAAGATTTGATTAACAAAGTTCTAAGATGTTTAAATAGACAATGGCAACCAAAAGTGACAGCAATTGCAGAATCAAAGGATCTCACTACCATGTCTCTTCATTCACTCTTTGGGAAACTTCAAGAACATGAATTGGAGTTGATAAGACTTAATCAAAATGAAGAAAATGATAGAAGTAAGAAAAGCATTGCTCTCAAAGCCTCATCATCATCTATCCATGAAGAAGAAGTAATCATAGAAATGAAGATTTGGACGATGACGAAGAATTTGTTTTATTTGTCAAAAGATTCAACAAATTTCTAAGAAACAGAAACAATAGAAGGAGACCTATACCCAACACAAAGAAGAAAGGAGAAGACACTCAATTAATACAAAAATGCTTTGAATGCAACCAACCAGGGCATCTAAGAATGGATTGCTCTATATACAAGAAGAGAATGGAAAAATCAAACAAGAAAACTTTCAAAGACAAGAAAGGAAAGAAAGCCTACATCACATGGGATGACAATGACATAAGTTCCAGTGACTCAGAGAATGAAACAGTCAACCTAGGACTTATGGCCAGAAACTACGAAAGTGAAGAAGAGGTAACATCTTCTAACAATGATGCATCCATCTCATTTGATGAATTACAAGAAGCATTTAATGATTTACATAAAGAATCATTTAAGTTAGCAAAATTAGTTTCATCTTACAAGAAAACTACTACAAAACTTGAGAAAGAAATTTCAAAATTAAATGAAGATTTAGAAAATCTTAAAAATGAACTTAAAGTAGTGAATTCTGAAAATGAAAATTTATGTTTTATCATTGATTTAGAAAAGATTAAACAAACTCATCCATGCACATCATGCCTAAAACATCAAGAAGAAATTAAAAAGTTGAATACTACTCTTGCAAAATTCACTTATGGTAAAAGTAATTTGGATGTTATTTTGGGAAATCAAAGATGTGTGTTTGACAAAGCAGGATTAGGATACAGTCCTCAAATTCAACAAAAGAAATATAAGAACTTCTTTGTAATGGCTCAATCTTCTAGTTCTCCATTCTTAACATGTTTTTATTGTGAAAAGAAGGGTCATAGTGCATCAAACTGTTATTTTAGAAAGAATGCTGCAAATCTTAAAAATATGGTTTGGATCCCAAAAGGATCTTTAGTGAAAACTAACATCAAGGACCCAAAGAAAGTTTGGGTACCTAAAATAAATAATTCTGTACCTTGTAGGATTCCATGAAGCATACTTGGTACATTGACAGTGGATGCTCCAAGCACATGACCGGGGATAGTTCAAAACTTATGGACATCACACCAAAGAACAATGGACATGTTACATATGGAGATAACAACAAAGGCAAAATCTTGGGAATTGGAAAAATAGGTACACATTCCTCTACCTCCATAGAAAATGTCCTACTTGTTGATGGTCTTAAGCATAACTTACTTAGTGTTAGTCAATTATGTGATAAAGGATTCTTAGTATCATTTGATTCACAAAGTTGCCTTATAGAATCCAAACTTGACAAAAACATTAAGTATATAGGATATAGAATAAATAATGTGTACAAGATAAAACTAGATAATACTACAAATCATA
Source organism: Sesbania bispinosa (assembly GCA_026901365.1). Taxonomy (NCBI): domain Eukaryota; kingdom Viridiplantae; phylum Streptophyta; class Magnoliopsida; order Fabales; family Fabaceae; genus Sesbania; species Sesbania bispinosa. The sequence continues at coordinate 129,046 of QLOH01000547.1, read as the reverse complement.
ACCAGTGCCTTATTAGTAAGAATGATGAATCTTGGTTATGGCATAAAAGGATTGCTCATATAAACATGGATCATTTAAATAAATTGATTTCAAAAGACTTAGTTATTGGTTTACCTAAAACAAAATTTGAAAAAGATAAACTTTGTGATGCTTGTCAAAAAGGTAAACAAGTAAGAGTCTCTTTTAAATCCAAAAACATAGTATCAACCACTAGGCCTTTACAACTTTTACATATGGATCTCTTTGGTCCATCTAGAACTATGAGTTTTGGTGGTAGCTATTATGCTCTTGTAATTGTAGATGATTTTTCTAGATTTACATGGACTTTATTTCTTGCTAATAAAAGTGATGCATTTCATACCTTTAGAAAATTTGCAAAAATGATTCAAAATAAGAAAAATATTAACATAGCATCTATTAGGAGTGATCATGGTGGGGAATTTGAAAATAAAAACTTTGATTTATTTTGTGATGAAAATGGTATAGAACATAACTTTTCTGCCCCTAGAACTCCACAGCAAAATGGAGTAGTTGAAAGGAAAAATAGATCACTAGAAGAACTAGCAAGAACAATGCTTAATGATTCTAATGTTCCAAAATATTTTTGGGCAGAAGCAGTAAGCACTGCTTGTTATACTATGAATAGGGCACTAATTAGACCTATTCTCAAGAAAACTCCTTATGAACTATTCAATGGTAGAAAACCAAATATCTCTCATTTTCATATCTTTGGATGCAAATGTTTTATTCTAAATAATGGAAAAGATGATTTGGGAAAATTTGATGCTAAATCAGATGAGGGAATATTTCTTGGATACTCACTGAATAGTAAAACATATAGAGTGTATAACAAGAGAACCATGACAATAGAACAATCAATACATGTAGCATTTGATGAATCTAGCACATCCTCTTCTAGAAAAGAAATAATTGATGATATTGTAGATAATTTAGAAAATACTCACATTAATGAAGAAGTTCACAAAGATAAAATCAATGAACCCATAATAGAAGAAAACCAAACTAACAAGGATCTTCCTAGAGAATGGAGAACACTAAAAGATCATCCTATAGATAACATCATAGGTGATATATCAAAATGGAGTAACAACTAGACATTCTCTTAAAGACCTATGCAATAATATGGCTTTTGTTTCTAAAATAGAAGTTAAAAATATTGATGAAGCCTTAAAGGATGAACATTGGATTATTGCTATGCAAGAGGAATTAAATCAATTTGAAAGAAACCAAGTCTGGGATCTAGTCGAAAGACCAAGTAATCATTCTATTATAGGAACAAAATGGGTTTTCAGAAACAAATTAGATGAACATGGTATTGTTGTAAGAAACAAAGCTAGGTTAGTAGCCAAAGGATATAATCAAGAAGAAGGAATAGACTATGAAGAAACCTATGCTCCTGTAGCAAGATTAGAAGCTATAAGAATGTTGCTTGCATATGCTTCCATAATGGATTTCAAATTGTATCAAATGGATGTAAAAAGTGCATTTCTCAATGGTTTTATTAAAGAATAAGTGTATGTAGAACAACCTCCTGGTTTTGAAAATGACAAATTGCCTAATCATGTTTTTAAATTAAAAAAGGCCCTATATGGTTTGAAACAAGCACCTAGGGCTTGGTATGAAAGATTAAGCAAATTTCTTTTAGAAAACGAATTTTCAAGAGGGAAGGTTGATACAACACTTTTTATTAAAAGAAAAATGCATGATATTCTATTAGTTCAAATATATGTTGATGATATAATTTTTGGTGCTACTAATGAAAATTTGTGCAAGGATTTTTCCAATGACATGCAAAGTGAGTTTGAAATGTCTATGATGGGAGAATTAAATTTCTTCCTTGGATTACAAATTAAGCAAACCAAAAATGGTATCTTCATCAATCAAAGTAAGTATTGCAAAGAACTTCTCAAGAAATTTGGAATGGAAAACGCTAAACATATGGCTACACCTATGAGTACTGCTTGCTACTTGGATAAAGACGAAGATGGGAAGTTAGTAGATATAAAGCAATATCGAGGTATGATTGGATCCCTTCTTTATTTATCTGCAAGTAGACCTGATATAATGTTTAGTATATGCTTGTGTGCTAGATATCAATCTAACCCTAAAGAATCCCATTTGAGTGCTGTAAAAAGAATTATGCGATATCTGTTAGGAACTGTTAACTTAGGTTTATGGTATCCTAAACATATGCCTTTTAGTCTAGTAGGATATTCTGACTCGGATTTTGCGGGATGCAAAACTGATAGAAAAAGTACCAGTGGTACTTGTCATTTTATAGGATCTGCATTAGTATCATGGCATAGTAAAAAGCAAAACAGTGTTGCATTATCCACTGCGGAAGCAGAGTATATTGCTGCTGGTAGTTGTTGTGCTCAAATTCTTTGGATGAAACAACAATTATCAGACTATGGGTTAACTATAGATCATATCCCAATTCGTTGTGATAATACAAGTGCTATCAATTTATCCAAGAACCCTGTACTACATTCTAGAACCAAGCATATTGAGATTAGACATCATTTCCTTAGAGATAATGTTAAAAAAGGAGACTATGTTCTAGAATTTATAGAGTCTAAACAACAACTTGCAGATATTTTTACCAAGCCGTTACCTAAGGATAATTTCTTTACAATTAGGAGAGAATTAGGTGTTATAGATATTTCCAACATAGATTTGTAGAAAATTTCTAGAAATAACAAGGGTTTAAAAATTCAAAATGTGAAATCTGGAAACTGTGTAATCGATTACAATATACCCGTAATCGATTACCAGAGAGTTTTTATCCGTGTAATCGATTACCACTTAGGAGTAATCGATTACCAGAGAGGTTTTTATTTTGTAATCGATTACAATATACCCGTAATCGATTACCTAGGCAATTTCTCTCTTCCTGGAAACGTGGTAATCGATTACCACTAACGGTAATCGATTACAAGACGGAAATATCTATAAAAACTCACGTTTCTTTTCTCTCTCTTCACGGCTCTCTCTCTCAACTGCACGACAAACCCTAAGCTTCCTTTTCTTCAAATCCTCATATCTCTCTCGTTTCTTCACGTAATCACATTCCGTTTGTTGCGAATTACTCCCCTCATCATTCTCTACACTTTGCACCGATCAATTTCGCGAAATGGCAGAATCCTCAAAACGCCCAAGACGCTCCGCCACTACCACGCCGCGCCGGAACACCACCAACGAAGCTCCGGCAGCCGTCAATCCCTCTCCTCAACTTGCTATGTTTACTACAAACAGACAAAGGCTTAGGTATCTCCAATCCTTCTCATCTCGTAGAATCATAGACCCTAAGTATCTTAATAGGGAATTCTTTGATGATGAACAATTTGACTGTTATGAGAGATTTAGGAATTGTGGTCTGCTGGATTTCATGTCCCTAAAAGCCCTCATTTATCCAGACTTAGTTAAAATGTTCTATAGCAATTTGGAAATTAGGGATGGAGTCATTTACAGTGAAGTGAAACGAATCCCTATAGTTGTTGATCAGTCTTTGTTTCGTTCCTTAACCCACCTTAGTAGTGATGGTGCTAATTTTGAAGGTTCTATGATAGAGGAATGGGAATTAGATTATAGTACTGAGATTGCCCGTAGGATGGTAAGTCATGAACAAGCTGATTTAGAACAACTTCGTTTTCTTGCTGGCTCCTTTAAGTTTGATAGTCGCATCATGCACTACATTATAGTTCGCATTTTGCTTCCTCGTGCTACGAACCTGGCTCAGGCCATAGAGGAAGACCTTATTCTTATGTGGGCACTGCTGACTGGACGACCAATTAACTGGGCTAATCTGATTCGTCACCGAATGACCAAAGCCTTGGTTGCTGATGCTCATCTTCCTTATGCTCACTTGGTCACTCTGATTTTGACTCATTTCCATGTTCCATTCACAAATGAGAACATGCTTCCCATCAAGCGGTCCAACGCTATTGGCGCTAATGCCATTCACTCTTTTGGCTATCAAAAGACTCCTGATGGTGAATGGGTCAGAAAACGGGATGCCATACATGCTGATGATCGTACTCCCTCTCCACCACCTCGGGATGCTTCTTCTACTATTCTCTCTGACATTTTGGATGAGATTCGCACTTTCAGGCTGCATGTTGACGAGCGTTTTGACGCTTTGGAGTCTCGCCTTACCATACTAGAAGGTGGTTCCAGTGGTGATGCTGCACCATAGACTTCGCTCTTATTTTGTTTGACTTGCCGTGTATTTTGGCACTGACTATTTACTTTTGGTGTTTCGTATTTCGCCACTTTGGTTTGGCTACTGCTGACTGTTTTATTTCTCTATGTTGCTTTAGATAGGTTCCCCTACTGCATACTATGTTCCATACTCTGATTCGTATACTTTGCTTGGTTTGTTATGCTTGGATGCTTGCCATATTGGTTTATTTTTTTTGATGCCTATAATTGATTTTCATGATGCCAAAGGGGGAGAGATTAGGGAACATGAAACAATAGATTTTTGTACATTGAAACAATAGTATTTTTATTACATGAGAAAATGATTTTTTGTTTGAAATTGGCATAAAATTAATCCTATATAAATTTCCTCCTAAAAGTTTTCAAGCATTCTAAAAAGACAAACAAAAAGGGGGAGAATAAGGGGAAGTGATCGCTACTATCTTGCAAAAATTCTTGTTTTTCATTCTTCCCTTAAAATGATGGTTGTCATCATCAAAAAGGTGGAGATTGTAGATGATGGTTTGTAGGTTTTGATGATGCCAACAAAAAGGAAAGAAGGAGGAAGATTGACAAATGGCTAAGGAAAGTTCTATTTCAAGTCAAGTCAAGTAGATCAAGATCAAGATCAAAATCAAGTTAACACAAGAAGGTGTATTAGTTTAAACTTGATTTAGTTAGATATATAATGTCAAAAGAAACCTTAAATTTTGCAAAGAGTATTGGAACTAAAAATAAGTTTAAGTAAAATAATTTTACAAAGTCAAAATCAGTTCAAATAGCAAATTGTTTGAACTGGTAATCGATTACCACGATGTGTAATCGATTACCAGAATCTCCAGAATTTTAAAATCAATAAATTTGAACTGTGTAATCGATTACCAAAACCTGTAATCGATTACCAGAGTGCAGGAAATTCAAATTTGATATTTCAGGCACAACGGTTCGCAAAACTGAACTGAGTAATCGATTACCAAAACCTGTAATCGATTACCAGTGTTATATTTTTTGAAAATCATGAAGAGTCATGACTTCCAATCAAGAGTTACAAAGTTTCATCTTCATTCTTATATAAGTATGACTTAATTCCGAAATCAGAACAGATTTCTAATGTGAACAACTCAGTTTTGTGAAATCATTACCTCAATTAAACTTGTGCCAAATCACTTGCAAATTCTTAAGAGTTCTTATAGGATTTCAACTTGTATAATCTACTCTAAAGGAGAGTTCAAGTGTTCTTATCAATTCATTTTTATCTTGTACTAAGAGAGGGTGCCTCTCTTGTTGTGTGAATCAATTCTCAACACAAGGAAGGGGTCCAAGGTGTTGGAGAATTGGTTGTTTGTAAAAGACTTTTACAAATAGTGGAAATCTCAAGTGGATACTTGGGGATTGGATGTAGGCAAGTGGATTGGCTGAACCAGTATAAATCAAGTTTGCAATTTCTCTTCCCTTAACTCTTATCTATTTATTGCAAGCATAATTTTGTTATTTTAAACTATCAGCATTCATTCTTCATCTCATAAAGTGTAATTTTAGTACAAATAAAGAACAGTGGTTTTAATAATCGAAAAGTTGAAGAAAATTGAACAACTTAATTCACCCCCCTCTTAAGTCAGTGAGGCCACTTGTCTAACACTCCCTAGTAGGGTAGGGGAGTGTAAGCTACGTGTGAGTAAACTCGGGCGATGTAATGTGATTGAACAATAATAATGCTTACTTGTACTTGAATGATTGTTTGACATGCATGTTGGTTGTGTTGCCTGAATGACTGCATGTTCCATGCCCTTGGTGGGGAATCATGATATGGTTGTGAGTAGGATGTTTGCATGACTTGTAAATTGTTTGACTTGCATGGAAGGTATTGTAGGTGATGGGTTTCTAGCAAGCGTACCACAAATCCAGCAGTATAATAGTAAGAAGAGTATCGTATCCACAGGGAACGGTTAATTTATGTAGATTGTGATCTATTTATCAAGAAAAAGCACGGTTTAGAGAGTATAGTTGCGGAATTGTAAATAGAAAGTAAATATCAATTGGAATTAGAAAGGAAGAGTTAGAGACACTTTACTTGGATTAGGATTGGACTTCATATCATCTCACCACTTGTGCATGTAAAAACTATTTATTATTTTAGGTTTACTCTATAATACTGTAGACAAACTTTATTGCCAAGACCCCGAGTTACCAGCGATCTCACACACTCAAAGATAATCCATGCGGGCTCTCCCAAGCGACAGACTTACCCTCGGCTTATTTTGCTCTTTTTTAGTTAGTTTGTAAAGGAACTTAGTTGATAAACGAGGCCAACTCTGTAGACGCACCTTCGCTCAAGTACTGTCACTACCCTTACTCATCAGGACACACCTATGTTCGAATCCTAGATTCACAATCAACTAACCTTTGCTATCGATACACAGGCCTAATCCTGTGAACACCCTTCGCTAGAGTACTCACACTACCCATCGCTCATTAGTAACGCTCATGTGTCGGTTTTCTGATATCGAGTCCTCTTATTCAATCGGAGAGTGAGTTTCTTTGGAATCCACTTCTCAACTCTCAGTCCTAATCAAAACTAACCTAGTTAGTTGAGACTAGCCTATAACTCCAGACGCAAGCGTGAGAATTAGGGATTAAGTTCATAATAAGATTACCAATATTATAGACAGGGAGCTCAGAAAAAATAATATAGAGTTTACATACACTTGGGGATAGAATCAATTACTTCCAATTCTACTGGAGAGTTAACTACACGAGGTAGCCATACAAACCACCGAAGATGCTGTCACAATCTTCAATCCTTGTGAAGCGCTCCTCCTCTCCTACTCTAAACTTAGCTCTGGTACATTATCACTAAATAATAGACTGATTACAATGATCGTGCACTGTCCAGCCCTCTTGGATTGGTGCAAGAGGTTCCTATTTATAGACTAAGGAAAGGCAAAGTAATTTGGGGAGAAATCTATCTAAAACGGCAACAAGGAGCAAATCAGCGTGACCTGCGCTCCAGGCTGCGCTACAGCGCAGGATGGGGCGCAATCCAGAGAGTCTGTGCTTCATCCTGCGCTATAGCGCAGGTGAAGCGCAGGTAACATCCTGCAGCTCCAACTTTCTCTTTTTAATCTTGATCTCTCCCCGAGACTGGTTTTGGCAGATTTGTCTTTTCTTGTTTCCCTTTTCTTGATAAAATCCTTGCATTTATTGAGCAATCTTTGATTTATTTGCGAAGCTTGTCTGCAAAATCTTTGATTGATTGGCAGTGATCTGCTCATTAATGGCTTCAAATCTTCTTTAAATCTTCATTAAATGTCTTCAATCAATCTCAAATCTTGCAGATATCTCCCTCATTTAATGCTATTTATTCTTCAAATCAAATCTTTGCAATATCCTGCAAAAATCAACAATATTTCTATCAAAATAGCATCAAATTCAAATCTTAGATTAATAAATATAATTTATCTAATATTTAATAAAAAGGGATTAAACTGGGGCAAAATTACCATTTTATCCTTGATAAGTGAACTAAAAAGTACTCTAATTTATCAACTAATTTTCACTTATGAGTAGGTAATGGGAAGTGGTAACATTTTAAGGAAAGGGTTGAAGGGTTTCAAAATTTGAGAATTTTGAATTTGGATTTCATGCTTAGTGGACTAGGGGTTATGGTAGGTAGAAGTTAGAATGAAAGTGTGGGACTCCTGGGAGTATGGGAAGTTGATGTCATTAGTGATAAAGGGTAATCCTAGCTTTTGGTTAAGTTATCCTATGGGTTAGGTTTGATCCTAAAGGCAAATAGAGGAAAGAAATTAAGATCTCTAAACCCCCATCAGTTTATGTTCATAGTTGTTGTTATCTCAACCTTAACCTCCTTAGTGATCGTTTTTGTCCTTCGATAGGCCCGGTTAAACGTTTCACCAGGTGATGCATGCTTTTAACCCAATGATGGTGAGATTGTACAAGTCTTTCATTTGGTTTTAGTGTGCAAGTGGTAAGCCAATCCTTTATTCCCTAGGTTACTAGGATAATGCTCCTAAACCCCCCCCAATGGGCTATTAGAGGCAACCTCGACCCTTGTAGACACATGTTAAGCATCTAATCATTTAGTGCGTGATTGTTACGTGGCTTATTGGAGGAATTTCCTAGTTTAGGAACTAAGTGAGAATTTGATATACCTTATCAACCCATGACCTTATAGCTATCCTATCCCACTTTAGAGCCCTATGACTGTTAAGCCTCTGAGTCTACCACCATGTGGTTCATGTTTGGGTTCTGTTTAGGCATTTTTGTCTAGTTAGAACCTCTTGATCAGTTCCGTTTGAACTAGAGAATAAAAACCAAAAATTTGAGGGGAGTTAGTAGCAGTGGAGACTTGAATGGTTGAGGGCATCTTGTAGGTTACAATCACGGTTGGTTCTTTCTAGTTTAGGCCTATTTGGGTTATGAATATCTCAGGAATAAGGTTCTTGAAGTTAACCAAGTGTTCTGGGGTTATGTGTTAGTGCTCGGGTAATGATCCTTTCTAAGTCATTCGTGGTGAAGCTAAGTCTATGGATTAGGCTCCTTAGTCTCCCTCTTGTTGTGTCCTTAGGGTAGGAACCTTGATCTCTATGATCCATGGAAGAAGAAAATCTTGCGAAATCTGGAATTGTTACTCAGTGTATATCTCCTAGGAGGATTGATGGTTCATGTTTAGTTAATTTTTGGTTAAGAAATAGTGCTAAGCTTAGTGTACCGAGTTCAATGTGAAGTGCCAACCTTCTCATTCCTTGTCCCGTACCTCGAGGGCTTCTGTTATCCACCTAGGTTTGGGTGTGTCCCCTTCCCACCAAGGCAATTGAATATTCCTTCAATTGCTGCGGTTGTCAGCTCTAGACAGTAGAGGTTGATGTCATGGTATAGAGCTTGAGTCTAAACTCAACCCCTAGTTGGGTGGTGGGACATCTATGTTTCGTTGCTTGTGCACATGATGGAGTGATAGTTACAAGCAGACCTACACACTATCATGTTCTATTCAATAAGGTTGATTTTTTCTCTGGATAAACTACAAGAGTTTGTCCATTCACTTATCATGTTTTTATCAGAGGAGCACCACTTGGTGGCAACTCAAGGTTCTTTTGTTGAGATCCTTGTGTGTGATTGTGTTAGAACCCAGTAATTAGTTGAGGTTGATCATGAAGTCATGTGTCAGACCAGCTAGCATTTAAGGGTTACAATGTGGTTTCATGTGATAGACTTGAACCTCGAGGGCAATTGAGGAATGACCAAGCCCCTTAAAGGGGGTAGCCATCCGGAAGGAGACTTGATAACCCGCAGCTTGTTTGACCAAACAGTAGAGTTACCCGAGAATGGCGAGGTTAGTGATAAGCAAGGAACTGGTTGTAGGTAAGGGTTATGGGATAGACCCAACCAGGTGTAGTAATCTAAGATTAAGGGACCGTAAGGGTGTACTTCTAGGTGACCCGGACGCCATGAATAAGTTGAGAGTCAGAGTAGGAACTCGAATCCGGAACTGAAAAGCAAAAAGAGAGGTTAGGACAGGAGCATAACAAGTTAGACATAGAACGCGATTTAAGGGAAACAAGGAGTACTGGTAATGGGGTAAGAAGATAAATGAGGTAAGATTAGGACTTCAACCAACCCGAAGGGCCTATGAGTCACTTTGGGCAAGAAATGATTTGATTAACGAACGATAAATGGGAGGATAACAAGGGTATGTGGTTAACAATGGGAGGGTAGCATGTGAGGGTAGGATAAGAGAAAATTTTGAGGACAAAGTTTAATTTAAGGGGGGTAGAATTGTAACATCCCAAACTAAGGCTTAGGAATTTTAAAAGAAGGTTTAGGTTATGGTTTTAGTCAAGGGTTAGAGAATTAGGAATGTAATGAGGAATTGGAGCTTAAGATGTGAAATTAGGAGGGGAGTTGGTAATTTAATTAAAGTGGGGAAAGGGTTAGGATGAGAAGAACTAAGTTATAAGGTTTTCATGGAGAGGAATTAGGTTTAAGAAGGAGAGAGTTGAATCGGAGCCAGGAGGGGCACAAACCGAGGTTGTTGCTTAATTTTAGATTTTAGGCCTAATGACCTTGGTGCACTAATTCGCAAGTATCTAGAGCCATGGGTGTCCAATTAGGGTTATTTTACTTTCATTAGAAAGCTTATTTCCGGGGCTTCAGTTTGATATATTATATGATAGTATTCCAAGCTCGTTTGCACTCCCAAACATCAAGTTTACGTGCTCAACGCGCTGACGCCCGCGCTGGAGCGCCCAGGAGCGCCCAACGCGTCCAGCTCTCTTAAATTCGCTGCAACACCGTTTCTTTCTCATTCTTCTTCATTTCTTATTCTTTCAAGGGCTCCTAGTGAGAGAGGGAGAGGGTTTTTAGAGAGAGATAGTGAGAGGAAGAAGGAGAGCTAGATTGGAGGCTCCTCCACCACCTCTTGAGCTTGGATCTCCACCATCTTCTTCCTTCTCCTCCATTGTTCTTCCATTTCAAGGTGAGTGTTGTTCTCACTCACTTGTATTTTTATTTTTCTCCTGTGTACGCTCCCTATTCTTCCTTCCTTTGCTATTATTGTTGATTAGAGTTGATTTTATGCAAACCTAGGGTGGATTGTTGGATTAATTGAAAGTATGACTTGGTTACTCAAACCCTAGGTTAGAGGAATTGGGAATTTTATGGAATGTTGGATTGTTGATGATGAATATTGAATTAATTGTTGATTATGCATATGTACATGCTTATGGAAGTATTATTATCCTCATGAAATCATTTACTCATGTTTTTGAAAAAGAAAGGATTTTGGGTCTTATGATCTCATGTTTTTGAAAGGAAGAGTTTTGGGTCTTCTAGACGTCATGTTGAAATTAATGACTTTTGAATGCTTGGACTTTATGTTTGAAAAGAATTATTTTAGGTCCTTGGATTTCATATTTAAATTTATCATGTTACACACTCAGACTTTTGGTCCCTGGACTCATGTTTCTGAGACTTTGTCTCCGGTCCTTGGACTCATGTGAATTAATAAGGTTGGTCGCTGGACTCATGTTTTTGAGACTTTGTCTCCGGTCCTTGGTCTCATGTGAATTAATGAGGTTGATCCCTGGACTCATGTTTATGAGACTGTGTCTCCGGTCCTTGGATTCATGTTGCAAGAGAGGCAATTCCATTTACCTCTAGGCCAAGGGGTATATGGGATTCCTCAATTAAAAAGAAATCATGCATGTTTGATGATAAAAAATTTAATGAGGATGGCCCTGAACGACGGTCCTTGGTCACATGGTCGAGCGCTCAAAGCACGTGACAAAGAAAAGAACCCTTGGATGTTGGGGAAAGCGAAACACTTCAGAATAAGTATGCTAGATAGATTGGATGTTAGTTGCATTAACATGTACATTACTCTGCATGATTATCACTGCACTTATGATTGTCATTGAATGATTTATATCACGTGCCTTGTATTGCCGTTTTGGAATGTTTTCCAAATGAATTAAGTATGCTACATTATTGTATATTATGTGTTATGCCTCCCTACACAACACACACTGTTACCTCACTCACTGGGACGTAGTCTCATCCAACGCTGTGGGAATTACTTTCAATTATGCAGGTTTTTGTACAGGTTGGTGGCGGAAGAGTAGAGAACTCAATTGAAATAAATGTCAGGGATTGTAATTGTGAATTTGAAGTTTATTGGTGTATTAATGTATTGATTTTGGTTTGGCCACAGAGGCCTTATTGTAGTTTGTTACTATATGGTGATATTATAAATTGTACTGGTATTTTTCTGAGTTTCAAGCTAAGTTGCAAAAATTGGGAAATGTCCAATTTTCAGGGTAAACTCTGCCGGATTTTCGATAGGAGTTTTATGAGCCATACACTCAAAGTGTAGGTTCGTCCCCTAGGTTTTTAATTAGGAATTAATATGGAAAATAATGATGCATGATTTTTGTGGAAGCCTAAGCAAACATTGGAATGCTTAAGCGTTGCGTGATTTGTATGTCGATACACGAAATGCGCAAAATAATTTCAGAAATTCGGAATAATGTTTCCAACGGACATTATTCTTGAATTGAGAAATTAGGACGTTACAGTTCCCACAGTGACAAATTGAGTGTTTTCACCAATCGGATTTCATAAACCTTATTCCTAGTGCATTTAAGAAATCGCATCATAACTCCGGTACAAAGACGAAAGTTAAGCATTAAGAGTAGAATAAAATTATGAAAACAAAGATTCATAAATAATAAAGAGGATCCAAAATACAATTGGGGATTGAATCGACTACTTTCAGTCCTAAAGGAGAGTTTAGCTACTCATGGTAGCCATTACAAACCAATAGAGACTGTCACACTTTTCTCTAACTCCAGATCTGCTCAACGGCTCCGTATCTCTTTGATGCCTAAAACTGACTGCTAACAGTTCTGTAAATAGTGTTCTGACAAGATTTTGAGACTCTGCTTGAGGCCCATTAAAAATTAGATTCCGTGTTCCTGCGCTTCACTTGCGCTCAGTGCAGGAGGAGCGCAGATCTCCGAATCTGCTTTCCTAATTTTCCTCTTTTTATCTTGTGCCGTTGTTATCCTTATCCGCTGCTATCTCGATGTTGTATTTGATTTTTAGCCTTTTATCTGTAAAAATCAACAGAATATTTATCAAAATAGCATCAAATTCAAATTTGATTTAAATAATTACAAGAATCGCACTTTAAGCCCAAAAATGATAAATTGGGGTATACAATCATCATTTTGCCCTTAATAAGTGTTATAATTAAATATGATTTTTACATTAATTTAACACTTATCACATTCTCCCCAACTTAGCTTCTTGCTTGTCCTCAAGCAAGAAAATCTCCTATAGATAGTTGACTTCAATCCCCATTTATGGTCTTGACTAATAAGGAGACAAATTCAAAATCCCTTGCTAGGCAACTGTCACTTTCCAAATTTCAGATTGATAGTCAGAACTAAGTGGTGACTCCAGTCCTCAATCAGATCAAGATAAAAATACATTCAAACTTTTCAAAAGTATTAATCAAAACAATAAGTGATAAATCAAGGAATTTTCTCTCATTCTTACGGGTAAGTGTTTCTCTCAAATTTTTCACTGTAGTTGAACAACTAAAATTGATAGTCGTTTCCAGTTAATAATCATGCACATGGTCAACGTGGATCAAAAGGTCTTCTTCAGGTTGTAATGAGGCTTGGCTATCAAGAAATCATGGTTTTTTTGGATATTCAAAGAAACACTAGAATAGAGAGCATATTTGCGGTTTCACCATTTCTCAAACTTTCTCTCAATTCTCCATTACATTCTTGACTTGTATCATTCAATTGGCCTCTTTTTGTTTGGTAATTCACTCCCTTCTTTATTCAATTTTTTTTATATACTTGAGGGAGTGAATTCCTTGCTTGCTTGTGCCTGCTTTTTGCACTTTTCAGATAACCAACCAATCACCCATTCTATTAGAATTGCACCTATGCTCTCTATCCCAAGTGTGTAAGGGACAGGATATTGATATCAATTTAGTTGGGGTGCATAAGAAAAAACATTAAAGCTCAAATGGGTTACAAAAAAATTGGAAATTTTTTTATGGGTTGGCTTTTTGGCACTGAGCAATTATTTCATAAATACAAGTTGCCTTAATCACTTCCATGTTTTTCATGTGCAAAATAAAATCCAAAAACTCAAGCAATTAATAGCAGTTGACAAGCAACGGTGAAAACTCTCAAAGTGTTTATTCTAACAACTCACCGACTTTTTGGCTAATTTTCCTTGATAAAGTCACCATTGAAATTAATTAACTACCTTGATACATTCTCCTGCACAATATCCTAATCCTAACTGATTATGGATTCAATCACAAAATTCCTTTTTCTTTCCTAGTTCAGTTGGTTAGGCTGCCTAGTTTTAAGATTTGAAATTGAGTTCCTTAAATCCTTTCCTAAATCCTAAAAAATGAAAAACAAAAATCCTAAATCACTAAAATAACAAAAACAACAAAAATGATCCTAAAAATCCTTACTGCATAGTAATGATGTCTGAGTGGTGTGATAGATACAGTACAGATCAAATGCAAAGAAAAGAAATAAAAGAAGAAAAAAATAAGAAAAATAAGAAAAGAGAAAATAAAATGAAAAAGAAAAAGAAAAGAAAAACACCAAGATCAATCCTCATCCTCTGCATCCTAGATGTCCTCATCCTATCCATGTTCATCTCCAGCTACTACTGCTCCACTTCCTCCCGAAACAACAAGCCTGTCCCTAGGCTACTGCAGATAATCTCTAAATTGCTTAGGTGGCATGACAGGAAAGGGGCCCTGTAGGTTGTGGTATAGGATCTATTGCACGTACAACATCCCCCGATGACTAGCTATGTTCTGCTGACATAGGTGCTCATTCCACAAGTGTTGTGGAATGCCATCTGGAGGTGGCTGCAATGGTGACTCCTGAGGCTCTGGCGGTGGCTGCTTTGGCTCGGGCTCTGGCTCCTCATTTGGTATGCAGTTGGCTTCAATGTACCCCTTTGTCATAGAGGTCTTGATAGACTCAATGGGGTGTACCTTAACACCCTGAGATTTGCATAGAGCAGTGATAAGGGAAGGGAACCCGAGACTGATCTTGGAGCTTGCGCTGCGACGCCCCACAGTAGATGTCATAAGGAATATCTTATGAGATATCACCTTGGCAATGTCAACATCCTGTGCAGTCAGGATACAATATATAAGATGGGCCGTCTTCATGATGATGTCTGATACATGGTTGGTTGGCTACATGTTAGCCAACACTAAGACCGTCCACATCCTAGAAATGTCTCACAGGTCCTTCCTGAAGATTCTGGCTGCTGAATGGTAGGCGTTAAGATCATATGTGCGTCCTGGTAAGCACAAATACGCAATCGTCCTCTTATCCAGCTCTTCATTACCATAAGTGCCAATATCATGAATCAGCTGGTGATACTGACAAACCATCTGGTCCTCATCATTAGGACCAGGTCCTCCCAGAAAATCATTGATCGCATCGCGATCATATCTCACCCAGTGGCCTCTCACATATGAACGTCTTGCCACATCACCACCGTGATCACCGATGGCATTAGCGTAGAATTCCCGGACCAGCACCGAGTCAAAGTACATGCCAGGCCTAACAACACTCCTCTATGTAGATGCATATACTTGTAGATATATTATATGCAGGTTTTGATGATGCCAATGGAAAGAAAATGAGTTCACAAGATTGACAAAAAGAATTTGGCAAAAGAAAGAGAACGAGCAAGGAGCAAAGGTCAATACAAGATCAAGACTACAAGTGATGTTAGATAAGTATTAGTCTAGTTAGATAAAGTGTTAAAAGAATTCTAGACTTTGCAAGTAATTTGGCCTTTAAAATAAAGTTTATGCAAAAATGTTTTATGAACCAAAATTAAGTTCAAAATAAATATTTTGAACTGGTAATCGATTACCAGTTGGAGTGTAATCGATTACCAGCAAGCATTCAACTTCTGGAATGAAATTTTGGTTCTGGTAATCGATTACCAAAACCTGTAATCGATTACCAGAGTGCAGGAAATTCAAATTTGATAGTTCAGGCACAACGGTTCACAAAACTGAACTGTGTAATCGATTACCAAAACCTGTAATCGATTACCAGTGTTCTATTTTTGAAATTCTTGAAGAGACATGACTTTTAATCAAGGATTACAATGTTTCATGTTCATCCTTATATATATGTGTCTTCATTTCGAAAAAATCAGGAGATTACAATGTGAAATAACAAAAAGTGAGAAACATCTTTAAGAATCATTTTGGCCAAAACATTTGCAAATTATTAAGGATTCTTATAGGAACTTCAAGTTGTATTATCTACTCTAAAAGAGAGTTCATATTGTTCAAACAATTTCTTCTCATATTGTGTGATTAAGAGAGGGTGCCTCTCGTGGTTTGTTGGTGAAACTCAACACAAGGGAAGGGGTTCCAAGGTGTATGAGTGTTCATCTCTTGTAAAGGGTTTTACAAGAATAGTGGAAATCTCAAGTGTGTACTTGGGGACTGGACGTAGGCAAGTGGATTGGCCGAACCAGTATAAATCGTGTTTTCAATCTCTCTTCCCTTAACTCTACCTTACTTATTGCATTTACAATTTCATTATATTAAGCATTAACATTCATTCTTCATCTTTGAAAAGAACTTTTTAAGTATAATTAGGGAAAGATAATTCATTAATCGAAAAGATTAGATAGTCTCGAATAACTTAATTCACCCCCCCTCTTAAGTTAGTGAGGCCACTTGTCCAACAAGTGGTATCAGAGCTTGTATCTTGTATAAGGATTAGAAGCCTCAAGATTAATAATGGCCTCATCCAACTCTCTTTTCGGTGAAGGAAACTCATTCAATAGACCCCCCCTGTATTTAATGGAGAAGGTTTTCATTATTGGAAATCTCGAATGCAAATTTTCATAGAATCTATAGATTTAAATATTTGGGATGCTGTAGAAAATGGTCCTTTTATTCCTTCGACACAAGTAGGGAATGAAGTTAAAATAACACCTAGAGATCAATGGAGTAGAGATGACCAAAGAAAAGTCCAATACAATTTAAAAGCCAAAAATATAATTACATCTGCATTAGGCATAGATGAATATTTTAGAGTCTCTAATTGCAAAAGTGCAAAAGAAATGTGGGATACATTGGAAGTAACACATGAGGGTACAAGTGATGTTAAAAGATCTAGGATAAACACCCTTACTCATGAATATGAATTATTTAGGATGAACCAAAGTGAAAGCATTCATGACATGCAAAAGAGATTTACGCATATAGTTAATCATCTTGCATCTTTAGGAAAAGTCTTTCCTAATGAAGATCTTATTAACAAAGTTTTGAGATGTTTTAGTAGGCAATGGCAACCAAAAGTGACAGCAATTGCAGAATCAAAGGATCTTACAACAATGTCTCTTGCTTCACTGTTTGGGAAACTTCAAGAGCATGAATTGGAACTATTAAGACTAAATCAAAATGAAGAAAATGATAGAAGTAAGAAAAGCATCGCCCTCAAAGCTTCATCATCATCTATCCATGAAGAAGAAGAGATCATAGAAGATGAAGATTTGGATGATGACGAAGAATTTGATCTCTTTGTAAAAAGGTTCAACAAATTCCTAAGGAATAGAAGAAATCAAAAGAGATCTACATTCAACACAAAGATGAAAGGAGAAGATTCCTCCTCAACCCCAAGGTGCTTTGAATGCAATCAACCAGGACACTTAAAACTAGATTGTCCAATCTACAAGAAGAGAATGGAAAAATCAAACAAGAAGACATTCAAAGATAAGAAAGCAAAGAAAGCCTACATCACATGGGATGATAATGACAAAAGCTCCAGTGACTCAGAGAATGAAACAGTTAACTTGGGATTTATGGCTAGAAACTACGATAGTGAAGAAGAGGTAACATCTTTTAACAATGATGCATCTATCTCATTTGATGAATTACAAGAAGCATTTAATGATTTACATAAAGAATCATTTAAGTTAGCAAAACTAGTTTCATCATATAAGAAAACTACTACAAAACTTGAAAAAGAAATTTCTAAATTAAATGAAGATTTGGAAAATCTTAAAAATGAACTTAAAGTAGTAAATTCTGAAAATGAAAATTTATGTTTCATTATTGATTTAGAAAAGATTAAGCAAACTCATCCATGCACATCATGTCTAGAACATCAAGAGGAAATTAAAAAGTTAAATACTATTCTTTCAAAATTCACTTATGGCAAAAATAATTTGGATGTCATCTTAGGAAACCAAAGATGTGTCTTTGATAAAGCTGGATTAGGATATGATCCTTCAAAGCAACAAAAGCTTTACAAAAATTTCTTTGTCTCATATACCATGTCTACTAGTCCATTTATTAAATGTAACTATTGTGGTAGAAAGGGACATAGTGCATATACTTGTAATATAAGAAAGAATGGTGTTCAAAATGGACACATGATTTGGGTTCCAAAAAGCACCTTACCCAAAACTAACATTCAAGGACCCAAGATGATATGGGTACCAAAAGTTAAGAATTGTGTTGTAGGTGTGCTTGATGGCAAGGCATTCTCAATGGTAACTTAATAGTGGATGCTCCAAGCACATGAAGGGAGATACTTCAAAATTTATCAACATTACTCCCAAAAACAATGAACATGTCATTTATGGAGACAACAACAAAGAAATCAACATGGATTTTTCGAGAGAGTAGAAGACTTTAAAGAGATCATCCTCTTGACAACATCATTGGAGAATTCTCAAAAGGGGTAACAACTAGACTCTCTCTTGAAGATATATATGGATTTTGTTCATAAAATTGAAATAAAAATATTGATGAAGCCTTAAAAGATAAACATTGGATTATTGCTATGAAAGAAAAATTAAATCAATTTGACAAGAAATCGTGTATGGAAACTAGTTGATAGACCAAGTGATCATTCAAATTATAGGATCTAAATGGTTATTTGGAAATAAATTAGAAGAAAGTTAAGAATCTTAGATTTCTCTAAATTAAGAGATACACTACTTATGGATATATATTGTTTAGTATATATTTGATGCTCTTGGATTCTTTTTGATGATGCCAAAGGGGGAGAGAAAGGGAAAGAAAAAAAAAGGGAAAGAACTCTATGTTATGAGAGAAAAGGAAAGGAAAAGACTATGAAATTGAAATTTCATTTTATCCCCAAATAATTCTAAAAAGACAAATACTAAGGGGGAGACAAAAAGGGGAAATGATTGATATATGTATACTTGAAACTATTTTTTCTTTCTTCCCTTAAAGATGGTTGTCATCATCAAAAAGGGGGAGATTGTAGATGCATATACTTGTAGATATATTATATGCAGGTTTTGATGATGCCAATGGAAAGAAAATGAGTTCACAAGATTGACAAAAAGAATTTGGCAAAAGAAAGAGAAAGAGCAAGGAGCAAAGGTCAATACAAGATCAAGACTACAAGTGATGTTAGATAAGTATTAGTCTAGTTAGATAAAGTGTTAAAAGAATTCTAGACTTTGCAAGTAATTTGGCCTTTAAAATAAAGTTTATGCAAAAATGTTTTATGAACCAAAATTAAGTTCAAAATAAATATTTTGAACTGGTAATCGATTACCAGTTGGAGTGTAATCGATTACCAGCAAGCATTCAACTTCTGGAATGAAATTTTGGTTCTGGTAATCGATTACCAAAACCTGTAATCGATTACCAGAGTGCAGGAAATTCAAATTTGATAGTTCAGGCACAACGGTTCGCAAAACTGAACTGTGTAATCGATTACCAAAACCTGTAATCGATTACCAGTGTTCTGTTTTTGAAATTCTTGAAGAGACATGACTTTTAATCAAGGATTACAATGTTTCATGTTCATCCTTATATATATGTGTCTTCATTTCGAAAAAATCAGGAGATTACAATGTGAAATAACAAAAAGTGAGAAACATCTTTAAGAATCATTTTGGCCAAAACATTTGCAAATTATTAAGGATTCTTATAGGAACTTCAAGTTGTATTATCTACTCTAAAAGAGAGTTCATATTGTTCAAACAATTTCTTCTCATATTGTGTGATTAAGAGAGGGTGCCTCTCGTGGTTTGTTGGTGAAACTCAACACAAGGGAAGGGGTTCCAAGGTGTGTGAGTGTTCATCTCTTGTAAAGGGTTTTACAAGAATAGTGGAAATCTCAAGTGTGTACTTGGGGACTGGACGTAGGCAAGTGGATTGGCCGTACCAGTATAAATCGTGTTTGCAATCTCTCTTCCCTTAACTCTACCTTACTTATTGCATTTACAATTTCATTATATTAAGCATTAACATTCATTCTTCATCTTTGAAAAGAACTTTTTAAGTATAATTAGGGAAAGATAATTCATTAATCGAAAAGATTAGATAGTCTCAAATAACTTAATTCACCCCCCTCTTAAGTTAGTGAGGCCACTTGTCCAACACTCTAGTGCCTCATGGTGATCTCATTGTTGAAATCCGTGAACTCTCCAGGTTGAAGTGATACTGGTCTTTCCTTAACGAAGTTACAGTTCGAAAGGGAACTAAATGCCTCTGCAGCTGCGAGACTCTTAAACTTCATGGCATCGAAGTTGGAATCATCCCGAGTCCTCTTGCCTCCTTTACCTCTCCTGGAGGTACTAGTGGTATCAGTGATCTTGGTGCGAGCCATCTGCAAAAATTCAAAATAATCAGAATTAATTCAATGCATAGAATTAAAATTTCTCGACCTAATGATCAGTACAATTATTTGTCATGCAATGTCAGGCTCAATCTAACAAAATTGTTCAATCAAATGGAATTGTTCAATGATTCATACACTAAAAACAAAGCACTAACATTTTCAATAACAACAATGTATGTGAATCAAAGAATATACCAACAGTTACCAATTTGATTGATCAATCATATCCACCATATTACCCAATGCCAAATCAACAATATCAATTAAAGCATATACATTAATGAGACCAATATACTCAAAACAGGGCATTCAATTGGTAAATGGTGTTAAGCTCAAATTAACAAATGTATTCAACAGGCATCAATGCAAAAATATTTATTCAATGGTTAATACAAAATTATAAACAAAGACAGAGTATCAATATTATTAACTAGGATATCCTGCAAAACTCACTGAGCATCAACAAGATCTCACCAATTTCGTCCCTGAACCTCAACTAGCATGTTATCACAAGCTGCATTGACAACTAATCCTAACCACATAAAGTTCTAAGAGCTTAAGTCTTCAATCCTAAAGTTCAACCATTCCAAACAGAAAACAGAGGATTTCAATCGGTAAAATCTTTTCAAAACCATAAAAATATACATGGAATAGCAAAAGGAAAAGGAAAGGAAGAGGATTTTGAGTGAAAAAGTAAAGATGAAAGGTAAGGAAGTGCAGGGGATGCTCTGAGCGAACAGGGGAAATGGTTAGAATGACCATCTCCTGCTCCATCTTTTGAATTTAAGCTGGAGCGGGCATCTGCGCTCCACCTGCACTCAGCGTAGGTGGAGCGCGTGTTTCAGTTAGCTCTGGAGCGAAAGGTTGCGCTTCACCTGCGCTGAGCGCAGGTGAAGCGCATAAAACAGAATTGAAATTGCATTTATGCGCTTCACCTGCGCTGAGCGCAAGTGGAGTGCAAAAAACAGAATGCAATTTTAATTACTTCATCAAATTTTCTGCTACTCCCCAGTTCAAAGTGTTCATCTTTCTTTTTCACACTTTTATAAATCCACTTCCTAACATTTTCTAAACTAAACAAAGAAATAAACTAACTAAAACACACAAATAGAAAAACAAAAACTGCAAAAATTAATAAATAAAAACACTAGGTTGCCTCCCAGGAAGCGCTCGTTTAACGTCATATAGCTTGACGCATGTTTTACTCAAGGAGGTGTTAACTGGAGGATGATGGTAGGTTCAGCTGATCCTCCTCCTGTTGCCTTGATCCATCCTCCAAACCATCCTTTTGTCCTATCATCAATCTCTTCATACTCTTCTTCCTCAGCTTTCGTTGATCGTTTTCTCTTCTTGAAGCGGAATTCTACCATGGATTCCTGCAGCTGCTTCTTTCTTCTTATTGGTTTTCTCTAAATATTGGGAACCTTCTTCTCCCTCTGCTTAGGAACATTTTTATAGGAAGTTTCTTTTCTTCTCACTGTTTGCAGTTGTGGTTCTGAATGAGTTATACAGATCCCATCAGTAGGATCTAACTCCAATTGGTCTGGTGGTACAACTTGGTGGGGAATTCCTATGTCTAAATGAAAGATTATACTCTCATCTTGAGAGCTGAGTTTGAATTTTCCCTAATCAAAATCAATTATCATTTTGGCAGATTTCATGAAAGATCTTCCTAAAATTAAGGGGACATCAGTATCCTCCTCCATATCCATCACCACAAAGTCTACTGGATACTCAAACTTGTCTACTTTTAGAGGTAAATCTTCAATTATCCCATAAGGATATGTTGTGGACTTGTTTGCAAGTAGCAAGGCTACATTTGCAGGTTTGAATTTAAATCTCCCAATCTTTTGAACAAAGATAAAGGCATCAGGTTGATGCTAGCTCCAAGATCTTGCAATGCCTCTGTGACTGGTAGAGTACCAACAGTGACCGGTATAGTGAATCTGCCTAGATCTAATGATTTCTCTGGTTTGTAGATCCCATCTGACTTTTCTACCTTCTCATCAACTTCCTCCTGATCTATATCTGATTGGACACATCTTTCCACAATATCCTCATCTAGCAGCTCCTCTTTAGATGTTAAGTCATCCTCCAAATCACTTCCCTCTAATATGTTACTATTTGTAGTAACTGCATCGCACTGCTCTTTGGGATTTGTTTGGGTGTTAGCAGTAAATTGTCCCTTATTGTGCTCTGCAATATCCTTTGCTAACTGGCCAACTTGTGTCTTTACAAGCCTAAGCGTTGCATCTGTATTATTTTTATAGGCTTCAAAAGACTGTATAAAGGCATCAATTTTCTCATCTAGTTTTGACAACCTGTCATTCATTGGATTATAGTTTTGTTGCTGTTGCTGATGATAAGGGGTTTGCCTATTGGAATTCTCTGTATCTTGTCTCCATCTAGAGTTGTTGTTCTGATTAATTCTCCAACCTTTTGAATAATTATTTGAATATTGGTTGTTGGAGAAATTTCCTGGCCTTCCTTGTTTGCCCATATAGTTGACTTGCTCTTCCTGGATGTCTTGATAAGAACAATGACCATTATGATGGTCTCCTCCACAAAAATCATAAGTCAATTGTGGGGATGGGCTTGGATGAGACTGTATTACATGCAACTGCTGAGGAAGTGTATTCATCTTCTTGGTAAGTGCTTCTAACTGTGGAGTAATGAGCTTTTGCTAAGCTAAGAGTGCATTATTACTGTTTAGCTCTAACATTCCCTTCTTCTGAATTGGTTGTCTCCCTTGTTGAGCTTGCTGATCATTCGGTGTAAAATTATCAATTATTCTAGTGGCATGCTCTGCATCCACTGTCATAATTGTGCCTCCTACTGCAGCATCTATGAGCATCTTTGTGTCAGGTCTGAGTCCATTGCAAAAGATGTTTAGTTGCGCAATATCCTCGAGACCGTGGTTGGGACACTTTCTCTGCAAAGATTTGAATCTCTCTTAGGCTTCACATAATGGTTCATCTATTCCTTGCCGGAATGTGAAGATATTTGACTTCGCCTTGATATAGCGAGATGGTGGAAAGAATCTTTTCAAGAATTTATCTTCCATAACGCTCTAACTAGTTTGACTTTGATTGGGATGTGACTTCAGCCATTCCTTAGCTTTACCTATCAAATAGAAAGGGAATAAACGTAAGTAAACAGATTCAAGTTCACCTTCCTCAAAACCCATGGTACCAATCAATTCATAAAAAGTAGAGAGAGGAGTATGTGGATCCTCATGATCCAATCCTTTGAATTGATGGGCACTAATTAGACTTAGGAATGCTGGCTTCATCTCCAAAGATTTTGCAGTATTGGGTACGACTATGCTTTAGAAATAGCATGGTTCTTGTTGCATGACATAGTCTCCTAATACTCTTCTTTGTGGGATTGGTTGTCCTTCTCCAGCCATATCTTCACTCTTTACTTCACTTGAGAGAATGTTGAAATTTTTTCCTTGATTTCTTCTTTGTCTTCTCCTCCTGTTTCTACTCTTGTTCCTTCTAGATGTCCTTTCTATTTCAAGATCAAATATCAATTGATTTTGAGACACTTGTCCTCGCAAGAGCATAAATCAAGAGACTTGAACAATGGTTAGTTCGGAAGAGAGGAATAAAAAAATAAAAAATAAAAAATAAATAAATTTTCCTAAAAATTAAAAATCCTAAAAAAAGAAAAATAAAGAATTTAAATAAAACAAATTAAAATTAAAATTCCTAAAATAAAAAGAAAAATAAAAATAAAAGAAAAAATAAAAAATATTCATAACTTGATAAGATAGACCTCCCGAGAATTAAAATTTGAAACACCGTTCCCTGGCAACGGCGCCAAAAATACTTGTTGAGATCTTGGCAAGCGTACCAATATCACAGCAGTATAATTGTAAGTAAGAGAGTTGTCGTATCCACATGGAACGGTACAAAAATAAATCCTAGTGATCACACTTATCAAGTAAGGGCTGATTTGAAAGTTTGTTTGTGAAGATTGCAATTTAAATTTAAAAAAAAGATAAGAGGGAGATTTTGGATAAGATCGAGCAAGATAAGGAACTAAGATTGAACTTCGTCTATCGCACCCCTCTTGTATTTTGGAAATCAATAATATTCATGAATTTGTAATCATAAATATTGAAGCACAAATAAATATTATTTCATAAAAGGTTCCCACAGATATGAAATACTCAGAAACAATTCATGCAGGTTCCCATTGTCACAAATTGCCCTGGTTGAAGAACAGTTGTTAAAGTTATCAATTCATCCTGGTTCCCACAGTGACAAATTGAGTTTTTCTCCAATCGGATTTCATAAACCCTATTCCTAGCGCATTTAAGAAATCGCATCATAACTCCGGTACACAGACAGAAGTTAAGCATTAAGAGTAGAATAAAAACACCAATATTATGAAAACAAAGATTCATAAAAATAAAGAACAATTAGGGATTGAATAGACTACATTTAATCCTAAAGGAGAGTTTAGCTACTTATGGTAGCCATTATAAACCAATAGAGACTGTCACACTTTTCTCTAGCTCCAGATCTGCTCAACGGCTCCATATCTCTTTGATGCCTAAACCTGACTGCTAACAGTCCTATAAATAGTGTTCTGACGGGCTTTTGAGACTCTGCTTGAGGCCCATTAAAAATTAGATTCTGTGTTCCTGCGCTCCACTTGCGCTCAGCGCAGGTGGAGCGCAGATCTCCAAATCTGCTTTCCTGATTTTCCTCTTTTTATCTTGTGCTGTTCTTATCCTTATCTGTTGCTATCTCGATGTTATATTTGAATTTTAGCCTTTTATCTGTGAAAATCAACAAAATCTTTATCAAAATAGCATCAAATTCAAATTTGATTTAAATAATTACAAGAATCGCACTTTAAGCCAAAAAGGGATAAATTGGGGTATAAATTCATCATTTTGCCCTTAATAAGTGTTATAGTTAAATATGGTTTTTACATTAATTTAACACTTATCAACAGTCCTCGTAATTTGTTTGTTGAGTAGAAACGAACTTATAGTTAGTTAGTTATTCTATTGCAAATATATCTAATTATATAAAAAACACTTCTAAGCATAATTCTTCCTTAAAAATGTGGACAACGCTCAGTCGTCTACCTAACCACCACCCTTTTTTGTTGTGTGGCCATAAAAAGCTCATTGGGACATACATCCCGCCCATGCTGTTGAGCCTACATAGAAAAATTACACTAAATTATTTTAATTACAAATACAGAAATAATATAGAAGAGTAGGTTTTTACATACCATATCCAGAGCCACCTGAATGTGAGCCTTGCGACCCATGGTGTGGACTGCTCCGCCTCGACGAGGAGCCTACACAGAAAAATTACACTAATTAATTATTTTATTTACAAATACAAAAATAATATAGAAGAGTAGGTTTTTACATACCATGTCTAGCGCTATCTCAATGTGAGCCTTGCGGCCCGTGGTGTGGACTGCTCCGCCTCGACAACAAGTCGATTCCTCTTGTTATGAGCGAACTTCCCCTTGAACTCGTAAGAGGCTCAGTAGACCAAAAGACCCTCCCAGGCCTCGTCACCACACCAAGTGGGCTTAGTCTCACTCATCCTTGTCTTGTTCAGCATATCTCGAAGGCGTCTTGCAATCCTTTGCTCGTACACCTTCTTAATTTAGGCCTCATCCTCAGGGGCCCAAGTAACTTTACTCTCCAAAAAAAAACTTTTAGGGTAAGTCATTTGAAAATGTCATAACTTGCGAAAAATAATGTAAAATGAAGGCATTTTACCGTAAACTCCTCCCACCACTTGTCCCTTACATCCTTCGGGGTGACCTCCCACAAATAGTGAGGACCCCCAGAATTGTGATCGGATTGCATGACCAATGGCCGGGCGCGATGAGGGGGGTTGTTAGGCACCCAACTGCAATCAGATGATAACTCTACCGTGAGGGCCCCGCTCATGATCGACACTAAAGCTGGCACCCCGGTGCGGAGGATGTTGTACATCAGGCTTGGGGTCAGCCTCGTCATCAATGTCAGCTTAGGGGTCGCCTTCACCCTCATGGTTAGAAAGATGTGGCAGGTCATCCTGCACCTCGGGGGCAACCTCCTGATATCCCGGAGTAGGGATGAACGTCATTGGGTCCATGAAGGCTGCAGCTGATGCAGCAGATTGGGCAACTTCTGTAGGGGTGGGCACCACGTACGGTGCAGGGGCCGAAGAAGAAGGTCACTCTAGAAGTTGATGAGGGAGAGTATTGTTGGTACTCTCCTGACGTTCGTGAGCTGCCTGTGCAGCAAGCTCGCCCGAAGGGATGGATGAACCTCCCTCTAATTTGTGGGACCTTTTGTCCACCTCGACCACGCATACGAGGCATATTTATCTATTTTAATAAGTTTAAATTAAATATTAAAAAACATACCTATAACAATAAAAAAATATAAACAAAACAAAACAACAATAATCATCCTATAAACATTTCTAAATCATATTTTAATTTAATAACTAAATCTAATAAAATACTTTAATTTAACATTTTTAATCTAAATAAAATAAACTATTTAAATAAATTAAAGAACTAAAATAATTTCCTATATAATTAAATATCTATATAACTAAAATAACTACATATATAATTAAATACCTACATAATTAAATAACTACATAATTAATTAAAAAATTACTTGGACAGAGGCTAATGGTGGTGGACGGCGGAGGAGGAGGAAAAGGGACAGAGGGGTGGCTATTGGAGCTTCTGATCGGTTCAAAATGAACCTTTACGAGGGAAAGTGTTTAATCAGTGAGGAATTGAAGTTGAGAGAGGGGGAGAAGGGAGTAGGTGGCCAGAGGAGGGGGCTGCAGGAGAAGAAAAGAGGAGGAAGGAGGAAGAAGAAGAGGGGGGAAAGAATTTTGTGCGCTAAGTTTTAAACTTAGCATTGGCCTGCCGTTGCAAAGTTAAAAATATACACAGACGCGCCAATTTTAATTTTTAACTAAAAACATAGCGTCAGCTTGGTCCCCGCTACATATATTTTTTAATTTTCAGAAAAAAAAAGATTTTTTCATTATAGCGACGACCAGTAGCGATGACTTAGTGTTAGTTCCACAGGAAACACTAGAAGGGGGGTTGAATAGTGTTTTGAATATTCTGACCATTTTGGAAACCTTGAAAATAAATTACGAAGCCATTAAGACATATTAAAGTGAAAAACTTAAAACCAAAGTTAATACACAAATGCGGAAGATAAGAATGACATATTTTGATAAACTTAGAGACTATGAAAAGTTTAAAAGAACATTGACTTGCTTGGACTCTTAATTAATTAATCTTAATCATTCAAATGCATCTCAAGATACCCTTTGAAAGATACTACAGAAAATCTTTTCAGAACTGTTTCTGAACTACTTCAGATGATTGGTAATCGTCTGAAGTATACTTCTAACTTTTGAATTGAGACCTTTTCAATTCCACTTCAGAGAGTTATTTCAGAAGTTCTTCAAAGTACATTTTCTGTAATACTTCAAATGATATGAGATCAGCTGAAAGATTTATTAACCTTGGAAAACTTATTTTATTGAAATTGTTGAATTAAGTTTATTATGAAAAATACTGTTCAATCCCTTTCAGAAATATAAAGCTGTAAATTAAAGAGTTTAAGGGAAAGAAGACCTAGCCAAGAATTTATCCTGGTTCACCCACCAAACTAGTGAGCTACATCCAGTCCCAGGGCAAACCACCACTGGCTTTTCCACTATCTGAATCACAGATACAAGTATTCTTTCTACAGCCTCTTCAGGCTCAACACAAGTATTCTTTCATTTTCAACTGCCTCTCCAGGAAACTCATGTAGTATTCTTTTACACACAAGCCTCTCCAGGCTTTACAAGTATTCGTTCTTACAGAGCCTCTCCAGGCTCAACATCAAGTATTCTTTCTTACAGAGCCTCTCCACGCTCAACACAGAGTATTCTTTCTTACACCAAGCCTCTCCAGGCTCTCACAGAGTATTCTTTTTACAAAGCCTCTCCAGGCTCAACACAGAGTATTCTTTATTCCTCTAAGCCTCTCCAGGATCTCAGATACATAACGTGTTTACAACTCAATCTAAGTTTAAGTTCGTTAGAATCATAAACTCAGATTCTTCTTGTACAAAGTGATTACTGAGTCTAACTCATAATATATGACTTATAATCTAAGTACAAGGATAAGACAGAGATACAATAATATGAATTAGGTACAATCTCGTCTTCTAAGTGAGGTACATCTCCCTCAACCAATTGGCTAAGTAAGATATGAAATTATGCTTCAGCCATTTCTATGGTGGACTTCAATGTCCCCAGTTTGGTTGACTTGATTGGTCTACATGATTGTCAATTAGTTTCGACCAACTTTTGGTTAGAAATCAGCCAACACCAATCAACCAATATGCCAACCTTGCTAACTACTTCAAAGTCTTTCTCGAGGCTATTTATATGTTCTGATGAAATATAGCCGTTGAAGACTTCTTGGTTACCGTTTGAGAAGAAGTGATTTTGGCTCAAGTAGCCGTTGTGAAATAGCTTCTCTAAACGGTTGCTTCTTCTTAAGCAGAATAGGTGTGCAGAAAACTTAGCTCTGACACACTACTGATAAGCTCTTTTAATTTTGAGAGATATTCCTTAGTCAGATGGGTGTCTTATTTTCTATCTCTCTTCTTCTGCTTTTCTGATCCTCTGATCTTTCTGTAAATGTGAGGATGTATCCGTTGAGTTTGTCCTTTAGCCCGAAATGTGCAAGCTTCCTATTTGCTCAGCTTTTGACATTCTGTTGCTTTCTCCTTTCTTTCTTGATCAGAGTTCATAGCTAATATTTGAATAATATCTTAGCCATTTGAACAACTGATATTTACTTTTGTTGAGACTTCTCATATTGGACTTTGTTCAAGTAATAAGTATTGAGAGTCTTCAAAATCCAAAATATGTTTAGAGAGTACGAGTGTTCAGATGATTTAAATTCTTCACATATTTTCAGATGATTTGTAAGCTTTCACCTTGATGGATTGTCTCAATAGATTTCATCTGCTTCATTTCTTCTTCATTCATAGAATTCATTCAGCAAGATTCTTTCTTCTGTTAAGAGTTGCTTCTTCTCTTCTTCAGACGATTCAGCCTTTGTTCTTCTTTTTGACTTTTCTGGTTCTTCTGATACATAGATGAATAAAGATGTTGAATTAAATATCTTTAGCTCAAACATCCTTTTCATCATTTTCTGGTTCAGATTTCTGATTTGCTTTTGGGAAGTAGCAAGTGCAGTAAGTCTGTGTACACAGTACTCTTTTTGTTGCAGGTGCAACAGCTTTTGCAGAATTTCCTCATTTGTGCAAGTCTTTTGATCGAGGCAGAAAAGTATGCCCTACTCTTGTGCTGAAATGATATAAACCATTGGATAGAGTGTTCTTCATGCTTGACAAGTCTTCACGAGATCACTTCTTGATTCTGTCACTTTCGGCTTTCAGATTACTTTTGTTCAGCTTCAATTCTTCAGATGATAGGAGAGTTCTTCAGATGACTGAGTTTAGTTCTTCTTTTCAGATTCTGTTGTTGCTTTATCTTCTGATTCTTACTTCGTTTTTCTTCTGATCTTCTTTTTATTATTTTTTTCTGATCTTCTTCTGATTTGTTCTTCTTCTGATCTTCTTCTTCTGATTTGTTCTGGTCTTCTTCTTCTAATGAATTGTTCTTCTTCTAATTTTGTCTTCAAATGAATATTCCAACCTGTAACACAATCAGTAAAACAATACCTTTCTCAGTAGAACCTGCTTATATGATCTTATTTGTTAATCATTAAAACTTAAGGATGCTAAGTCTTAAGCCAAGTTTGAATGCTCAACTTGATTTATAGACTTCACAATCTCCCCCTTTTAATGATGACAAATCAGATATGTATAACTCCCCCTGAGAAGAACATTAAAGTTTTTAAAGCTAATTGTTAACTTCTTAGAAATCTGTTATTAGCCTTTTAAATACCAAAATTGTTCGATACCACTTGTTATTTAACTTATTACAAATATCAATTGTTATTTAATTACACCGGGTGTTTAAAGCTTCTTAGATACCACTTAGTAACTGTTTTAGTTTCACCAATTGTTACTTGTTGACTATATTATATTCCAAGAATTTAAAGCTTCACAGATACCAATTTTTAGAAAAATTTTAATGGTTCACAAATACCACTTGTTAGAATTTAACTATTATTATTATTGTTATGTTTTCTTATTAACTTTCGAATGTTTGTTATCTTCTGAGTTTCTTACCAATTGTTATCTTCTGAATTTCTGAACTTATTACATTTTGAATAGTTATATATATTTCTCCCCCTTTTGTCATAGATTAAAAAGGTTTTGTTTTAATTTTTCTGCTCCTTTATTATCTTTCTGATTTTTTATACCAAATTGTTAGAAACAAACCAATTGTTATATACCAATTTGTTATGAGTTATTTGATGTTATGATATGTTGTTGTTATGAAAGTTAATACCAACTGTTAAAAAAAACTTTAAGATACTGATGGCTATTAATTGTTGGACTTAAGATTTATACTTAGTTAAGATTTTTATGCCAATTGTTAATTGATTAAAAGAAATATCAAATGTTAACCAGATGATGGAAGTTATTAAACTTAAATTTTATATCTTCTTAAACAAGAGATTCTGAAACAGAAATAGAGACATACATATATGTACAGAAATACATTCTGAAATAAAAAAAATACATTCAAAACAAACAAAAATACACAGAGAAAAACAAGACTTTTATTTACAAAGAAAATATTTGAAAAACTCAAAATACATTTATCGTCGCTACCCTCTCTTGATTCTTATGAAGGCTGAGGCATAGCCCTATAGCTTCATTCATCTCTTTTAGAGCTACCCTTGCTTCCTTGGCTGTAAAGCCTCAGAAGTGCCTCTTGAGCCCGTGTTCTCCTCCAAACCGTGCGATCTGCACGCAGTCTCCTTGTGACAACTGAAACAGTGGAGGTGCATCATTTAACACAGTGTTTTGACCACCGGCCATAACCTTAATCCTAAGGACCACATTTGAAGTGGTTCCCATCATAAGATTGGCTATTCTGGGATCTCTCAGTGGTCTTCCAGTGCAACTGTGATGCAACAAGATCACCATGGTCCAAGTGTAGAGAAACGGGTTTTCAAATGAACCCTTTCCCTTACTCATCATTCCATTCATCATCCAAGATGACTTGATCTTTGCCTCCACGTGTTCCAGAATTCCTTTCTCTGCTTTCCTTTGCTTCTTCATCATCCTTCTTAGAGCAACACACTCAGAGTCTTGGACAAAGCTATAGAGGAGCTTTGAAGATGTGAGTTTGTGTAAAGAGCTCTAGTGAATTTATAGGTTTTTGAAGCAGGGGTAAAAGAGAGAAGTAAGGAGATTGAATCTTTTGGATTGTTGTTCACGGGATACATATGGGCTCGGGTAGCTTTAATGATGACAGTTTCAGACCTTGGGAGTATCGAAACGTACATCATTGATTGGTCATAGATGAAGCACTATAGTCATAGGAATCTGAGTTAATAGTGTTGATAAAGAAAGTTTTGGAAAACATTTCTGAAAGAAGATAAAAAAAGAGATACACAAATACATGTTCGAAAACACTTTTGAAACACTTTTTGAGAAAAAGAGAAGAAAAGAGATAGATAAATAAATAAATAAATAAATAGGGGAAAACATTTTAAAAGGAAACTTTAAAACAAACTTTTCAGACGCAGCATAAAAGAAAACACAAAACAAAGTTTTTATGGTTATTATCTGAGAAATTTTAAGTCTTTTAAGTTTTGCTTATTAAAGGGTTCAAAGTTTTACTTGAGTTTAATTTTCCCAGATATCTAAGTTATAGGGTGAAGTGATGTTACCATTAGATCTGCTTATTGTTCTATGGTTGGAAGGATGCATTTCTGACACCCAACTTTTCTTCAAAGACTTTTTCTCCTTCTGAAGTTGCTTGTTGTCAGCATGTTTACAATATGCTTTTTGTCCTTTGTGCTCCAAGAGATTCCTTTAACCATCATCTTGACCTATCCCTCATGGATTGAGATAGACTTGCATGATTATAATATCAACCATCGTAACATTCCTGACCCACAATTTCATTAAGTTCACTTGGAACTTTCTGATCAGGTTCAACAAATGAGGATGATATCTTGTCATACTTGTCTCTCAAGTTTTGAGGTAGTCTTAGAGTGTTGAATATTAATCACCTTAGTATTTCCGACCCACAATTTCAGTAAGTTCATTGAGAACCTTCTGAACAGGTTCAGAAAGTGAAGACGATGTTGTATTAAATACTCTATTTGATGATGTTTTCTTCAGAAGTTCAGCTTTTAAGAAGATTTTTAATTTCTGTTATCTGCATCAAACACAACAAGAAATACCTTTCAGCAACATCTGGTTATTTTACAACATTTGTTAATTGTTAGAGAAATATTTTTAGTGAAATCATTTTAACTCTACCATTTTGTTACATTATTTATTTTATCTAGTTAGTGAAATCAATTGTTGATAATTAAATTAAAGATTCAATTAAACATGCACAGATAAAAATATAGAAACGCATTAACACAGCTAAGAAGAAACTTAAACACTTAATAAATAAACTACTAGCAAAAAGAAATTCAAATTTTATTATATAAAAAAATGTTTAAACAAAGAACATTGAGAATTAATGACAAGACACAAGCAGATCATTGATCATCAGAATGGTCCTCATCAGCCTCTTCTTTTTCAGCCCTGAGCTTTTGAAGCTCCTTCTCAGCAGCTCTTAATCTTTTTGCAAGTCGAGAAACCCTACCATTCACCTTCTTCAGATAGTATGCACCCAACATCATCCTTTTCCTTTTACGAGTCTTCAGGTGGGTAGCATTCCTTTCTTCTTCATTGCATGGAGCAAAGACAGGATGAACCACCACTTGATTCTCTGGAGCTTCTTCTCTTTTAATTTGCGTCTGGTCCAACTCAGCATATGCTTCCGGAGTGAAGAAGTCAGGAGATGGTTGGTCAAATAGACTTTCCACTGGAAAGCCCTTGT
Organism: Sesbania bispinosa; assembly: GCA_026901365.1. Taxonomy (NCBI): domain Eukaryota; kingdom Viridiplantae; phylum Streptophyta; class Magnoliopsida; order Fabales; family Fabaceae; genus Sesbania; species Sesbania bispinosa. Next base: position 95,553 of record QLOH01000547.1, on the reverse strand, counting down.
GCATGAGAATTTTCATGATCAAGGTGTTGTGAGGGTAAAAGTTCTCATTTCCCATCTCATCTCTGAAGGACATCTGAAACAACAACACCCAAGGGAGATTGATTTTCTTCTTCGTCAGCAGATGTCCCAACACAAACCTTTCCATCAGATTGATTACCAGATTGTTTCTTCCTCGAGAAAGAATACAACAGTTTAGAACAACAAGAAGTGCTCTGGGAGTGCTCAGAAGTTGAGAAGGCCTGAAAGGAGCTAGCCATCTTCTTCCAAAGAGATGTTGATCAAATACAAAGGTTCCACCATGAATGGATTCCCACCTTTGAAAGTATTGTTCTCCTCTGTCCGGTACACCAATCACCTCAGCAATCAGTTTGATGTCCATAAATAACGATCTTCCTATCACCTTCGTTTCAATTCCAGTCCTTCCTGGTTCAAATATGATCTTGACATTGTTCCAAAATTCTAGTATGCTTTCCTCATGCCAAGAGGAGGAGATGTTGTTGAAAAATGGGGTCCACCCAACAGCGTCAAAGAATTCAGAAATCTTGTAGTCAGCTTCATCAAATTCTGAGAGTATAACCAGTTTGCAGGGAATGATTCTCTTGTCAAATACGGAAGGATTTGAGTTGCTTGATGATGCAGTCATGTTTTCCATGGACAAGGATAGAACTGTTGATCTTTCAGAGATAAAGATGCTTGAGGAACTTTTGCCTTTTAGAGAACGGATTGAATGAAGTGCAATTTCCATGTTGATCTTCCAATCCTTTTAAATAGGTAACCAGGCGTGCCTCCAGCATTGATGAGAGACGGTTACATGCACTGAACCGGTATGGAGTGTTGTGCATCGTGCCAATTATGAGAAACCGGTTGATGATTCAATGATTCACGTTGCGCCGTATTACATTTATTCACATAATGATTAACATAAACGACTCTTCAACTAATATGCATATGACACACATGACATGCAACAATTTATTTTCACACAAATATAAACATGCATGCATTAACAATTTCAATATCATAATGTAAATCACACAGCAGTTTAATAACTATATTTAAACTAAACTAGGATAGGAAAGATGTTACCCGTATGTGTTCTCACATGAATGTACTTTCCTTTTTCCATCACGTCCTTCTGAAAGATGCCTTAATTGCATGAATAATGAGTTTTAAGAAAATGATTTTCCTTTTCTCATTATCATTCTTCAGAGTTGCTTGAGCTTGGTGAGATTTCCATCTTCTGAGGATCTACTCCTTCTGCATTTGTTAGATGATCAAGCCGAAGGTGAGCTCTGATACCAATTGTTAGTTCCATAGGCAACACTAGAAGGGGTGTTGAATAGTGTTTTGAATATTCTTACCATGTTGGAAATCTTGAAAATAAATTACGAAGCCATTAAGATATATTAAAGTGAAAAACTTAAAACCAGAGTTAATACACAAATGCGGAAGATAAGAAGAACATATTTTGATAAACTTAGAGACTATGAAAAGTTTAAAAGAACATTGACTTGCTTGGACTCTTAATTAATTAATCTTAATCATTCAGATGCATCTCAAGATACCTTCTGAAAGATACTACAGAAAATCTTTTCAGAACTGTTTCTGAACTACTTCAGATGATTGGTAATCGTCTGAAGTATACTTCTAACTTCTGAACTGAGACCTTTTTAATTCCACTTCAGAGAGTTATTTCATAAGTTCTTCAAAGTACATTTTCTGTAATACTTCAAATGATATGAGATCAACTGAAAGATTTATTAATCTTGGAAAACTTATTTATTGAAATTGTTGAATTAAGTTTATTATGAAAAATACTGTTCAATCCCCTTCAGAAATATAAAGCTGTAAATAAAAGAGTTCAAGGGAAAGAAGACTTAACCAAGAATTTATCCTGGTTCACCCACCAAACTAGTGAGCTACATCCAGTCCCAGGGCAAACCACCACTGGCTTTTCCACTATCTGAATCACAGATACAGGTATTCTTTCTACAGCCTCTGCAGGCTCAACACAAGTATTCTTTCATTTTCAACTGCCTCTCCAGGAAACTCATGCAGTATTCTTTTACACGCAAGCCTCTCCAGGCTTAACAAGTATTCTTTCTTACAGAGCCTCTCCAGGCTCAACACAGAGTATTCTTTCTTATACCAAGCCTCTCCAGGCTCTCACAGAGTATTCTTTCTTACAAAGCTCTCCAGGCTCAACACAGAGTATTATTTATTCCTCCAAGCCTCTCCAGGCTCTCAGACACATAAAGTGTTTACAAATCAATTTAGGTTTAAGTTCGTTAGAAATATAAACTCAGATTCTTCTTGTACAAAGTGATTACTGAGTCTAACTCAGAATATATGACTTACAATCTAAGTACAAGGGTAAGACAGAGATACAATAATATGAATTAGGTACAATCTCGTCTTCTAAGTGAGGTACATCTCCCTCAACTAATTGGCTAAGTAAGATATGAAATTATGCTTCAGCCATTTCTCTGGTGGACTTCAATGTCTCCAGTTTGGTTGACTTGATTAGTCTACATGATTGTCAACTAGTTTCGACCAACTGTTGGTTAGCAACCAGCCAACACCAATCAACCAATATGCCAACTCCAATCAACCAATATGCCAACCTTGCCAACTACTTCAAAATCTTTCTCGAGGCTATTTATATGTTCTGATGAAATATAGCCGTTGAAGACTTCTTGGTTACCGTTTGAAAAGAAGTGATTTTGGCTCAAGTAGCCGTTGTGAAATAGCTTCTCTAAACGGTTGCTTCTTCTTAAGCAGAATAGGTGTGCAGAAAACTTAGCTCTGACACACTACTGATAAGTTCTTTTAATTTTGAGAGAATTTCCTTAATTAGATGGATGTCTTCTTTTCTATCTCTCTTCTTCTGCTTTTCTGATCCTCTGATCTTTCTGTAAATGTGAGGATGTATCCATTGAGTTTGTCCTTTAGCTCGAAATGTGCAAGCTTCCTTTTTGCTCAGCTTTTGACATTTTGTTGCTTTCTCCTTTCTTTCTTGATATGAGTTCATTGCTAATATTTGAATAATATCTTAGCCATTTGAACAACTGATATTTACTTTTGTTGAGACTTCTCATATTGGACTTTGTTCAAGTAATAAGTATTGAGAGTCTTCAAAATCCAAAATATGTTCAGAGAGTATGAGTGTTCAGATGATTTAAACTCTTCACATATTTTCAGATGATTTGTAATCTTTCACCTTGATGGATTGTCTCAATAGATTTCATCTGATTCATTGCTTCTTCATTCATAGAATTCATTCAACAAGATTCTTTCTTCTGTTAAGAGTTGCTTCTTCTCTTCTGTTGGGATTTGATTTTCAATTGTTTCGAATTCTACAAGTGACAAGTATATGATGCCATTTCGAATTTACAGAAGAGGTTAAAATTACCTTATTTCGAAATTTGATAATAAGTCTGTTAACTTAGAAAAATTCTTGAGTGAAGTTAACACAAAAAGACTTTAGAATTTCGAAAAGAAGATAAATGTGAATTCGAGAAATAATACATTACAGGTATTCCAAAAAAGGTAAATGATAGTTCTTTTATTCATGATCCAAATTCGAATTACATTATTTGGAATACATTGGAAATACATTAGAAAGGAAACTATCCTATGTGCCTAAAATATTAGAAAGGAAACTATACTAAACTAGAATGAGTACTTGACTCATGCCTAACATGCCTCTTTATCCTCATCCTCCTCCACAAGCTTTAATAGAGCCAACACAAAGAAGAATTCTTTCTTCAATCTGTTGAACTATCTTCAACTTGGGGAAGAAATCAAGGTTAGCATGGTAACTAATAAATAGATTCATTCATTATGTAAACGAACCTATATTTGGCTACTATGTACAATCCAAAAGAAAACTTTCATAGAGAAAGGATGGAAAAACCAATAGCTTTGGCTATTTCGTCAATCCCATAAAAAATGAAATCATTCCAGATTGGATTGTACGCAATAGCCAAAGAGATTAATTTCTCCATATTCTTTGAAGAGATTCTTTAAGAGAATTTAGAAAAGAAAAGAGAAAAGAATGAAGAATTGTGAAAAGAATGTATAAATTACTCCTATTTATAGGAGTAAAAAGAGGTAAGTGTCATTAATAAGACCATTTTAACGTCTAATGAAAAGAATTCTCATAATAAAGTTCAATGGACGGTGGCCGATGGTCTTTATGACTTTGAATTAGCCAAATAAAATTTGACACATGGCACGGAGAAGAGTATAATCAAGTCTCGAAAATGAGAATAGATTCATTGATTTCAAGTATCAAGAAAGACTAAGTCTTGTAAGTTAAAGATGTTCTCGAATCCATGAAGCCAAGATTCCAGAAAGAAGAGTTAGAGTAACCAGAAAGAAGATTTCGAGAAATCAGAGAGCAAGATTTCGAGAATTATAGGCAGATACTCGAAAATAAAATATCTGAAGAATTAGAAAGATTTCGAAATTCTGGAAGTAAATTTTCGAGAAAACAGAAGGCAGAAAATCGAAAACAAGGTTCTTGAAGACTTAGCCGATTTCTGAATCATGAAAGACTCTTTTGAGAAAACAGAAAAGAGCAGAAAAGCAGTTAATGGAAATTACAGAAGTTTGCTGATCAAGGATAGGTGGCAACATCCCAATGGAAGTACTTTGAAAAGTGCAAGGATCAGAAGCAGTTTTCTGGTTAGCAGAAAACGTGGCAAGCATGCATGCTGCCAACATATAGGGCTAGATGATGTGTCAAATGTGCATTAGTTAGCCGTTAGAATTAGGAAACTATAAATAGGTGAACTTTTGATGTAAAAAAGGTTGGCATTTCATTACACTCATACCCTTAAACACCTTTACGTCCGATCACACTGCGACCAACAGGTTTACAAGGATTGATTGTATGTGATGAACCCATCCACTTTTATCTTTATGAAATTTCGTCTTTCAATTACTTTATTTTCTGCACTTTATGTTCTTCGTTTTTATCTTTTAAGCAATTTTCTTTCTTTATCTTGAAATTTGCGTTCATACATTTGTGGATTTAAAAGAAGTCAAGTAAAATTTTAGAACTTTGATAAAATTCTGAATCAAGTGGTTCTATTTCTTTGGAAAAGATAGGCTTTGATAAAATTCTGAAGTAAACTCTTTGAAACTTATCAATTCTGGATTTCTGAAACTTAAACATTTGATTTGGTGAAATTCTGTACCAATCAACCATTTCTTTCAAGAAAATTGAACTTTTCGAAAGTCTTTTGATAAATCAAAAACACCATAAATCTACTTTTTAAAAGAGTCCCGTAAGAGGATCTGATTCTAATCCCTAGATTGTTCTTAGAATCAAAGTGATTAAAATTTAATTTTCGAGATTAGATTTTTTCACCACAAACAAATTGGTACGCCCAGTGGGACAAATTGCCAAAGAGTAGTGTGTGTTATGATTTTCTAAAAAAATTTTTTTTCTTGCATGCGTTTGAGAAGTGGGAGAACAATTTCTGTTCAAATGGTTAACAATTCAAGACAAAATGCAAATGGAAACAACAATAGGGATAATACTAATGTTACGAATTCTGAGAATTTGTCACCCCAAAGAATTGAGTCTGTAAACAACAATGAGAATGGGGCAAATGGGAATAGTAGTGTTAACAGAGAACAATCATCAACTGCTACTACAACTACTACTACTATGCCAGAGCCTGTAATAAGTCAAATTGGTTCTACTATCCCTATACCCAATTTTGTTTCTATGTCTCAAAATGGACAACCAGTGTATGGGTTGCCATATGGATTCGTCCCAAATTCGGGGACAGCCCCACCAACTATGTCAACAGTAGGTCCTACAGTTACTCGTGGACCCATTTTTAATCCCTTTGTGGGAAGTTCTTCTTCATCTATTACAAATTCTACGTTGCAAACTTTAAGGCAACAAATGGATGAAAGTAACCATGAAATGGTGAATATGTTGATAAGACAAATGGCCACAGTGTTTGATCCACTAGTACAAACAACAAATACCAATTATAATTTGTTGGCTAGGCAAATGGAGAGGATTGCGGATGTGTTTGGAGCACCCATAGATCCTATGGTAAGACAAGTGGCTAATGTGAATCCCCCTGTGAATCAAGGGGATCAAAATAATCAAATACCAAATCCTGTCAATCCTGTCGAAAATAGGGAAGAAAATGCTCCTAGAGTTATCCTGAATAGAAATCAAAATGCTGACAAAATCCTCGAAAGGATAAGAGCAAATAACTTAGGGGGGCAACAAAATGTTGTTGGAATTGTTGAACAAGTCCTGAATAGACATGGATTCAATGTAGGATTTGCGAATCATCCTTATGTAATGTCTCCTTTTACCCAGATGGTGTTACAAATTGAATTGCCAAGGGGATGGAAAGTTCCCAAATTTACTAAATTTTCTGGAGAAGTAGGAGAATCTACTGTCGAACACATTGCTCGATATCAAATCGAATCAGGTGATTTGGCAAATAATGAAGAATTGAAAATGAAATTTTCCTAGTTCTTTGACCAAAAATGCTTTCACTTGGTTTACAACTCTTTCCCCAAATTCGATTCATTCATGGAATCAATTAGAAAGAAGTTTTCACGAACAATTCTTTCGAGGGGAAACAAAAGTTACTCTTATGGATTTAGTAAACATTAAGAGATCTTCGAATGAATAGATTGATGACTATTTAAATAGATTTAGACAAATGAAAGCTAGGTGTTTTACTCAGATTCCTGAATATGAGTTAGTCCAAATGGCTGCAAGAGGATTAGATTATTCAATTCGAAAGAAATTGATCAATCAACAACTTAGAGATATGGTCCAGTTGGCTGATAAGGTTAGGCAAATTGAACATCTGAAGAAAGAAAAAGAAAGGTTCAGAAAACCTGACAAATATCTTTCGAAAAGATAAAATAGCATATTTGGAATTATCTGATGATAGTGATTTCGAATACGATATAGAAGATAATGATGTTCATGTAGCAGAACTTAAGCCAGGACCTCCTTATGTTTGTCAATCTTTGAAACCTAGTGGAAATTCTAGTAATGATACTAAAGATAGTTTTCCTAATAAAAAATATGGTTTCGACATTTCGAAAGCAAATCAGATTTTCAATATATTGATAAAAGACAAACAAATAACTCTAAGTGATGACCATAAAATTCCTTCTCAAGAACAGAGAAGAGGTCGAAAGTATTGTAAATATCATCATACTTATGGACATTGGACTAATAGTTGTGTTCGTTTCAGGGATATTATTCAAGAAGCTATCAAACAAGGTAGATTGAAATTTGAAGAAAAGCTTCCAATGGCCATGAAGATTGACTCTGACCCACTCCAGGTGAACGCGAATTACGCTGAACCTGTAAGTGTGAACATGGTCGAAGTGGAGGATTCCAATTCTGTGGGACAGGCTACAGAGATGGCCCTTGATGGAGATCAGGAATTACATGATGTTTACCCAAAAGGGGGTGAATCCTTGTTGGAATTTCTGAATCGTAAAAAGGCAGAAGATGCCTTAACTGACCTTTGTCCAAGGTGTCAGGCTTTGTTCGATAGGTCTGCAGCCAAGGTTTTTCGAGGATCAGAAATGAAAACACACTATCAGCAAGTGACTGCCCATCGTCAACAGAACGAAAATAAGCAGAAGCCTCATCCTTCTTATGGAGGGTGGATTTCGAAGTCTGAATCCATTTCTGGAGGGAGGGCACCTGGTAATATGAATAGGTTCGATAAAGGGAAACAGCCCATGAACCAGGGGTTTCAAGGAAATGCGAAACCTCGTACTTTTGTGCCTTCATCTTCAGTTCCCCCGAATCAATGGGTTCGTCCTGGCTACCCGAAATATCAGAATAATTTCCAAGGTTTTTACCAGAAACCGTATTATGGAAATAGGCCTCAAATGACGAAGACCCAGTGGAGAAGGGCACAAAGAATGAGAAAAGCTGCCTTCGAGAAACAAGGAAAGAGGAACATGGTTGCTGAAGAAGATAACCAACAACCTAAGCCTGTGCAAGCAAAAAATGCTCAAGTAATCCAAGTTCAAGCAAATTCGAATCATCCATCTTATGCTCAAGTGGTGAAAAGGAAGCCTTCATTCCAAGTTATTGGGGGTTTTGATGAGAATGAGGATGATTTATTAACAGAGAATTTCGAAACTGGATTCGCAGATGGTCTTGAAGACATCTGTGCAGTTGTTTCTGTACTACCTGCTGAGTATGCTGAGGAACTTGAAAAAAGCTTAGAAGATGAGGATTTCGAGGAAGATGATATAGGTGATGATCCAATATGTTATACTTACATTGGCAAACAGATTTTCCAGAATACTTCTGCAGTATTCGAAAGACCAACTGAGGAGATGCAACTTCACATGAAGCCTTTGTTTATCAGAGCTTTAGTTGGGGATGTAAGTATTGGAAAGGTGCTTGTAGATTCTAGAGCGGCAGTAAATATGATGCCGAAATTTATGATGAAGACTAAGTTTGATCTGATGCCTGATCAAATGATTATCACAGACTTTAGTGGCAAAACTTCGAAATCAGAAGGTGTATTATGTTTGGAGTTAACAGTGGGAACCATCATGAGGCCCACTATGTTTGTTGTAGTTGATTCAAAGGCAAACTATAACTTATTACTTGGAAGGGAATGGATCCATGGTATAGGTGTTGTTCCATCTTCAATGCATCAGAGGCTTTGCATGTGGACTAAAGAAGGTGTACCCATTTATGTTGATGGGGACAAGAATTATTTTAAAGTTGAAGAAGATGCAGTAGATGTGAGGAGCACAGAAAAGAAAGTTATGAAAACAAGACCATATGAAGTGATTGATAAGTATATGTTGGTATCTACAAAAGTACCTTATTCATTGAGATTAAATTCTGATTGTGGGTTTATGTTACAATGTGATGTCGGCCTTTTCGAGGCCGCAGAAATATCTGAATGGTCAGACCCAGAATAGATTCGAGCTTTTGGGCTCGAATTTCGGCCTATATGGCCGAAAAAAGGGTAGAAGCGATTCTCGAAGCCGAAGTTAATCAAAATAAACAAAATAAAGAAGAAACGACCCCCACGGCCGAATGGCAATAAGGAAGAATAGTCATTAAGGAGATAATAGAAGAAGAAATCTCATCAGAAACAGAAGGTAAAAACTTTGAAGATATTTCTGAGGAAAATAAAGGTTCTGAAAATTTTTTGAGAAAAATGAAGATTCTAAAAAGAAGTATCTTGAGGAAATGGTCAAAAAGGTTGAGACATATGTTCAAGAAACACAAGGGCTTGAGATCGAGAAACTAGATTGCATTTATGACGACTCCCCTTTAGGTTTCGAAGGTATTTTGTCTCAAGGCATTAAGAAAATGGAAGCTCAAGATCCTTTAGAAGAAATAAACTTGGGAACTGATAATGAAAAAAGACCCACGTTTATAAGTCAGAATCTCGAAGGAGAATTCAAATAGAAGATCATTTACTTGTTGAAGGAATATAAAGATTGTTTTGCTTGGGATTATCATGAAATGCCTGGTTTGAGCCGAGAACTAGTTGAGCATAGACTTCCAACTTTTCCAGAAAAGAGACCAGTGAAGCAGGCTCCAAGAAGATTTGCTCCAGAAATAGTTTCGAAAATCAAAGAAGAAATAGAGCGTCTTCTAAAGGCTAAGTCCATTCGAACTGCCAGGTATGTTTATTGGATTTCTAATATTGTGCCTGTCATTAAGAAAAATGGATCTTTAAGGGTATGTATTGATTTTCGAGATCTTAATACTGCAAACCCTAAAGATGAATACCCAATGCCAGTTGCTGATATGTTAATAGATTCAGCAGCAGGAAATGAACTTCTGAGTATGTTAGATGGGTATTCAGGTTATAATCAAATTTTCATTGCTGAAGAGAATATATCAAAAACAGTTTTTCGATGCCCTGGTGCAATAGGCACTTATGAATGGGTAATGATTCCCTTTGGCTTAAAAAATGCTGGTGCAACTTATCAAAGAGCCATAAATTCGATTTTTCATGATTTAATAGGAAACTTTATGCAAGTTTATATAGATGATGTTGTGGTTAAGTCTGAATCAAAAGACTTGCATTTAAATCATTTGAGACAAGCTTTCGAGAAAATGAGAAAGCATGGGTTAAAAATGAATCTTATTAAATGTGCTTTTGGTGTATCTGCAGGAATTTTCTTAGGATTTCTTGTACACAAGAAAGGTGTTGAGATTGATAAGAATAAAGCTAAGGCAATTCTCGAAGCATCTCCACCTACAACCAAGAAACAATTACAGTCTTTTCTGGGAAAAGTGAATTTCCTTCGAAGGTTCATTTCGAACCTATCAGGAAAGACAAGGGTGTTTTCCCCATTGCTGAAATTAAAGAAATAAGAAAACTTCAAATGGGAAGATGAACATCAACAAGTCTTTGAGGAAATCAAGAAATATTTGACAACCCCTCCAATCATGACTCCTCCTTTGCCAGGAAAACCATTAAAGTTATATATTTCTGCTTAAGAAGCCACAATAGGAAGTATGTTGGCTCAAGAGGACGAAAATGGCGTTGAAAGAGCTGTTTACTATTTAAGTAGAGTCCTTAATGATGCAGAAACTAGATACTGTGCTATCGAAAAATTGTGTTTATGTTTGTACTTTTCTTGTACTAAACTTAAGTATTATGTCAAACCTCATGATGTATTTGTAATTTCTCACTTTGATGTAATAAAACACATGTTATTAAAGCCTATATTTCACAGTAGAGTTGGAAAATGGGCATTAGAATTAACTGAGTTTTCGTTAAAATTTGTCCCTTTGAAATCTATGAAAGGACAAGTGGTTGCAGATTTCTTGGTTGATCATCCACCAATTCCAATTGAAGAATCAATATATGTAGGTTTAGAGCCTTGGAAATTATATTTTGATGGATCCAAACATAAGAATGGATCAGGAATTGGAATTCTATTAATTTCACCCATAGGGTTTCCAACTCGAATGATGTTCGAAATAAAACATCATTGTTCAAATAATGCAGTAGAGTATGAAGCTCTTATTGCTGGTCTCGAAATTCTGGTTTCTCTAAATTCGAGAAATGTTCATATTCGAGGAGATTCTCAATTAGTTATCAAACAGGTATCTAAAGAATATAAATGTCTAGATCCAAAATTGGCTAAATATCTTGTTCAAGCCAATAAACTTTTGGAAATGTTTGATGAAGTAAGAATTGAACATATACGCAGAGGGCAAAATTTCGAAGCCAATGAATTAGCTCAAATAGCTTCAGGATATAGAATTTCTATTGGGACTCTTAGAAAAATTAGTGATATTCAAAGAAGGTTTCCAATGAAAGAATTTGATATCCATAATATAAATCTTTTAGATCAGAATGATTGGAGAAGAGAAATTGTGAATCTTATCCAAAATCCTTCCCTGGTAAATAAAAGACACTTGAAATATAATTTTTTGAATTATTGTATTTTAGATGAAGAGCTGTATAAAAAGGCTATTGATGGGAACTTACTTCGATGTTTGGGAGAAACTGAAGCTTACTTGGCTTTAGTTGAAGTTCATGAAGGGACTTGTGGTGCTCACTAAGCAGGAAGGAAAATGGAATGGATTTTGAAAAGAAAATTATTCTTTTGGCCTTCAATGGCCAAAGATTGTTACAATTTCGCAAAATCTTGTGAAGAATGTCAAAAGCATGGAAATGTACAACAAGTTCCAGCAAGTGAATTGCATTCAATAATAAAGCCTTGGCCTTTCAGAGGATGGGCTTTAGATTTAATTGGAATGATACATCCAGCTTCTTCGAGAAACCATAAGTTTATTTTGGTTGGAGTTGATTATTTTACCAAATGGGTAGAAGCAATTCCATTAAGAGAAGTTTCTCAAGAAGATATCATTCGGTTTATTGAAGAAAATATTATATTTCGATTTGGATTACCAGAAACCATTACCACAGATCAAGGAACAATGTTTACTGGGAGAAAAATGGTTAGGTTTACTGAATTGAAAGGCATATTGGGCAACGTCCCAGGAATTGGCATGAGACTTTGAAACAAATTCTTTGGGCTTATAGAAATTCCCCAAGGGAAGCTACTCGAACTACCCCTTACAAATTGGTATATGGTCATGATGCTATCTTACCGGTTGAGATAAATTTACAATCAATAAGGGTTCAAAGACAGTTTGAGTTACCTTCTCAAGATTATTGGAATTTGATGTTTGATGAATTAAATCAACTTGATGAAGAAAGGTTGGTTGCTCTTGAAAATATAATTAGACAAAAGGAGCAAATTACTCGTTGTTATAATAGGAGGGTTAAGAAGAAAGAATTCCAAATAGGTGATTATGTTTGGAAGTTAATTCTGCCAATTGATAAAAAGTCTAAGAAGTTTGGTAAGTGGTCACCAAATTGGGAGGGACCCTTCGAAATTGAAAAAGTGTTTTCCAGTAATGCGTATTCAATTCGAGAATTAGTTGGTGATTTGCGCATAATGTCAATAAACGGAAAATACTTAAAGGAATAGAAGCCAAACTTACAGGAAATCAAGATTGTGCATTAATAAAAACAAATTGTTCAAATGACAGCAGAAATTCAAGCCCATGCTCGAAATAAAAGAGTCACAATAAAGAAGCAAGAAGAAACTAAGAATAGGCTAAAAAGGAGCTTCACTTTTCAGTTTAGCGAAGTCATGTATGAGGTCTTCGTAATATATCTTGAGACTTTTGTCGTTCCTTTCCAGATTTTCAATATCTTTGGAAATTCGAACAACATCTCGAGAAATACCTTTAACAGAGTTCAAAATTTCCATTCGAGAAGACCTTTGATTCGAGAGTGTAGTTTCGAGATCATTCTTAGCCTTCTTAGTTCGTTCAAGTTCTTCTTGATATTGCTTAATAAGGCCTTCGAGCCTTAGATTTTCTTTTTCCAATTCTTCAACTCTCAAGGAATTTTGCTGAATGGACTGTTCATATTTGTTCACTGTGATTTTACTGTTTTGCATCTTATCAACCAACTCAACTTGTTCATTTTTCTGTGTGACCAACTTAGATTTGGTCTGTTCGATTTGGTTGACAGTCCCAATACTACTCTGGTAGAGTTCAACAAAACTTTTTACCCATGTTTGTTGAGATTCGGAGAGTTGAGAATTCTTTTTGTCAAAATAGATGAGATAACTTTCAATCTCTTCTCTATAAAGACGATCCTTGAGGATTTCTTTCATCATGGACTTCTCGAAGACCAACTTTTTGAAAGTTTTGAAGAACTTTATCAATAGAGTCTTCCTCACTCAAGGGATTCTGAACTGTAGCTTCAGAATGAGCAGATGATAAAGAAACTTCCCCTGAAAGCACATCTAGGATCAAGAATGGATTCTCATCCAGGTCTTTGAGGCAGTCATCTAAATCTTTGGCATTGTATACTGGTGTTGATCTAGATGAATCCCTCGAAAAACCAGGATCCTTTTCAGGAGTGCCTGATTCTGTCTGAGTAGTTTGGATTTCCTTCGAGGCAGAATCCTTGGTCCTTTGGGAATCAAGATCTTGAGAAGATGATGGATCATTTTTCTTTTCTTCTTCTCGAGAATCCCCATTATTTGGATTAGAAGGAGATTGAACTTCTTCTTCTTCCCCTTGTTCTTCTTTCTCCTCACCACTCTCTTCGATATTGTCCAAAGGTTTTTTCTTTGGTAAGGACTTCTTCGAAGAGGTAGCCTGAAGTGGACTCTCTATGGTTTTTTCTTCGTTACCACCACTTTCAGCTTGGGAGCTCGAAGAAATGTTTATCTGAAATCAGAAAATGATTTAAGTTAGATAAATGAGAGTAGAGGAAAAAATAATAGTTGACATTTTTTCTTTCGAAAAAAAAAGAGTTAAAAGGTTTACGTGTTCAACAACCCCACTTGGGATTTGTTCCTTATAAGCCTTAACCTTAAACCTTTGACCAACTCTCTGATATTTTACATAAAGAAAATGATTTTCAAAATCAGAAAGAACGAAGAGGAGTTCTAAGGATAATTCGAAAGAAAGGGAAATTGAAAACTTACTGCTCCAATGGTCTTTCCAGGTGGAATGACTGAAAGAATCTTCTGTTTGGGAGTTTTCTTTTCTGTCTTCTCTTTCTTTGTGATTTTTAATCTCAAAGGAACAATTTGTCGTTTAGGAGTGGTTTCCTGTTAAAACCAAAAAAGGGGAAACATCAGACTCCTCAAAATTTATAAAATTTCGAGATTGGTAATAAGAGAATTTGAAATTACCTTTGAGAGAGATTGTTCTTGGTATTTTTCAGATGGACTCTTCTCTTGGCCTTTTACTGTTTTCGTTGGTTTTTCCTTGGAAGATTTGGAAACATCTGCTTTCTCCTTTTTACCCACAGAAGCAGATTGACTTTTGTCAGAAGGTTCGTCACTCTTTTCGACCTTACTAGACATAGCCTTCTTCCTATATTTAGAAGTAGTAGTGATGACAGGAATTGTACATGACCTAGAATTGAGCAAAACCAACCGATCAGAATCACAATTAAGCAAATAATTGCGCAATATAGGTGCTGGAACAGCAGCTATATTCACGCAAGAAAGCACTAGAAAATGAGAGAAAATAAAGGAAAAAGTGGAGAGGAAGAAATGAGAGGGACGCCACTGAAGCAAGAATCCTCCTGCAGCAGATAAGTCCAATGCCAGACGCCACTAATTCAGGAGAATTAGATAAGTCTCACCATGGTTTAAGCAACAACCACCAAGCCTCACTCAACTCACAAAGAGGAGAAAATTTGGCATAATGCCTTTACTTCAAATTTCATGTGTGTAAAATACAAGAGTGAAGGCTCCTTTATATAGGAGAGGAGGGGGAGAGGGGGCGGCCACATGAGGAAATAAAGGGGAAAAAAATAAAAAGATGGGTGCAAACCCATCCTAAGTGGGATTTGAACCCATGCCTCTAAAGGCTTATGGCTAAGCTAAGCCTTAAGCCAATAAACCCCTAAAATAGCGCCCCACTTACATAGGAAAATAAAAGATGAGTGAATTTCCTATCCTAGGTGGGAATAGAACCCATGACCTCCTAAGCCTTATAGCAATGCAACCTACTAACCAATAAACCCATACATGTGGGCGCCCAAGTAGGAGGAAAATAAAAAGAAGATTACAAAAATAAAAAGAAAATACAAAAGAGTCCTAATAAAGGGTGGTCCATAGGACAAGGGTCCTATCCAGGGTCAAGGTGTCCTTCTGTAGGGTAGTGACCCTTATTTTGTAGGGTAGTGACCTTTATTTGTAGGACACTAATTTCTCCAACTCTTACTTGCTTGAAGTTCTGGCTTGAAGTTGGTGCATTTCCTCCAGTGTAGGTCTTGCAGGTCCAAGCTTCTAACAGTGTGTCATCATTCCCTCCCCCTTGAAAAGGATTTGACCTCAAATCTGAAAAATGCGGAAAGAAGACATAAGTATAATGAACTGGCAGAAGAAGGAGATGGATGACAAAATTCAGGAAGTAAGAAGGTACTTCCCTTAGTCTTTGGAGAGTAGAGTCAGAGATCCACAAGTTGGACATCTCTCTTGAGCCTAGATAACAAGAAGAAGACCCATAAGTATTATTCCACAGCAAGCAAAGTGAAGGCTCATAACAAAAATACTTGGGAATCATGAAGATTAGCAAAAGAAAAACATATGATATGAACAAGAGGTATTTGAAAAAAGGGTTAGAAAACTCCCTCAATGGAGAATGAACCATCTTGTCCATGTACTCTATGAATTTAGATCCTGGATCAAAGACTAATCTTTTGAAGCCCTCCCTTGCAAGTAAGAGAAGTAAGTGGTCATGGAGAAGGCTTCGAAAATTAATTCCACATAAGTACAAAATGTGTTTCAATGTGCAACATTCATCAAAATATTCTACACTATGTTCCCAAATAAATGCACGAGTGAAACTATGTGGCATGAATGTTTTAATATTTTTCAATAACATCCCAACATTTTTATTGAACATAAGACATGCATCTTGAGTATGATTGTAAAAAGGGTAGTGTATATGTTCATGCCATGACGTATTCATGCAAGTTTGTTCATGAGGCATATCCATTCTAGTGCACTTATTCAAGTAATATGACACCTTTTGCATATTATCATATGTATTCATGTAAGGTGAAACATTAAAAGAATCACTTTGAACAAGCACACTATGAAGCATATCATCATGTAAACAAGTTTTCTCATATGTGATAGCTTCATCCAAATTTTTATCCTTTTTACTAACTAGTTCAAGAGCATAATACACATCTTTATATGAAATAATTATTTGAGGCCCAAAATGTGTATTCAACTTATAAACACAAACCAAAGGTGCATGCATATTCAATCCAACTTTGTTATCATCCAATCTAAATTGATCAAAGGAATTAACTAAACATGCATCTCTAGTAAGTTTCATGGTACTCTTAAACTTAGTTGGCTCTTCTAAACATGCAATAGATTTCAAAGCATCATCAACATTTTTTATTTCTTTCAAACATGTAATGCTTTGAGGCATATAATCGTGCATAGAAGAAGGCATTTCATGCATAAAGAAAGTTAGTCTAGGAAACTCCCTTTCAATCCCTTGAGTTGTCCTCCTTGCAACACTAGAAGTGCTTGCCATCAACCTATTCATGTTTTCACACAAAGGGTTAGCATTTACTTGTTTATCTAATGGAATTGGTTGCTTCCCTAAATTTTCTTTGTTTTTCTTTTCTTCAATTTGCATTCTTTCTACTTCCTTTTATTTTTCTCTCTTAAACCTTTCTTCTTCTTCTTTTGCTAATTGTTTCTTCTTTTCTATTTTTCTTCTCTCTTCTATCTTAATTAAGGAATTTGAAAAGCATTTTGAAAATTTATCTTCAATTTCATTAGAAAATTTTTCTAACTTTCTCCCAATTCTATCTTCAAAAGAATCTTTTGTAACTTTCCTACTTTCTCTTCTTCTCCTTTCCTCTTTTTCATGATCTTTTCTTCTAATTTCACTCTCATAATTTCTCCTAAGTTTTCTCTCTTCTTCATATCTTCTCCTTTCATGGTTAGAGTTATCATAACTCCTTTCCTTATCTTCAAAATGATACCTATTTATTTCTCTCCTTTCTTTCCTATACCTTTCATCAATTTTATCATGAGAAGAGTGTCTTCTCACTTCTTTTTCTCTTCTAAATTCTCTCCTATCTTCATCTAGCTCATTTCTCCACATTCTATATAACATCTTAAATTGATTTTATTTGAAATCTTTTAAAGGAACTCACCACTCACTAAGTGTTTACACTCAATGGAATGTAACACTCGTGTATGTCACTCTTTTTTTTTGGCTTTTTCTATAATGAGACTCTCTTGCCTCTTCTACTCGATTGGAGGTTGATTAGAAGTTGCAAAGACCAACGTGATTCTAAGTCTTAACCATTACCCAAAATAGAAGCGCACTAACAAAGAAAAATACCTACTGGAAGAAGATTGGAAATCCTAAGACAAAACAAAAGAGTTGATATGACAAACAAGAAAAGCTGGCACTCAAACAAGCTTATACACGAGCAGACAACAAACAAGACAAGACGGAAGAAATTGCAAAGAGAATTGTTTTTGGTGATTTTTGAAAAGAGTTGCCAAAATTGTCGTTTTTTAAAAAAAACAGCAAATACAACTCAATTACAGTATACAGGGAAATGAAACAGAAAAATTACAGTAAAACTGTCACTGTATTGTTGGGATATCTCTTTGTTTTTGTTTTTCTATTTTTCTGATTTTTTTTTTTTTAATTTTTGACTCTTTTTGGGTGTCTTTTGACTTTTTTTTCTTGTTGTTGACTTTGCACCCTTTTTTGTTTTTTACAACCTCTTTTTCTATTTTTGGCACGTACGTACTTTTTGTATTTTTCTTGCCTTTTCTTTCTTTTTTGTCTTTTTCCCCAACAGAAAATTACAGAAATTTGTACACAATGAAAAGAAAATTAACTGTACCTACTGTAATATTTTTGGAATTTTCTGACAGTAAACTAGTCCAAGTGGCCTAGAAAAGCAAAAATAATGAATAAATTGATTTCTAAAAACTGTAAAAACGTGATGGCAACTTGATTTCTAAAATGGCCAAAAAAATTGCTTAGCACTTCCTTGTTGATTATACAAGACCAGTATGGTCACAGAAACGCGCTTGGTTCAATTTTAAGATTGGAATTAAAATTTGAAGGAAAATCAACAATTAGAATTTGTTGATCTTCTTCCAATACTATGAACCAAAAAAGGTCCTATAGATAAGCGTTTTCCACATTCAAACAGGGAACGTCCAAGGTAGAGATAGCAGTCAATCCAAATTTGCAATCAGAATGCCAATCAAATAGACATAACAAGGGTAGGAAATTGAACAACACAAGAGCCCAAAAATGCGCATAAAATGGCAAAAATAAAGAGGAAAATTGCGCAAAATTAAATGGCAAGAAATTAAAGGGGGAAACTGAAATTAAAAGGATGGGGAAGACAGAAATGTAAATGGCAGCAAGTAGAAGGGGATGGCAGAAAGTAAAAGGATGGGGAGAGCAGAAATGTAAAGGGGGAAGCGGAAATTAAAAGGATGGGGAGGACTGAAAGTAAATGACTGAAAGTAAAGGGGGAAGCGGAAATTAAAAGGATGGGGAGAGCAGAAATGTAAATGGCAGAATGTAAAGGGGAGAGCTGAAATTAAAAGGATGAGGAGAAGCGGAAATTAAATGGCGGAAGATTAAAAGCGGAAAGTAAAGAGATGAATATGGGGGATGAACAATTAATGGTGAAGGGGAGAAAATGTAGGTGAACGATCTTTGGAAAAATGAAGACAACAACGCCTCCTCTTACCACACTTCACCAACAAAAAGGCAGTTTATAACAATTAATTGTAGAAATCACTCAAGAACAAGTATGAGCAATTAAGAGGCATTTAAACAAACACCTAGGGGGTGGGAATTAGCAGCCCAAAACAGCCCCCAAACTAGCAAGAAATCAAGCAATTCAATCAAGACAGACAAGTGCTGATAGCATCAGAAAGGCACCTCGGGCCCGGGAAACAGTCCAAATCCAAATTACAATTGAAAAGAGGGATTGAATTACACTAAAATGATGAAAATTCTACACATATGAGGTGCAGCAACCCACGGCCAAACAGCCCCAATTTGCTCCAAATTTGCTCAAATTCAACAAGCTCTGATACCAAATGATGACAGGATGTGTACAAGACCTAGAATTGAGCAAAACCAACCGATCAGAATCACAATTAAGCAAATAATTGCGCAATATAGGTGCTGGAACAGCAGCTATATTCACGCAAGAAAGCACAAGAAAATGAGAGAAAATAAAGGAAAAAGTGGAGAGGAAGAAATGGGAGGGATGCCACTGAAGCAAGAATCCTCCTGCAGCAGATAAGTCCAATGCCAGACGCCACTAATTCAGGAGAATTAGATAAGTCTCACCATGGTTTAAGCAACAACCACCAAGCCTCACTCAACTCACCAAGAGGAGAAAATTTGGCATAATGCCTTTACTTCAAATTTCATGTGTGTAAAATACAAGAGTGAAGGCTCCTTTATATAGGAGAGGAGGGGGAGAGGGGGCGGCCACATGACGAAATAAAGGGGAAAAAATAAAAAGATGGGTGCAAACCCATCCTAAGTGGGATTTGAAACCCATGTCCCTAAAGGCTTTTGGCTAAGCTAAGCCTTAAGCCAATAAACCCCTAAAATAGCGCCCCACTTACATAGGGAAATAAAAGATGAGTGAATTTCCTATCCTAGGTGGGAATAGATCCCATGACCTCCTAAGCCTTATAGCAATGCAACCTACTAACCAATAAACCCATACATGTGGGTGCCCAAGTAGGAGGAAAATAAAAAGAAGATTACAAAAATAAAAAGAAAATACAAAAGAGTCCTAATAAAGGGTGGTCCATAGGACAAGGGTCCTATCCATGGTCAAGGTGTCCTTCTGTAGGGTAGTGACCCTTATTTTGTAGGATAGTGACCTTTATTTGTAGGACACTGAATTCTCTAACTCTTCCTTGCTTGAAGTTCTGGCTTGAAGTTGGTGCATTTCCTCCAGTGTAGGTCTTGCAGGTCCAAGCTTCTAACAGTGTGTCATTAAGTAGTCTAAAAGAAAATAAAAGGAAAATATTTGTCAAGATTTCGAAATCCTAGGATAACACAAGTTTAGATTTTGAAAAGAAACTTACAGAAGGTTTCTGAGAAGAGCATGGAGCTTTCCTTTTCTTTGATTTCCTTTCAAGGACTTCTTCCTCCTCACTATCCCAGTTTTCTTCAGCATCCTTCGAAAATTTACACTCTTGAGCTGAAATAAGAAAGGAAATTATAAGTATAGAATTGGGATAAGTGAGAAATATAAGGAAAAATGTTTCATGTTATTACCTTGAACTATAAAGTCCTTAGAAATTATTCTCACATGTTCTATATCCACATGAGGTACAAAAGGATAATTGTCCAAAGTATATTTTGTTAAAGTAACTCTTTTCGAAAGAGGTTTAAGACTATTGAAAAGAAAATCAAGACTTGCAGGTCTAGTCCATTCAGGACCATACAAACTCTTTGCTAAACCAAATTTTGCTGTTGGTAAAGAAGGAAACTTTGGACAATACTTTTCAAAAATAGTAGTACCATTGGGATTTACAAGTTTAAAACTTTGTTGATTCAAAGAAATTTTTTCTTTTAAATAAGAAGCTGCTTCAGAAATAGTTCTATGAATTTCATTGGGAATATAGAACACATGAAAATATTTCTCGAAAGCTTCAATTTCTCTGATATGCATACCTTTAGACTTCTTGCTGGCTTTCTGCGAAGGAGCAATGTTGTTGGTTAGTCTCGAAAAGCAGGTATCTTCGTCTACTTGAATACTAAGAAAGTATTGAGACCACCATTCTTCAAAAGATAGGGTACAGTAGTATGAAAGCTCGAAGGAGACTGGTTCAAGAGATAAAGGCTTTTGGGCCCTCAAGAGTTGTAATTTCTCGAACCCGTCTTCACCATCAACTAAATCTTCAATCAAAATTTGGTCTCTAGAAGTATAGAAGGGTGTAGGACGAAACTGACTCAAACCAAACTGACGAGCAACAAACTGTGGTTGATAATGAAAGACTCTAAAGTCTTTAAGTTGGAAACCACAGTATAAAAGGTGGGGACAAGAATTGTTTCCAAATCTCTAAACTCTCAGATTGCGCACCAGGGGTATCACATGGGAACTTTTGAGTAAACCAGTCAGGTCCTCGAGTTCGAGAAGCAAAAGGTGCAAGATTGGGGGAATGTTGTTTGATTTTCAAGAAAGAAGAAATGTAAGATTTGAAGCGTTCGAGACGGTTCTTTTTTGAGGTAGGTGTAAGATAAGATAACCTATAACCCTCAATGGAATTGGGAAGTTTTGATTCTGCAGGTTCAAAACTCTCGAATTTGTTATAAAAGATGGCATTGAGCCAAAGTTGAAGGAACCAGAAGGGACCACAAAGGTTTCGAACAGGGTCTTTTAACTTTAAAGTATAAATGGCTTAAGAAAGCATGTCATAAACATGAGCTAGAAGACACCTGTTTAGATCAACTCGAATACCTTTGGCTAACATTTGAGCCATGGGAAGAAAAGATTTGGGAATTTGGTTGGACCTAGAACAGAAAACAAAAGCAGACAACCAATAGAGGAGAAATGCAACATGTTCATTTTCAGAAACTTTACCAGATTTGGCATTGTTCTGAATGAAATTCGAATAGGTCAACTTGTCGAAATTTGGCTCAACAAGTGGTTCAGGGACTTTCATAAATGGAAGAATTAATTGGCCTTCAAGTCGAAGGCCAGTGATGGCAGCAACATCAAAGAGTGTTGGTGTAATCATGCCATAAGGTAAGTGAAAAGAGTTGGTAGATCTTTCCCAGAAAAGAAGGGAAGAAAGAATGAGAGAAGGGTCAGAACTAAGATCAAATTTACTCAGTTGAATAAGATCGAAAATACCAAGTTGCTTCCATAAAGCTCCCATAGTACTTTCGATTCTATTCAACCACATGACATAAGAATCCTTTCGAGCAGGAGGAGATGCTCGAAAAACATCAGTAAGGTTTTCGACATGATCAGTTCGAATGACAGATTTAAAAATTCGAATTTTCTCTTCTGGGAGACTTGGAAAAAAACTCATCATACTGATCAAGAGAAGAAGGAGGTGTATATGGACCAAGGAAAGCATATTGCTTCTTCCTAATTGAATAAGGGATGAGTACCTGGGAATTACAGATAGCCAACTTTTCCTCAGCATTTTCAGGCTCAGGGACATAGACTTGGTCGTCCCTAGCAAGAAGGTCACCTTTGCAAACAACAAAGGGCACTGGAACAGAACCTTCAGATGCCATTAATGGTGCTTCTTGGAGTTCTTGAGAGAGAAAGAAGCACAATGCAACAGTGAAAAAGAGCTGAAAATGCATCAAGAAAGTAAAGTTAGAATCTTATGTTTAATTGGTGAAAATCAAGTTAAAAACAAAGAAAAAAGTGATCAAAAAGGGATAAAAATCATACCTTGAATATGAAGAAAAGACGCTGCGTGAGAGAGAAAAGTTGAATTCTTGAGGTTGAAGAAGGTAAAAAGTGAAACTAAAGGTTTTTCACTTAGTATTTATATGAGAGAGAAAGACATGATTATAAAGAAGTTTAAAACGTGATCATGATTACACGTTTCTTGGAACGTGAGTTAGTATCCCAAAAATGTGGGAAAGTCAGTTAGCTTTCAAAAAAGTAACTGAAATATTAATTTAATTGGAAAATGAAAGGTTTATATGAAACAAATATTTAAATTTTTCTTTTAAATTTTAAATAACTGTTATAAGGAATACTAAAGGTTTGTTCCAAAAATATCTCTTTCTGCAAAAAAATTAGATTATTACTTGAAAGAGACTATTTTTGGGGGGGCATCTGTTGGGATTTTATTTTCAATTGTTTCGAATTCTACAAGTGACAAGGATATGATGCCATTTCGAATTTACAGAAGAGGTTAAAATTACCTTATTTCGAAAATTGATAATAAGTCTGTTAACTTAGAAAAATTCTTGAGTGAAGTTAACACAAAAAGACTTTAGAATTTCGAAAAGAAGATAAATGTAAATTAGAGAAATAATACATTACAGGTATTCCAAAAAAGGTAAATGATAGTTCTTTTATTCATGATCCAAATTCGAATTACATTAGTTCGAATACATTGGAAATACATTAGAAAGGAAACTATCCTAAGTGCCTAAAACATTAGAAAGGAAACTATACTAAACTAGAATGAGTACTTGACTCATGCCTAACATGCCTCTTTATCCTCATCCTCCTCCACAAGCTTTAATAGAGCCAACACAAAGAAGAATTCTTTCTTCAATTTGTTGAATTATCTTCGACTTGGGGAAGAAATCAAGGTCAGCATGGTAACTAATAAATAGATTCATTCATTATGTAAATGAACCTATATTTGGCTACTATGTACAATCCAAAGAAAACTTTAAAGAGAAAGGTTGGAAAAGCCAATAGCTTTGGCTATTTCGTCAATCCCATAAAAAATGAAATCATTCCAGATTGGATTGTACGCAATAGCCAAAGAGATTAATTTCTCCATATTCTTTGAAGAGATTCTTTAAAAGAATTTAGAAAAGAAAAGAGAAAAGAATGAAGAATTGTGAAAAGAATGTATAAATTACTCCTATTTATAGGAGTAAAAGAGTTAAGTGTCATTAATAAGACCATTTTAAAGTCTAATGAAAAGAATTCCCATAATGAAGTTGAATGGACGGTGGCCGGTGGTCTTTATGACTTTGAATTAGCCAAATAAAATTTGACACATGGCACAAAGAAGAGTATAATCAAGTCTCGAAAATGAGAATAGATTCATTGATTTCAAGTATCAAGAAAGACTAAGTCTTGTAAGTTAAAGATGTTCTCGAATCCATGAAGCCAAGATTCCAGAAAGAAGATTTCGAGAAATCAGAGAGCAAGATTTCGAGAATTATAGGCAGAAACTCGAAAATAAAATATCTGAAGACTTAGAAAGATTTTGAGATTCTGGAAGTAAATTTTCGAGAAAACAGAAGGCAGAAAATCGAAAACAAGGTTCTTGAAGACTTAGCCGATTTCTGAATCATGAAAGACTCTGTTCGAGAAAACAAAAAAGAGCAGAAAAGCAGTTAATGGAAGTTACAGAAGTTTGCTGATCAAGGACAGGTGGCAACATCCCAATGGAAGTACTTTGAAAAGTGCAAGGATCAGAAGCAGTTTTCTGGTTAGCAGAAAACGTGGCAAGCATGCGTGCTGCCAACATATAGGGCTAGATGATGTGTCAAATGTGCATTAGTTAGCCGTTAGAATTAGGAAACTATAAATAGGTGAACTTTTGATGTAAAAAAGGTTGGCATTTCATTACACTCATACCCTTAAACACCTTTACGTCCGATCACACTGCGACCAACAGGTTTACAAGGATTGACTGTATGTGATGAACCCATCCACTTTTATCTTTATGCAATTTCGTCTTTCAATTTCTTTATTTTCTGCACTTTATGTTCTTCGTTTTATCTTTTAAGCAATTTTCTTTCTTTATCTTGAAATTTGCGTTCATACATTTGTGGATTTAAAAGAAGTCAAGTAAAATTTAGAACTTTGATAAAATTCTGAATCTGGTTCTATTTCTTTGGAAAATATAGGTTTTGATAAAATTCTGAAGTAAACTCTTTGAAACTTATCAATTCTGGATTTCTGAAACTTAAACATTTGATTTGGTGAAATTCTGTACCAATCAACCATTTCTTTCAAGAAAATTGAACTTTTCGAAAGTCTTTTGATAAATCAAAAACACCATAAATCTACTTTTTAAAAGAGTCCCGTAAGAGGATCTGATTCTAATCCCCAGATTGTTCTTAGAATCAAAGTGATTAAAATTTAATTTTCGAGATTAGATTTTTTCACCAACAGCAAAATTTGGTTTAGCAAAGAGTTTGTATGGTCCTGAATGGACTAGACCTGCAAGTCTTGATTTTCTTTTCAATAGTCTTAAACCTCTTTCGAAAAGAGTTACTTTAACAAAATATACTTTGGACAATTATCCTTTTGTACCTCATGTGGATATAGAACATGTGAGAATAATTTCTAAGGACTTTATAGTTCAAGGTAATAACATGAAACATTTTTCCTTATATTTCTCACTTATCCCAATTCTATACTTATAATTTCCTTTCTTATTTCAGCTCAAGAGTGTAAATTTTCGAAGGATGCTGAAGAAAACTGGGATAGTGAGGAGGAAGAAGTCCTTGAAAGGAAATCAAAGAAAAGGAAAGCTTCATCCTCTTCTCAGAAACCTTCTGTAAGTTTCTTTTCGAAATCTAAACTTGTGTTATCCTAGGATTTCGAAATCTTGAAAAATCTTTTCCTTTTATTTTCTTTTAGACTACTGCTTCTAAATCTAGGAAGAAGGATATGTCTAGTAAGGTCAAAAAGAGTGACGAACCTTCTGACAAAAGTCAATCTGCTTCTATGGGTAAAAAGGAGAAAGCAGATGTTTCCAAATATTCCAAGGAAAAACCAACGAAAACAGTAAAAGGCCAAGAGAAGAGTCCATCTGAAAAATCCCAAGAACAATCTCTCTCAAAGGTAATTTCGAATTCTCTTATTACCAATCTCGAAATTTTATAAATTTTAAGGAGTCTGATGTTTCCCCTTTTTTGGTTTTAATAGGAAACCACTCCGAAACGACAAGTTGTTCCTTTGAGATTAAAAATCACAAAGAAAGAGAAGACATAAAAGAAAACTCCCAAACAGAAGATTCTTTCAGTCATTCCACCTGGAAAGACCATTGGAGCAGTATGTTTTCAATTTCCCTTTCTTTCGAATTATCCTTAGAACTCCTCTTCGTTCTTTCTGATTTTGAAAATTATTTTCTTTATGTAAAATATCAGAGAGTTGGCCAAAGGTTTAAGGTTAAGGCTTATAAGGAACAAATCCCAAGTGGGGTTGTTGAACAAGTAAACCTTTTAACTCTTTTTTTTTTCAAAAGAAAAAATGTCAACTATTATTTTTTCCTCTACTCTCATTTATCTAACTTAAATCATTTTCTGATTTCAGATAAACATTTCTTCGAGCTCCCAAGCTGAAAGTGGTGGTAACGAAGAAAAAACCATAGAGAGTCCACTTCAGGCTACCTCTTCGAAGAAGTCCTTACCAAAGAAAAACCCTTTGGACAATATCGAAGAGAGTGGTGAGGAACAAGAAGAACAAGGGGAAGAATAAGAAGTTCAATCTCCTTCTGATCCAAATAATGGGGATTCTCGAGAAGAAGAAAAGAAAAATGATCCATCATCTTCTCAAGATCTTGATTCCCAAAGGACTAAGGATTCTGCCCTGAAGGAAATCCAAACTACTCAGACAGAATCAGGCACTCCTGAAAAGGCTCCTGGTTTTTCGAGGGATTCATCTAGATCAACACCAGTATACAATGCCAAAGATTTAGATGACTGCCTCAAAGACCTGGATGAGAATCCATTCTTGATCCTAGATGTGCTTTCAGGGGAAGTTTCTTTATCATCTGCTCATTCTGAAGCTACAGTTCATAATCCCTTGAGTGAGGAAGACTCTATTGATAAAGTTCTTCAAAACTTTCAAAAATTTGGTCTTCGAGAAGTCCATGATGAAAGAAATCCTCAAGGATCGTCTTTATAGAGAAGAGATTGAAAGTTATCTCATCTATTTTGACAAAAAGAATTCTCAACTCTCCGAATCTCAACAAACATGGGTAAAAGGTTTTGCTGAACTCTACCAAGGTAGTATTGGGACTGTCAACCAAATCGAATAGACCAAATCTAAGTTGGTCACACAGAAAAATGAACAAGCTGAGTTGGTTGATAAGATGCAAAATAGTAAAATCACAGTGAACAAATATGAACAGTCCATTCAGCAAAATTCCTTGAGAGTTGAAGAATTGGAAAAAGAAAATCTAAGGCTCGAAGGCCTTATTAAGCAATATCAAGAAGAACTTGAACGAACTAAAAAGGCTAAGAATGAGCTCGAAACTACACTCTCGAATCAAAGGTCTTCTCGAATGGAAATTTTGAACTCTGTTAAAGGTATTTCTCGAGATGTTGTTCGAATTTCCAAAGATATTGAAAATCTGGAAAGGAACGACAAAAGTCTCAAGATATATTACGAAGACCTCATACATGACTTCGCTAAACTGAAAAGTGAAGCTCCTTTTTAGCCTATTCTTAGTTTCTTCTTGTTTCTTTATTGTGACTCTTTTATTTCGAGCATGGGCTCGAATTTCTGTTGTCATTTGAACAATTTGTTTTTATTAATGCACAATCTTGATTTCCTGTAAGTTTGGCTTATATTCCTTTAAGTGTTTCCGTTTATTGACATTATGTGCAAATCACCAACTAATTCTCGAATTGAATACGCATTACTGGAAAACACTTTTTCAATTTCGAAGGGTCCCTCCCAATTTGGTGACCACTTACCAAACTTCTTAGACTTTTTATCAATTGGCAGAATTAACTTCCAAACATAATCACCTATTTGGAATTCTTTCTTCTTAACCCTCCTATTATAACAACGAGTAATTTGCTCTTTTTGTCTAATTATATTTTCAAGAGCAACCAACCTTTCTTCATCAAGTTGATTTAATTCGTCAAACATCAAATTCCAATAATCTTGAGAAGGTAACTCAAACTGTTTTTGAACCCTTATTGATTGTAAATTTATCTCAACTGGTAAGATAGCATCATGACCATATACCAAATTGTAAGGGGTAGTTCGAGTAGCTTCCCTTGGGGAATTTCTATAAGCCCAAAGAATTTGATTCAAAGTCTCATGCCAATTCCTGGGACGTTGCCCAATATGCCTTTTAATTAAAGCAATAATGGTTTTATTAACTGCTTCAACTTGACCATTGGCTTGCGCATAATAAGGTGTAGAAGAAAGTAATTTTATCCCTTTCGATTCAGTAAACCTAACCATTTTTCTCCTAGTAAACATTGTTCCTTGATCTGTGGTAATGGTTTCTAGCAATCCAAATCGAAATATAATATTTTCTTCAATAAACCGAATGATATCTTCTTGAGAACTTCTCTTAAAGGAATTGCTTCTACCCATTTGGTAAAATAATCAACTCCAACCAAAATAAACTTATGGTTTCTCGAAGAAGCTGGATGTATCATTCCAATTAAATCTAAAGCCCATCCTCTGAAAGGCCAAGGCTTTATTATTGAATTCAATTCACTTGCTGGAACTTGTTGTACATTTCCAAGCTTTTGACATTCTTCACAAGATTTTGCGAAATTGTGACAATCTTTAGCCATTGAAGGCCAAAAGAATAATTTTCTTTTCAAAATCCATTCCATTTTCCTTCCTGCTTGGTGAGCACCACAAGTCCCTTCATGAACTTCAACTAAAGCCAAGTAAGCTTCAGTTTCTCCCAAACATCGAAGTAAGTTCCCATCAATAGCCCTTTTATACAGCTCTTCACCTAAGATACAATAATTCAAAATTTTATATTTCAAGTGTCTTTTATTTACCAGGGAAGGATTTTGGATAAGATTCACAATTTCTCTTCTCCAATCATTCTGATCTAAAAGATTTATATTATGGATATCAAATTCTTTCATTGGAAACCTTCTTTGAATATCACTAATTTTTCTAAGAGTCCCAATAGAAATTCTATATCCTGAAGATATTTGAGCCAATTCATTGGCTTCAAAATTTTGGCCTCTGGGTATATGTTCAATTCTTACTTCATCAAACATTTCCAAAAGTTTATTGGCTTGAACCAGATATTTAACCAATTTTGGATCTAGACATTTATATTCTTTAGTTACCTGTTTGATAACTAATTGAGAATCTCCTCGAATATTAAGATTTCTCGAATTTAGAGAAACCAAAATTTTGAGACCAGCAATAAGAGCTTCATACTCTACTGCATTATTCGAACAATGATGTTTTATTTCGAACATCATTCGAGTTAGAAACCCTTTGGGTGAAATTCATAGAATTCCAATTCCTGATCCATTCTTATGTTTGGATCCATCAAAATATAATTTCCAAGGCTCTAAACCTACATATATTGATTCTTCAATTGGAATTGGTGGATGATCAACCAAGAAATCTGCAACAACTTGTCCTTTCATAGATTTCAAAGAGACAAATTTTAACGAAACTCAGTTAATGCTAATGCCCATTTTCCAACTCTACTGTGCAATATAGGCTTTAATAACATGTGTTTTACTACGTCAAAGTGAGAAATTACAAATACATCATGAGGTTTGACATAATACTTAAGTTTAGTACAAGAAAAGTACAAACATAAACACAATTTTTCGATAGCACAGTATCTAGTTTCTGCATCATTAAGGACTCTACTTAAATAGTAAACAGCTCTTTCAACGCCATTTTCGTCCTCTTGAGCCAACATACTTCCTATTGTGGCTTCTGAAGCAGAAATATATAACTTTAATGGTTTTCCTGGCAAAGGAGGAGTCATGATTGGAGGGGTTGTCAAATATTTCTTGATTTCCTCAAAGACTTGTTGATGTTCATCTTCCCATTTGAAGTTTTCTTCTTTCTTTAATTTCAGCAATGGGGAAAACACCCTTGTCTTTCCTGATAGGTTCGAAATGAACCTTCGAAGGAAATTCACTTTTCCCATAAAAGACTGTAATTGTTTCTTGGTTGTAGGTGGAGATGCTTCGAGAATTTCCTTAGCTTTATTCTTATCAATCTCAACACCTTTCTTGTGTACAAGAAATCCTAAGAAATTTCCTGCAGATACACCAAAAGCACATTTAATAGGATTCAATTTTAATCCATGCTTTCTCATTTTCTCGAAAGCTTATCTCAAATGATTTAAATGCAAGTCTTTTGATTCAGACTTAACCACAACATCATCTATATAAACTTGCATAAAGTTTCCTATTAAATCATGAAAAATCGAATTCATGGCTCTTTGATAAGTTGCACCGGAATTTTTTAAGCTAAAGGGCATCATTACCCATTCATAAGTGCCTATTGTACCAGGACATCGAAAAGCTGTTTTCGAAATATCCTCTTCAGCAATGAAAATTTGATTATAACCTGAATACCCATCTAACATACTCAGAAGTTCATTTCCTGCTGCTGAATCTATTAACATATCAGCAACTGACATTGGGTATTCATCTTTAGGGGTTGCGGTATTAAGATCTTGAAAACCAATACATACCCTTAAAGATCCATTTTTCTTAATGACAGGCACAATATTAGAAATCCAATTAACATACCTGGCAGTTCGAATGAACTTAGCCTTTAGAAGATGCTTTATTTCTTCTTTGATTTTCGAAACTATTTCTGGAGCAAATCTTCTTGGAGCCTGCTTCACTGGTCTCTTTTCTGGAAAAGTTGGAAGTCTATGCTCAACCAGTTCTCGGTTCAAACCAGGCATTTCATGATAATCCCAAGCAAAACAATCTTTATGTTCCTTCAACAAGTCAATGATCTTCTGTTTGAATTCTCCTTTGAGATTCTGACTTATAAACGTGGGTCTTTTTTCATTATCAGTTCCCAAGTTTATTTCTTCTAAAGGATCTTGAGCTTCCATTTTCTTAATGCCTTGAGACAAAATACCTTCGAAACCTAAAGGGGAGTCATCATAAATGCAATCTAGTTTCTCGAACTCAAGCCCTTGTGTTTCTTGAACATATGTCTCAACCTTTTTGACCATTTCCTCAAGATACTTCTTTTCAGAATCTTCATTTTTCTCAAAATTTTTTTCAGAACCTTTATTTTCCTCAGAAACATCTTCAAAGTTTTTACCTTCTGTTTCTGATGAGATTTCTTCTTCTATTATCTCCTCAATGACTATTCTTCCTTCTTGCCATTCGGCCTTGGGGGCCGTTTCTTCTTTATTTTGTTTATTTTGATTAAATTCGGCTTCGAGAGCCGCTTCTACCCTTTTTTCGGCCATATAGGCCGAAATTCGAGCCCAAAAGCTCGAATCTATTATGGGTCTGACCATTCAGATATTTCTGCGACCTCGAAAGGGCCGACATCACATTGTAACATAAACCCACAATCAGGATTTAATCTCAATGAATAAGGTACTTTTGTAGGTATCAACGTATACTTATCAATCACTTCATATGGTCTTGTTTTCATAACTTTCTTTTCTATGCTTCTCACATCTACTGCATCTTCTTCAACTTTAAAATAATTCTTGTCCCCATCAACATAAATGGGTACACCTTCTTTAGTCCACATGCAAAGCCTCTGATGCATTGAAGATGGAACAACACCTATACCATGGATCCATTCCCTTCCAAGTAATAAGTTATAGTTTGCCTTCGAATCAACTACAACAAATATAGTGGGCCTCATGATGGTTCCCACTGTTAACTCCAAACATAATACACCTTCTGATTTCGAAGTTTTGCCACTAAAGTCTGTGATAATCATTTGATGAGGCATCAGATCAAACTTAGTCTTCATCAATTTCTTCATTATAAATTTCAGCATCAGATTTACTGCCGCTCCGGAATCTATAAGCACCTTTCCAATACTTACATCCCCAACTAAAGCTCTGATAAACAAAGGCTTCATGTGAAGCTGCATTTCCTCAGTTGGTCTTTCAAATACTGCAGAAGTATTCTAGCAAATTTGTTTGCCAATGTAAGTATAACATATTGGATCATCACCTATATCATCTTCCTCGAAATCCTCATCTTCTAAGCTTTTTTCAAGTTCCTCAGCATACTCAGCAGGTAGTACAGAAACAACTACACAGATGTCTTCAAGACCATCTGCAAATCCAGTTTCGAAATTCTCTATTAATAAATCATCCTCATTCTCATCAAAACCCCCAATAACTTGGAATGAAGGCTTCTTTTTCACCACTTGAGCATAAGATGGATGATTCGAATTTGCTTGAACTTGGATTACTTGAGCATTTTTTGCTTGCACAAGCTTAGGTTGTTGGTTATCTTCTTCAGCAACCATGTTCCTTTTTCCTTGTTTCTCGAAGGCAGCTTTTCTCATTCTTTGTGCCCTTCTCCACTGGGTCTTCATCATTTGAGGCCTATTTCCATAATAAGGTTTCTGGTAAAAACCTTGGAAATTATTCTGATATTTCGGGTAGCCAGGACGAACCCATTGATTCGGGGGAACTGAAGATGAAGGTACAAAAGTACGAGGTTTCGCATTTCCTTGAAACCCCTGGTTCATGGGTTGTTTCCCTTTATCGAACCTATTCATATTACCAGGTGCCCTCCCTCCAGAAATGGATTCAGACCTCGAAATCCACCCTCCATAAGAAGGATGAGGCTTCTGCTTATTTTCGTTCTGTTGACGATGGGCAGTCACTTGCTGATAGTGTGTTTTCATTTCTGATCCTCGAAAAACCTTGGCTGCAGACCTATCGAACAAAGCATGACACCTTGGACAAAGGTCAATTGAGGCATCTTCTGCCTTTTTACGAATCAGAAATTCCAACAAGGATTCACCCCCTTTTGGGTAAACATCATGTAATTCCCGATCTCCATCAAGGGCCATCTCTGTGGCCTGTCCCACAGAATTGGAATCCTCCACTTCGACCATGTTCACACTTACAGGTTCAGCGTAATTCGCGTTCACCCGGAGTGGGTCAGAGTCAATCTTCATGGCCATTGGAAGCTTTTCTTCGAATTTCAATCTACCTTGTTTGATAGCTTCTTGAATAATATCCCTGAAACGAACACAACTATTAGTCCAATGTCCATAAGTATGATGATATTTACAATAATTTCGACCTCTTCTCTGTTCTTGAGAAGGAATTTTATGGTCATCACTTAGAGTTATTTGTTTGTCTTTTACCAATATATCGAAAATTTGATTTGCTTTTGAACTGTCGAAACCATAATTTTTATTAGGAAACCTATCTTTAGTATCATTACTAGAATTTCCACTAGGTTTCAAAGATTGACAAACATAAGGAGGTCCTGGCTTAAGTTCTGCTACATGAACATCATTATCTTCTATATCGTATTCGAAATCACTATCATCAGATACTTCAAAATATGCTATTTTATCTTTTCGAAAGATTTTGTCAGGTTTTCTGAACCTTTCTTTTTCTTTCTTCAGATGTTCAATTTGCCTAACCTTATCAGCCAACTGGGCCATATCTCAAAGTTGTTGATTGATCAATTTCTTTCGAATTGAATAATCTAATCCTCCTGCAGCTATTTGGACTAACTCATATTCAGGAATCTGAGTAAAACACCTATCTTTCATTTGTCTAAATCTATTTAAATAGTCATCAATTGATTCATTTGAAGATCTCTTAATGTTTACTAAATCCATAAGAGTAACTTTTGTTTCCCCTCGAAAAAATTGTTCGTGAAAACTTCTTTCTAATTGATTCCATGAATGAATCGAATTTGGGGAAAGAGTTGTAAACCAAGTGAAAGCATTTTTGGTCAAAGAACTAGGAAAATATTTCATTTTCAATTCTTCACTATTTGCCAAATCACCTGCTTCGATTTGATATCGAGCAATGTGTTCGACAGTAGATTCTCCTACTTCTCCAGAAAATTTAGTAAATTTGGGAACTTTCCATCCCCTTGGAAATTCAGTTTGTAACACCATCTGGGTAAAAGGAGACATTACATAAGGATGATTCGCAAATCCTACATTGAATCCATGTCTATTCAGGACTTGTTCAACAATTCCAACAACATTTTGTTGCCCCCTAAGTTATTTGCTCTTATCCTTTTGAGGATTTCATCAGCATTTTGATTTCTATTCAGGATATCTCTAGGAGCATTTTCTTCCCTATTTTTGACAGGATTGACAGGATTTGGTATTTGATTATTTTGATCCCCTTGATTCACAGGGGGATTCACATTAGCCACTTGTCTTACTATAGGATCTGTGGGTGCTCCAAACACATCCGCAATCCTCTCCATTTGCCTAGCCAACAAATTGTAATTGGTATTTGTTGTTTGTACTAGTGGATCAAACATTGTGGCCATTTGTCTTGTCAACATATTCACCATTTCATGGTTACTTTCATCCATTTGTTGCCTTAAAGTTTGCAACGTAGAATTTGTAATAGATGAAGAAGAACTTCCTACAAAGGGATTAAAAATGGGTCCACGAGTAACTGTAGGACCTACTGTTGACATAGTTGGTGGGGTTGTCCCCGAATTTGGGACGAATCCATATGGCAACCCATACACTGGTTGTCCATTTTGAGACATAGAAACAAAATTGGGTATAGGGATAGTAGAACCAATTTGACTTATTACAGGCTCTGGCATAGTAGTAGTAGTTGTAGTAGCAGTTGTTGATTGTTCTCTGTTAACACTACTATTCCCATTTGCCCCATTCTCATTGTTGTTTACAGACTCAATTCTTTGGGGTGACGAATTCTCAGAATTCGTAACATTAGTATTATCCCTATTGTTGTTTCCATTTGCATTTTGTCTTGAATTGTTAGCCATTTGAACAGAAATTGTTCTCCCACTTCTCAAACGCATGCAAGAATTTTTTTTTTAGAAAATCATAACACACACTACTCTTTGGAAATTTGTCCCACTGGGCGTGCCAATTTGTTTGTGGTGAAAAAATCTAATCTCGAAAATTAAATTTTAATCACTTTGATTCTAAGAACAATCTGGGGATTAGAATCAGATCCTCTTACGGGACTCTTTTAAAAAGTAGATTTATGGTGTTTTTTATTTATCAAAAGACTTTTGAAAAGTTCAATTTTCTTGAAAGAAATGGTTGATTGGTACAGAATTTCACCAAATCAAATGTTTAAGTTTCAGAAATCCAGAATTGATACGAGTTTACTTCAGAATTTTATCAAAACCTATCTTTTCCAAAGAAATAGAACCACTTGATTCAGAATTTTATCAAAGTTCTAAAATTTTACTTGACTTCTTTTAAATCCACAAATGTATGAACGCAAATTTCAAGATAAAGAAAGAAAATTGCTTAAAAGATAAAACGAAGAACATAAAGTGCAGAAAATAAAGGAATTGAAAGACGAAATTGCATAAAGATAAAAGTGGATGGGTTCATCACATACAGTCAATCCTTGTAAACCTGTTGGTCGCAGTGTGATCGGACGTAAAGGTGTTTAAGGGTATGAGTGTAATGAAATGCCAACCTTTTTTACATCAAAAGTTCACCTATTTATAGTTTCCTAATTCTAACGGCTAACTAATGCACATTTGACACATCATCTAGCCCTATATGTTGGCAGCATGCATGCTTGCCACGTTTTCTGCTAACCAGAAAACTGCTTCTGATCCTTGCACTTTTCAAAGTACTTCCATTGGGATGTTGCCACCTGTCCTTGATCAGCAAACTTCTGTAACTTCCATTAACTGCTTTTCTGCTCTTTTCTGTTTTCTCGAACAGTGTCTTTCATGATTCAGAAATCAGCTAATTTCAAGAACCTTGTTTTCGATTTTCTGCCTTCTGTTTTCTCGAAAATTTACTTCCAGAATCTCAAAATCTTTCAAAGTCCTCAGATATTTTATTTTCGAGTTTTTGCCTATAATTCTCGAAATCTTGCTCTCTGATTTCTCGAAATCTTCTTTCTGGTTTCCCGAAATCTTCTTTCTAGAATCTTGGCTTCATGGATTCGAGAACATCTTTAACTTACATGACTTAGTCTTTCTTGATACTTGAAATCAATGAATCTATTCTCATTTTCGAGACTTGATTATACTCTTCTCTGTGCCATGTGTCAAATTTTTTTTTGGCTAATTCAAAGTCATAAAGACCACCGGCCACCGTCCATTCAACTTCATTATGAGAATTCTTTTCATTAGACGTTAAAATGGTCTTATTAATGACACTTAACTCTTTTTACTCCTATAAATAGGAGTAATTTATACATTCTTTTCACAATTCTTCATTCTTTTCTCTTTCTTTTCTAAATTCTTTTAAAGAATCTCTTCAAAGAATATGGAGAATTTAATCTCTTTGGCTATTGCATACAATCCAATCTGGAATGATTTCATTTTTTATGGGATTGACGAAATAGCCAAAGCTATTGGCTTTTCCAACCTTTCTCTTTGAAAGTTTTCTTTTGGATTGTACGTAGTAGCCAAATATAGGTTCATTTACATAATGAATGAATCTATTTATTAGTTACCATGCTGACCTTGATTTCTTCCCCAAGTCGAAGATAGTTCAACAGATTGAAGAAAGAATTCTTCTTTGTGTTGGCTCTATTAAAGCTTGTGGAGGAGGATGAGGATAAAGAGGCATGTTAGGCATGAGTCAAGTACTCATTCTAGTTTAGTATAGTTTCCTTTCTAATGTTTTAGGCACTTAGGATAGTTTCCTTTCTAATGTATTTCCAATGTATTCGAACTAATGTAATTCGAATTTGGATCATGAATAAAAGAACTATCATTTACCTTTTTTGGAATACCTGTATTGTATTATTTCTCGAATTTACATTTATCTTCTTTTCGAAATTCTAAAGTCTTTTTGTGTTAACTTCACTCGAGATTTTTTCTAAGTTAACAGACTTATTATCAAATTTCGAAATAAGGTAATTTTAACCTCTTCTGTAAATTCGAAATGGCATCATATCCTTATCACTTGTAGAATTCGAAACAATTGAAAATCAAATCCCAACAGAAGAGAAGAAGCAACTCTTAACAGAAGAAAGAATCTTGCTGAATGAATTTTATGAATGAAGAAGCAATGAATCAGATGAAATCTATTGAGACAATCCATCAAGGTGAAAGATTACAAATCATCTGAAAAT
The DNA here is from genome assembly GCA_026901365.1 of Sesbania bispinosa. Classification (NCBI taxonomy): domain Eukaryota; kingdom Viridiplantae; phylum Streptophyta; class Magnoliopsida; order Fabales; family Fabaceae; genus Sesbania; species Sesbania bispinosa. The sequence continues at coordinate 58,806 of QLOH01000547.1, read as the reverse complement.
ATGTGAAGAGTTTAAATCATCTGAACACTCATACTCTCTGAACATATTTTGGATTTTGAAGACTCTCAATACTTATTACTTGAACAAAGTCCAATATGAGAAGTCTCAACAAAAGTAAATATCAGTTGTTCAAATGGCTAAGATATTATTCAAATATTAGCAATGGACTCTGATCAAGAAAGAAAGGAGAAAGCAACAAAATGTCAAAAGCTGAGCGAAAAGGAAGCTTGCACATTTCGAGCTAAAGGACAAACTCAACGGATACATCCTCTCATTTACAGAAAGATCAGAGGATCAGAAAAGCAGAAGAAGAGAGATAGAAAAGAAGACATCCATTTAATTAAGGAAATTCTCTCAAAATTAAAAGATCTTATCAGTAGTGTGTCAGAGCTAAGTTTTCTGCACACCTATTCTGCTTAAGAAGAAGCAACCATTTAGAGAAGCTATTTCACAACGGCTACTTGAGCCAAAATCACTTCTTTTCAAATGGTAACCAAGAAGTCTTCAACGACTATATTTCATCAGAACATATAAATAGCCTCGAGAAAGATTTTGAAGTAGTTGGCAAGGTTGGCATATTGGTTGATTGGAGTTGGCATATTGGTTGATTGGTGTTGGCTGGTTGCTAACCAACAGTTGGTCGAAACTAGTTGACAATCATGTAGACCAATCAAGTCAACCAAACTGGGGACATTGAAGTCCACCAGAGAAATGGCTGAAGCATAATTTCATATCTTACTTAGCCAATTAGTTGAGGGAGATATACCTCACTTAGAAGACGAGATTGTACCTAATTCATATTATTGTATCTCTGTCTTACCCTTGTACTTAGATTGTAAGTCATATATTCTGAGTTAGACTCAGTAATCACTTTGTACAAGAAGAATCTGAGTTTATGTTTCTAACGAACTTAAACCTAAATTGAGTTGTAAACACTTTATGTGTCTGAGAGCTTGGAGAGGCTTGGAGGAATAAAGAATACTTTGTGTTGAGCCTGGAGAGGCTTTGTAAGAAAGAATACTCTGAGAGCCTGGAGAGGCTTGGTGTAAGAAAGAATACTCTGTGTTGAGCCTGGAGAGGCTCTGTAAGAAAGAATACTTGTTAAGCCTGGAGAGGCTTGCGTGTAAAAGAATACTGCATGAGTTTCCTGGAGAGGCAGTTTAAAATGAAAGAATACTTGTGTTGAGCCTGACAAAAGGTGTAGACTTCTGATTTGCTTTTGGGCAGCAACAGGTGTAGTAAGTCTGCGTACACAGTACTCTTTTTGTTGCAGGTGCAGCAGCTTTTGCAGAATTTCCTCATTTGTGCAAGTCTTTTGATCGAGGCAGAAAAGTATGCCTTACTCTTGTGCTGAAATGATATAAACCATTGGATAGAGTGTTCTTCATGCTTGACAAGTCTTCACGAGACCACTTCTTGATTCTGTCATTTTCGGCTTTCAGATTACTTTTGTTCAGCTTCAATTCTTTAGATGATAGACGTTCTTCAGACTAGGTCCTTTTTGTCTTCAAGTCTTCAGATGATAGGAGAGTTCTTCAGATGATTGAGTTTATTTCTTCTCTTCAGATTCTGTTGTTGCTTTATCTTCTGATTCTTACTTTGTTTTTCTTCTAATCTTCTTCTTCTGATCTTCTTCTGATCTGTTCTTCTGATTTGTTCTTCTTCCGATCCTCTTCTTCTGATCTATTCTAATCTTCTTCTTCTGATTCTATCTTCAGATGAATATTCCAACCTGAAACACAATCAGCAAAACAATACATTTCTCAGTAGAACCTGCTTATAAGATCTTATTTGCTAATCATTAAAACTTAAGGATGCTAAGTCTTAAGCCAAGTTTGAATGCTCAAACTGATTTATAGACTTCACACTTAGTGATGGCTATTTCGTCACTAGTAGTGACGGTATATGGACGGTATAAGGCTGTCGCTACGTTTTCGCATCTAAAACACGCATTCTTGTAGTGAGGTTAAGGGGATGGCGCCCAACCTAAGGCAGGGAAGACCTCCGGGCTAAAAAGGACTTATAGAGGTACGTACATTTACCTCACCTCAAGGGACGAGTGTGGCTTCGAACCTGCGATCTGTCAAATGCGAGATCTCGTATTGCTCCACTCAACCAACCCTGTAGGTTTAAAACCAAATTTATCTTAATAAGATGAGTTTTCATATAATTAAATATCAATTCAATAATATTGGTTTGGTGTAAGAGGACAAGTACTCTCCACGGAAAAATCATACTTTTTTTGAATATTTAAATCTCAATCAAATAAACATAAAGTATTCTATTATAAACATATATTTTTTTAATAAATACTCACATTGTAACATCCTAATTTCTTAATTCAAGAATAATTCCCATTGGAGACACTATTCTCAAATTTCTGAAATTTATTCGCGCCATTACTGATATCTTTACAAACACACATCAATAAGCTTAATGTAAGTCCAATGTTTACATAAGCTGGATACATCAATTACTCATCGTACATATGCCACTCAGAGGCTCACAATAACGACCTATCTACATAGTTTATAGCTTAATACAACATTATACAAATTAATATACATCCAAATCCCTCATAGGGCCCAGACTGGAACAGGGGTGGAATAATCCACTCTACGAACTTCAATTCTCCCTTCAAGATTTCAGCCAAACCGTCCTGCATAACTAAAATGTATCCCGACAACGTGGGGTGAGACTATGGTCTTAGTGAGCATAACTATGCATGCACGCAGTGTGGGGAGGCAAGCATATGAGATGCAACATATATCATGCAACAAATCTTCATGAACTATATTAATCACATACCATAAAAATTTAAACAGATCAATGCAACTCAAATTAAATATGATATGCTTGACCTAAATTACCCGGCAGACGAGGTCTTATCACTAGACTGGGGCCGAAGCTATTTTTACTAATGCCGAAGCCAAACTCATTTTTAACTGGGAGCCGGAGCTCAAATTCATTTTCCAACTAACTGGGGCCAAAGGCCAAATTCAATGCACGCTCATAGCAATTATACACATATAATGACAGATCTAAGCATTCTTCTAGTTAGGATAATCCCCTAGTATGTCAATCTCACAACCCAAACCCCACAATCAATAATAACTTGTTCTCCAAGCATAAATCTAAACTATAAGACAATAATAAAAGGGGATGGGTGAAACCCTAAACATACCATACCCCAAATCCATATCTCTAATCATACACTCATATTCTGAAATCATGGAAATCAATCAAACAATCACACACATACAGGCTAAGAGGGGGGAAGAAAGAGATAGGGTTCATGAAATGAGTTCAAGCATGAATGAGTGAAGGTGTGTGAGCTATACTCACCTCAATGAAGCCCAAAGAGAAGGGAAAAAAGGTTGGGGAGGGTTAAGGTTGGAGATCCTTTGCCTTGATCCTCTTTCTCCAAGCTCCCATGGAGTTCCTCTCTCTAGAAATCTCTCTTTCTCACCCTAAAATGAAGGGGAACGGAAGGAAAATGGGAGAAAAGCCATAAAAACGTGTTTTAAAAGAGCTAGCAGCGTTCCTGCGCTCAGAGCTCGCTCGGGCGCAGCTCGAGCGCAAGGAAGAAAAATCCTGTTGCGAATCTGCGCTCAAGCTCAGCCTGAGCTGAATTTCCCAAATTGCTCTCTGTTTTCTACGCTCGGGCTGCGCTCGAGCTCAGCTCGGGCTAGAAAATCAGATTGAAAATTTCCCCTTATTGAAGATATCCTCGCTCAGGCTGCGCTTAGGCGCCGTCTGAGCGAGTATATTAACCCCCAAAAACTTTATTTTTATCCCCTTTTGATTGTAATTCAATTCTCTTCCACTTAAACCTAATTTCTTTCCCTAAAACCTCCTTCCAACTTAGCTTTTCTCATCCACGTCTCTTCCCACTCTAATCTTGTAGGAACACAGGGAAACACTAGAAGGGGGGTTGAATAGTGTTTCTAAATATTTTAGAAAGCTTTTCGCAAACAGGTTCTCAAAATAGAATTTCAGACAGGCTTTTGGAGGGCTGTCAGAAGTTTTCAGACGGCTTGTAAAAATTTTTTTTAAAAGATGTTTTGTGCCTTTTAAAATATTAGATTAATTACTCAGACCCCTTGATTAGTTTAAACTGAATTTACAAGAGATAAGGGTAAGAAAAACTTAGCCACAGAATTTATCCTGGTTCACTCATTACCACTTGTGAGCTACGTCCAGTCCCAATGCCAACTAGCAATTGGATTTTCTCTTAATCTCTCAAGATTACAAGTATTCTTTTTCAGTCAAGCCTCTTCAGGCTCTACAACCAAGTATTCTTTTACAGTCAAGCCTCTCCAGGCTTTACAACCAAGTATTCTTTTACAGTCAAGCCTCTTCAGGCTTTACAACCAAGTATTCTTTTACAGTCAAGCCTCTCCAGGCTCTAAAACAATTACAGAGAAGAGAAAGGCTTAAGCTCACAAACTATATCAGTTTTGAGACTTAAACAATTACAGATGTACAAAGATTACTGAGGTATGCTCAGGATAATACAATATGTGTGTACAAAGATGATAAATTCTATCAGAGTGTTGCAGCGAAAAACTTGCAGAGTTTTTGTTCTTTTTCAAAAAAATCTTCTCTCATAGAGGTCTTCAAGGTTGGGGGTATTTATACCCAAATGATTGGCCCCTTGAAGAAAAACAACGCTTGTGAAAACCATGATAGCCGTTGTGAGACAGCCTGCTGCAGTACATAATATTCTCTGAAAAATTCTGATATTCCCTGACAATCCTGACATTCTCTGACACGTTACAAGGTTTGCTCCTGCGAAAAAGTGCTTTTTGTTGCTGTTGCAATTGCTGCGTAGCAGAGAACGTGCTTAAAAAGCAATACAAGGTGCCAGCTGTTGTAGCAGAGAACGCGCGTGAAACAAACAGGTACAAATGGGTCTTCACAACTTCAGACAAGAGATGCCATGACATCAAGGGACTTCAGACAGCCTTGATGTATCAGACGGGTTGAACTTCTTCAGACAGCTTCTGCTTCTTCAGACAGTTTCAACACTTAGTCTTTTTAATTAAGCTTTTGATTGCTCTTGCTGAAATCATAGATAAGTGATTGAGTTAAATATGTATCTATGATAAATATTTTAAGTTAAATTTGTTAACCGTTAAAACTTGGGAATATTTATGTCTTTAAAACATCATAAACTTCTTTATGATATTTTTGAGACTCAACATTCTCCCCCTTTTTAATGATGACAAATTTTCTTAAAATATACAAATCTGTAATAAGATTAAGAGATTAAAATAGCTCCCCCTGAGATACACATATCCCTTTACAAATTCTGTTCAAGGTATATGTTACTTAAAAAAGCTTAGCGCTTGTGGAGTATACTCCCCCTGAGTCCTGTAATCACTCCAGATTTTGTTAGTTTTAATACTCCCCCTTTTGTCATCAATCAAAAGGGAAAATCAGAGCAAAAACAGTAACAGTGCAATACATATATCAGCCATAAAAAAAACAAGGAGCATGCACTCAAAATATGAGAAAAAAAAACACTGATTGTATTTCATGGATATATAAATAAAACTGACAATCAGTCACTTGCCAAAAGAATTGAAAATAAGCATCAGACAATGGCAAGGCAGCTTAATCCTTTGTCTTCAGCAAGGCTTCAGACAGAAAAGAAATCAATTCTTCCTTGGCCTTGTTTATGGCTGCTTCCAATGATAACTTTAGCTCTTGTTGCCCAGATCTGATAAGCTGCTGTTCATGAAGAATCTGCTCTTGAGTGGCAATCAGATGCTTGGACTTTTTCTCTTGTGCTGCAAACTTCTTCTCAAGATCCTTGACCTTGGACTTCAGCTTGAAGTTCTCCTCAGTCAAGTCTTGCTCAGATTCAAATAGAATGATTTGAATGTAAGGGCAAACGAATCTTAGAACTCCAAAGCCTGGTCTCAAACCATACACAGAGGGTTGAAAAACTGGCCAAAAGAAAGTGCCAACAAATTTCACCAAAACCCAGTCTTTATTGAAGGAGTCAGCAAGTGGGGGAAAGTAATCCTTCAGATAATGGTACTGGACATTTGTATATTTGCCAAGTCTCACTTCTGATTCAGCATCTGGACCAGATGATCCAGAAGAAGATCCAGCATCTTCTCTGATCATCCAGTAAGAAGCCCACATCCAATCTTGTAACAAGTGATTCAAGCCTCCTCCCTGAGAGTTGATAAAATCTGGTAAAGCATCCCACTCTGATGTAGTCATAGCTTCAGACAGGGGTGCTGATACTGAGTAGACTTTAGCTCCTTTGTACTTTTCATCCTTGCCTTCTTTCAAAGGATACCTAGGAACAATTCTATCAAGCTTCACCAAGATTTTGGTTAAGGGTCTGATGGAACAAGTTCTAGGGGGCCTATAGCCCATCATCCCAACTCCCCTTTCCAGATCTCTCTGAAACAGTTCAGACTCTGTGTTGAGCTGTCTCACAGATACCATTCTTCATTGCTCAGACTCCATGACTCTTCAGAAAATGGGTTGATAGGTGCCCATGAATGTGCAGAAGGGACAACACCCTTCCTGATCTTCTCTAAGCCACCTGATTTAGCACTGTACTTGGCTCTCTCTTCAGCAACGGTTCTTCTGGTGAGGCCAAGGTGTAGAGATATAGCAGGTGCTGCTCTGAAGTACTGTAACTCTTCATACAAGTTTCCAAACTTGGGCAAAGAGCAAGGATCAGAGAGAAGAAGAGATAGTTGTAGAGCCTCAGCAGGCAATGGCTCTTCTTCATAAAGGACCTCTTCTTGTAGTAAGAGTGGAGGTGATGAAGGTGGTAAAGGTGTATGAGGTGGGGATGATGATGGTGAGGGTATAGGTGATGGTGTTGATGGTTGAGGTTGAGGTGAAGAGGGTTCAGAAGGTTGGATTATTTGAGGTGATGAGGGAACAAATGGTTGGTTTTCAGAGGGTTTTGATGAGGTAGGTTCAGAATGTTCAACAGGTTGAATTTCTGATGGTGTGGGTTGTGTTGGTTCAGATGTATCAGAAGGGATGGATGGTTAAGATGGTATGGTTTCTGTTTGTAAAGGTGGTGATGGTTGTGAGGGAGGTGGAGATGGTTGTTTTTCTAGTGAAAGAGGTTTAGGTGAAGGTTGAGGTGAAGGTTGAGGTGGTGATTGCTTTTCTGGTGATGATGGAGGTGAGGGTGTAACATTGTCAAACCTCACTTTGATCCTTTTGTAGGGAGGCTTTGGTGCCTCAACTTCTTTAGCCTCTGCTTCCTTTTCTGCCTTCTCCCTTTCAGCTTGTTTTTCTGCCCTTCTTCTTTTGAAGAACTCATTGGCCTTGACAAAATTTTGATACTTCCCTGCTTCATTTTCTGCGACAAGCTGAGAAGCAAAGCTTCTTGTCACCCTAGGCTCAGGGACAGTCTGAAGAAGCTTGCTCTTGGTTCTTCTCCTCTGAGGTGCACTGGACCTCTTCCTTTTCTTTGCTATTTCAGCCAGAGTTGCTTGCCTATCATCTTCAGCATAGGCCAACTGAGAAGCAATAGCAACAACTCTGTCAGTCTTCTCTTGTTCTGCTTTCTTTTCCAACTCCTCCTGCTCCAAGGCAGTAGCCAAGGCTGCCACCTGAATGAGTACAGGATCAGATGGGCAGGCATCCAAAGGCTCAGCAACTACAGCATCAGCTGCATCTAACTCTTCAGCCTGTCCTTCCATTTCAGAAGTAGGCTGTGGAGTCTGTGTAGGTTCAGACAGCTGACCCACAATTTCAGAAGACCTATGAGAAGCCTTCTGAACAGGTTCAGAAATCTGATTCTGCACGGATGTAGATACCACCTTAGCAAAACTCCTTACAGGTAGCTTTTTCAGTTTGGGTTGAGGAGAGGGCTTGGAGGGCTTGAACTCATTTCTTCTGATGTCACCTCTGAGCTCATTTTCCAAAATCTGCAATGTTGTATTTCTCCTCTCAGCTTTCTCCATCAGCAGGTTCTCCTTCATGGTAGGTGAGGGAGGTTTTGGAGTTAGCTTCACTCCCATGCTCTTGAGGTTTGATTCACCAAACAGAGGAAGTGAAAGGTGATAAAACAGCCTCTCAATGGGGACTTTGAAATGCAGCAACACCTTAGTGATGATGGTGTTGTGGGGAAAGTTTCCTGCAGAGTCTCTGAGTCTCTTCTGCATGTGAAACATAATGATGTTGGGGAGGTTGATCTTCTGTTTCTGCAACAGATGGATGAGGCAGAACCTTTCCAACTCAGACACATGGTTCCTGCTTCCACTCTTAGGGATAACAGAGTTCCCTAAAATGGCATGCAGAACCCTAGCCTTGTCTGACATATGTTTTGCATCCAGACTTGCAGGTGTTGAAGTTCCATAGAGAAACTTAGTGAAATGCTTTTGACCACCATTTCTAGCTTCCCATCCCGGTGAGAACACAGCTCCTTCAGTCTTGACACCACAGACAATAGCCAAGATGTCTTCATCAACAAAGATGGGAATACCACGCACAGTGGCTTTGATGCTTGTATAAATGCCTTGAGGATTTGGAATACCTCTAGCTGTACTCCAGAAATCCAAGACACTCTGCTCGTGCCATTGAGTAAGGTTTTTGTTGAAGTATTCAACCCATCCGGCTGCTTTGAATTCTGCATAAAGGTCAATTCCCAGAGCTTCAAGGTCATCAAGATGCATACCCTTGGTCTTCACTATGTTTCCTCCAGCTGACTTCTTAGGTGCCATTGTTGAAGTTTTGAAGAAACTTGAGAGAAAGGTTGCTTGAAGACGAAGAGAATCAAGGGTTCTGTGAGCAGAGAAGGTGTTAAAGCTATTCTGACTCACTACCTTCTGTATATATAGACCTCTGAAGCAATTATGGCACGTATTGGCTGCACAGTCATAGGGAAACGTGCGAAGTGGAAGAGACAAAATAAATGAAACTAAACGGTCCCTTATTGCCACGTCATTTGTTCATTTCAGACAAGTGATAGATTTCAGACATCCATATAAATTTCAAACGACCCAAAATTTCAGACAAGTCACTTGTTTCAGACAAGCTGAAATTTCAAACACATCAATTTTCATACACAATCAAAATGCATGAATGTTCAATTTATCTCTGATGAACTTAAATATATCTTCAGTTAGAGGTTTTGTGAATATATCATCCCATTGATGCTCTGTATCAATAACCTGAATATCAAAAACACCTTTCTGAACATAGTCTCTAATAAAATGATATTTGATTTCTATATGCTTCGCCCTAGAATGTTGAATGGGATTCTTAGACAGATTAATAGCACTAGTATTATCACACAACACAGGTATAACAGATATTGAAATATTAAAATCTTCTAGCTGATACTTCACCCATAGCAGTTGTGAATAACAACTGGCTGGTGAGATGTGTTCTGCTTCTACTGTAGATAAATCAATTGTGCTTTGCCTTTTGCTTGACCAGCTAATCATGTTTTCTCCAAAGAAATGACATCCACCACTAGTGATTTTTCTTTCAACTTTGTCTCCAGCAAAATCAGCATCACAGTATCCTACTAGCTTGCAATCCTTACTTTTCTTATAGCATAGACCAAGATTAGTAGTACCTTTAAGATATCTGAAAATTCTTTTTATAGCTTTGTAGTGAGTAATTCTTGGATCAGATTGGAATCTAGCACAGAGGCATACACTGAACATAATGTCAGGCCTACTTGCTGTTAGATACAGTAGTGATCCAATCATTCCTCTATACAACGTCTGATTCACTGGTTCTTCATTCTCATCTTTATTTAAAGATGCAGAAGGGTGCATTGGAGTTGTCATGGGTTTACAATCACTTAAGTTGAACTTCTTAAGCATTTCTTTTGTATATTTTTCTTGATGGATCCATATACAATCAGAATCTTGCTTAATCTGAAGTCCTAAGAAAAATTTTAGTTCACCCATTAAACTCATTTCAAACTCAGATTGCATTAACTTAGAAAACTCTTTGCACAGTGAAGAATCAGTTGAACCAAAGATAATGTCATCAACATATATCTGGACAAGTATAAGATCTTTGTTAGACTGTTTTCTAAAAAGGGTTGTGTCTACGTTTCCTCTTTCAAAACCATTGGTTATAAGAAAACTACTCAATCTGTCATACCAAGCTCTTGGGGCTTGTTTTAGACCATAGAGAGCTTTCTTAAGTTTAAAAACATGTTCAGGAAAAGCTACATCTTCAAAACCAGGGGGTTGTCTAACAAAAACTTCTTCTTCAATGAGACCATTGAGAAAGGCACTTTTAACATCCATTTGATATAGCTTGATGCCATTATTTACAGCACAAGATAAAAGAATTCTGATTGCTTCTAACCTGGCCACTGGAGCAAAGGTTTCAGTGAAGTTAATACCTTCTTGCTGGTTGTATCCTTGAGCCACTAATCTTGCCTTGTTTCTGACTACTTTGCCTTCTTCAGACAGCTTGTTTCTGAACACCCATTTGGTTCCAATAATTGTTTTCCCATGGGGTTTAGGAACAAGGGTCCAGACATCACTCCTAGCAAATTGATTCAGCTCTTCTTGCATGGCTAGGATCCACCCTTCATCATGCAGAGCTTCATCAATGTTCTTTGGCTCAATTTCAGACAGGAGAGCAAGTGAATTCAGATTCTTGAATTTTGATCTTGTCTTAACTCCTTCTGAAGTGTTGCCAATGATTTGCTCTTTAGGATGATGTGATTTGTATCTCCAATCTTGTCTTTGAGGAGGTATCAAATCTGTCTGAGACTCAACATTTGTCTGAAGAGGTTCAGTAACAGTAGGTACTTCAGACAGCTGCTCATCCTTCAAATTGTTGTGGTCATTCAGCTCCATTCCTGCAAAATCATCCTCTAGATCTGATAGTTCTCTATCAGTCTCTTTGTTATCATTGAATTTTACATGAATAGTTTCTTCAACAGTTAAAGTTCTAGAGTTATACACTCTATAGGCTTTAGATGTTTCTGAGTATCCAATGAAAAATCCATTGTCAGGCTTTACATCAAATTTTCCAAGATCATCCTTGATGTTGAGTATAAAACACTCACATCCAAAGGTGTGGAAATATGATATGTTGGGTTTCCTTCCTTTCCACAATTCATAGGGAGTCTTTTTCAGAATTGGTCTTACCAATATTCTGTTTTGAAGGTAACAAGTTGTGCTAACAGCTTCTGCCCAGAAGGTTCTTGGTAAACTGCTTGAGTTGAGCATGGTTCTTGCCATCTCTTGCAAACTTCTGTTCTTTCTCTCAACAACCCCATTTTGTTGAGGTGTTCTAGCCACAGAGAAATTGTGTGAGATCCCATTCTCATCACAGAACATTTGAAAGTTTGCATTCTCAAACTCTCCACCATGATCACTTCTTATGACAGAAATACAGAATCCTTTTTCATTCTGTACCTTCTTACAGAATACTGTGAAATTCTTAAAAGTCTCATCCTTGTTTCTAAGGAATATTACCCATGTAAATCTAGAATAGTCATCAACAATGACCAACCCATATTTTTTCCCACTAAGACTTTCTGTTCTAATAGGACCAAACAAGTCAATGTGTGAAAGTTCTAGTGGTCTGCTGGTTGAAACAACATCCTTACTCTTGAAAGAGTGTCTTGTTTGTTTCCCTTTCAGACAGCTTTCACATAAAATGTCAGATTTGTATGAAAACTTGGGCAGTCCCTTAACAAGGTTGTGTTTTGCTAACCTTGAGATTAATCTCAAGCTGGCATGCCCAAGTCTTTGAAGCCAAATATGTTTTTCATCTTCAACAGAAATGAAGCATTTTACATTTTGACTTGCTAGATCCTCTAGATCAATTTTGTACACATTGTTGTGTCTCTTAGCAGTAAAAAGGGTTTGATCAGAGGAGTCTTTGACTATGCAACCTTCCTTAGTAAAGGATACTACATAATCACTGTCACATAATTGACTTATGCTCAGTAAATTATGTTGAAGTCCTTCCACGAGAAGTACATTCTTAATAAGGGATGAAGGAATTATACCTACAGTCCTTATACCAGTGATCTTCCCTTGTTGATTTCCACCAAAGGTGACCACTCCTCCTTCTTTAGGTCTGAGGTTTTGGAACAAAGATCTTTCTCCTGTCATGTGTCGCGAGCACCCACTGTCCAGGTATCATTTTTGGGGTCTCCTTTGTCCTGTTAAACACATCTGCAACAGGAAAAATTATGTTCTTAGGTACCCATGTTCTTTTGGGTCCTGTTTTGTTAGCTTTGGGTCTTGCTTTTCTCTTGTGTTTGCACTGAGTCACATTGTGTCCAGGCTTATCACAGTGAGAACACCCAGTAACCTTCTTTTTGCCTTTAGAAAAATTTAAGACAGTAGGGGGTTCAGACATGTTATAATCCCAAAAGCCTAGTCCACTTTTGTCAAGAGAATGCCTTTGATTTCCAAGCATTATGTTCAAGTTTTTTGTTCCTTTCACAAATTTGGCTAGATCTTTTGTCAGTTCTTCAACCTGCTTCTGAAGTTTCTTATTTTCTTCAGACACAGCTTGTGAACTGCAGTTTTCAGCTTCAAGAGCCTTTTCCTTGAGCATAATATGTTCTATCTCAAGTGCCTCATACTTATTACACATTTCTGTGTGGGCTTTGGCTAGATTCTTATACTCTTGGAAAAGTTCCTTGGAACTTTCCACCAGATCATCATACATTTCTTGTAAGGTAAGAGGGAATACCTCAGCTTCAAAACTGTCTGAAGATGGTAGACTGGCCATGAGACACAGATTTGCCTCTTCTGAAGTATCTTCTTCCTCTTCTGAAGTTGACTCATCAAGGTCCTCCCATGTTGCCATAAGACCCTTCTTCTTCTTGAAAAACTTCTTTTTCTTGAAGTTGTTTTTCTTCAGTCTTGGGAAATCAGCCTTCATGTGCCCTGGTTGCTTACATTCAAAGCAAATGATTTTATCAGAGTTAGACTCTTTACCTGTCTTACCTGATTTAGATGATGAGGGTTTGTTCTTTCTGAACTTTCCTCTATTCTGCAACATCCTTTTGATCTTTCTGCTTAGGAGAGCAAGATCATTATCATCTTATGAGCTATCTTCAGATTCTTCATCTGCCTCTGAAACTTCCTCAGCTTGCATAGCCTTGATGTTGCCATGCCTAGACTGTTTGGCCTTAGAGTTTAGAGCTAGAGACTTCTTCTTGTTGTCATCTTCTCCAAGCTCAAGCTCATGGACTTTGAGAGATCCCAACAGTTCTTCCACTCTAAGAGAGTTCAAATCTCTTGCCTCTTGAATGGCAGTTACTTTGGGTCTCCAGGACTTAGGCAAACTCCTTAGAATTTTTCTGTTGTTATCTCCAGAATTATAAGTTCTGCCTAAGGACCTGAGTCCATTGGTTATGGTCTGAAACCTTCCAAACATCTGGTCAATGGTTTCAAATTCTTCCATCTTGAACATCTCATACTGATGTATGAGCATACTTATTTTAGATTGCTTGATAGTCTCAGTCCCTTCATGGGCTGTTGCAAGAGTATCCCAAATCTCCTTGGCAGAGGTACATCCATGAACCTTCTCATATTCTGATTTATTCAAGGAACATATCAGATAGAGTTTGGCTTTAGCATTCATCTGCACTCTAGCCTTCTGCTCCAAGGTCCACTTAGTCTTAGGTATAGGCACACCATTTTGCATAGGCACATAGTCTCCATCAGTGACCACATCCCAAACATCAATGTTGGTGCTCTCAATGAACAGCTTCATTCTATCTCTCCAGTAGTGGTAATCCTCTCCATTGAATGTTGGGGGTCTTGTGATAGAGGCTCCTTCTGTGATGTATTGCCTGTTGCTGTTAGAAGCTTCCATATAGATCTTTCAGTCCTCAAACACTCGTTAGGTGCTTCAACCCTGAGTTTAGCTCTGGTACCAACTGTAGGAACACAGGGAAACACTAGAAGGGGGGTTGAATAGTGTTTCTGAATATTCTAGAAAGCTTTTCACAAACAGGTTCTCAAAGCAAAGTTTTAGACAGGCTCTTGGAGGGCTATCTGAAGCTTTTCAGACGGCTTGTAAAAATGATTTAAAAATTTGTTTTGCCTTTTAAAATATTAGATAAATTACTCAGACCCCTTGATTAGTTTAAAACTAAATTTACAAGAGATAAGGGTAAGAAGACTTAGCCACAGAATTTATCCTGGTTCACTCACTACCACTTGTGAGCTACGTTCAGTCCCAATGCCAACTAGCAATTGGATTTTCTCTTAATCTCTCAAGATTACAAGTATTCTTTTACAGTCAAGCCTCTTCAGGCTCTACAACCAAGTATTCTTTTTCAGACAAGCCTCTCCAGGCTCAACAACAAAGTATTCTTTTTCAGACAAGCCTCTCCAGGCTCAACAAAAAATACAGAGAAAGGAAAATGCTTAAGCTCAAAAACTATATCAGTTTTGAGACTTAAACAATTACATATGTACAAAGATTACTGAGGTATGCTCAGGATAATACAATATGTGTGTACAAAGATGATAAATTCTATCAGAGTGTTGCAGCAAAAAACTTGTAGAGTTTTTGTTCTTTTTCAAATTCTTCTCTCTGTGAGGTCTTCAAGGTTGGGGGTATTTATACCCAAATGATTGGCCCCTTGAAGAAAATCATTGCTTGTGAAAACCATGATAGCCGTTGTGAGACAGCCTGCTGCAGTACAGAATATTCTCTGACATATTCTGATATTCCCTGACAATCCTGACATTCTCTGACACGTTACAAGGTTTGCTCTTGCCAAAAAGGTGTTTTTTGTTGCTGTTGCAATTGCTACGTAGCAGAGGACGTGTTGTGGCAGAGAACGTGCTTAAAATGCAATACAAGGTGCCAGCTGTTGTAGCAGAGAACGTGCGTGAAACAAAAAGGTACAGATGGGTCTTCACAACTTCAGATAAGAGATGCCATGTCATCAAGAGACTTCAGACAGCCTTGATGTATCAGACGGGTTGAACTTCTTGAGACAGCTTCTGCTTCTTCAAATAGTTTCAACACTTAGTCTTTTTAATTATGCTTTTGACGGCTCTTGCTGAAATCATAGATAAGAGATTGAGTTAAGTATGTATATATGATAAATATTTTAAGTTAAATTTGTTAACCATTAAAACTTGGGAATATTTCTGTCTTTAAAACATCATAAACCTCTTTATGATATTTTTGAGACTCAACACCCTATTCTTATTTCCCTTTCTTTCATGGAATAATGATGTATGTATGAGATGAATTTAGGAAATACGAATGCATTGATGATTGTTTGTATTGAATTGCCAAAACCATAGGATAGATGACTTGGATGATTATGTATAATGTATATTGAGTATGTTATTCTGAAATCATGGGCCTTTGGCCATCACAGCCATGAAATTATGAATTTAAGAAATCACAGAGCATTTGGGCTATCACAGGGTCATTGATCGTCACAGGCCTTCGGGCAATTTAATTAAGAAAGACGGGGTAACCACATCAAACTCATGGCCAAGAGGGAGATGGGGTCCCCAATCACAGAATGAAATTTAAATGTTACTTAAGACTTAATCATAGGTAGCCCTGGACCACGGTCCTTGGTTACATGGCCGGGCGCTCATCACAGTCACGTTATAGAGAAAAGACTTTGGGTGTCGGGTACAACACCTCACAATCATGCATTGCATAATAAACATTACTTCAATGATGATATATTATGTTTAATTCATTTATTTATGATGCTTTAGATAGATATGTGTAATTGTAATGATTCTTGATTGTTTCCCCACACCGCACACACTTGTTACGCTCATCGGGACGTTGGTCTCACCCCATTCCATGGGAACAATATTTCAGTGGTGCAGGATACTCTTCAGGATTATGACGAGCAGTAGAGGACTCGTGAAGGATAGTAGTATAGTGTTTAGTTACATTGATGTATTTAACTTTGCTTAGGACCACTATTGTTATTTGTTAGGATGTTCTTAGGAATTATCATGTTATTTTAATACTTTGGATTAGAACCTTGATGGCAACCTTGTATTGACTTTCTTTAACATATCTATGTAATGTTGGAGCTTTAGTAATTGTTGGGTTACTCAAGCGACTATGTTTTATTTTGATACGCGAAATTGATGAATTAATTTCACGAGTTTGGAAATAGTGCTCCGAACAGGCATTATTTCTGAATTTAGAAATTAGGACGTTACATTTTGGTATCAGAGTAGTTCAATCCAATTGGAATGTGGTTAAGTTAGTTGCCCGTGACTTACTATGATCCTACTGTACCCCGTAACCAGTATAGGGACTGATCACCCCTCCACTGGGTGCGTTGTACACGGGATTATAGTTAGTGACATGAACAGGATGCCTTGTTAAGGGGATTGGAGGCACTTCCCTTGTAAGGATAGAGCCACCCACTTGTAGATAGAGAGAGAATGACATAGGTTTACTTCCAAGAATAATACCTACACCTTAGGATCCTTATAGAATGTCACCCTTAATTCTTAGTGGTTATGAGGCACCCTTAGAAGGAAAGGTAAAGTAGAAGTTTTGAGAGAGGTTTAGAGGGAACATGAGGAGTAGGCTCCCTAGTAAGGGAGGATAGTACTGGTTGCTTGTGTTTACACCTTGAGTGCGTGATTTGTTTGATTAATCATGATGCTTGTTTCTGCTCTAATAATTGATTGATATGCCTGTTTGTTTGCGTTTTTGGAATGTCTTGCATGTGGAGGTGATGGTAGATTTCTAGGATTTGGGTTTTTCTATGACAGGTAGAGGTTAGAAGAGAAGTGTGGGACTCGTGAGAGGTTAGAGAAACCTAACGCCATTAGTGAGGGGGAGTAACCCTAGTTCTTCGTTCAAGATGTTTACCATGGGGGAGGTGTACTCTTAAGGATAATTCGAGGAATTAAATTAGGGCCTTAATCTCATATTCTTGCCTCTTTCCTTATTTCCCTACTGGTGTATGCTAGTGTTTATGGTTGTTTCTATTTCTATTTTAATATCATTATTAGTTGTCTAGTCATTCTATGGATCCAATTAGATATCTAATTAGGTGGTCAGTGATTTTAATTTGATGGTGATTAGATTATTTGAGTCTTATGATCGATGATCTGGTTTTTATTATGCAAGAAGCAAGTGCAATCCTTTGTCCCCTAAGATAATAGACTGATACTCTTAGAGCTCCAAATTGGTTATTAGAAGTGGTTTCAGTTCTCATAGGTACATGATAATTATCTATCTATTTAGCGTATCCATATTACAAGAACTATTGGAGGATTTTCGAGTCTAGAAACCAAGTTGGAATCTAGTGTACCTTGTCAATCCATGACTCAACTTATTGATCAGGTGGTGGTTAGTTTACCCTTTCAAAGGACTATTTATGAGTTTTTATCTCAGGGGAGTAGTAGGTCTTACAAAGGAATTGAGGTGGTAGCCTTCCCTTATTCTTTCAATTTGGTATGGGTGAGTTGGTAACCTTAGCTCAATTTAATCCTTAAAATGTACTTGTATTATGATAGGGCCTGATAATAGAGTGCTTGAACTGATTGTCAATGTTTTCCTTAGCCCCATTAGACTGGTCTAGCGATTTAAGAGCAATTAGAACCCATGACTCGAACATGAATGGAATTTGGACCTTAGTGGTTAAGGGTAAATCTAACCCATTCGATTGGTTATTTCTTAGGGAAGTTAAGGGGGAATTATTCATAACTTAGTTTAGTTAGGGGGTGTTATAATCTGAGAATGGTGACTGGGGTATAGCAGAGGTAAGGAATGTGACATGTTTAACTTGAGCGGCGTACCACTGGTTAGAGGTGTAAATTGTGGGGCATAGTTTCTTGAGGAAACATGAGACCCCAAATATTTTTGGTGATTGTTGTTCAAAAAGAACCATTATGTAAACCTTTTCCAACCTAGATCTTCTGGCAATGTTTTCCCCTAGAACCATGATTGTTAATAACAATTCTCATCCCCAAGACTGCTTTTAGGACTAGATATGGGCATTATGAGTATCTGGTGATGCCATTTGGTTTTGTTGAGACAAGCTCACCTCCAAGAAGTTTTTAATATGACAAACTGATTAAGATTAAATATGCATATGAGATGCATCCTGTGTTACTAACTATGTGCTTGAGTATGGCAGAGATTTTCTGTATCTAAACCACTGCAAAAAAACATGAAGTTCACTTAGATCAGCAAATAACATAAGTAACGGATGCAAGTTCAGCTTGAGAAGCAAGCTAAGAACAGATGCAAGTGCAGCTTAAGATACAAGCCAAGGTCAGACGCAAGATCAGCATTAAGATGCTAACACAGCATGAGATGCAAGCCTCTATGTTCAGATGATGTTCTAAGAAAAGAAGAGATCTCAACACAAAGCCAAAAGAGACTCAAGCACTGCTTGAGATGCAAGCCATGAACAGATGCTAGTTCAGCTTGAGACGCAAGAACGGCTTGAGACGTCGTCTCAAGGACAAACGAAGCAAGATGGGATCTCATCAGAGATGCAAGAAAATTGTAACAGAATTTGGACAAAAGTAAGACTGCATGCTCAATGATAGGAGACAGCAAGTGGGGTCAGCATAAAGTCAAACAAGGACACAAGGACACAAGGACACTGACACAATGACTTAGCCTGAAAAGCTGTTGTACACCTACTGAAAAAGACTGTACCTGCTGCTGTGTGTTCCAACGGATTGCAACGGCCACATAACGGCTAGTTCCTCATCTGTTGATATAAAAGAGACAAGATCAAATGCTGAGGCGTGAGAGAGACTGCCCACACTACTGTACAATCATTCAGCATCTTATCACATCTCACTTAGCATCTCAAGTGCACTCATCAGCTGTCTGTCAACAGATCTAATACATCTTGAGATCTACATCTGTCTCTTTCATCTCTCTTCTGTGCATAATTTCTATACTGTAATTTAAGAAGAGAGTTTTTCTAGCTTATCAATTTCCATATCCATACTTTGTATGCTGTAAGCTAGATTCATCATATTCATTCACTGTAACTTGTCTCATCTAAGATAGGAGGGTTCCTAGTCTTAGAGTGAGGTGTTTGTGTCCTGGAGAGGCTGTAAGAATACTTGTGGCTCAGCTAAGATAGGAGTGCCTAGGCTTAGTGTGAGTGAGACGTCCTGGAGAGGCTGTAAGAATACTTGTATTGGCTGGTTTGTCAATAGTGAAAAATCTCACGTGTTGTGAGGACTGGACGTAGCCTAAGGTGTGGGTGAACCAGGATAAGATCTCTACCCCCTGTCTCTTGCTCTGTCTCTATATTGCTTATATTGATTTGATTATAATAACGCAATAACAACCAGAATAACTCAATCAACAATCAATATAAGATTCTGAGTTAAAATCTAGATATAAGAATCATTAGTAAAATTGGATTAGATATACCCTGTCTTAACAGAGACTCCAAGTTGGCAAACTTGAGAGAACATCTCAACAATCAATTTTAGTGTGAATTTGCAGGAACAGATTTGGAAAGTCTCTATTCAACACCCCCTTCTAGAGACCTTCAGCCAACTTCAGTTGGTATCAGAGCTCGGCCTCTTGGGGTTGAGCACACCTCTGTGTGAAGAGGAAAAAGATCCATGGCTGGTCCTAGCACAAGTCTATTCATTCCTGAAGGAGCTTCAACAAACAGACCTCCTGCCTTTGATGGAACTGATTATTACTACTGGAAAGACAAGATGAGATTGTTCATTGAATCTCAGCATGCTGATCTCTAGGAGATCATTGAGGCAGGCCCTTATATTCCATACATAACAGATGAGCTTGGACTCAGGGCAGCCAAACTCAGAAAACAATGGACAGATGCTGAGAAAGCAAGATATGTACTCAACTCAAGAGCTAAGTACCTGCTTACTTGTGCCTTAAGCAGAAGTGAATATGACAAGGTAGCTAGATGTGTCTCAGCAAAGGAAATATGGGATGCTCTTGAGATTGAACATGAGGGAACAAACCAAGTTAAAGAAGCCAAGATCAATATACTGGTAAGACAGTATGAGCTGTTTAAGATGAATGAAGATGAAGGCATTGAAGACATGGTGAGAAGATTCACTGTCATAACAAATGACCTAAAATATTTAGGAAGAACATACTCAAATCAAGATATGGTAAGAAAGATCCTGAGAAGCCTACCCAAACCTTGGAGACCCAAGGTTACAGCTATTCAGGAAGCTAAAGATTTTAGCGTCCTCAGATTGGATGAACTCCTTGGATCTCTGAAAGTACATGAACAAGAGCTGATGGAAGAGGATCTCATCAGACGACCCAAGACTATAGCTCTAAAAGCCTCTTCAAGTAGCTCAAAAGGTAAGAAGACAAGCTCATCTCAACAAACCTCTCTCAACTCATCTCATGATTCAGAAACAGAAGATGATGAGGAAGAAGAAGATGATAGTGAAATGGATGATGAGCTAGCCTACATCTTAAGGAAGATCAGACGCATGTGGAGAGCCAGAGGGACTGGAAGGAAGAACTTTCCCTCAAGAAGAGGAGAAATAAAATCTGACAAGAAGGGACAATTCATTTGCTTTGAGTGCAAAAAACCTGGACATATTAGATCTGAGTGCCCTCAGCTCAGAAAAGAAACAAAGAAAAGTCCTAGGAAGAAAGCCATGATGGCCACCTGGGATGACACAGATGAAGAAGAAATTCAAGATGGACAGTCAGCCAACCTATGTCTCATGGCTGATGGAGATTCATCAGATGAAGAGGTAACTGAATCTGACTCTGAATACTCTATTGATGAGCTTAAGTCTGCTTTTGAAAATCTTTTGTATGATTCAAATCTTCTTGCTTCTAAGAGCTCATTACTTAAATCAGATTTAAATACAGCTCTTGAGAAAATCAAATTTCTTGAAAAAGAAAATAAAGATTTAAATCATAAGAACAGTAGCCTCATGCTGTCTCACATGAGATTGTCTGAACAATTAAAAGCTAAGACTCAAGCTCTCAATGGGCAGGAACTAAAGAATCTATCAGATAAAAATCAGCAGCTCAAACTACAAAATAGAACTCTCATAAATGACCTGGCCAAGTTTGTAAATGGAACAAAAAACCTTGAGAGACTCATTGGATCTCAAAAGGGCATTTTTTATAAAGCTGTACTTGGTTATGAGAGATCTTCAAATGAAGTTTGGTACAAAGATTTTTTCATTCCTGCAATAAAAAAGAAAAAGGAAAGATGTTTTTTTTGTAATAAATATGGCCATAAAGCCACAGATTGTTACCTGAGACAAGTAGCATCTAAGAGAAAGGCAACTAACCATGAAGGACCCAGATATAAGTGGGTACCTAAAGCTAAATCCCTTGTTTTGACAGATGTGCCTGGCAGCAGCAAATTCCAAGAAAGAATGGGTGCTGGACAGCGGATGCTCAAGGCACATGACTGGGGACAAAAGCAAATTCCTGTCACTTGAAGAAAAGGCCATTGGAGTTGTCTCCTTTGGAGACAACAGTAAAGCCCAGATCAAGGGCATAGGTAAAATTGGTAAGACCAACTCAGCTGAAATTGAGAATGTATATTTTGTTGAAGGTTTGAAACATAACTTGCTGAGCATTAGTCAGTTATGTGATAATGGTTATCATGTTAATTTCCAACCTACCTTCTGTGAGATCATAGACTCCAAAACTGGAAAGATTATTTTCTCTGGAACAAGAAAGAAAAATCTTTACTCAGTCTCACTGGAGAGTCTATCATATCTCACCTGTCTCATGTCTCATGATCATGAGAGATGGCTCTGGCACAAAAGAGTTGGACATATTAACATGAGAACCATGAATCAGCTTGCTAGTCAGTCTCTTGTCAAAGGGTTACCTAAGGTAAAATTTGATAAATACATGAAGTGTGATTCTTGCATCAAAAGCAAGCACAGCAAATCAAGTTTCAAACCTAAGGACTGTGTCTCAACTACTAGGACACTTGAGATCCTCCACATTGACCTATTTGGACCAACTAAGACAGTAAGTCTCAGTGGTAAAAAGTATGGCTTTGTCATTGTGGATGATTTCTCAAGATTCACCTGGGTTCTGTTCCTATCTCAGAAAGATGAATCATATGACTCCTTCAAAACCTTTTGTAAAAAGATTCAATCTGAGAAAGGATATGGAATTGGGTCTGTTAGGAGTGACCATGGAGGAGAATTTGAAAATGCTAAGTTTAAGAAATTCTTTGATAAAAATGGTATCTCTCATAACTTCTCCTGTCCAAGGACTCCTCAACAAAATGGTGTAGTTGAAAGGAAGAATAGAACACTTCAAGAAATGGCTAGAACTTTAGTATGTGACTCTGGAATTGAAATGTACTTCTGGGCAGAAGCTGTTAATACATCCTGCTACATTTTAAACAGAGTTACTATAAGAAAGATCTTAAATAAGACTCCATATGAGCTATGGAAAGGTAGGAAGCCTTCAATTTCATATTTTCATGTCTTTGGATGTGACTGCTATATTCTAAATACTAAAGATCAGTTGGGAAAATTTGACACCAAATCTGATAAAGGAATTTTCCTAGGATATTCATTAACATCACAAGCTTATAGAGTATATAATTTAAGAACCAAAACTACTGAAGAATCTGTGCATGTAGTTTTTTATGAAGTTCAGGGAACTACTCAGAAAGAAGTTGATGATGGAATAGAAGAGCTAATGAAAGACCTAAAGATCTCAACTCAAGAAGTTGAAGAGAGACTCTCACCTGAGCAGAAGATGGTAAGATCATCCCAGTCTGAACGCAGAAGAGAAGCTCAGTCAGAAGGAATATCTTACAGAAGCAACCAGTCTGGAACATCTCATATCTTCCAAGAAGAAGATAAATCAAATGATCAAGTCAGATCTCAAGAGACAAGACCAGAAAATGTTGAAATACAAAATGAGCATGCATCTCAACTACCCAGAAGCTGGAGACTAGTGAGGTCTCATCCCAGAGATCAGATAATTGGAGAGACTTCAGACAAAGTCAGAACCATATCTTCTTTCAGAGACACAGAAAATCTGATGGCCCTTTCTATCTGAAGTAGAGCCAAAGGATATACATGAGGCCTTAAATGATGAATCCTGGACTAAGGCCATCAAAGAAGTACTAAATCAGTTTGAGAAAAGCAAAGTCTGGAACCTGGTTCCTCCACCATCTCATCAAACCATAATTGGAACCAGATGGGTCTTCAGAAATAAGCTAAATGAAAAGGGTCAAGTCATGAGGAACAAAGCTAGACTGGTGGCACAAGGGTTTAATCAACAAGAAGGAATAGATTATGATGAGACCTTTGCACCTGTAGCAAGACTTGAAGCTATCAGGATCTTGTTATCATTTGTTGCATTCAAGGACTTCAAATTATACCAGATGTTGTAAAAAGTGCCTGCCTAAATGGGATCATAGAAGAAGAAGTCTATGTAAGACAGCCTCCTGGATTTGAAGATCCTAATCATCCAGAATATGTGCTCAGACTATCCAAAGCTCTATATGGCCTCAAACAAGCTCCAAGAGCTTGGTATGATAGGTTAAGTTCATTTTTAATTAAAAATAATTTTATCAGGGGTAAGATTGACACTACTCTCTTTAAGAAAGAAATTAGCAAAGACCTATTAATTGTTCAAATTTATGTTGATGACATTATCTTTGGTTCAACTAATGAATCTTTATGTCAAGAGTTCTCAAGTCTCATGCTGGGAGAATTTGAGATGAGTATGATGGGTGAACTGATATTCTTCTTGGGGCTTCAAATCAAACAATTGACTGATGGAATATTCATTAGTCAAGAAAAATATACAAAAGATCTGCTCAGCAAATTCAAAATGAGTGAGGCTAGACCAATGAAAACCCCTATGCACCCCTCAACTCAGATTGATCAAGATGAAGCTGGAAAAGCTGTCTCAGACAAGCTTTACAGAGGTTTGATTGGTTCCCTTATGTACCTAACTGCCAGCAGACCAGATATTCAGTTTGTTGTAGGAATATGTGCAAGGTACCAATCTAATCCAAAAGAATCTCATCTCACTGCTGTAAAAAGAATATTTAGGTATTTAACTGGAACCACTAATCTTTGCCTATGGTATGAGAAAGGAAAGAGTTTTGATCTCATAGGATACAATGATGCTGATTTTGCTGGTGACAAGATGGATAGAAAGAGCACCAGTGGATCTTGTCAATTCCTAGGAAAATGTCTTATCTCTTGGTCATGCAAGAAGCAAAACACCATTGCATTATCCACTACAGAAGCTGAGTATGTCTCAGCTGCTGCATGTTGTACTCAAGTTCTATGGATCAAATCTCAATTGCAAGACTATGCAGTCAGGTACTCTAAGATTCCTATTTACTGTGATAATACTAGTGCCATAAACCTTGCAAAGAATCTTGTTCATCATTCTAGGTCCAAACACATTGACATCAAACATCACTTTATAAGAGATCATGTGCAAAAAGGAAGCATTGAGTTAATTTTTGTAGATACCAAGAGTCAGCTGGCTGACATCTTTACAAAACCCTTGGTGGAAGAAAGATTCATTGAAAATTTAAATTTGTTAAATGTGTGCTGTCTTGATTAAAAACAATGAATTTAACTTAGCCCAGCACTGGATTATATGCTGAGAGTCACACTAGAGATGAGACTCAAGTGTCATCTGTGAAGAGACAAGGTCTCAGACAAGTCTGCTATCAGACGCGTCTCATGACTCATCTCAACTGACGTCTCATGAATTTACAGAGACGTTACAGTGTGCTGTTAAAAAATTTAGAGTCGTTACTCAATGGTTAGTAACTGCCCACTACTTGGCAAACTAGCCGTTAGACTATAAAAAGGAGTGCTAACCACTCTCAACTGCCATAATAACTCCCCACTACGCGTAGTTACTACGTCTCTCCCTTTCTCTGTCTCTAGACTATTTAAGTCTCTTCTCACATTCCATTCTCACTTTCTCTTCTCTCTCAAATGCGTATCAAGTTCACTGCGCTAAAACTCCCGTACTCTGATAAATCATCATCTTCCTCCTCTCCTGACAAGATGTCTTCTGAAGAAGGATCTAAATCTCAAAGCAATCACTCTAGCCAAGAAACCCTAACCCGTTCTCCATCTCCACAACCAAGCACTGAAACAGAGCCTTCTCAATCCACTCAACCTACTCAACCTTCTCCATCTTCAAAATCCACATCATCCAAAAAGAGCACCCTTGTACCTCCTAGAATGAAATCCTAGAGAATTGCCTCGCAAGTCACCCAGACTTCAGCTCCTAGATCCCCTGTTCATATAGACCTCACACAACCTGGATCTTCAAAGAAAGGAAAAGACAAGGCTGTAGAAGGAAAAAAGATCTCTTTCCAATCTGATCTCTTCTCCAATGCTGAGGTAGAAGATAAGTTCACCAAAAGGTTTGTAGATAAGAAGATCATCATAGGAAGAGTAATCTCATTCCAAGAACTAAGAGATGAAGGATGGGATATTGGTCCCTATTTGGAGAAACAAGGATGGAAAGAATACTTGGGCATGACTGAGTCAGTCTTTCCAAAGATGACTAGTGCATTCTATGCAGCATGCTACAAGGCTAAGGGATCATCTCAAGGTCAGCCACACATCATCTTGGACATCAAAGGAGTCCACATAGAGCTGACAGAGGAAACACTTGGTGCCATCATCCAAGCACCTGTGGCTGGCAACAGACTGTACAATGAGGAACAATGGTGGAGCAACATTGGAATACCTTCAGCCAATGTAGGCACCTCCCTCTTCAAAGGAGGTCTCATCACAGATGCATCTTCATCCCTGAACCTTTTTGGCAAGTTTCTGTTTCATCTTGTTGTCAAATGCATCATGCTAAGGGCTGGCACATTCAACAAGGTCTATCACCAAGACTTGATGGTAATGTATCACCTCAAGCATGGCATTCCCCTGAATCTTCCATTCCTAATACTTAGGCATATGGAACATGCTTTCCACAACTCCAAAATCAACGCATCTCTTCCCTTTGGAATGCTCACCACCAGGATCATGAAGCATTTCAAAGTTGACTTCAGTGGTTGTGATAAATCTGATGAGAGACCAAGCTATATTGGAACAAAAAAAAATTTGAAGTCTCTCGGGCTAAATGGTAAGAACATCCCTTCTCCTACTTTTCCTTTAAATGACCCTCATCCTCCTATTCCCACAACTACACAGGCTTCTCCCTCATCCAAGATGTCAGAAGCCAAGAAGAAAAGGAAGAAGAAAGACTCAAAGGAAGCTGTTGAGGGATCTCAAGAAGGTTCAGAGATCCCTGTTAAAGAAAAGAAAAGAAAAGCACAGCCATCTGCATCCACAGAAACTGAGAAAAAGAACAAGAAGAAAAAGAAGTCAAGACTTGAGTCTACCAACCAATCTGAGCCTACCCCTATAGAAGATGATCCACATCTTGAGAAAGATGCAGAAGAGGAAATGGCCAAAAATGAAGTGGTCAGAAATGAAGAGGAAGTGGTTAGAAATGAAAAAGAAATGGCCATACCTGAAGAAGAGGAACCATTAATTGAACTAGTGCACCAGTCACCTCCTAAATCTCCACCACCTGAGTTATTTCAACAGGAAGTCTCTCCTTGTAGTAAGATTATTGTTGAGACCTTGGTGAGCTTAGAAAAGGATAATACAAACTCAAGCTTTGAAACTCACCCAGAGCCACAAGTAGAGGTTATCACCACCAAACAGACAACCCCTGTGAGGTATGAACCTGCATATTCCCTTCCTACTTCCTTTCCCACTCCTGGAAAGTTCTTTGTAGAGACCATTCTGAATGATTCCCCTCAGCCTAAATATGATCAATCTGCACCTCCAACTACCAGACCTGAGCCAGCTGAGGCACCCTCATCTGAACCATCCATTCCTACACACCTATCCAACTCTATCAATACCTTTCTGAACCAACTACATGAAGAACAGCAACAACACCAGCAAGATCTCAACACAAGACTTGAGCAGAATCAAAAGAAGATCTTGAAGAAGCTGAAGCACCACAAAAAGAGGCAAGCTGCTCTGTTTGCTGCTTTTGACACTGTCCTACAGGCAATGCATACAACTAATGAATTTCACAAGAAGATGAACCTTCATCTTTCAAATTTGCCTCATCTACCTGAGTTCCCACAGACTGTGCTGCGCCCATCTAGACCTAGCTCAGACTCATCCTCTTCCCACTCATCCTAGCTCTGCTAGTTATCTTGTTTTGATAATGTCAAAAGGGGGAAAGTAGGTTAGATATATATCTAATGAGAGTCTTAGTTAGGATATAATTCAGTTTAATGTTTGTGAGGATTTGATCAGCTTAATAGCTAGAGATGTAGTTAGCATCTTTTCACAGCTTTTGATAAGATGGAGTGGCATCTTTTGTTTTGTAATCCTCTTGTCTTTTGATTAAATGAAAATGGCTCTCTAAATGCTTGCAGTATATTTCTGAGTGACTTACTTAACTTTGATTAACAATTCATATCAATATTAAGTCTTAAAACAGAAAAACTGATCTATAACTCAGGGGGAGCTCTTCTCCTTAATTATTTCTGTTTTAAAAGAGATTGCACATCTCAGGAGGAGCTAATTATATACATGCATCATTTCTATATTAATCTCATCAGATATTTAACTTACAGTTTGCCATCATCAAAAAAGGGGGAGATTGTTGAGACAAGCTCACCTCCAAGAAGTTTTTAATATAACAAACTGATTAAGATTAAATATGCATATGAGATGCATCTTGTGTTACTAACTATGTGCTTGAGTATGGCAGAGATTTTCTGTATCTAAACCACTGCAGGAAAACATGAAGTTCACTTAGATCAGCAAATAACATAAGTAACAGATGCAAGTTCAGCTTGAGAAGCAAGCTAAGAACAGATGCAAGTGCAGCTTAAGATACAAGCCAAGGTCAAACGCAAGATCAGCATTAAGATGCTAACACAGCATGAGATGCAAGCCTCTATGTTCAGATGATGTTCTAAGAAAAGAAGAGATCTCAGCACAAAGCCAAAAGAGACTCAAGCACTGCTTGAGATGCAAGCCATGAACAGATGCTAGTTCAGCTTGAGACGCAAGAACGGCTTGAGACGTCGTCTCAAGGACAAACGAAGCAAGATGGGATCTCATCAGAGATGCAAGAAAATTGTAACAGAATCTGGACAGAAGTAAGACTGCATGCTCAATGATAGGAGACAGCAAGTGGGGTCAGCATAAAGTCAAACAAGGACACAAGGACACTGACACAGTGACTTAGCTTGAAAAGCTATTGTACACCTACTGAAAAAGACTGTACCTGCAGCTGTGTGTTCCAAAGGATTGCAACGGCCACATAACAGCTAGTTCCTCATCTGTTGATATAAAAGAGACAAGATCAAATACTGAGGCGTGAGAGAGACTGCCCACACTACTGTACAATCATTCAGCATCTTATCACATCTCACTTAGCATCTCAAGTGCACTCATCAGCTGTCTGTCAACAGATCTAATACATCTTGAGATCTACATCTGTCTCTTTCATCTCTCTTCTGTGCATAATTTCTATACTGTAATTTAAGAAGAGTTTTTCTAGCTTATCAATTTCCATATCCATACTTTGTATGCTGTAAGCTAGATTCATCATATTCATTCACTGTAACTTGTCTCATCTAAGATAGGAGGGTTCCTAGTCTTAGAGTGAGGTGTTTGTGTCCTGGAGAGGCTGTAAGAATACTTGTGGCTCAGCTAAGATAGGAGTGCCTAGGCTTAGTGTGAGTGAGACGTCCTGGAGAGGCTGTAAGAATACTTGTATTGGTTGGTTTGTCAATAGTGGAAAATCTCACGTGTTGTGAGGACTGGACGTAGCCCAAGGTGTGGGTGAACCAGGATAAAATCTCTGCCCCTTGTCTCTTGCTCTGTCTCTATATTGCTTATATTGATTTGATTATAATAATGCAATAACAACCAGAATAACTCAATCAACAATCAATATAAGATTCTGAGTGAAAATCTAGATATAAGAATCATTAGTAAAATTGGATTAGATATACCCTGTCTTAACAGAGACTCCAAGTTGGCAAACTTGAGAGAACATCTCAACAATCAATTTTATTGTGAATTTGCAGGAACAGATTTGAAAAGTCTCTATTCAACCCCCCCCCCCCCCTTCTAGAGACCTTCAGCCAACTTCAGGTTTGACCAATGCTCCAGCTATATTCATGGACTACATGAATCAAATCTTTAGGCCCTACTTGGATAAGTTTGTGGTCGTATTCATCGACGATGTTCTTATCTATTCTAAGACCTTAGAAGAACATGAGCAACATCTTAGGGTGGTTTGGGGAGTATTGAGAGAGAAGAAACTGTTTGCTAACCCTGAGAAATGTGAATTTTGGATGGATAAAGTTCACTTCCTAGGGCATGTTATATCTAGTGAAGGTGTGTCAGTGGACCCTAGTAAGATAGAGGCGGTGATTGGTTGGGAGAGGCTCAAGTCAGTCACTGAGGTTAGGAGTTTCTTAGGATTAGCTGGGTATTATCGCAGGTTCATCAGAGGTTTTTCTCAGTTGGCCTTACCTCTCACCCGGCTGACCCGTAAGGGCCATGCTTTTGTTTGGGATGAGAAGTGTGAGAAGAGTTTTAAGGAACTCAAGGAGAAGCTGACCACCACCCCGGTATTAGTATTGCCGGATTTGTCCAAATCCTTTGAAGTGTATAATGACGCTTCAGGAAAGGGGTTAGGTTGTGTTTTGATGCAGGAGAAGAGAGTAGTGGCTTATGCCTCTAGACAACTTAGACCCCATGAGGAAAACTACCCAACTCATGACTTAGAGTTAGCTATAGTAGTGTTTGCTCTTAAGGTGTGGAGGCACTACCTGTATGGGGCACCGTTTGAGGTCTTTAGTAACCATAAGAGCCTTAAGTACCTCTTTGATCAGAAAGAACTTAATATGAGGCGGAGAAGGTGGATGGAATTTTTAAAGGACTATGATTTTGAGCTTAAGTACCACCCAGGCAAGGCCAATGTAGTGGTCGACGCCTTAAGTAGAAAATCCCTGCATGCATCATCCATGATGGTGCATGAGTTAGAATTGTTAGAGAAGTTTAGGGATTTGAAGCTTGAGGGGAATTATGAGGGAGATAGTATGAGACTCTACAGGCTAGAGGTGGTCAATGACTTAAGGACAAGGATTAGAGAGGCTCAGGTCTCAGACTTAGAACTCCAGTCCCGGAAGGGACAACCAAGGTTTTCCGAATCAGGAGATGGGATGATTCTCTTCCAAGGGAGAGTCTGTATCCCGAAGGGGGGTAGCATCAGAGAGGATATTTTAGAGGAGGCTCATAAGAGCAAGTTCACGGTGCATCCTGGTATTACCAAGATGTACCAAGACTTGAGGAGCATGTTTTGGTGGGATGGAATGAAGAGAGAGATAGCTGAGTTTGTTTCTAGGTGCCTTGTATGCCAACAGGTTATGATAGAACACCAAAAGCCCTTAGGTATGCTCCAACCATTAGAAATTCCCGAATGGAAATGGGAATCCATATCCATGGACTTCGTGATGGGACTACCTAGAGTCCCAACAGGCTTTGATGCCATTTGGGTGATAGTGGACCGGCTGACCAAGTCAGCCCATTTCTTACCAATCAGAGCGACTTACCCTTTGACCAAATTAGCAGACTTGTACATCACGGAGATTGTGAAGCTCCATGGTGTACCTTCCAGCATAGTGTCAGATAGAGATCCCAGGTTTACCTCTGGATTTTGGAATGCCTTACATCAAGCCTTCGGTACTAAACTGAAGTTTAGCACCGCTTACCACCCTCAAACTGATGGGCAGTATGAGAGGACAACCCAGACCTTAGAGGACATGCTTAGATCCTGTGTTTTAGAAGAAAAGGGTAGTTGGGATAAGTATTTTCTACTCATAGAGTTTGCCTACAACAACAGTTTTCATAGCAGTATAGGTATGGCACCCTATGAGGCTTTGTACGGTAGGAAGTGTAGCTCACCTTTGTGTTGGTGTGAGGTTGGAGAGAAAAGTTTGCTAGGTCCGGAGTTGGTACAAGAAACCACAAAGAAGATTAAGAGAATTAGGGAGAAGTTGGTAACTGCCCAGAGCCGGCAGAAGAGTTATGCTGATGGGAGGCGGAAAGACCTAGAGTTTAAGGAAGGTGACCATGTGTTTTTGAAAGTTACTCCCATCACTGGCATAGGAAGGTCCATTAAGGCCAAGAAGTTGAATCCCCGTTTTGTCGGTCCTTTTCAAATATTGCAAAGGATTGGTCCCCTTGCATACAGAATAGCCCTTCCACCCCATTTGGCCAACATCCATGATGTATTCCATGTCTCACAGCTCAGAAAATACCTTCATGACCCTTCTCACATCATAAGTTCAGAATCAGTACAATTAAGGAAGGATCTGACTATTCCCAGGAGACCTGCACAGATTATTGACCGAAGTGTCAAAACCCTGAGGAATAAGGCCACTCCGTTAGTGAAGGTGTTTTGGGAGGGTCAGTCGCCAGAGGACGCAACTTGGGAAAAAGAGGAAGATATCCACTCTCAGTTTCCAGAGTTATTCATTTAAGGTAAGGAAGTTCAATTTTCCCCATTCTCTTCTTTATTCAACTATCTTTAGTCAATTTTGGGGATAAAATTGTTTTAAAGGGGGTAGAATTGTAACATCCCACTTATTAAGACCTTAAATTATAGGAGAATTATAACTTAAAATAGAATGAAGTAAAGAATAGGCACAGGAAAGCTTAAGGGACAAAAATAAGAGTTTTAGACACCAGGGATCTCACTCAAGTGAGTGAATCTAGCTTGAGCGAATTATGCAACAAAAACTGCAAAAGTTAGTTCTGCAATTCTCGCTCAAGCCAAAATCTTCCAGAGAGGGTGTATTTTCGTGAGCCTTTTCGCTCAAACCAAAAATTCTCGCTTGAGCCAAAATGTCAATCTCGCTTGAGCCAGAATAACAGTTTCAACATTTTTAAAACACGACTGCAGACAGTTTCCACTCAGTTTCTCTTCCGTTTCTTTATCTTTTCAGAGAGAGAAAGAGAGGTTCTAGTGAGAGAATGTGCCAGTGAAAGTCAAGAATGGTTTCTACGCCCCAAGATCAAGTCTTTCATCAATCTTTCCTCCCTCAACGCCAATTACTCTTCATTCGTTCTTCGTTTTCTCGACGCTCAGGTGGGTGTGACTCTCACTTGTTTGTCTTGATTGATGCCATAGCATGACCCCTATTCTTATTTCCCTTTCTTTCATGAAATAATGATGTATGTATGAGATGAATTTAGGAAATACGACTGCTTTGATGATTGTTTGTATTGAATTGCCAAAACCATAGGATAAATGATTTGGATGATTATGTATAATGTATCTTGAGTAAGTCATTCTGAAATCATGGGCCTTTGACCATCACAGCCATGAAATTATGAATTTAAGAAATCACAGAGCCTTTGGGCTATCATAGGGTCATTGACCGTCACAGGCCTTCGGGCAATTTAATTAAGAAAGACGGGGTAACCACATCGAATTCATGGCCAAGAGGGAGATGGGGTCCCCAATCACAGAATGAAATTTAAATGTTACTTAAGACTTAATCATAGGTAGCCCTGGACGACGGTCCTTGGTTACATGGTCGAGCGCTCATCACAGTCACGTTACAGAGAAAAGACCTCGGGTGTCGGGTACAACACCTCACAGTCATGCATTGCATAATAAACATGAAAAATACTAGGAACACACTCTTTTGAACACTCTCCCTAACACACTACATGTGATTGGTTAAAATTCACATGGGTCCCACCACTTGGGAGTGGGACCCACGAATTTGGTGGGACCCATGTGAATTTTAACCAATCACATGGAGTGTGTTTGGGAGAGTGTTCAAAAGAGTGTGTTGCTAGCACTCCTCTAATAAACATTACTTCAATGATGATATATTATGTTTAATTCATTTATTTATGATGCTTTAGATAGATATGTGTAATTGTAATGATTCTTGATTGTTTCCCCACACTGCACACACTTGTTACGCTCACTGGGACGTTGGTCTCACCCCATTCCATGGGAACAATATTTCAGTGGTGCATGATACTCTTTAGGATTATGACGAGTAGTAGAGGACTCGTGAAGGATAGTAATATAGTGTTTAGTTACATTGATGTATTTAACTTTGCTTAGGACCACTATTGTTATTTGTTAGGATGTTCTTAGGATTTATCATGTTATTTTAATACTTTGGATTAGAACCTTGATGGCAACCTTGTATTGACTTTCTTTAACTTATATATGACGTTAATTTTGAGACATCTCAATGACATATCAAATAATTTCAGATTAATGTAAAATTTTATATGTATGATCTATATGATAGTAACTTTCAATCCAACGATAGATTACTTAATACGATAATCTGTTAAAAAGTTATTCGACAGTGTAAGACTTGGTGTAACTTACACTAGTGTAATTTGATCCCTCCTCACATATATATATATATATATATATATATATAATTTATATATCGTTTCGCCACATCTTTGCTAGCTCTCAAATTTCCACAGTGTGTATATATATATATATATATATATATACATATAGAGGAGGGTTATAATTACATCGGTGTAAGTTACACCAAATATTACACCGCTAATAACTACAAATCGAATATGTTTTTTAGTAATCCAACCGTTGAATTATATGTTTGTTCATCATCATGATTATATGTGCCAAATTTCATAAAATTTTGACATTAATAACTTAATAATCAAATGGTTGGATTTTTCATATATTTCAAATGTATATATAACGTTAATCTTGAGACATCTCAATGACATATCAAATAATTTCGGATTAATGTAAAATTTTATATGTATGATCTATATGATAGTAACTTTCAATCCAACGGTGGATTATTTAATACAATGATCCGTTAAAAAATTATTCAACGGTGTAACACTTGGTGTAACTTACACCGGTGTAATTATAACCCTCCTCTCTCTCTCTCTCTATATATATATATATACTATCCAACTCGTGCGATGCACGGATTTATTATTTAAATAAATATTTAAATTTGAATTTTAATAATATATTTAACCTATTTAATATATATATGTAAACATTAAATCATAAGATTAATTAATTTTTAATATTTAATTTGATACTTGTTAGTAGATTAAGAATATAATAAATTAACAAAGTAAAATGGATTTGGAAATATGAAATAGTCACATCTAATAATTACAAATGAACACTATCAGCAATATTACTTCGTTTAAATTTTTTGAAACACTTTCTTGTAGACAATATTTTTTATAACATTACAAACACTTATAGTTGTCAGCACATATAAGAATCCTAAGTCTTTGTTGAGACTTAACCCTAAATACAACAACATATAATTGACCATGAGAGAAAACAGACCTTGGTAAATACACACCAATATGTGGCAATGTCTGACCTTGACTTTTATTAATGGTCATAGCAAAACAAAGAAAAAGGGAAACTGTCTTCATTGAAACTTTAATGGTTGAGATTTTTAGTTGAAATTAAATTCATTCAGTGAATGAATACCTTTGTTCCCAAATGTGTTCCCGTAGTGACGGTTTCTCCAATGACATTAGAACCTAACTAATCAACTATTAATCTAGTTCCATTGCAAAGTCCAGCGGATATATCAAGATTCGTCATTAGCATAACAATCACTTCAATCTTTAACACCAACTTATGATCATGGAGCCCATAGCATCTAATATCATTTAAGAATTCAGTTGTCAACCAATCAGCTTCAATACCAATCTCCCCATCCACCTTCCATATAGTATCAGAACTCAAGTACATCATTTCTTCTCCTAGAAATAATGCCAACAACATCCAATGTAGGAGCAAGAATTGTTTTATTTTCAAACAATTCTATGTTTTCAAAATTTGATAGAAAATTAGGATAAGCAAAAGAAACTTCATCTCCAATTGTATTACCTATAAACTTTATCAGTAAAGCCTCTGGTATTTTCAATATCAGTTTGATCATCAATAATTCATATCAATATTAATATGACATGTAATCTTGTTCAATATAAATTTAATACTACATATAGATGTAAAATTAAAGGTTTATTTCATCCATCACATTTTAAAATTATTTTAATATAAAAATGAGATATTAATCCATTTAGAGTACTTAGAGTTTAATACGATGTCTAAAAGAATA
This sequence comes from Sesbania bispinosa, assembly GCA_026901365.1. NCBI lineage: Eukaryota > Viridiplantae > Streptophyta > Magnoliopsida > Fabales > Fabaceae > Sesbania > Sesbania bispinosa. The sequence goes on along the minus strand of QLOH01000547.1, from coordinate 23,675 downwards.
AAAAATTATATTCCAATAATAAATAAATTGATAAAAATAATTGGAAAGTAATCTTTTTGTTAATTTATCATCTAACATGTTTCTTACTTGATACGTATATAAATGATCTTTAATTGTGACCACAATTGTAAAGGTTTGACACTAAATCCAACTCATTCATTTCAAATTAAAGTTCGTACGCCATTTATTAATTACAAAATAAAAATATGTCATTAGAAAAAAGAAACATTCAAAAGGAAAATCACAAAAAATCTTATAAAATGAAGAGAAAATAAAAAAATACAATGTTGTCACACGATCTACAAATATTATTTTAAAATTATATTAACAAATAGATCTATTGACATATGTTGCACGGGTAACATGATTTTTTAATTTTCATATATAAGTTAAATATTATAGTAATTATTTTTATAAATTAATGAAATTGTAAGAAAAAAAAATTAAAATTAAATAAATTTCTATCTTAAAAAAATTATGTTTTTTAATATTAGATAAATTATATTTTCGTTCATGTTTTTCGGTTAACATTAGACTTTGTCCCTGACTTTTACAACCTTTTATTTTATATCCTTATACTTTTAAAACATTGTAATCGTAGATTCACAGTGCCTAACATTGGGTTCTGGGTTATGCTCATTTTTACATATATTACTAAATTTTTATAATAAAATTAATTTATGATATAGTCATATACATCAATTAGTAGAATGTGAATATCATATTGTTATCATGTTTATAGAAAATAATAACAAATACATCATTAATATAATAAATTTAAAATATATTAACATTTGAGATCTCACAATGCAATCATTTCAAAACTATATAAAAGTGTATGGAAAAAAACATTATTGGGAGAGCTAACCCCACTATGATATTGATATTCATGACCGAAACATGACTAATTAACTCTGACGGAGGGTATTTATAGTTTATTAAAAAGATCACTTTAAACCTATAATTGAAAATTTTGCTTAACTTTTAAACGTACTATATTAAATATATAATAAATCAAAATACAATATACTAATTTTATTCAAGTAAAAGAAAATAAAATAATTATAAATTTTATAATTCTAATTTGAAATTTTGTACATAAAAATTATAATCAAGACATCATAAAAGTAATTATAAATTTCAATTATATTGGTATTTGAGATCCCTCATCTTAATCACATAAAACCTATATAAACTGTATGGACAAAACCGTTGTTGGAAGAGTTAGTCCCACTATTATATGAATGTTCATTGAAAAAACATGACTGCATCATGTGGAGAGTACTTGGGGTCATAAAAAACATCATTTTATTGAAGTGTGAATAAAAAAAATTTAGGCTTAAATACATTTTTGGTCCCTATACTTTTATAGATGAGTGATTTTGGTCCCCCTAGTTTTAATTGCTCAATTTTGGTCCCTATACTTTTATAAATGGGTGATTTTGGTCCCCCTAGTTTTAATTGCTCAATTTTGGTCCCTCTTCTTTAAAAAATGAACAAATATAATCCTACCGTTAGCCTCCCATTAAATATTTAGCAGAGTTTGTTGACATGGATTTAATTTTGTGTCATGTAAACTATCACATGACAAAGATTATTATTTAATTTTATCTCTTAATTTTTTTAAACAAAAAATCAAAGCTTGCAGATTTCAGTTCGCTTTCGATTTAATTTTAAATTTCATTTCATGCCCGAATGAGATTTCAGTTCGCTTGGTTGATGGCTTGAAGCAGACCTGCAATTGTTTTAGTTTTAGGACTTGTATTTGCTTATTGTTTTTAGAAAATTGGAGTATAGTAGTGGGATTTTGTTTTCTCATTGTATTAAATTATGTAGAATCTGATTTTATTTTTTGATTTTCCGTTTAAAATAATTAAGAGATAAAATTAAATAATAATCTTTGTCATGTGATAGTTTACACGTCACGAAATTAAATCCATGTTAGCAAATTCTACTAAATATTTAATGGGAGGCTAACGGTAGGATTAGATTTGTTCAATTTTTAAAGAAGAGGGACCAAAATTGAGCAATGAAAACTAGGGGGACCAAAATCACCCATTTACAAAAGTATAGGGACCAAAATTGAGCAATTAAAATTAGGGGGACCAAAATCACCCATCTACAAAAGTATAGGGACCAAAAATGTATTTAAGCCAAAATTTTAAAAATAAATAAATAACGAATGTGAGAAAATATGACATATGTACTGAGCGAAAAAAATTTAATATAGAGTAGATAGAACAAATAAGAGAGATAATAAGTGAAAACATTAATGAATAAAATAGAGAGATTATTATTTTAATATAATGAAAATGAAAATGAAAATATGATAAAAAATAAAAATAAAAATAGAACAAAACGTTGGAGAATGATTGTCTCACATGGAATATAGTTGTATGGATCGTAAACAAATCACTTTACTGTATTTGTAACATCCCGCTTATTAGGCTAATATAACCTGTGAGATTAAAAGGTCAATCCTTGTATGTTTCATTGAGAATTAAAAGTAACAAGTAGTAGGGGGTAAAAATCTAAGTTTTGGAGTCCTAATAGAACAAAATCTAGGAGTTTAAGTCCCTGGTAATCGATTACCAAGAGTTAGTAATCGATTACCAGAGAGTCAGGCCCCTGGTAATCGATTACCTAGAGTTAGTAATCGATTACCAGAGAGTCAGGTCCCTGGTAATCGATTACCAGAGTTAAGTAATCGATTACCAGAGAGTTAGATTTCTAGTAATCGATTACGAGGGTTAAGTAATCGATTACCAGAAGTCTGGATCCCCAGTAATCGATTACCATGAGTGGTAATCGATTACCAGGTTCCCAGAAGGGGTTCGTAAGTGTATTTTAGCTGTGAGTAATCGAATACCATATGTTGGTAATCGATTACTGAGCGGAAAATATATATACCAGGAACGTTTTTAAAATCAGAATTTTGGAGAAAACCTAACCTAGAGAGAGAAAGGGAGGAGTTCTAGAGAGAGAAAGTGACGAATCGACGTGGGAACGAAGGATTGAAGCTTGCATTCATCTCTTCTCCACTTCCTTGCTTGAATTTCTAGTTTAGGTGAGTAATCCTCACTTGATTGAGTAGGATAGAATTGGTCTCAAAGCATGCTCCCTACTTCTCCCTCTCCCATTCTCTGATTATACTGGATATTGATTGATTGTTTGTGTTTGTGATTGATTCTTGAACATATCGTGATGATTCTATTCGGATTGATTGAATTGACTTTCGACGTTCTTTGGTTTCGAAAGTTTCGAAACTATCGAAATGTCGAAACGCTTCCTTTTCTTCGATAAGAATTGTTCCGGATTGGAATATAAGGATCGATAACTGATTTTGATATGGGAATTGATAAATATATGATATGGTTTTAATCGAGCGTTGAATCTCTTTGGTTTCGAAAGGTTCGAAACTATCGAAATTATCGAAACTATTGAGAACGCTCATTTTATCAATTTTGATTATCTAATGGGTTATTCGATTATGTTTTAAAGATCAAGGACTTCGGTCAATTAAGGACTTCGGTCAATTATGGACTTCGGTCAATTATGGACTTCGGTCAAAATAAGAGAGGGTGGGATTCGTCCCCTGGGGAGATATCCCCTGTAGTCTGAGCTCGGGTCTAACTCTATAACGTGATGTGAACATGGCCTTTGGGAAAAGCATATAGTGTATCATGATGCATATGGATTATTGTATGTGAGAAGTAATGATTAAGTATAATTTGATATAATTGTCATAGATATCTGTTCCCTGCATTCATGCATTGAGTTTTATTCACTGAGATTTTTATCTCACCACGCGATATGTGGTTTAATTTTAGATGTTCAGGTTCCTCCCCCTCGGGATACTCAGCCTCGGGAGTGATTAGTTTGGATGCAGGAGCTTTTGATTTTGATTGTATATTGACTTATGCATATGTGTTTATATTTCTAAGTGTTGTTTAGAAACTCATGTATTATGTTGTATTTGGAATTTATATGTATCCAGGACTTTGTAATATAAACTTTTGGGTAGTTAAGCTTGTTGAGTTGAAAGTTTATTTTTATAATGTTTGATTAAATTATCAGGATATGTTGGAGATTTTGATAATTTACAGAACAGGTCGATATTTAAAATGAAAGATCCTAAATTCTAAGTCTTGAATTTGGTTTCCAACGGATCAAATTCTGACTTATGAAATTTAGAGTGTTACAGTATTGCTAATAAAAAAATTAAAGAAACACAAGTGAGAAAACATGACACGTGTTATGGATGAGCAATTTTATTATAGAATAAATAGATAAATAGAATAGACAAGTGAGATAATAAATAAAAATTAATGAATAAAATAAAGACATAAATAATATATTGAAATATCATGTTAAATTTAATGTAAATTAGTACATTTATCGTATTGCTTAATATAAGTTTTCATGTAACGAAGCAGATAAATAGGAATAAATAATGAGAGAAATTATTTTAAGATAATAAGAATAATAAAGTAAATTAAAGTGTGATAAAAAAAGGAAAAAAATGTAGGAGGAAAACTGTTTCACATGGAGGATAATGGATACCCATGATTTATCAAACTTTTATGATAAAACAAATTAATATGAATGGATAATGAGAGGAAATCTTTTAATATAATAGCAATAAAAAATTAATTTGTAAAACAAATCAAAATGAAAAAAAACATGAGCAAAACTGTCTGTCGTGCAGGATAATGTGGTTCATAAAAATATCACTTTACAGAACAGAGAATAAAAAACTTGAGAAAACGCAGATGAAAAAAAATAACACGTGTACTGTGGGAATAATTTTAATATAGAGTGAATGAAAGTAAATTGAAAGATAGAATAAATAAGAGAGATAATAAATGAAACATTAATGAATAAAATAGAGAGATAAATAATATATTGAAAAAATACATTAAAATTGATGTAAATAAACTCATATCGTATTTCTTTATGTGAGTTTTTATGTAATGAAATAGATAAACATAAATGGATAATGAGAAAACTTGTTTCAATATAATAATTATAAAAAATAAAAATGAAAATGTGATTAAAAAGAAAAAGAAAAAAAGACAGGAGCTAGACTGCTTCCTGTGGTTTATAAAAAAATTACTTTATTGAAATGAGAATAGATATGAATGAATAATGTGAGAAACTATTTTAATATAATAAAAAAATTAAAGTGTGATAAAAAAAATAGTATGAGCAGCAATGTCTCCCGTGAACGATATCCGTGATTTTTTTAAAAAATCACATTTGTAATGAAACAGATTAACGGGATCAAATAATGAGAGAAAATATATTAAATATAATAACAAAAAATAGAAAATTAAAAGTGAGATAAATAGGAATTTTAATATAGATTAAATAGATAAATAAAATAGATGAGCAAGATAATAAATGAAAACGTTAATGAATAAAATAGAGAGATAAATGATATATTGAAATATCATGTTAAAAGTAATGTAAATCAACACATTTATTGTATTCTTTAATGTGAGTTTTTATATAGTGAAACAAATAAACAAGAATAAATAATGAGTGACATTATTTTAATATAATAATAAAAAGAAAATTAAAGTATAAAAAAAGAAAAAAAATGTAGGATCAAAACTGCTTCACGTGAAAGATACTCATGGTTTATAAAATATCACTTTTATAATGAAACAAAATAATATGAACAAAATAATATGAACGAATAATATGAATGAATAAGAAACAAAAAAACAAAAACAAAAAAAAAAGGAAACAATAGGAGCAAGATTGTCTCCCGTGAAGAATAAATATGGTTTATAAAAAAATAACTTTATAAATGAGAGAATAAAAAAATTTAAAAAAATGAAAAAAAGATACATGTAAAGGGTACATATTAAGAAGATTGTCTCGTAAACATGCAATTCATAAAGTGTAATCACAGCCGTTGCTCACTTGCCCTAGGAGACTAAAATTTGTCCCACCTGAAGGCTTCACAATTCCGAGGCCCATGAAACAAAGTGAATGGCCCAAAAGCTAACAAAAAAATATATGGGTGAATGAACAGTGTTTTAAAAATAGTCAAAATGTAATAGAACTAGTATCGATCACGTGTGATGCACGGAATTGGTATTCAAATTAATTAAATCATGTAATCCTGGGGGGTTGGTTCAGCGGAGGGGGCTGATCCAAGCTTAACCAAGGTCGGGGGTTCGAATCCCACCTTGGGCATGCAGCTACTTTAAAATCCAGGGTCAGCTGTCCCACCCATTGAGGTGCCTACAAACCAGCGAGGAGATTAGTCTCTGCTGTCGGCGGTGGATACCACGGTCAAGTACCAAAAAAAAATTAATTAAATCATGTGAAAATTAATTAACCTATAATATAGGTAGTAATTAAAATATTATTCAATTTATATATTGAAAAGAAAAAAAATTAATGTACATTTTAATGAGTATTGTGTTAATAAGAAAATATATTAAAATATATAAATGAAAATTTTAATACATAATGCATAAATAATTTAATATTTTTAAATTATTTCTTCGTACTCTATATTCTTATAATATTACAAAACTTAAAATTATCACGGTAAATAAGAGTTTTAAGTCCTTGTTGATACATCACCACATATAGTAAAAATAATAATGTGAGCACTTAGTTGAGTAATAGATATTGATTTCATTATATTAATAGTGGAATTGATGCCTATAATTTAAGACATATTTGGCTTTTCAAAACATGCTCAACTAAATATATATAACAATACTTAAAAAAAATAAAGATATAATAGGTATACCTATTATTATTATTGTTATCAATTATGAAGAAACTCAAATAATTTAATTTGAAGAAATGATAAGATATGATAATAAATATTGTGTACCCAAGAGGAAAAAAATTTAAATTTTACCTCACAATATATTAGTTTCTTTGTATATTTACATTATAATATATTAGTTTCTTTGAATATTATAATATATTAGTTTCATCCTTTTTAAAAATTTATTCATTTGTTAATTGTTATCTTTTTTATGAAGTGGATTATAATTTAAGTGTAGTATAGTTTATAATATCATATATAATAAATATATGATAACGCTTTACTATTTTAGATTTTAAAATTAAATGAGTAGATATATTTCATTTTCTGTGTCTAATATTTATGTTTTGTACTTTAATATTTGTATAAAAAAATTATAAATGAAACGATGCAATATAATTATACCTAATTTTGTAGTACATTGAATTTGATCCATTGTTAAGTATTTATATTAAGAATTTAATTAGGATCAACCTAAGATAAAAAGTTTGACACGTGGGAAAAAAAGAATTAGTAACCAGTGAACAGTTGACGAAAATGTGGATAAATTTAAAATTATAGATTTTAAATAATTGAATACATAAAGAATTTATTTTCTTAAACCCACTATGAAGAGTTCAAGAATTTCAAGTGTAACAATGCAGTAGAAGAAGCAAAAGGAGATTGTGAATCTGTGATGTTGGATGGGAATGAAATTGAGATGAAAAACCAAAAAAAAAAATTATAGGGACTAAAAACAAAAAGACCTTATTTATAGGGACTAAAAACAAAATTAAGCTGGAAGAAAAATCACATGTGGCAGGATGACGTGACACTCCGTTAGCCACATAAACTTAAAGTTAACAACAGGGACCAAAATGACAAACGGAAAATTTTATAAGGATGAAAAACCAAAAAAAAAATTTACAGGGACTAAAGACAAAATGACTTATATTTATAGGGACTAAAAACATATTTAAGCCTTTATAAAAATATCACTTTTATAACGAAACAAAATAATATGAACGAATAATGAGAGAAAATATTTTAATATAATAACAATAAAAAATGAAATTGTGAAAAGAAACAAAAAGAAAAGGAAAAAGAAAATGATAGGAGCGAGATTACCTCCCGTGAAAGATAGATGTGGTTCATAAAAAAATAACTTTACAAAAAAGAGAATAAAATTTTTTGAAAAAATGCAAATGAGTACATGTAAAGGGTACAAGTTAATAGGACTGTCTTCTGTAAAGGGTACATGTAATTCATAAAGTCATTACCTACAACATATATGAATCAGTCCAACGTAAATGTACAACTCGATAAAAAAAATTCAATATTAAAAAAGTCAATGACCCACAATTGCAATTTCATAGATAGACACTTTTTAAATTTCAATGTAAACTAATTGTTTCCCATTGTTGTTTCATTTGCAATAACAATAAATAAAAAGTAAAGGGTGATCATTTAAATAAATATAGGAAAAACCTTTATAATATTTTTTTAGGTACTTGAATGACTTTACTTTTGTGCTTTAATTTCAACACAGAATATATCAAATTTTTTACAACACTTCCTGTAACATATTTAAATGTTAAATAATTTTATTTAATGTTATATTTTCTTTATAATTCATAATGAATATATGAAAATAATGACTATGTTAATTTTATTCAATTATTTATATATTTGTTGAAGTATATGTTACTTAAAAAATTCCTACTGCATCCAAACACACCAACGTATTGACCCGTGCGAACGCACGGGTACCCGACTAGTAAATAATAAACAAAAAACTACTCCAATGTAATATAGATAGATATAGATAAATGGAGGCCCAGAACACATGAGGCCCACCAAGCAACAAAAATTTTTCTCCCTGAGTGAACAGTACTCAAACATCTACACGTATTTAATATTATATATATAGGAGAGTTATAATTACACCGGTGTAAGTTACACCAAGTATTACACCTCTAATAACTACAAATCGAATATGTTTATTCATCATCATGATTATATGTGCCAAATTTCGTAAAATTTTGACACTAATAACTTGATAATCAAATGGTTGGATTTTTCATATATTTCAAATGTATATATAACGTTAATATTGAGACATCTCAATTACATATCAAATAATTTCGAATTAATGTAAAATTTTATATGTGTGATCTATATGATAGTAACTTTCAATCCAACGGTGGATTAGTTAATACTCCCTCCATCCCTAATTATAAGACCCTCTTAACCGTTTCACACAATTTAAGAAAAGTTAGTTAATGTAGTGATCTTTTATAAAAAAATAACAACATTCCAAATATACCCCTATTTAAAAGTCACTATATTTTAGAGATATTAATTGTGACATGGTGGAAGATTCCAAAAGTCACTTTCCAATGGTGTAATTGGGCATGTGGGTTAAACTTCATTAATTATTAACACTTATCAAAACATGAGAAATAAGAAGAGTTGAATATTAATGAAGGGCAAGTATGGAAAAAATTATTGTTTTACCTAAAAATTTGCAAAGGGTCTTATATTAAGGGACACGCAATTCTTCTAGAAGGGGTCTTATAAATAGGGACAGAGGGAGTACAATGATCCGTTAAAAAATTGTTCAGCGGTGTAACACTTAGTGTAACTTACACCGATATAATTATAACCCTCCTCATATATATATATATATATACACACATATATACACACCAATTACACCGCCGAATAACTTTTTAACGGATCATTGTATTAAATAATCCACCGTTGGATTGAAAGTTACTATCATATAGATCATACATATAAATTTTACATTAATTCGAAATTATTTGATATGACATTGGGATGTCTCAATATTGACGTTATATGTACATTTGAAATATATGAAAAATCTAACCATTTGATTATCAAGTTATTAGTGTCAAAATTTTACGAAATTTGACACATATAATCATGATGATGAACAAACATAATTCAACGGTTGGATTACTAAAAAACATATTCGATTTATAGTTATTAGCGGTGTAATACTTGGTGTAACTTACACCGGTGTAATTATAACCCTCCTCATATATATATATATATATATATATATATAGAGTTAGGATCCGTTGACACCAGGTGTCAAACTTCAAGACTTACATCAATTAATAACTTTTTGTAGAATGTGAAATTGACTAATCCAACCGTTGAATTGAAAGTTATTATAAAGTAGATCATACTTATAAAATTTCATAAAAATCGAAAACTAATTGATACTTCATCAAACTAATTTATTTTAACGTATAATATGTTTTTAAAATATAAGTAAAAGTCCACTATTAGATAACATATCTACGAATTTCCAAATTATCTGAAATTTGATATACATGATCACGAAGGTAATATAATATGATTCAACGTTTGGATTGGTCAATTTCACATTCTACAAAAAGTTATTAATTGGTGTAAGTCTTAAAGTTTGACACATGGTGTCAGCGGATCCTGACTCATATATATATATATATATATATATATGAGGAGGGATCAACTTACACCAATGTAAGTTACACCAAGTCTTATACCGCTAATAACTCTAGATCGAATGTGATTTTTATTTAATCCAACCGTTGTATTATATTTATTCATCATCTTGATTATCTGTGTAAAATTTCATAAAATTTGAACACTAATAAACTGATAATCAAATGGTTTCCTTTTTCATATATTTCAAATGTATATGTGACGTTAATCTTGAGACATCTCAATTGCATATCAAATAATTTCGGATTAAAGTAAAATTTTATATGTATGATCTATATGATAGTAACTTTCAATCCAATGGTAGATTACTTAATACAATGATCTGATAAAAAGTTATTCAACGATGTAAGACTTGGTGTAACTTACACCGGTGTAAGTTGATCCCTCCTCAAATCAAAATACCGATGGTTGATATGTATATATATATATCAGCAAAGTTTATAGGAACCTCCCCAATGAAGCTAGCTTTTGATAACCCCTGCATAGAACCCAAAATTTAGATCACACTCACAAAAATAAATAGAAATGACAAAATTATTTATTTTTGTGAGCAGTCAGAACCTCCTTTGCTCGGTGATCCCTGATAAGTGGCAGGGGATCTGCAAGCAACATACAAAATCATTTAGGCAGAGCCTTTTTAGTTCATCCAATCCAAAAAAACCAGAAACCCATCAAAAAAAGGAAAGAAATTAAACAAAAAAAAGATCGTGTGTGTGTGTGAGAGGTGAGCGATATATATATATATATATATATATATCCCTCCTCTATATATAAACCTCCCCAATGGTGACCCTGCTGGTTGTCCATTAGAAAATGTCACCTTACTGTTCTTGAGCTAATGGATGTGAAGAATCTCACTTTATGTTAAGTCTCATTTACAGGTAATCAATCTTAAACTCGTTAGTTAATTGCACTTGTTTATAATTAAATAATGTTTGAGCTCTGCATGTGTTATTCTTAATTAAGTTTCAGCAGCAATGGTAAGTCTTATTGTCCATGGAAGACCTTTACCCCTTTCTCTTTGCAAATGCTCAGATAGTGTTCCATTGGGCACATATTCATAAACAAGTTTCTGCTCTCCTTCCTCTATGCAGCAACCTAGGAGGATGTTTCTATGATATATTCCAGTTGCTGCCAACTAAGATTCAAGTGGGATTCTTCTATGCTACAATGCCTCGGGAAATTGAAATCACAAGGATGTTTATGAACAAACATGTGAGGATCCTTGTGAAGCATGGCGAGCTCACCTTGGAAGGTATAAGAGTTTTATGTCAATGTTGAGAGAGGAATGAAAGCTGGCAGCAAGTGTCTCTAGTTTATATAACACATTTCATGATTTTGTTCTAATGATCATATTTCATTTAGACTGGTATTAGACTGATATTTCGAACGAGTTGTCAAAGCTATTAGACTGATATTTCATTTTATTTTTATTTCTGTTTTTACCAATATTAGAGTCATTGGGAAAATTATTTAGAAATATTCTTGTGCTATTAACCATTTAAAAATTAAGACCAAGAAATATAAACATTTTAGACAAAATTATATAACCATATTATAAAATATATTACATTATATATATATATATATATATATATGATAGATAACGTAGCAAATTAGAATGGAGTATATGAAACTGATAGTAATAAAACATTAAATTACCATTGTTTGGCTGAGTTATATGAAACTGATAGTAATTAGAATGGAGTCAAATTTAAGTTGATCCACTATAACAAAAATGGTCTTTTAAAACGTTTTTTTAAAGTATGTTAAAGCGTTTACAAACGCTTACTAAAGCGTTTATATAAACGTTGTAGAACATTAACTTTTCATTTGGAAAATCAGCTTTTCAAAAGCGTTTTAAACGTTGTAATATATATCTTTTTTTAAAACCTTTATATAAATAAACGCTTTAAATCTAATCATATTTTATAGTAATTTGTAGTCTATACTTAATATATATTCTTATATATAAATTTAAATGTAATCCTAATTTATTTTAATAAAAAATAATAAATTATATTACCTTCTTCTTAAATAAAGATATGATTATTATATTATCTCTTTAAAATATTTAATACATTTCAATTAAATATAATCATATATTCATCTATTTCAATTAAATACAAAAATTTAAATCTAATCCTATTTTATAGTAATATGTAGTCTATAAAATGATTTATTTTATTTTCTTAATAATTTATACTTCAATATTATAATTGAAAATTTAATCACCTTGATCTCACTCACACTCTATTTTGCTCGTATCAATACTATTTTGATTATTTTACCATGTACTAAATCATCAAACAATTAACTATTTGAAGAAAATTCATGAGATTAATCAATCTCATTCATACAAACTCAACATTTAAGAATAAAAAATGAAAGTAAGAACAAATATAAGAAGCATGGAAAACAAAATAGAACCCGAAGATTATGCTCTTGCTAATTTTTATATTTCAGATCCTTCTATTTTTAACCTTATCTTTGTTTTATCTCTTCGTTCTATTTTTTCGCATCACAACCTCTTGTATGTAATTTCTTCAAAGCGTTAATTCTTGTTGCTGCAACGTCTTTTTGTTGATCTCTGCTTCAACATTTTTCTGTTGATCTTCTCAGTATTTATAAATCCTTTTTCCTTCTATGTCTTTCTCTTAAAAATTTGAACAAAAGTATCTTAAAAATTCACAACTTAAATGATAAGGATAATATTTTAAATTTAAATTAAGAAATATGGATTAAAATTTGAATAGGAAAAAAATAAAATCAAACAGGATTTGATTTGGAATTGTAAAAATAATGGGTATAATGAGAAAGCAATTGTGGACACCAAATTGAGGCATCGCTTTTATAGATAGTATAGAAGTATAGATTATGAGGAGTGTTAGCAACACACTCTTTTGAACACTCTCTCCAACACACTCCATGTAATTGGTTAGAATTCACATGGGTCACACCACTTGGGAGTGGGACCCATGTGAATTTTAACCAATCACATGGAGTGTGTTGGAGAGAATGTTCAAAAGAGTGTGTTGCTAGCACTCCTCATAGATTATTATTATTATTATTATTCATTATTATTATTCATTCATTCTAAAGCGTTTTTAAACGCTTTATAATTTTATTAAATTTCATTTTTTAATTCATCGTATAAATTTTATAAAAAATACTCAAACTATTTTTTAAAAGATTAAACCAATTTTTTAATAAATTCTTTAAGCTAACTATTTATTTATTTTTTAAGTCATAATATTTATATTTATTTATTTTAAACTTTATATTTATAATTTCTTAAATAAAGTAAATAATAAGTTTTTATTGCATCTCTCATGAATATTTATTCTTATTCTCTCACAAAAAGTATTAATTTATGATTGTGTTAATTTTATTAATTACATATATTAATTAAGTAGGGTTACATTTTAATTTAGATATATTAATTACTTAGAGTTTAATTTTAATGATAAATTAATTATACTTTTATTTATATATATATATAGGGGACGTATCATATTAGAACACATTGCTATTATGAGAAATGAGAACAAATAATAATAGCCGTTAGATTAAATCGAGGGATCAAATTAAATTTTAAAATTAAAAAACTCACGTGCACCAATTCTTTCTTTTCTTTCCCACAATCCACCCTGTGCGTCTTTCTTCTTCAATAAAACCAAGAGTGGAATTAGAAATTTTTAGGTGGAGGGCTTTGAGCGCGTACATAACACACAAATCTTTTAAAATATTTACAGAATTTTTAAAAAAGTTCATTTGCACATTAAACCCTTCTTTTCCAAGCCGTTGAACAATATTCTTGCTCTGTTACTCGTGCTCTGTTACGACTAACGACTCTTGATCCAATTGCCGTCCAGTAGAACCTCGTTAAAAATGGAATTGGAAAATGAAACAGTCCACCTAATTTTTCAAGTTCACGCATTGCCACTTACCACCCAAAAACGTGAATATCATGCATTTTCTTTTCCGATAAAGAATGGTAAGGAACCAAGAATTTGTTCTTTTTAGTACTTGCAGCACTAGGTCATCGCAAGTATTGAAGAAGAAAGACGAACAGGGTGGATTGTGGGAAAGAAAAGAAAGAATTGGTGCACGTGAGTTTTTTAATTTTAAAAATTAATTTGATCCCTCGATTTAATCTAACGGCTATTATTATTTGTTCTCATTTCTCATAATAGCAATGTGTTCTCACATGATACGTCCCCTATATATATATATATTTGTGTGACATGAATTTTTTAAAAAATTTCCTTAAAAAAATTAAATTTTATTTAATAATTATTTACTAAAGCATTTATAAAAAATGTTGTATGAAAAAAAAATCTTATTTTTATACTAAAGCGTTTAAAATAAATAAATGTTGTAACTTATGCACTCTTCTAAAGCTTTTTTTTGTGAATAAACGTTATAACTATTTTTAAAATTTTATTATTTGAATACTAAAACATTGTACCCAATATGTCTCTTTTTTTTTTTCTATCGTCTTTCTTTTCATGGTGAGTTTAATTATGCTTTGTGATTTTTTTCATGGTGAGTCTCACTCTCCGGAATGTGATGCATATAAATCATATTACCCCCTTGAAAGTAAATTAAATTAAATTACCTCTTCGTAATTTGCTTTTATATATTGGGTGTATTACAGAATTGACTAATAGTAAGTTTTCCTCTGTTTGTTTGAATTGACTAATAGAGTTTTGTACTCATAGGTGTATCATGTGTAAATTCATGTGCGTGAGATGAAATTCATTTTAGATCTATGTGAGTTGTATTCGCGTTGATTACAGTGACACACTGTCCTTTTGGGCCACCTATTCATAACCCTTAATTGTGTTTGATATATTGATAGGATGATGATCCATATGTTTGCAAGATAGCTGCCATTTGTGTTTGAATGTAAGATCTTTGGTATTTTGGTTGGTGACCCACTACTACTAGGATTCTATATTTGCAAAATTTATAGTTTACACGTTATGGATTATGAATTTTAGCATTTACTATAATTCCCCCATATATGACATTGTAGGAGTGAAGATTGGAACAATCCAAATGGCATAAAATGTGCTAATTAAGGAAACTACCCCAATTCTCAATATGTCTACCCCATTACAAATGGGCACGGATCGTCGCGTTTTTGTCATAGCCAACAATGTGACACACTCAATGAAGGTCCCAGTGAACTTCCTTAACATAACCACCCTGTCAGAGTTAAGAAAAGATGCACATACCTCTCTTTACACCATACGTCAAGGCAAAATGTTGACAAATTATTATATTACTTTTACAAGATGAATTGGATTATTTTGCAGGTAAGGGTGTGTGGTTCTGCTGCATATGTTTCCTAATTAAGTGTAAGCTCTTCTACTGTGGTGTCAGGCTTTTCATGTGGTGTAGGTATGGTTTACATATGACAAAAGATTTCCTCTCTATAGATATTTTCCTTGTTTTGGTTATTTTCATTTTACCTTTTCTGTTACTATCTGCTCATAAGGTGAGGTAAAATCATTGCAGATCCTATATGTCTAATTGTTTGCTCATAAGTAATCATTACCTTGAAATCAGGATTTGGTATTTTAACATATTCTATCTATCTAATTATTTGTCCCTTTAATATTTAGCACAAATGATCTTGATTTATATCTGATTGCAGTGATACCTCAGATATATGGAACATCACATGATGCTTTTAACACCTTCTTTAGTGAAATTGGAACTGGCCAGTATGTCCCAAGAGGGCTTTATTTGTTGATATAGAGCACATTTACCCCACTCCCCAAAACACATCCACACAGAGATTTTCCTTTTCATCCTTAAAATGACAATAATTATAAAATGAGGAGTATGCTTCTTATAATAATTAATATTCGAACTCAATAGTACAGTGCCACATTTACCCACCCATACATGTATGCCACTTTGCTTTTCTCTGGACATATTGATATTATTCCATTGTTTTTTTTCTTTTTCTTTTTCTTTGTTTTTGGTCTACACCAAAAGAGAATGAGATATGTATGGTTTTGTTTACTATGGTGGTGTTGTATGACACATTTATTTCTCATTTTCATTTTATGATTTTGAGTGGCAATAGCTTATAATTTTTATATGTATGGTTTTGTGTTATTGTTATATATATATATATATATATATATATATATTAATTTTTGTAATATTTGAGAAAATGTTTATCAGATAATTCATAATTGTGTTTGGAGCAAATATTATTATGCATGGGATGAAAAGCTCATCAAACTAATAAAAGAGCTACCTATAATTGCATAAAAAGGAAAACATTACCTGTTCTATTTAACCCCAGGTAAATCTCACATCCTCCAGCGTTTGCTTCGAACCGCGGGTAACACGTTTGTGACGCTGACTTTACCCGCAATTTTGACAACCCCTGGTAAAACGCTTAATGGGGGTTAAAACCCCCAGTAAATCCAAAATTAACCCCCGCTAAAATTATTTTTTCTTGTAGTGATCCAATAATACGTTATCACATTATTTAATAAATGTGACACCTCATATGTTATTAAACTTAATAAATGATATGAACACATTATTAGATTAGAGGGTAAAATTTCTTTCACTAAGAGTGTATATTCATTAAAATCTTTAATTAATTAATAATCATTAAACTCTTACAAATGCATATCATTCATATTTATTTTTAAGCTTTCTCTAATATCAAGAATCATAACATCATTATTACAACTATAACCATAATCTTAATTTTTGGCTTTTGACCGGGAATTCACCCCAAAATCCTCATAGGCATAATGGTGGGTTTAACCCTCTGGCTGGCTGGGGTGGTGGTTAGATAAAGTCCTCCCAAAAGTGACAACTTTAAAATTCAAACCTCTACTTGGAGGTAAAGTCCACCTGGATCACAGTCTACTTTCACTGCAATCGACAACTATTTGGTAAAAGAAATTAACCATATATAATCTTAATTTAAAATATTGTATAATAAATAGTTATTCAAGGATATATATGGCTAGCTAACATGGCATGACGTGTCAGTTGTAACCACTAATTTAGAGTAAACCCTCAAAATGGTCCCTGAAAGATATGAGGCCGGCCACATTGGTCCCTGAAAGATAATAAATTGTAAAAACGTCCCTGAGAGATAGTAACGCCAGTCAATTAGGTCCTTCTGTTAACTCTTCTCTGTTGAAGTTAACAGAACTGCAAGTAAATCCTCAAAATGGTCCCTGAAAGATATGGGGGTTTGTCACATTGGTCCCTGAAAGATAATAAATTGTAAAAACGTCCTTGAGAAATAGTAACATCATTTATAAACCCTCAAAATGGTCCCTGAAAGATATGAGATCGATCACATTGGCTCCCTGAAAGATGATAAATTGTAAAAACGTCCCTAAGAAATAATAACATCATTTATTATGCTTTCTTTTTCCTCGTTGATTTCTTTTCATTCCCAAATATTGTTGGTCGACCACCCAATACATGCATATGTTTCTACTATAATGCTCTACACACCTCTAGTCCATGTCTGCTATTGTTGGTTTTCTCTCCCTTGGCTAATGTATCATGAACTCCAAGTCCTTTGGTTTCCTCTTTCACTAGAAGCAATCCAACTGAGCGGCTGTAGAGAAACTCCAAGAGAGACAAAAGAGCTTGTCCACTGAAGTTACAACTAATATTTTGGGAAATGGTTATCAGGCTCCAGAAGCACTGAAAGTGGTGAAGCCATCACAAAAGTGGGGTGTTTATTCATATGGTGTGATTTTGTTGGAAATGATCATAGGGCGATTACCTATTATCCAAGTGGGTAACTCAACAATGGACCTTGTTCAATGGATTCAGTTATGCATTGAGGAGAAGAAACCACTCTCAGACGTATTAGACCCATACTTGGCTGAAGATGCAAATAAGGAAGAAGAGATAATTGCAGTTTTGAAAATTGTGATGGCTTGTGTCCATAACAGCCCCGATAAGAGACCTACAATGAGGCACGTGCTTGATGCTTTGGATAAGTTGTCCATTTCCTCTGATTGAGAAATTTCAGGGAATTGTGAATTGTGAATCCAACTCATGTGTGAAGCTTTTGCTTTTACTCTTTCTTGCCATATAATTTTTACTTCTAATTCTCTATGCTTTCTAAAGTTTTCCCCTCCTTCAACGAAATATTATTTCAGGATTCATTTGATGGCGGGCTTCCTCAAAGTCATCTTCAACAAGAAGATGATGATTTGACTCATGCACTTTCTTTGTCCTTAAAGGTTTTGGAGTTTCTTTTTATTCTTAGACTGTAGAGGAAGAAGATGCAATACATGAGCTTCTAGTGAAAGTGGAAACCAAAAGACTTGGAGTTCATGATACATTAGCCAAGGGAGAGAAAACCAACAATAGAAGACACGGACCAAAGGTGTGTAGAGCATTATAGTAGAAACATATGCATGTATTGAGTGGTCGGCCAATAATATTTGGGAATGAAACGAAATCAACGAGGAAAAAGAAAGCATAATAAATGATGCTATTATTTCTCAGGGACGTTTTTACAATTTATTATCTTTCAAGGACCACTTTGAGGGTTTATAAATGATGTTATTATTTCTTAAGGACGTTTTTATAATTTATTATCTTTCAGGGACCAATGTGACCGGCCCCCATATCTTTCAGGGACCATTTTGAGGATTTACTTGCAATTCTGTTAACTTTAACAAAGGGTAGTTAACAAAAGGACCTAATTGACTGACGTTACTATCTCTTAGGGACGTTTTTACAATTTATTATCTTTCAGGGACCAATGTGACCGACCCCATATCTTTCAGGGACCATTTTGAAGGTTTACTCGCTAGGTGTAACATCCCGCAAATTAGGAATTTTAATAATATATTAGGTTACAAACAAGAGAATTAGGTATTAGTAAATCAAGAAAAGTAAATTGTGAAATTATAGGTTAAAAACCAAGTTTATGTTTTAACTTGGTAAAAATTGAGAAAAATTGGGTTTTGGTAATCGATTACTCACAGGGTGTAATCGATTACCAGAGAGCTAGTTTTAGGTAATCGATTACTCACAGGGTGTAATCGATTACCAGAGAGCTAGTTTTATGTAATCAATTACTCACAGGGTGTAATCGATTACCAGAGAGCTAGTTTTAGGTAATCGATTACTCAATGTCGTAATCGATTACCAGCTCTCTAGAATCGTTCTCTAGTGTGATTTTTGCCTTTGGTTACTGTAATCGATTACCAGCAGTCCAGTATATATACCAGGACATGAAAAAAATCAGATTTTTCTATTTTCTTCTTCCCCTTTTGCGAACCCTAGAGAGAGAGAGTGACCAATTTAGAGAGAGAAACACTAAATTGAAGGCCTTGGAAGGGATTTGAAGCTAGGATTCCACAAAGGGTCACTGAATTCATCAATTCCTCTTGAGAACTTCAAGAAATTGGTGAGTATAACTCACACACTCTCACTATTCTTTGATTTTTGATTTTCCCCATTGTATGAACCCTATTCTCTTGATCCCCTTTCTATATGCATATTGTAGTTGGATTGATGATAGTTGTGTAAGATTGAGTAGTTTCGTTAGGATTTTTATTGAAAAACCTTAGGGTAGCGAGATTTACGAAAGTAGCGAAATTGCGAAATTGACGAAATGCTCAATGTATGACCCCTACTCCCTTGATTCCCTTTCTATTTGATTAAAGTGATTGGAATTACGATGTATGTACTAGAATTGAGTATATTATGCTTGGAATTGATTATAAACCCCTTGAATTTCGAAATTTCGAAAGTTACGAAACTTACGAAAGTCTCGAAACACTCGAATTACTTGAAATTCTAGTTTTGGGTTATCAATTCATAGTTACCGGTTTCGACCGTGAGTTAAGTAAGCCAACCTTGTGTTGTGAGTTAAGAAATTGATTGATTAAGTAAAATTATTGACTTCGGTCCAGTTATGGGTGGGATACGTCCCCGGGAAAGACGTTTCCCATAGTCTGAGCTCAGTTCTAACTCCAGTTTCAGTAATAAGTTCATGCCTACTGGATTCAGTAGTGAGTTGCATTTTATTGATGTAGATTAAGTTAGTTTTATTTTGGAATTTAAAAGCATTATGATGATTGATTTTGATTAAATTGATATACTTTTATTAGTGCTTGTTTTCTGTACACTGAGCATGATTAGTTATATTCACTGAGGCATTAGTCTCACCACGCGTTTTGTGGATAATCTAGGTGTGCAGGTACCTCCAGGAAGTAATAAGTGATTTAGTGCCGGAACCGTTGGATCTAGATTTTTCTCTTTTTGGATTGTATATACAAGTTGTACCTCCTTGCATTTTGTTTAAGTTTGTTCAGTTTGTAGCCTTTGGGCTTGATGTATATAGTTTTGTTGATGTTAGTTTATAATCTTTGGACCAGATGTATATGGACTCTGATTATGATATTAAAGTTTAAGTTATTCACATTTGTATGAGTTTTGTTGGATACTTATGTAAATGTGAGGTTTGATATCCATAATTGAATGTTTTAATTTCGAATTTTCAGAATTTGGTTTCCAACGGACTAAGTTCTGGATTTAGAAATTAGGGCGTTACATTTTGGTATCAGAGCAGTTCAATCCAATTGGACTGTGGTAGTAGGATTTTCTTGTGACTTGTTATTTTGATTGCTACATTGTTTTGTGAATTGAGAGACTGATCACCTCGATGTTTACTTAATGATGTGTAGATAATTACGGCAAGTCGCAGGAGGGGTCGCCCCAGAACCAATAACTCTGCTCAGGATCCACCACCTGACCCAGTGGCAGCAGCTTTTCAGGCATTCACACGCATGATGGGAGAGCAGGCGGCTGTTAATACTGCATTACTTCAGGAGTTGGCCCGAAGGACTACGGGGACACCTCTTGCACCAGTGGTGGATCCGTTTGCTCAAGGGCTGTCGGAGTTTCGGAAGCATAACCTGTGAAGTCTATAAATCTGTTTAAGTAATTAAACATGATTATATGACATAACATCCTTTAGTTTTAATGATTAACAAATAAGATTATATAAAGAACAAATAAGATTATATAAAGAACCAATTAGATTATATAAACAGGTTCTACTGAGAAAGGTATTTGTTTGTTAATTATGTTTCAGGATGGAATACTCTTTAAAAGAAGAAGAAGATTTTGTGAACAGAATCAGTATCAGAAGATCAGAATCAGAAGAACAAGAGTGCAGAATCTGAAGAAGAATAATCCTTAACAGAGTTGAAGCAACTGAAGAATAGAAGTGAAGACTTGAAGATTGTCTGAAGAAGTAAAGACTTAGAAGACTATCTGAAGAATTGAAGATTAGAAGACTATCTGAAGAATTGAAGATTAGAAGACTATCTGAAGAAGTGAAGACTAGAAGACTATTTGAAGAACTGAAGGCAAAAGATATGAAGAAGTACAGAGTCAAATATACATATGTCTGAAGAACAACAATGAATTGAAGAAATGAATACAAGAAGAAAAAGAAGAAGAAGAAGAAGAAGAAGAAGATACAAGAAAAAGAAGATACAAAGAAGAATGAAGCTACAATTCTATTATCATAAGGAAGAAGGCTTCTGAAGTTTCAACCAGTATGAAGAATTGAAGTTGTCTGAAGGACGCAACCCGTCTGAAGTATTGAAGCTGTCTGAAGCAACGAAGCTGTCTGAAAGACTTGAGCTGTCTGAAGTCATCAACCTGTCTTAAGTGTTGAAGCTGTCTGAAGAGCCAAGCCCGTCTGAAGACTCGAACCCGTCTGAAGACTGGAACCTGTCTGAAGACTGGAACCCGTCTGAAGTTTGGAAGACGTCTGAAGCTTTAGTAATGATGTGGCATCCTTGCTGAAACTTTACGCGAAGACTTTTCTGAGTCTCTGCTGCTCATACGTTTTGGAACACATTTATGGCAACAATCACAGAGACCTTTCCCGGTGCATTTGAATTTCATACACCACTGAGGAAATCTCTGCAACGCAGCATTCGCAGCAACAACAGTAGCAGCTTTACTGCAGCACCAACGTTGTACTATGTCAGAACTTTCAAGAAGCGTGTCTCACAACGGATTAAAAGAAGACTATTTGCTATCTCTAAACGATAGTATTTCAACGAGACATTTCTTCATTTGTGCAATCTGGAACAAAGCAGAAGAAAAGCTCAGGAGACTAAGCAAAGCAACAAGGAAGATGTTTGAATAAAATATATTCAATTCAACATCTTTATCTAAATCTCAAAAGAGGAATCTGCAAACAACGACTATTGGTCAAGACATCTCATTCAAAGAAGTAATGGTGTCAGGAGCAAATGAAAAAGGAGTATATGCAGAATAAGCAAAAAGGGCAAATTCAACGGATACACACTCTCAAGAAAATCAGAGGAAATCTGAAGAAAGCAGATGCAAGCCGGACAAAACAGATAAAGGCAGATGCAAGCAGATGCAAGATAATGCAAGCTGGATAAAGCAGATAAAGCAGATGCAAGCAGATGCAAGATAATGCAAGCTGGAGCAAGCAGATGCAAGCTGGATAAAACAAATGCAAGAAAGCAGAAGAATTCAAGAGAGAGAATACACATAATCATCACATCTCTCAAAACAGAGCTCATCAACAGAAGTGTCAGAACGGGAGTATTCTGAACACTCAATATGCTTAAGGAGAAGCAACCGTTTGAGAAGCTAGTACACAACGGCTATATGAGCCACATCATCAGAAGCTCAACGGTATTATGAATTATCTTCAACGGCTATATTCAAGAAGAACATATAAATAGCCTCAAGAAAGAAGTTGAAGAAGTTGGTGTGGTGTACAACCAAGTTGGTCAGAATGATCAACCAAGTTAGATCAATTGGGATTGTTTTTCAAGAAGGTTCTTGAAATCAATCAGGATGAAAATTGTTAACTAGGCTGAGTGTCTTACAGTTAACAAGAGTTGACTCGAGCTTAAATACATCATGAAAAAGTCAACAACAATTGATCAGAGAGTTAATTCTCAATCGGGCTACTGATCAGCTGGTTAGTTAGTTAGATTGTACAGTTGGTCTGTTGATCAAGTGAGTTGGTTTTCGGGAAGGCAATCATGCTGTACAAATGACTATCAAACCAGGTACGGTTTGAAGCTTTGAAGATACCTTGGTATTCCAATGATACGGGTGAGAATGTAGCCCATGGAAACCAATGGTTGGAGAATAAGGCTGGAGCTTAATTTCATATCTTAGTTAGCCTACTCTCAGAGGATGTATTCCTCATAGAAAAGACAGGGATTGTACTTAAATTCAAACACTTGTATCACTGTCTATCCTTGTATTTAGTTTGTAATGACTGTATCCTGAGTATGTACTCAGTAATCTCTATGTACAAGAAGAATCTGAGTTGAGAGGTTCT